>CM022775.1:7922965-8575465 GCA_012411365.1 Ameiurus melas | reverse complement strand
ACACAACATGAACGAATTAAATAGTATGGCTACCTTTAATTCAGATACAGATCTTCCTTGATCCTCTCTGCTATGGTTTGGCGTGATGTTTGACTACTTCTGTCTGCTGGTTTTTATACCCAAACAGCTCTCCCCATTTAGAACATCACATGCTTGTCTTCACTATGGTGACGTGCTGCATGGCCATCTGTAAAATAGACATATCAAGAATGCGTTTATGATGACGGTGTCATAAAAAGGCTATATATGTTTTAGTTTCCAAGAAGCGTCTTTATCAGTGTGAATCTTATGACTGCATCATTGTAGTCATATGAAAGTAATTTGCTTAGTTATAACAAAAAGAGGAAGTCATCATAGTGAAATCTGGGGAATGGTTAAAGTTATACGTAGCACCTTATATATGACTATATATACACACACACACACACACACACACACACACACACACACATATATATACTGTATAAATATATATATATAATATATATTTTATACAGTATATATATGTGTGTGTGTGTGTGTGTGTGTGTGTGTGTGTGTGTGTATATATATCATATATAAGGTGCTACGTATAACTTTAACCATTCCCCAGATTTCACTATGATGACTTCCTCTTTTGTATATATATATATATACAGTGCCTTGCGAAAGTATTTGGCCCCCTTGAACTTTTCAACCTTTTGCCACATTTCAGGCTTCAAACATAAAGATATAAAATTTTTATTTTTTGTGAAGAATCACCAACAAGTGGGACACAATTGTGAAGTGGAACGAAATCTATTTTTTACTAAAAATCTACTTTACGAAATCTACTTTTTTAACTAATAAAAAAAATGCAAAATTATTCGGCCTCCTTGCGTTAATACTTTGTAGAGCCACCTTTTGCTGCGATTACAGCTGCAAGTCGCTTGGGGTATGTCTCTATCAGTTTTGCACAACGAGAGACTGAAATTCTTGCCCATTCTTCCTTGCAAAACAGCTCGAGCTCAGTGAGGTTGGAGAGCGTTTGTGAACAGCAGTTTTCAGCTCTTCCCACAGATTCTCAATTGGATTCAGGTCTGGACTTTAACTTGGCCATTCTTTGTAGATTTTGCTGTATGTTTGGGATCATTGTCTTGTTGGAAGATAAATCTCCGTCCCAGTTTCAGGTCTTTTGCAGACTCCAACAGGTTTTCATCCAGAATGGTCCTGTATTTGGCTGCATCCATCTTCCCCTCAATTTTAACCATCTTCCCTGTCCCTGCTGAAGAAAAGCAGGCCCAAACCATGATGCTGCCACCACCATGTTTGACAGTGGGGATGGTGTGTTGAGGGTGATGAGTTGTGTTGCTTTTACGCCAAACATATCGTTTTGCATTGTGGGCAAAAAGTTCGATTTTGGTTTCATCTGACCAGAGCACCTTCTTCCACATGTTTGGTGTGTCTCCCAGGTGGCTTGTGGCAAGACGAGACTTTTTATGGATATCTTTGAGAAATGGCTTTCTTCTTGCCACTCTTCCATAAAGGCCAGATTTGTGCAGTGTACGACTGATTGTTGTCCTATGGACAGACTCTCCCACCTCAGCTGTAGTTCTCTGCAGTTCATCCAGAGTGATCATGGGCCTCTTGGCTGCATCTCTGATCAGTCTTCTCCTTGTCTGAGCTGAAAGTTTAGAGGGACGGCAAGGTCTTGGTAGATTTGCAGTGGTCTGATACTCCTTCTATTTCAAAATGATCGCTTGCACAGTGCTCCTTGGGATGTTTAAAGCTTGGGAAATCTTTTTGTATCCAAATCCGGCTTTAAACTTCTCCACAACAGTATTACGGACCTGCCTGGTGTGTTCCTTGGTCTTCATGATGCTCTCTGCGCTTTCAACAGAACCCTGAGACTATCACAGAGCAGGTGCATTTATACAGAGACTTGATTACACACAGGTGGATTCTATTTATCACCATCAGTCATTTAGGACAACATTGGATCATTCAGAGATCCTCGCTGAACTTCTGGAGTGAGTTTGCTGCACTGAAAGTAAAGGGGCCGAATAATTTTGCACGCACCACTTTTCAGTTTTTTATTTGCTAAAAAAGTTCACAATTGTGTCCCACTTGTTGGTGATTCTTCACAAAAAATTTAAATTTTATATCTTTATGTTTGAAGCCTGAAATGTGGCAAAAGGTTGAAAAGTTCAAGGGGGCCGAATACTTTCGCAAGGCACTGTACATATATGTGGCACAGATGTTGGGCGGATGTGGCGCAGTTGGTAGAGTGGGTTATCCACTAATCGTAGGGTTGGCGGTTCGGTTCCCAGCCCGGGTGACTCCACATGCCGAAGTGTCCTTGGGCAAGACACTGAACCCCGAGTTACCACTGATGGCAAGCTAGCACCTTGCATGGCAGCTCAGCTACCGATGAGCTCAGTGAGGTTGGATGGAAAGCGTTTGTGAACAGCAGTTTTCAGCTCTTCCACAGATTCTCAATTGGATTCAGGTCTGGACTTTGACTTGGCCATTTTGAGTGTGAATGGGTGACTGAGACACAGTGTTGGGATAAAAGCGCTTTTTACCATATATATATGTCAGAGTGCAGCCAGCAGAGGGCGATGTGTCAGGGTGTCTCCCTAACCACGTGACCCTTGTTTTGGATTTGTTTCCTGGTTTGTCACGGGTGTTCGTGTTTTTGGGTTAATGAGCACTAGGATTTAAGCACACTGGTTACGGGGCACATGGCTGGGTATTAATTAGACATTTTGAGTAATGCTAGGGATTCTAGCAGTCTGGGTCACAAGAATTCTGTGTTGTAGCGATTTCCTAGTTTGGCTATGTTACGTTAGCTCCTGGTTTGTTCATGCTACGTTTTTTGATTTGAGTTCTCATATTTTTGTTTAAATAAAAGAACTGCACCTGCATCCGTCTCCCGTCTACAACCGTCTGACAATATATATATATATATATATATATATATATATATATATATATATATATATATATATATATATATATAATATATATATTGTGTGTATAAATATAGCAAAGAAATATGGCAAAGAAAAAAGGAATTGTTGCTCTACATATAAAGATGGCCTAGGCTATAAAAAGATTGCCAGGACCCTGACACTGAGCTCAACCATGGTGGCCAAGACCATACAGCGGTTTAACAGGACAGGTTCCACTCAGAACAAGCCTCGCCATGGTCAACCAAAGAAGTTGAGTGCATGTCCTCAGTGTCATATCCAGAGGTTGTCTTTGGGAAATAGACGTATGAGTGCTGCCAGCATTGCTGCAGAGGTTGAAGGGATGGGGGGTCAGCCTGTCAGTGCTCAGATCATACGCCGCACACTGCATCAAATTGGTCTGCATGGCTGTTTCCCAGAAGGAAGCCTCTTCTAAAGATGATGCACACAAGAGAGCCTGCAAACAGTTTGCTGAAGACAAGCAGACTAAGGACATGGATTACTGGAACCATGACCTGTGGTCTGATGAGACCAAGATAAACTTATTTGGTTCAGAGGTGTCAATCGTGTGTGGCGGCAACCAGGTGAGGAGTACAAAGACAAGTGTGTCTTGCCTACAGTTCAGCATGGTGGTGGGAGTGTCATGGTCTGGGGCTGCCTGAGTGCTGCCAGTACTGTGGCGCTACAGTTCATTGGGGGAACCATGAATGCCAACATGTACTTCGGAACGCCTTCAGAGACTGGACTGCAGGGCAGTATTCCAGCATGATGACGACCCCAAACACACCTCCAAGATGACCACTGCCTTGCTAAAGAAGCTGAGGGTGAAGGTGATGGACTGGCAAAGCATGTCTATAGACCTAAACCCTATTGAGCATCTGTGGGGCATCTTCAGAAGGAAGGTGGAGGAGCACAAGATCTCTAACATCCACCAGCTCCGTGATGTCGTCATGGAGGAGTCGAAGAGGACTCCAGTGGCAACCTGTGAAGCTCTGGTGAACTCCATGTCCAAGAGGGTTAAGGCAGTGCTGGAAAATAATGGTGGCCAAACAAAATATTGACACTTTGGGCCCAATTTGGACATTTTCACTTAGGCGTGTACTCACTTATGTTGCCAGTGGTTTGGACATTAATGGCTGTGTGTTGAGTTATTTTGAGGGGACAGCAAATTTACACTGTTACACAAGATGTACACTCACTACTTTACACTGTAGTAAAGTGTCACTTCTTCAGTGTTGTCACATGCAAAGGTATAATCAAATATTTACAAAAATGTGAGGGGTGTACTCACTTTGTGAGATACTGTAAATACATACATACATTCATACATATGGCTGGACTAGGGAGATGGGGCCCTGGGCTTGAGTCATTTTCAGACCCTACCTACTCTACAAATGACTTTACATAGAACAAAATGCATCATACATAAGCCCAGTCAAAAACGCAATCATTTATTTATATGACAACTGATTGAAGCTTGAAAAACCTTTTTCAGAATTTTTTTGTTATATGTAAAATATCTATCTTAGTTTAAATTTTAGGGGTAATATTAGATTATTTTGCTTATTGGCAATTATAATACAATATAATACAGGACGTGCTCTCAGGAAGATATCAAAATAACAGTGAATAAAGTGCAAGATGTGTGTGTGTGTGTGTGTGTGTGTGTGTGTGTGTGTGTGTGTGTGTGTGTGTGTGTGTGTGTGTGTGTGTGTGTGTGTGTGTGTGTATTGAGTATGTAAGTGAGTGGGTGAGGTTTTTTTAATATCTAAAATTTACAATTAAAAAAATTATACAGTGAGGGAAAAAAGTATTTGATCCCCACTGACAAACAAATGATCAATGATCAGTCTATAATTTTAATGGTAGATTTATTTAAACAGTGAGAGACAGAATAACAACAAAAAAAATCCAGAAAAACGCATGTAAAATTTTTTATAAATTGATTTGCATTTTAATGAGGGAAATATGTATTTGACCCCCTCTCAATCAGAAAGATTTCTGGCTCCCAGGTGTCTTTTATACAGGTAACGAGCTGAGATTAGGAGCACACTCTTAAAGGGAGAGCTCCTAATCTCAGCTTGTTACCTGTATAAAAGACACCTGTCCACAAAAGCAATCAATCAATCAGATGCCAAACTCTCCACCATGGCCAAGACCAAAGAGCTCTCCAAGGATGTCAGGGACACGATTGTAGACCTACACAAGTCTGGAATGGGCTACAAGACCATTGCCAAGCAGCTTGGTGAGAAAGTGACACCACCGCATTTAATTTTAATTAAAATGTTTATTTTTTTCATTTAATTTTTTTACTGAGATATAATTTAGCTAATTAATTGCCATTATTCATTGCACAGGGTAGGGCTTGAAAACCACACTAGACCAATCAACAAACTTTCAGTTAAAAATCAAATGACCGGCATATAACTGAACAAATCAAACAAACGTAAACTGGCGGGAGCCACCTACAGGGCGGGGCCCATGGGCTGGAGGCCAGTCAAGCTCAATGGTCAGTCCAGCCCTGTTCATTATCAATAAAGATGAAGCACAGACACAGGTAATTCACAATTTACGCATGCAATCTCTCTCTCTCTCTCTCTCTCTCTCTCTCTAACTATTCATTATAATTCATTCAAAAATAAATGTAGTTTTATGGCACTATTTTATCTCTGTGTATGATTTAGAGCGGGCAGAATTTTAAATCTAAAGACCCGTATATAAAATAACTAACAAAAATTAATTGTTATTTTAATCCTTTCAGTTAAATTTTGCACCGCAAACACCAATAGCAGCTTTAACTTGTTAGTGCTGGCAAGCGTTCATGCTTTTCACACATGCTCTCTTGTGCGCTCCAATAACTGCATATTAATGACTCAAGCCTCCGCTTTGCCTAGTGGCCACATTACCACTTCGGGTTCGCATTATTTTTCTAATAATTAAACGGCCCATCATCAATTATTCCTTACATATGTCTGGAAAAATCAACATTTTCTATTATTTTGTTTGCTTTTAGATCTGTGTACTAACTTTTCCATTATCTCAGTTCACTTGGCGAAGTGATATGGAACTGTAATGCAGTCAAGACCTGACTGGAACTACTTTAGCTATGCATTTACTGGAAAATAATTGCATGCCTCAGAACATCTGTCAGCCAATCAGAATCGAGACTCCAACAGCGCTGTGGTATAAACGATTTTAATGCACTCTGCGGAGACAATAACTGTGTTTCAGGTTCTTTTTCCTCCACATAGTGTAATGCACACCTAGCCATGGATTATCCCGAATAAAATTACTGAAATGTGAGCCATATATTTATTTTGTAAAGATGTTAAGATACAGTGAATTTATTTATAATTTAATTTAGAAGCCTGTACTGATTATTTTATGGTCAATTTTCATGGATTATTTTGATCAATTCGAATATGAAGTCTCTGTTATTCCACTAAGGGTGCGATAGAACAATAAATTTCATTTTGTTAGAAAGCTGAAACCTTGACGTTGTATTGTTGTCTCTACAAAATAACTAATTGGAAGATTCACAGCAATGTAGACTTGGGCAATCAAATCTAACTGAACTATGGGATGTTTGGTGTACATTCACGACAGATAATCCATCCATCCATCCATCTTCAACCACTTATTCCTTCTTCAGGGTCACGGGGAACCTGGAGCCTATCAGGAGCCCAGGAAGCATCGGGCACAAGGCGGGGTACACCCTGGTACAAACTTACTAACCTACCAATCAACCTATCGACATGCATGTCATTGGACTGGGGGAGGAGACCGGTGTACCCGGAGGAAACCCCCGCAGCACGGGGAGAACATGCAAACTCCGCGCACACACATGGCCCCGGGAATCGAACCCCGGACCAGTGAGGCAAACGTGCTAACCACTAAGCCAACGACAGATTATCCGACATGTAATTTTTGGAGTCTGGACTTGGATTAATGGAGTAATTTGGTTTGTTATCTAAAATGATTTTGACACCGCTGCTCTGTATACAGTAAAACTGTAGATAGGACACTTTATTAACTTTATTAGGATATTAGACATATTTATGTGTGTCCGTAAACCCCTGCGAGTATGAATATGCCTGGGAGTAGACATGTTCTTAGGTCAATTTAAGTAGCTGTAGTTTTTAGGCATTCAAATATTTAATAATGTATAATTGTATACTAATAACTGGCACCCTGTCCAGGGTGTACCCCGCCTTGTGCCCGATGCTTCCTGGGATAGGCTCCAGGTTCCCCGCGACCCTGAAGCAGGAATAAGCGGTTGAAGATGGATGGATGGATGGATGTATACTAATATAATGATTTTAATTACATATGCTGTGTCTAAAACCGCTCCCTATCTCTTATTTAGTGTGCTATATAGTGTGTCGGCCATTTTGTAGTGTTGTCCGAATTCTGAGTGAACAACTTGCTTCCCTACATTCGTTCACTCATTTATACCCACAATGCACTCTGATTTCGAGTGGCCATCCGATGTACACTCACCAACGCACTATTTTCCCCATAATACAACGCTAGATGGCGATAGAACGCAAAATAAAAATAAACATTTACATTTTCATACGTTCATTTAGCAGACGCTTTTATCCAAAGCGGCGTAGAAAAAAGAAAAATACAAGCAAAACATGGCGGACTGTAACATCGGAGGCGGCAACTTTAACAAATGTAAGTGTAATTTTTTATTAACCTTTATCTGGAAATTTTGAAGCGAAATGATACAGATAATTGACACCATATTTATTTTCAGCCATTTAGTTTGCGAATTAATTTGTAAATGACTAATTGCACACATCAGATGATAATTTGGTGGATTGTTCACATTTATTAGTTTACACATATGTACAGTATTCACATACATATTAGAAAATAATGTACTGACGACCTTTTAATTAATTTAGGGACAGAGATGGGGGGAAATATATTTAGTTACATTTGTTTCCTACAAGAGTTGGAAGGATCTAGTCCTCAGTTATTAGTTAATAGCTGGATGTATGTTGTCTTCTTACCGATAGATGGCATATTCGAGCTAACAAAGCACGCTTTAAAGTTGTTATTCTTTTGAACTCCGTCTTTTTCTTCTCCTCGGGGAAAAAAAAGAAGTTTCGCCAAAACTATTCAGACGGAGTAGATTTCACAAGTTACAGGTTTACCTCCGGAGTCAGTTTGAGGACACTAACACGAACCCCCTCGAAAATGAAATCCAGCGAAAATACTTATTTTCTACTTCTTCTTTTTTTCAATAAAAGACTAAAATAAATGTGACAGTGGTGTTTTTATTCTCTTTTTTGTTTTAAATGGTAAATGTGCACTTATATAGCACTTTTATCCAAAGCGCTTTACACTGTGTCTCATTCACCCATGGTAGCAGAGCTGTCATGCAAGGCGCTAGCTTGCCATCGGGAGCAATTTGGCAATTTGGGGTTCAGTGTCTTGCCCAAGGACACTTCGGCATGTGGAGTCACCCGGGCCGGGAATTGAACCGCCAACCCTACGATTAGTGGACAACCCACTCTACCAACTGCGCCACAGCCGTTATTATAGCACAAATATATTATAAATATATTTATAAATATAATAAATAATCCTAATAGTAAATAAACATGACAAGCAGTTTTTGTTCTCTTTATGAACTAATACAATAAGAAAATTAACTTTATTGTTTTAATATAGAGTAACAATAATGTCCGTGACAGTGATTATCAGCGTCCGGATTCACTCACTCATTTCCCTTCACGACTTCACTTAAAAATATTATATATATATATATATATATATATATATATATATATATATATATAAATTCAAACCAAATTGTCGCTGCCCCCACTATGAAAACCACTGCTCTACAGTACAATGATCATCATAGTGAGTCGTTTCACTGATGATGCTCACAGCAGTGAATCAAATGAATCAAAAGCTCGAGCCAAAAGAACCGAGTCACCGCAGAGAGTTGGAAACCCAGCACTAAGCTGATGTACCGAGCTGCTGGTCCGCTAAACGGCGCTGTCGAGCAGTAAGAGCGCGGAAACAGAGTTCCTATTCATTCAGAGAACGCCGGTTCTTGACTACTTTTCCTCTTTGCTGAGATGGAAAACGAGCCTCATGTTGCAGGAGATATCGGAGCACGTGTTTAAGAGAATCGCAGGCTACCGGCACTTCATTATCTCCCTGCAAAAAGCTGTGATATGTAAGGAATTATTGATCTAAGCTGCTTGCAAGCCGGTGCGAACCTGTGTGTGTGTGAGTGAGAGTGAGAGAGAGAGAGAGCGAGCAAGCAAGCAAGAGCGAGCAAGAGCAAGATCACGAGCAAGAAAAGAGAGTGTGAGTGTGTATGTGTGAGTGAGCGTGAGATTGCCACCTGTGGCTGGATTTGACCGTTAAAAGCCCACGAGTGTTTCTTGGAGGAGAGTCTAGGATGTGGCGCGTGCTGCTGAGCGGGGCTGTGCTCTTTCCCAGCTTGTTTATAATCTTGAGGAAAACGCTGCCGCTGGTTTTCAGGCGCTGGAGCGATGCAGACGTGGTGCTGGTCAGCGAGAGGTAAGAAAGTTTTGTTTGAGTTTTTGAGCAGAAACGATTGGTGGCATGTCTGCTTGTGTAATATTACGTTTCGCTCGTGCCTGCTGCAGTGAGCTGTAATGTTCCCTGCCTTGCTAAGTTTATAATAAGCAACAGTAGCAGCAGAAACGTTAGGCCGATTATCTGCTGCCGTGTAGCCTTCCTAGGACAGAGTGACACTTTTAATCAGATCAAACCTTTTTTTGCGCGCGCGTGTGTGTCAGATGGTCACTCAGTCAGGCCGATGATCTCTTTTAAGCGTGTGTGTTTCTCGCCCGTTATACTGGGCTTTCATCCACCGCTTCAGGCGGTCGTCCAATGCACGTGTTCATTCACCTCCTAAGCGTTTTCCACTGCAACCCATGCTGTCCATCTAGTACCAAAGGTGACTCACCACCACTGCAGGTGTTCCTACAGCACCTGGGGGCTTCCCACCACAATTACAACGTGTTCCCACGCCACTACAGGTCTTAAGCCACCACTTTAGTTAATCATCCACTGCTAAAGGTGTTCATCCTCCACCTAAGGTGTTTCCACCACAACTAAAGCCTTTAGGTATTCATCCACTGGTAAATGTGTACCCCTACTGCTTAAGGGTCTAGCAACACCACCATTATAGGTGCCCACACACCATCTAAGGGACGCCACTGAAGGTGTCCCCTCCCCACTACCAAAGTGTTTCCATCAATATCAAAAGTGTTTATCCTTTACTAAAGGTGTTAATTGCCTTTAAAGGTGTCCCCTCCCCACTACTGAAGTGTTTCCAGCAACCACTAAAGCTGTTCATCCACCTCCAATTAAAGCCTTTAGATATTCATCCACTGGCAAATGTGTTCCTCCAACTGCTTAAAGGTCTAGCAATACCACCAGGATTCAGCCACCACTAAAAGCGTCTGTAGACCACTTAAGGGTTTCTTCCAATACCAAAGGGTTCCCATCACTCCCAAAGATGTTTATCAAACGCTAAACAGGTTTCCTCCCCCGCCAAAGATATTAATTCACCACAAAAGGAGATATGTGTTGGGAGATTATTGGTCCACAACGCTCAAGTATAAGCCAAATGTTTGCCTATCCAATTAAAACAAAGCAACAAAGTCACCGATAATTATTTGTGTGCGGTTGTTCTCATCACAGTAGAGACACTGGAATAGTAGTGTCATGATAGTGTTGCTGGCCTTTTTAAAAACCACACTTATTGGCCACCTATTTTTGATAGTATAATAATGATGCACCTTCCTATAATGGTAGGAGGACCTGAAGAAGTAGATACTGAAGAAGTAGTCAGATTATAGATACAAGGTAGGTGTACAGTAACTAATGAACTGAATGTCTATCCAGGGATTAAAAGATGAAGAGGCTTCAAAATATACAGAATTCACAAGAAGCAAGTGAATGGTTTTATGTTTAATGCATGTACCAACTGGTTAGATGTCAGTTAAATTTGTGTACATCAAATCACCGGTATCAACTGTCATTCATTTACTATCCTCACTTTTTTTTTGTTTTGTTTCTTGAAATAATTAACACATGCATCTTGTAACTAAGATACCTCAAAGCCTTCCATTCTGAAGACTTTCCTGTGTAACATTACAGCTTTACCTTTGACGTTAATAAAGTGCAGACACCGGAGACTCCTTCCAAAAATGCTATTAAATAAATAATCAATCTCCTCACAGAAAACTTTACCATATCAGTGACTATACCCTTTAAAATCCATTTATGTTGAGTGTTTGCCAGATGTCTGCCCTGTTTAAAATGCTTCTATAGAAGTGATAACCTATTCGAGCAAGTACATTGAAATAAACATTGCGGCTGGAACTACACTGTTCTAGAAAATTCTGACCACACTGTAAAACTGGATAGTTATTAATAGTATAAACTAATTACCTCAATTTTTATGTTGATAAATCAATTTCTTTAAGCCATATACACTTAAATATAACAAAATTACTCAAATTTGATATATTTAAGTGTATTTGGCTTAAAGAAATTGATTTATCAACATAAAAATTGAGGTCATTAGTTTGCTCAAATTTTTTGAGTTAAATGAACTTATCCGGTTTTAAAGTGCAATTGGAATTGACCTTTTATACAGCTCTGTGGTATAAAAATGAATAGTACAGAATTGTCTTATTCATTATAAACTGCAATTGACAGTGCAATGATATATATCGCAATAATATATGTGTGTTATTCATGAGCTGTACACTGAGTATAGGGATTATAACTCAGTTTGAAGGTCAGATAATGGAAACTAAAAGTTGTCTCATTAGAAACCTAATGCAAGGACTTCAGCTTTCAAAGTTGGGGACAAGTGTGCCTGTTTGGGTACATGTAGTGTCTATCTGTGAGGAAGGTTTTTATCAGTTGTCTCCATGTATTTGGGCTTAAGTTTGAAGGCTGTATAATGCGTGATAAGCTGATGCTGACTTGCATATTCTTGGCTTTGGTATAGATCTTTGTTGACTGCATCATAGAAGAAGTAATGAAACAATCTGACGCAATGTGGAATTATTTTTTTTTTGTTTTGTTTTTTATTAAAAAAAATCTGGGAAGGTTTTTCCAGCATATAACTGGTTTGACTTTATATTGACTGAGTGCTGTGACCATTGTTAAACATATTACTTCCCTTGTGAATATGTAGCTGCTGCTCTAAGTTCCTAGTCAGCAGTTCCAATACAGGCCCCAAAACACTATCTGTGTTTTCCATTGCAGCATCATGCTTTGCTTTGGAAAGTGATCTCGGCTTGCTGTTTCACTCTGCAGTTCAAATGTGGCACCTATATTGTCTTTCTGTACACTTTTTAGCCAACACTAAAACAGGTTTCAGGTGATGAGTTTAGCGAAATGCCATTGGCCACCATCATTTGAGCAAGGACATTAGACTGAAACCTCATGAAATTAAACGAGAACGCACTTATTGTTCCAACAAGGGTGTGTAAAAGTTTCCATGCAGTTCTTGCACAGTGGTATAAATTACATTAATTTAGGTTAGATTATTGCTCTGTGGTATTACATAATTTTTTACTTGCTATGGTGGTGTGATTTATCGGTGGTTCTGTTTTGATGCCTTTCCATTGAATGGTGGGGTAGAGAGAAGCTGATCAACAGTGCACATCAACAAATGGGCTACATTCAGAAAATGCAAAAGTACAATGTGCATCCATTTGATATGTGAAACTATAGGGGCTGTAGAGATCAAAAATGTAATACAATGTGAGTTGACTAAACTGGAGAACTCAATAAAGTCCTTCAAATGCAACTGAAGGTTTTGAGATTTATAAAGTTCGCACAGGACAGAACAGGATGTTTTTGTTATTGTTTTTCTGTGTTAATTAGTATTGCTGTCTTAATAGTCAGACTGATCTGGCCTCAACCACGCACCACTCAAGCAGCAAGTTATTCTTCACTGACCTACAACTGTGTAAAGACTATAGCGTAAATCTACCCCTTTTCTGCATATCGGTACAGTTTGGAAGCTAATGCTGTATCTGTGCACCAATACTTGAATTTTTCTGTAAATCTAGATAATATTGGTCTGTGGACCTTGACATCTTCCCCATCTTTCCCTCGTACTGTATTCTATGCAGATCTCAAAGTTCAGCCAGTCTTGTGTCCTCTGGCTGTTTCGTCAGCCCCTTCCTCTAACTCAATGGTAAGGGACTATCATAAGCTCACTGCTGATTTGGCTATTGAACCGTTCCTAACACAGCCATGATACCATGATATTGATATGGTATCAATCACAGTGATTATGTGGTCAGAAACAGATAAAGGCTAGAGAACGATTGTCAGGTGTGTAACACAGATTGTCAGGGATGGACAAATAACTAGCTTGGATGCTCAGGGTAAGCAGATTATGTGTCCGGTGTGCATCAGTTTTTCAGTCATCATTGCCAAGGAAGACAAGCTAGTTGATATAGCAGTCACCAGGGTTATTTCTTCTCTTGGTCAACAACCAGAGAATAAAAACCCCCTACTCCCTAGTTACTGACATTAAATGCTCTTTCAAGCATAACATGATCACCTAATGGTTAATCATAGTGGAGCTGTCAACTTGTGGAGTAACAATTGGACTCTAGTCAGTAACTGTTCACCTACCAAGAGCCAAGAAAATGGCCAATGAATGTAGATAGAAGATTGGTGTAACTAATAAACTGGCAAGTTGGTATACTTAACAAAGAGCTCAGCCAGCATTCTCTTCTAAACCCATTCATGTTCCTGACTGATTAGCGCATTGCATAATATTACAAGATGACAGGGATCAGATAATCCCTTCATTGGGATTCAGTGGGATTGACTAATACACTCCGAACACTGATAAATGACACTCAGTCTGCATTACAGCCCTTGTGTGAAATATTAGTGCTTCTGTAGGATTAGCAAACTTTTTGAAATCTTAGTGGTATAGAAAGGTTATGTAAAAAAATCTATTTCAGGCTTTTAACGTCTCATTGCTAATTTTAGCTTTATACTGTATGGTGGAACCAAGAGAGCGCATCTGGCAGGCTGTGATGTCGAAATGACTCAGCGTGTAATTGAACAGAAATGAATAATTTAGTGGAATACTGCTTTGAGTGGATTACACCAACAATAGACTGACTAGCATGCAATTCTTATAAAACGTGCTGTGGCCCTCATGCTAAAAAGGAAAGGATGATCTTTTGACCTGAGGTAGAGTAAAAATTCCTGGCTTTAGTCAGAGAAAAAATGTCGCTCCTCCTCAACATTGCTAACATTAAGTAATTCACACACAAGTGTGCTGTTTAAATGCATACGTGCTCCCGGATGGCTAAATATATGTACACATACACAAATGGTGCATGGTTTTTATACGGTCACTTCCAAAAGTATTGGAACAGCAAGGGCTTCCAATCCCCCAAACACTGAAGACTTTTGGGTTTGAGATCAAAAGATGAATGAGACGATAGATCAGAATCTCAGTTTTTGTATCCGTATATTTACGTCTGGATGTGTTTAAACACATTGGAACATGGCAACCATTTTTCAGGTGTTCAAAAATATTGGAACATGGGTGTAGAAGCCTGGCGTGTATGTATGGAATGGAGGATTCTGGAGATAGGCGTCTCTTCAAAAAGCTTTGTGCTCCATTCATTTTAATTTATTCTGCGAGCGAATTTCAGCATTCACTTGCAGGCAAACACGGAGTTCCGCTCGGCTGTCACTCCGTGGTTCACAGCCTCCTGAAAAACAAATAAAACTTGCATAAGTCAACTTGCCGTGATCACACACAGGTGAGAATCATCACGCATTACCTGCTCATTCCCCTGCAACCTCTCTTTCTGCCACGAATGCTCGACCACACCCCTGCTTCCACATACCCCCTCCATCAAAGCTGCAGAGGGTGAGGACCGCCCACTTGATGGCAAGACAGTCCTTCTCAGTCATGCTGTACTTAAGACTAGTTCACACTACATGACTTTCAACATCGGCAGAATGCTGTGCTGTTCACACTACGCGACTTGGTGTCTTGTAACCGAGAATCGTAAAGTCTTTGTGGTGATCACACTATGTGATCTGACAAACGACTCTGTCACCCGACGACTCTATCTGGTGTCCAAATTATGTTTAGTCATGAAAACACACGTGAGAAGTGACATGGATATATGATGCAAGAACCGACGGGAAATGGGAGTTGTTTATTCGAAGATGGACGTAGGACAGAAACAAGTGGTGCGAGCTGTTTGCGTGATGATTTGTGCTGAAGAAACCCCAAAAAATAAAAGGCAAGGAAAGTGGGTGAAAGAATGGATTAGCACACGCGAGTAGCAGGGATTGTGTGTGCTACAGAGAGTTGGAGGTGAGTAAAAAAAATGTTTTGTAATGACAAGCCTGTTCGTATTGTGGTTTGAATCTTTGAATGTTTAAAAAGTTGTGCAGCTTATTCCCTTTATGCTTCTGCCATAGGTTTCTCTGGTTTCCCTTCCTCACTGTGACCTCACCCCATGTATTGCTGTCTCGTTGGCTGTAGCTCATCACGGCAATCACTGCCAGTGATTACCTTTTCACCCCACAGGATGTGGAGTCGCCCAACAGCTCCAGATATTTAGCATGCCAAATATCTCTGGTGTCGGTGATGCCTCGGCGAGCCTCTTTAGCCACATTTACACCTGGTCTCTTCATGAGTTTTCTCTGATCGGATAGCTATCTGATTTTTTTTTTAAATGGTTCCATTTACACTTGGTGAGATAATGTGTTTCAGCTAAACAGATGTGAATCCGATCTTCTATTCCTGCGCAAAATGCAAACAAACATTTCCACTGAACCGAAACGGCAGCCACTGTTATTTTGATCAACAAAATAACAGGACGCAACAAAAGGCAGGACTTACTACATGCAGCATTTTCGCTGTCAGAAGTACTAAACGATGAGTTACCTGGATGAAAGCTCGGAGTGAACGCTGATGGGAAAATATAGTGCTGTCCTTCTTTTACGGAACAAGACTGGCTATCCAGTTTCTGCATGGGGCGCCGGACCTTCGATTATCTTTGTGTCAGTCTGAAACGCAATTTAATGAGGAGATGCACTCCTCTCCGTCGGGCTATACCGGTCGATAAACGCGTTGCTGTGGCTGTGCGAGTTGGCCTACAGTATGCATCTGAGTGTGGGATGTTTGCAGTGCACTGGTGTCCTACATGCAGAAATGCATTTAATTGGCCACAGGTTCCTGGACATCGGGGATGGGGTTTCCCTCACTGTGCAGGTACCATCAACGGGTTGCACATCCCAATAATGGCTACACAAAACAATGCTTAGGACTATTTAAGTTGCAAAGGACATCATTTCATAAGCCTGCAAGCCGTTGTAGATTGTCAATCACAGTAAGTAACCATTAACATTTAAATTTATTTATTTATTTATTAGAAACTTTGCTTATGTACAAAGTCCATACATGGTCAAACCACTTTGGCCAGGTAATGGAATGTGACCAGTTAGCTGATTTTATAGGAATTTTTTCCCTGTTAAGTATATTACATCATTTTATAGTTTGTGTATAGAATTTTTTTTTTATTAAGTCAATGTCTAATTAACAATCTCCATCAGGTTGAATAATATCAATTTTGGTTGGGCAGGCAGTGTTTGACACCAGAGGTGCTCTTTTTCCAGGAATAAAACTATGATCATTCATTGTTGCCCCAAGAATAATAGAAAAGCTGAGGGGGAAAAACGTGTGGATTTTTAAAAGCAGCCTTTAGTAGCATTATTGGTAATTTAAAAAAAACTGGAGGTAGTATGTGCTTTTTACACCAAGACAGATATAAATTTATCACCATATATGTTCATTTTATGTCCATATTACTTACAAATGAGAGAAACAAGCAATTCAGAATATATAATATGCAGGCCATGACACATTGATCATTTATCACAATTGATTTTTCTTTATACAGCTTACATGCAGCATTGAATGCATTGAGGTGCTGATCACAGTCCTGGGGGACGCAGCCTACCCACTCATATCTTGGCTGATGAAGCCCTACAGTGACCATGGCCAGTTGACAGTGGAATAGCAACATTTTAACTATTGCCTAAGCAGAGCACGAATGATGGTAGTGTGTGCATTTGGGAGGCTGAAGGGCCTTTGGAGGTGCCTCCTCAAACAGAATGGAATGGAGAGAATTTTGACAACGAGTGGCTGCAGGGCATGAGTGAGTCTGACACTCAAGAAGAAACCCAGGAGATGGCACCTGTTCTGCGGTACCAAGAAACACAACCCCATAAAATTCGCATGGTGTTTTCGATCAGGTTTTTCTCTGAGCAGGGACTACAGGAGTAGCAATCACCTATCCATTTGCAGCATGTTCTAGCTGAAATTAAGATGCAGCCATCTGTTTCTAAACATTTGTATTTCTGTTTGCTACCAAGTTGTGTTTGTCAGAGTTTGTCTTTTTAATAGAAAATGCATAAGTGCCTGGCTCTGTCAAGTTAAGCAAATAACAGCATAAGGCAGTGGTGGCTTAGCAGTTAAGGCTCTGGTTACTGATGGGAAGGTCTGGGGTTCAAACCTCTCGTCAACTTCTTGGTATATTGGGGTATGCGAATAAAAGAATTTGAAAAATTCATCAGTGTTCGAAAAATTAGGTACAACCTTATGATAATAGCCTGCCAGCCCTCTAATCTGCCTCACCCCCTTTTTGTTTTGGGTCTTGGGCATGCTGCAATTGCTGCTGTCATGGGGATGCACATGCCCATGGCCTAAATGGAAGCCCAGATACCATACTTCCACACGCCCAATTGCACACCTTTTTGGGTTTACTAAGGAAAGCTTGGGGCTGCCAATCATTACTATAAATGAGTATCCTCAAATAAGCAGCAGCATACATGCTGTGCAGGTGAATATTCTGTCCGAGATGCTGAAAGGTCACTGGGGCCCAAAACAAACCAAATGGAAGGGTGGCAAATTGGTGTAACCCAAATGGAGTGGAAAATCCATTGTTTTATTTAAGTATTGGAGAAAGCTGCTGCACAAACAGGTGGCAGACTCGTTGTCGCACCACCTTCCTCACGCTTCAGTACTCCAGCTGCACCCATGGCAGCCACTACTTACTCGTTAGCCCTGACTGCAAGGGAAGGACGTCACAGCTGGGCCAGTTGGAGCAGCCATGGATGGTGAAGCAGTGGCTGGAGGCATGGCTGGCTGCAGCAGCATCTGGAGTACTTGTCGGTTTTCAGCCTGCTCCCACCTCAAATCACCTCAAAACCTTCATGGCTGCTGCTGTTTCCACTTTCTCTCTGTCTGTAGCTGGCATTCGATCACACCCCAGGTGTTCCCTGTTAGATTGTTTGTTTAAACAGTTAATAACTCTGAATGTCTACTCTTGGTTTGAGCCTATTTTCCACCTGTGAACACTGCATTTGTTGTTAATTCTGTATGAATTTGGAAGTCTATGGAAGGTGCCATGTCATGTTGTAAGTTGTTGAATACAATCTAAATGTAAGTATTGGGAAATGAAAGCTGAAATTCTGATCCATATTCATCTTTTGGTTTCAAACCCAAATGTTTTCAGTGTATACCATCAGGTTGTGATCAACATGTTTGAATTTAGACACAGAACCTTCATACTAAACTACCTAGCCAGGCAAGCTTGTTTGTGATGACCAAAATCTAGTTTAGTTATAATATTTATTAATTCTTTTGTTTCTAGGAAAAGTTTCTTGGCTATTTAAAAACATCACAGTTCCTTATTCCATATTCTATATAAAATAATATATAGTATGTTAAATGATTTACAAATGGGGTTTTCAATCTTCTCCGCAGAGGGCCAGTGTGGCTGCAGGCTTTGGGGGGCACACTTGATAGGTTATTGGCGACCAAGACGAACTGATTAAACAAGTGGTATCTGATGTGACTCCTGCTTGGTTTCAATGAAAGCTTGCAGCAACACTGGTCAATTTGTGGATTAGATAGAAGAATCTCATTATATTAGCTCTATGTATACTGTATTTCGTCCTGAATATTTCTGGCCATTAGTTGGGCTCATAAGAAGGATGTACTTTCCCCAGAATGCAGGAAAGCGATTATTACAGAAGTGATAATGAGGAGACACTCTCTGGACATTCATAATGAAGTCTCTCTCTACCTACTATTTTGAGAGCTTGTGCCGAAGCCTGTTGGCTTGGTTAGTTTAGTTCATCACTTCTCTCTCTTTCCCAATATGTGTTTATGTAAGGGTCCATGGCTGGGTTTATACTTGCTTTGAACGGAAGTAGTGCGGTGTCTCAAATCTAGGCATGAGACGATGCATTACATTTATATTTATTCATTTAGCAGACGCTATTATCCAAAGCGACTTACAAATGAGAAAAATACAAGCAAAATAAAGGTCTGCATTAAAGCCACAGTACGAGATGGGCTTCAGGAGACAATACTGATGCAAATAAAATATTACATTTTAATACATTTATTTTGCAATGAGAAGTCCAACCACTGCACTATCAATATTTGTATTGTAAGGAAAGTAGATCAGGATTATATATAAGGAATATAAGGTGTCATTTCCCATATTGTTAACATTTATTTTTAATTGCTTTCAGTGTCATAAGTAAATTTCATGGAGAAGTTATTAATATGGGAAAAAAATTGGCAGTAGATTGTGCTTTAAATGTTTAGGGTAAACAACAAATTTCTCACCACTGCTCCCACTGTTATCGGGCATCACAAACTGGGATGAAATTAATCAAAAATACTAAAAACACTCGGGTACGAAGAAATCTGAGAATAGGGGCTTGGGAAGATACACATCATGAAGAACACATCATTGAATGACTTGGCAGTAGAGGAATTAAAACCTCTAGAAAAAATGTGGTGAATGATCAGATTTGAGGAGAGTACAAGCCAGCACAGAGGTCAAAAACCACTAGACAATGATCAGAAATGGCAGCGTCACAAATCTCAAGATTAGTCACAGAAAAAGCAAAACACTAAGGCTCAGTTCACACTACATGATTTTCAACGTCGGCAGAACGCTGTGCTGTTCGCAATACATGACTTTCGACGTCGGAAGAACACTGTGCTATTCGCACTACATGATTTGCTGTCTTGTAATCGGGAGTTGTTGTGTTCGCACTACATGATTTGCTGTCTTGTAATTGGGAGTTGTGGTGTTCACACTACATGATTGCTTGGCGACAGGAGGTCAAACACTACATATGACAAAAACTCACCCGACGTATCTATCTGGAGTCCAAACTATGTTTTGTCATGAAAACACACGAGAAGTGACACGGGTATATGACTCAAAAAACCACGCATGAAACAGGAGTTGTTTATTTGAAGATGGGCATAGGACAGAAACAGGCAGTGCGAGCTGTTTCGTTGCGCAATGAATTATGTAAGAAACCCCAAAAAGGAAAAGACAACGGAAGTGGGTGAAAGAATTGATTAACACACGTGAGTAAAAAGGTTTTGTGGGTTTCCCTTCATCACAGTGATCTCACCCCATGCCTTGCTCTCTCGTTGGTTGTAGCTTGTTGCTGCATTTATTGCCAGTGACCACAGGATATGGAGTCCTCAAATCGGGCTTAAAATCGTGTAGTGTGAACTAACCTTAAGGCCAATGTGTGACCCTTCTGATGAGTGGGTCCAGAAACAAATTGTAAAAAAAAAAAAAAAAAAAAAAAAAAAAAAAAAAAAAAAAATTTTTTATCAGGCACAAGTTTACATTTAAAACAGTTGTGAAAATTGTTGCTATTCCACCTCCACAACCTACAGTTCTTGGAGAATTAAAAAACAGACAGTCTGCAGGAGTAAGTTCCTTTAGAGCTGTAAAGTCACCAGGACTGAGCCAGGTCTCAGTCACAAATAGAAAATCCAGAGCACGAATAGTAAAAGTCATTTAATATAAAACTTTTGTTGGATAGCAATCTAGCATTTATTAATGCAAATTTGACAGGACGGTCCAAAATCCACTACGGATCCTGGGATTATGGGATTAGATGGTGACTATGCTGGTAAATACTCCAGTGAGCTGAGGTTACCAAATTTAACTCCATTTCCAATGCTTGATCTAGCACAAAAGTAGGGAAAAGGAGACCAAAAAAGACGGTATAAGAGCATCTGCAGAGGTGTGAGGAGAAATGATGGTACACAGTGTGCCTCGATGCACATTGCAAGGATGAGGAGCAATTCCAAATGCAAGTTTTATAAATTCCTGCTGGCAAAGGTGATACCAAGTTCAAATGTTGAAGCTCTGCTGCTGAGTAGCAAAAAGCTGTTGTAGAAAAAGTATTCTGAGGAACAGTAAAACAGCTATAGCTGACCAGCCATGCACAGTAAAAGAGCTGTAAAAACTGGCAAGCATGGAAAAAACAATCCGCCATAAACAGCTCCTCTTTGTACCCCGTCTACACAACCGTGTTGGAGAACGTGTTAGCCCGAACACCACGAAAACCACCAGAAAACTATTTTGGTAGGAAAAAAGCAGATTGGAAAAGAATGCCCCAGACCTTTAAAACCCAGAAAATAGTAGCAGGTAACAGACCAGAGACAAAGTGGAGACTTACCCACGGGTCAATACACAAACTGGCGATAATGGGGGCTCGAAGGCTCGCGAATAGGCAGATGAATAGAGAAGAAGAAAACAGATGGCCAAAAAACGCCTTGAAATTGTAGTACGTAATCGTCAGATATAGGGTACAAAGATCCACAATGATCAGAGGTTTTAATCCAAATAGTTAAATGAACCAAGAGCAGAGGCCACGCTTGTGGTTCACTCGTTTCCTCCAACGTCCAGCAAAGTCCATGAAGCAAGGTCAATGAAGCATGTAGAAAGTAATCCTCTGATATAGGGTGCAACATTTTGTGACCAAAGGGTATAATCCAAAACGGCGAAAAACAAACCAAATGAAAATACTGGAGAGTACACTCAACCAGAACTGGAGCTTGTTTGCCTGAAGACGGGTGCACTGTGACTGGTACCCAGAATAGTTGGCATGAAATCTCATAACAGGGCAACATGAAAACTTTACAGACAGTGGATGTCACTTTAAAATCCCTCTGATATATATAGGATAGGCAGGCGAGAATGTGCAGCTCGTGTTGCCTCACACAAATAAACGGGCCTCCATTCCATTAGAAGCAGGCTCACGCTCTGGTCAGATATGACTGAAGTCACTTGTTAAGAAGAGAGAGAACCGGCTGTTCAGTCGTATGCATCGGTAGTCGTATGCATCGGTTCAAAAGAACCGAAATATTAACGAGTAACACAAGAAACAAGAAGACAACAAAGACCAAATCTTATGCTTAGTTACTTAGGAGCGATGAATACTATAAAAGTGCTCCACTGGTATCTCAGTATTTTTACTTCTATGACCATATTATTGATTAAAATATCAAGCTACTTCCATAAAGCATTTTGTAATACGATGCCAACTTCGGCTGATTTTACAAAGCAGAAGCTTTCAGCTGCTTTCATTTTAAGTGTCTGTATATCGGCATTGCGCTGCCATGGAAGGTATCTTTACTTTGTGTACACTGCATTGGGTCATTCTTGTACCTTTTTTGAATTTAGAGGAAATAAATATTGTGGAGAAAAGCATGATAACACTATTTTTTTGTTCTTTTCTCAGAAAAAATAGAGACAAAGTCTCACCATCTGGTTTTCATTCGCAAATCCAACAACATGAACGACATCAACACTTTTTTTCTGCATGCAGACTGAACGATCCTTCTTTACTATAATCAGTCTGTATAGGATTTCACAGCGCTTTTTTTGGTGATCATTGTGGCCAGACATGCTTGATTTTGCTGTTGAGTTTTTTGGGGGTTTTTCCCCCCAAAATTGTTGTGCAACTTGCAGAGTTTTTTGTGGAAAACTACGTGCAATTGGTGAAATTGCAATTGCCTGATTATTGCGGAATTTGCTTGATTTTGCATTAACTTCTGCAGTTGCGAAATCACTAAATCCTAGAGTTACTGCATAATCTAGGCAGCCTGAATGTTCAAATCAATGACATAAAAAATAACAGACGGTTTTGAAACTACTTTGGTTATATTACTGGTTAATTGACTGATACTATATGATGCACAGGAACAGTGCATCAGTGCAAACAGTTTTGCTTGTGTTTTTATTGGATTCTACACCAAAGTAGAAGGCTGTGCTTTTTCCATTATAATGCGTTTCATTTTCTTTGTAGTTAAGTACAACAACATCGTATCAACTATTAAAAATCCACACCAGTAAATTTTCACAATTGATGTAGACTCTGTTGACTAATCCTTTGTAGCCCTCGAAAAATAGTGACTGGGTTGGTTGATCTGGCGATGTCTCAAACTACTACACTAACTAGATTGTCAAAGTAATACATTACTATTAATCCTAATACTGGTAAGTGACTTGTAGTACACAGGGCATCTGGGATGCCCTCTCCTGGTACGGAGAGTCTTTTTCTTTGCCATAGTCATTGCAGTGTGGTCAAGTTCAGCTTTAGACAGAAGTTGCCATGCACAAAATAACACTGCAAACAGGAAGCAATATTTAGATGCTCATTAGTTGGCCCTGGATTCAGCCCAGTGTCTCACAATCTCCATGAGAGCTGTGATTTGTTTTCTGTATGCTGATGTGCTTCCTTTTGGAACAGAGTGACGGTGTGTTGAAGTGCTTGACTGATTTACACAACAGTCAATAGTTTTCAAGATATGAACAGAGGATTTCTCGCTGCTGCTTTCACTCACGTCTATCGCCTTAAATGAAAGACATTGTAGATGCAGTGGAGTTGAGGTAGACTGTTAGTGGTGCTGATGGGTGACCATAGGTGAATTTTATATACTGTAAAATGATTAGAAATTACTGTACTGTTACTTGCTGTTATCACTTTGTTACTAATGGAGAAGCCTGATCTCTCGAGCTGTCTGAGCAACTGACAATCCACCATTAAACATCTCCAAGTGACATCATGGGAAACTTTCACAAATTCCTTCCTCTTTGAAATTATTAAAGTCCAAATGTTTTTTCACAACCAAGTGATGTTTGGAAAAGAGAATAGTGTGTAGGACGTGTTTTGGCACAGCTACCAAGCTGCTACTGTAGAGCAAGACCCGCCCCAGGGACAAAACATAAATGCTGTAGAGCATTTCATTCAGTAATCATAAGACTAATATGGGTATGAGTCATTAAAAAATTTTAATCATTCTCCCAGAAGTGATGAACTATAAAAATAAAATGACAATATTTCGAAAACAAGGTATTGTTTTCTAGATATAATATAGTATCGGTGTCTAGGGAACACTGAAGAACCGGTACAAAAGCTCTGACGTAGCAGTTTTGATTTCAGGGCCGTTTAACAGAATGGAAGTGTATGACAGAAATGTTTTTAGATTTAGGAAGTGATAGTACTGGGAAGTAAAAAAAAAAAAAAAAAAAAAAACGGGAATGGATGTTCTAGAAACTCTGGTGTCAGCATTGCACCCCAGTCTTTGTCTTTGTCTGGCCCTTGCTTGAAAGGAGAAGACAAAGTCACAATAAAAAAAACCACAACAAAGACCACCTTCTCCTCCTGCCTGACTTGCCCCTCCTTCTCCAGCCCTCTGTGTAAAGCAGAGACACACAAAGAGTAGATTGTGGAAATCTGGGCCGTGTGTGTGTGTGTTTGTTTTTCAGGAAGGGGTTGCTTATCCTGGGGCCAACTCCAGTGTAAGCTGGCAGCCTCGGGTCATGTGACCGGTGTTGTCATGACGAACGCATGTCACCCCATACTGGAAAACTGAGCCATTTAGCTTTTAGCCTGATAGCAAGAAGGGTTTCACATTTATTATTCTCTTACTGCAGGATAAATGGTGTTTATGACCAATCCTTATTATTATTTTAAAACCCTGTTGATTTTGAATATAGGCGCTCAACGGCTTCTCACTCCTGCTGTGCATTTAAGGCATACTATCACGGTGATGATAATTACAAAGATCCACTACTAAAAATGTAGGGCCGATATAATTTCTCCAAGTAATGAGTCATTTTTAAGTAATAGCCAGAATGTGTTTGTAGTGTAGCGGCTGGTGGGATTTAGGAAAGAATACAAGCACAGTTACAGCATGAAACGTGAACCATTTGTAGTAGCAGGCTTTATTTCTATGGCTGTCTGGTTTAAAGCACCCTGCTAACTGCTGTCTCAGCAGCCTACTGAGTCCACTGATCCCGGACACAAAAATTTGCTTGTCAGAGAAGAGCGAATCCGAGAGACCTTTTACAGATGGCAGACTGATAGCTTTTACTAGGTGATATTGAATTATTGAATGATACTGAATGTCTGCGACTTGCACACAAGTATCCTATGGTCTGAAGCAGTTAATGCTGTTGGGTGGGAATATACAGCAATATATAGCAACATATAGCCAGGCGGTTGTGTGTATTATTTTGTGTCTTACTGTATGTGGTAATTGCTGTGTGAATGTGAGTGCATTGTGCCCTGAGATGAACTGGCTTCCCATAGTGATCTGGGATCGGCTCCCGATCCACCACAGCCCTGAGCAGTAAAAAAAAGCACTTACTGAAGATTGAACAAATGGAATTTGGAATATACTTGCGCATACTTGCAAATGAGGCCAAAGTGATAACTGTATTCTTGTTAATTTAGAATTCACACTGTGCGGTCTTTGTCTGTCTCTCTCAGGCTGGTCTCCTCTGTTCACGCCATCATGGCCACCACGGCTGGAATCATTGTGGTGTCCTCATGCAGAGAGAATGTGATAACAAACAGGTGAGTCATCTAATACCACACTGTGCCTCGGCCCCTATGAACCAATCAAGCTCTACCGTGTCCGAGTGTCGATTAATCCACCCACTTCTGTGGACGAGTCAAGCTCGTGTTCTCGTTTAACAGACTGCAAATGTGTGTGTGCGCCTGAGAGAAAGAAAATAAGTATGGTTACTTTGAATATATTGTGTATATGTTCCCACACGACAAGGCACATCAGCGTATAAAACCAGCCCCCCAGAATCCTTTGTACAGGGAAAAAAATTCAAGCATTTTATCTTTTATATAAAAGTTTGCACCACTTTACAACACTCCACATGTCTCTGAACCTTATCTTTAGGATACAAGACAGAATATGAAGTAAGTTTTCTGCAAAAATAATTTTTTCTTATACATTATAAATTAGTAATTTCACTATGGATACGAACTATGGGTGTCACGATACCAAAAATCGAGTAGTCGCTACGGATACCACCAAAAGTACACGATACTCGATATCAAAGTCGATACCACGGTGTGGTATAAAAATAAAATAAAATAAAATAAACTCTCCTGGAGGACATCTCCCTCTGGCTGATACTGGCAAGGGGGGGGATATTTTAGTTATCAAACACTGTCTGACAATAAGTGGAGGTGCACTCCTAAACGCACGCACGCACACACTCATGCACACCTTATACTCTGAATGCAAGCATTAGTTTAAGTTCACTGATATGGGGGCAGGCCAAAACGATTTATTGAAAGCATGAACATTTGAATAATTATTAGTGACATTAGGCTACATTTAGCTGACAGGACACAGGCTGAATGGCGATGCATAGTGACCAATTAGGAGGTAGTTTATAACATTGCAATGCATTAGCGCCGTGAACAAATAACTTGGTGCCGACTTTGTACCGAAGTATTGGTTCTTATGACATCCCTAGTACAAACATGACGTTTTAAATACAACTGACTTACATTAATTGCTTAAAGATTGTTATTTTCTTAAATCGTTGATGAATCAGGTAAGAAAAACAAAAGGGGTATTCATCAAAAATTTGTAAAGGTGTAGTTTAGGGCTGCAACAATTAATTGCTAATTAAAATAATCAACGAATTTCATTATGGATTAGTCGGGTCTTTGATGTCACTGTGGATAACCCCCGTCAGTGACGTCACTTCACTGGTGAAAAATGCATTCCTATGAATAAAGCCCATCTGAAAAACGGCGGAGGTCACCGAATGAGCTGCTGCGGGAAAAGTCGCTCCACCAGGTCGTCCACTCGGGGGAGGGGTAACTATCGAAGTCCGATACCTGGTTCAGCATCCGGAAGTCGTTACAAAGTCGCATGCTTCCGTCGGGTTTCGGTACGACAACGGTGGGACTGGACCAGGGGCTGGTTGACTCCTCAACGATCCCGTCCCTTAGCATTCGCTCCACCTCCTCCTCGATGGCCTTCCGCCGGGCCTCAGGGACCCGGTAGGGTCTCTGTCTTACTACCACGCCAGGGGGTGTCTTGATCGCATGGTGAACCACCTGGGTCATCTCCGGGGAGGAGGAGAACACGTCTGCAAATTGGTCCACCATCTCTTTGAGTTCCTGTCTCTGCGCGGGGGTGAGGTCCTCCCCAAAGTTGACCAAGGCACACTTGTCAGGATCTGTGTCCTGGCCCGCGTACGCCGAAACCATCGGGGCTGATTCCACCCACCTCTTCAACAGGTTTATATGGTATAGCTTCCCGTCCGTACGCTTACCGGGTTGTTGCAGGCGGTAGTTGACGGCCCCCCGTCGCTCAAGGACTGTATACAGGCACTGCCACCAGGCCAGGAACTTGCAGGCGCTACTAGGCACTAGGAGAAGGACCTGGTCCCCCAAAGTGGAACTCCCGGGGCTGCGCCGGGCGGTTATACACCCGCTGCTGTTCCTCCCGCATATGTTCCTGCACTATTGGCGCCACCCGGTCAATTCTATCTTGCATCTCCTGCACGTACTCGTTGATCGAGCGGTACGGGGGCAGCTGTTCCTTCCAGGCTTCGCGGGCGACGTCCTGCAGTCCTCGCGGCCGCCGCCCAAACCGGAGCTCAAATGGGGTGAAGCCTGTGGACGCCTGGGGGCACTCCCGGACGGCGAAGAGTACATAGGGAAGGAGGAGGTCCCAGTTCCTCCCCTCGTCGTCTACCACCCGCCGTAGCATCCGTTTGAGCGTCTGATTGAAGCGCTCTACGAGTCCGTCGGTCTGTTGGTGGTAGACAGACGTCTTCAGGCGCTTCACCTGCAACAACCGACACAGATCCGTCATTAATTTTGACACGAAGGGCATACCTTGGTCGGTCAGGATGTCCTTGGGTATGCCCACCTGGCTGAAGAGGAGTACTAGCTCCCTGGCGATGTTGGGGGAAGTGGCCTTGCATAGCGGCATCGCCTCCGGGTACCGGGTGGCGTAGTCCACAACAACGAGGATATATTCATGGCCCCGCGCCGACTTGGGAAGGGGGCCCACCAGATCCATACCATCCTGCTCGAACGGGATGCCTATGATGGGAAGCGGGATGAGGGGCGCTGGCGGGGGCTTCCTGGGCGCGGTGCGATGGCACTGAGGGCATTGCTGGCAGAACCCCCGGACCTTGGCATCCATCCCGGGCCATACGAACCGGTCCCTCAGTTTCTCCAGAGTGTTCTGCGCCCCTAGGTGGCCGCCGAGGGGGTGGGCATGGGCCAGGTGCATTACCAGGTTAGTCCTCGTCCGCGGTACCACCAGGAGGTCCGTCTGTTCTCCTCGGCGGCAGACCCGTTGGTAGAGGAGGCCCCCTTTTACGAGGAAGTACAAGGTGGGGAGCCTCAGGTTGGGGTTCTGGGTGACCCCCTCTGTCACGCGCGCTTGTGCCCAGCAGTGTTTCAGGCGGTCGTCCTCCTTCTGCTCCCGGCCGAACTTCCCTTCTCGGTTCACCAGTTGAAACACAGAGGACACCGGATTAGTCAATAGAGGGGACTCCCCTTCGGTTTCGGCATCTCTGGCGTCTTGGGCCAGGCAGACTGCCCGGCGTCGGGTCCTCTGGGTCTGTCGCGACGGCTTCTTTGCCTCGGTAGCAGGGCCCGTTGGGAAGCCCGGCCAGTCTCTTCCTAGGAGTAGTGGCACCGGAAGGGTGGGGATCACGCCCACATGGAGGGGCCAGGTCCCGGCTGTACTCCGAATCCGCACCTCGGCTGCCGGGATCTCTCGGGTCTCCCCATGGATGCAGGTGACGGCAAGTACTCCCTCCGGTTGAAGCGCCTTGGGGAGAAAAGTTGGTCGGGCGAGCGTCACCGTACTCCCGGTGTCCAGTAGGGCGGTGACGGGTCTTCCTTCCACCCACACCATCTGGGTGGGGCCCTCGGGTGGCTGTTGGAGGTGGAGCGCGCACCCAGCGAGCCATGATTTCTGAATCGGCTGACCGGGCTCTATCTCCGGTTCCATGGGCATGGGCTCATCGGCGGTGGTCATCCGTCTTGGTGACCTCCGGAGGGCAGAGGGCCGTTGGTCCCCCTGGCTTAACCCGGGCGTGGCCATAGTGCGCTCTAGCGCGGACAGGAGCGCCTGGGGTGATTCTGGCGCCTTTGCTCCTACGGCCTGTCGTTCTAGGCGGGGTAATGCCCTCAGGAACCGGTCCATCGCAACCTTCTCTGCCACCTCCGTGGCCGTATACTGGTCCTCCCGGAGCCACCGCTTAGTGAGTCGGATCAGGGCGTTTAGTTGTCCGCGTGGAGACGGCCCCGGCTGGTAGGCCCAGCTATGGAACTCCATTGCCGCCTGGTAAGTGGTGCGGCCACACCACGCCAGGACCCCCTCTTTCATCGTTGGGTACTCTGCGGCGTCTTCCGGTTCGAGGCTGTAGTACGCGGTGCGTGCCTCCCCCGTGAGTAACCCGCCAATGGCCCAGGGCCAGTCATCCCAGTCCCACCCCTCCCGGTGGGCAATATTTTCAAAGGTTTCGAAGTAGGCTACGAGGTCTTCCTCGGGGGAGAGGGGTGGTAGTAGGCGGCGGAGCTCGCATCTTGGGTCCGGGAGGGGAGTGGAGGCTGCGGGGGTCAGGGTCTTGAGGTCCACCAGCGTTTGGGTGGCGACCTGGAGGCTTTCGGCCAGTTGCTGAGTGACGGTCTGTTGCTGGATGCTGGCCTCCAGCAGGTGTTTTAAAGTCTGCCCCATGGGTTTTTTTTTATTTTTTTATTTTAGGAGCGGGTCTGTGCTACTGCCCACATCCTCCACCAGTGTAGCGGGATCAGCCCGGGGAAGGCGTAGCACAAACACGCGGGAGGCAGGTTGTGGTGAGAGAAGTGTAAAAACAAGGATTTATTTTCCTTCAGTCTGAAGCGGTGTGTGGGTGGGTGTGTGTGTGTGGCTGGATGAGGGAAACCCGGCGGGGGCGGGGCTGGCGTAGTGGCGTTCTTCGGTGCGTGTCGGGATTCACGGAAGAAGCTGGGAAGAAGCGGTTCCCTATGCCGGTTTTTTTAGCGTCACCACTGTCCTCGTCTGTCGTCGTCCTCGTCCGGGACGGAGCCCTCTGTGAGAGGAGAGGAGAGAGAGCGAGAGAGAGAAAACGAGAGAAAAAGCGAGAGATTAGGGAAGCCCGTGTTGCATGGTTGCGGTGGAAATACCTCGTCTATTAGATGCCTACGTAGCCGAGTCGGTCTTCAGTCTTCCTCGGGCGGAAGGGCGTCCTTTTATCCCCTCCTTCTGGAACTGTATTGGTGGACATCTCGCTCCAGGTTTGCCAATCAGCCGCCGGCGAGGTGTGGGTGGCTCCACCCCGCCGTGACGGCCCTTCCGGTTAGTGTTGGGACCGACGCGAGGCTGCCCTCCTCGTGCCGGTGCGGCAGTCGGGGAAGGAGCGAATCTCCTAGTCTGCGCGTCGGGTGTCGGTCCACCGCGACAATATATATATATATATTTTTAATTGTCATTTAAATCACCATGACTCTGACCTGGTTAAAGCAGCTAATGAGCACAAATCAATACACGGATATCAAAATACACAGAGTACAGTTACTAAAAACACATACCAAGAACAACAAAGCATGCAAGTTTTGTTCTTCATATGGTCTTCTAGCAAGCTAGCTAAACTTAGTGTATAAATATTGCTAGATAACACATGTACAACACATTGCATATTTCTGAGAAATGACACAAAACTTTTACAGTGTCTCAGCACGACACGTAAATGATGTGTTCTTGCAGAAGAGTGTGGAACAACTTGATATATTTCTAAATTGTTTGCAAATATATTCATGTTACACACATTACAGTATGAACTCTTTAGATCTACAATATGTGTATATTTATGGTAAAAGCCTACCAACAGGTTTTATTACAATTATATAATTCATGTATATTACAGTAATTCAGAAAATGTAGCATGCAAAGGTTACAGTAATAGTACATGACTAGTACTAATTTAAAAAACAAAATACTATTGCTATTATTAGTAGTAGTAGTAGTAGTAATAGTAGTAGTAGTAATTGATTTTTTATATCAAAAAAAAAATTACATGCACTTGTCTTTCAGACACTGGCTGGCCACCTCATTTGTCCTCGATTATGGAGTGCCCTACATGGCATATGACCTCTTCGCCATGTACCTGAGCCACTACTACCGTTTCCGGGTCAAAGGCCATGAGGATTACCGAGGACACTCGCTGAGAACGATCAGCTTATTTGTGAGGAAAGAGTTCCTGCTGGTCCTTCATCACTTCGCACTCCTCACCATTCTCCTGCCTTTTACACTGGTGAGACACGGTTGAGACAGAGGGCAGCTGTGGGGTTAAAGGATGAGTAGACAGTAAAGGACACCTCGAGAGGGTTGGTGAAATGTGAAAGATAAGACACAGAAGAGAGAGATGAAGTCCAAACAAGTGGAACAGTTCAGTGTAGTAGAGAGGGAAGGTAATGCAGCTCTTTTGTCACAGAAGGACCTGGTGGAGGAGGGTGTTATAACAATGGCGGCTGTTACACTGCTGGTACTGATGGACAGGGAGGCACACACACACGCACACACAACAGTGTAATGTTGTGGTGTGGAGGAAACCTGGCCTTTTGTTTCGGGATACTGTGATGTCAGTAGTGATATGAGATCAAGTTACCTCTGCCTTCTATTATTCACACACAGCTGCTGCTTATACAATCTCTCTCTCTCACACACACACACACACACGTTAAACACAAATATACAAACACATACCGTTTACATTGCAAGAAAGGTATGAGCAAATTGAGAGTAAGTATTGTGAATGTTTCAAGAGGAGAAAACTACAGGTCAAGAGCTCTAGTTAATGTTCACATCAGAATGGGGGAAAATGTGATCTCAATGACTTTGGTCTGAGTATCTCAGAAACTGCTGATCTCCTGGGGTTTTATTTTGCATGCAGGCCAGGCAATGTTTTTTTCCAATGTTCAACTGTCCAGTTTATGTGAGGCTGTGCCCATTGTAGTGTCAGATTCCTGTTCTTGACTATCATGAGTGGAACCTGATGTGGTCTTCTGTTGTAGCTCATCCACACCAGGTTTTGCGTTCTGAGATGCTTTTCTGCGTACCATGGTTGTAAAGACTGTTTAATTGAGGAGTTACCGCAGCCTTCCTGTCAGCTGGAGTCAGTCTTGCCATTCTCGTCTGACCTCTAGCACAATTTTTTCCTCAGCCTGTCTCGCACAATTTTTTTTGTTAAAATGCTTCCCGGTGAGAATTAATATAAAGTGTTGTGATATCTTACTATCATGATATCAAAATGTAATATCAGCAGTCACCCTATACACACATACACACACGCACACACACACACTTGCTTATACTAGGATATTTTAGCACCTGGCTTAACATTTTCAGCCACATATCCGCACCTGGTTTCCTCACACGCACACTGTTGGGATTCTGGTATATAGTGTTACACTGAGGGAGGCTGCTGTCTGTTTTGGTAGCTGTTTCACCTCCTCATTTATTCAACATCTCTTTTGTCTACACGCACAGAATTGAATAGAAGAGTTCTGAGTCTCTCATGTAGTGAGACAGCATTTCTCTGAGCGAGAGAAGAGGATGCCTAGAGAAGGAGACACTAGAATGGAGATTAATTGGTTGTGTTTTAATATTGATATGCAGTCATGTGAAAACATAAATGCACCCCATGTAAATTTTTGGCAAACATTTGATCTTTGAAACAGTGCCTATTCTTAAAGTTGATGGAGTGCATCAATTGACATTTTGTAGTAATTTTCGCAATTTAAATCACCAAAAAACACTATTTTCCATGTGACTGTACATGGAAGTACACCCCTACATTTATCATACCTTCAAATCCATGAAATTAGAATCAGGTGTTGAAGATTGGGTGCCAGTGATTAGAACCTGCTTAGAGAGTGCAGGTGGAACCGGTCTTATATATACCCCTCTCATATTTACTGTATTGTCTGGTGTTCCCTTTGTTATTGAGGTGTGTGGTGTCATCATGCCAAGATCTAAAGAGTCCTATAAGGCCTTCAGAAAAAAGGTTGTGTATGCCTATGAGTCTGGCAAGGGATTTAAAAAAGGTCTAGCCTGGTGGACAATTATGCAAAAATGCCTAAAAAAGTTATTTCTGCTAAATGGGACAATACTAACTTGTGAGGCAAATGGTATACTTACTTTTTCCACAGAAGAATATCATATCTATTTATATTTCTGTTAAATAAATGATTGAAAAATAAATTATTTTAATTACTTTTTATTTTAATAGGCACTGTTTCAAAGATGATCGAATGTTTGCTTGTTCAAATATGTAAAAAAAACAACAAAAAAAAACATTTCCATGGGGTGTACTTATTTTTTTCACATGACTTACAACTTTTTCCAGCTAATTTTATTTTTCAATTGTAGTATCTACTGTAGGCTATAGCCCAGTGATGTTGCAGCCCCCCGAAAACAACAGCTGCCAGGACATTTTGTTTGTGTCCATGTTGCTGACTGTGTGTCTTTGTTTTTTCCTCTCTCTCTGTCTCAGTTCTTCAGAAACGACCAAGGTGATTTCTTCATTGGCTGCCTCTTCCTTACAGAAATCAGCACACCTTTTGTTTCGCTGGGCAAAATCCTGATTCAGGTAACACACGCACTCACGCCTACTAAAAGAAAATTTTTGATGACAGGCTTGCAGATTTGCTGATCTCTGGGAACAGTCAATCATTAGCTCTCACCGAGGTTGCTATGATGATCGTTCACTCCCAGAGTGTTTTCTGCTCAGCAGCTTTCCAAATTGCTGTTTCTGCAGGTCAGCCTGGAAAAGGTGCTGTCTGTCAGGTCTTTTCCTGAAACCTATGTAAAAACATATGTGTAAGCCAAAGCAGAAATAAGACAAAGAATTAAGCACTTTCTCTTCTTCCACATCTCTGTCCTCCATGGTCTACTGCTGTCAGTTTCTATCTAATTTACTCCTTTTCCTTGTTTCCCATATTGGCTGTCTGTCTTCATCTTTGTCCATTGTCTTTTTATAACCTTGGTTTTGTGTTTCAGGGAACTTTTCTGCTAAATAGTCAAGGAACACCTGTCTACACAATCTACACAATGTGACTCTGATTTGTATTTTCTTTTAAGCCAGTTCTTCAGGTGTGTTGCTGTATGACTTCACATAGTGTTTCTGTGGACAATATTTTTGTCCTTTACCGTGTGCTACTACGTATACAGAAAACAAATGTAAATATTTTGATTTTTGCACTAGGAATAGCATGATATGCCTATACTCTAATGGTTTACAGTAAGAGCAATAGTCCATCAGTTATCGATTAGCAAAATAATCATTAGTTGCAGCCCTATTATGCACTCAATACTTTGTCGGGGCTCCTTTTGCATGAGTTACTGCCTGTGGCACTGCTGAGGTGTTATGGAAACCCATGTTGCTTTGATAGCGGTCCTCAGCTCGTCTGTATTGTTGGCTCTGGTGTCTCTCATAGATTCCCTATGGGATTCAGGTCAGGTGAGGTGGCTGGACAACTAAGCACAGTAATACCATAGTCAGCAAACCATTTACTAGTAGTTTTTCTTGCCAAGTCCTGCTGGAAAAGGAAATCAGCATCTCCATAAAGCTGGTCAGCAGATAGAAGCATGAAGTGCTCTAAAATCTCCTGGTAGACGCTGCATTGACTCTCGACTTGAGAAAACACATTGGACCAACACCAGCAGATGACATGGCTCCCCATGTCATTTGAATATTTCTCCTCTTTTTTTGTCCACCCCCCTTTCCCCCTTGTAGGTGGGACTGCAAGAATGCTGGCTGCACAAAGCGAACGGCTGCATGGTGCTGCTGAGCTTCTTCCTGTGCCGCATTGTACTCTTCCCCTACATGTACTGGGTGTATGGAGAGCACTACGGCCTCCCTGTCTACGCTGTGCCTCTGCACATACCGCTCTACGCTAACTTGGGCAACATGTGCATCCTCACGCCGCAACTCTACTGGTTCATCCTGCTCTGCCTAAAGGGCTACCGTCTTTACAGGCGCCAGCGCAACACCAACCACCAGGACTCGACTTCATCCCTTCACACCAAGGCAGAATAGAGTAAGGAGATCTGGTAATGGCACAGTCAGAACCAAGTGCTCAGATACTCCAGTACAGATTAGCATCAACTACAACTGCTTCTGCTGTTTAGTTATTCTATGAAAATTCTACTAGTATTTCTCTGCACACACAAACACACACATGGCTGTTACTATCCTAATATGCTGTGATTAATTGTAGTACACTTCTGGGGTGAATTGGTTCTTTCTGCTGTGAGGGGATTTGTGTGGTCATACTGGTGCTCTGCCTCATGGTATTACTTAATGATGTATGGCAAGGAGGGGGACATGAGTGAAAAGAACTAAGGCTCTGTTGTGTCCTTTACTCTTTTAATTCTGTAGACTGAAAGACTGTTTGAAATTCCTATTTTTTCCTCTTCCCAACTGCAACTCAAAGGTATGAATGATGTTTAAACTATGAATAATCTCTACTTTTAAAATGTATTTTTGTACCAGTTTCAAGAACATTTAAACATTACCTTTTTAGGCGCCATCCTCATTTTCCATTGCTAGGCCTTAACTGCTCCACCATTACTCCTTTTTATTTTGTTAATGGCTGATCGTATTTCTGTGTTTCACTGTAAGACTACCTTGTATGACCGCTTATAGTCTTCCTTAAAGAGCCAGATAAGATTTTTTATGTTGGTGCATATTGGTGGAATTGGAAGTCTTGAGGAAACTCAATTCCTCCAGTCCAGAAGGCGGCAGCAGAGTTTCAGGTCTTATGCTCACTAAGTGTTACAATGCATAACACATTGTTATATGGTCGCATAGTTGCTATATTGTTTAGGTTGCTTACCCACCACATCTCAAGGCAGCAGTTTAAGCAAAAACTATTTTCTCAAAATGGGATAATTTATTTATTTTACCCAATACTACTTAAAATACTTCTCATGCTAAACATAAGTTTCACGTTCCAGAGGCAGTGTATTTAAGCTCTGGACAGTGTTTGTGTAGAAACCAGCCATCAGAGAACAGAAAGAATAATTTAAATAAAGTAGTAGGTGACCAGGTTCCCATATGTCGATGTTTTTTAATATATGAATTAGTTTAGTAGTAGCAGGAACTCAAGCCTTCTTCCAATAACATTCTGCATTTCAAAAGATCAGATGGATACAATTTTTATTACTAAAATTTCTATATTACTTATGTACCTTTAAGGTGCATTTTTTTAACATACAAAAGGTACACATCATCTAGGTCTAATGCAAATGATTTAAGCGTGATTATTAGGATTGTGTTAATCCTGCTTTTCCGGCTGTTAGATGAGAAATATCTCTGCATGTCACTGACTATCAATTCACTGCTCCTTTAATACTTTTGGTTCTGTGATTTAGAGTTCATGCTTCCTATTTCCATCTTTCTTTTCTCCACTGGCTTAGTTCTTGGACTCTATAGAAACAGTTTTAAAAATTCCACCTTAAATCTAATGGATCAGTGAAGACATGTTTGACCAGTCTTTGCTTCTTTAGTTCTGCATTGGAGTTATGAATATGTTATGGGGGTAGCCATCTTGGACAACCTGAGGCACTACTGGTTAGCTACATTACACTTGTAGCTCTGGTGCAAAATTTAAAGATGTTAACATCAGACATGCAGCATGTCAGTTGACTAGCGAAAATTCAGGGTAAATGCAAAATTGTCTCAAATTGATTATTTTAATGTCATTCAATAATTCTCCATTAGATTCCATACAGCTTTGGACTCAATTGAATCAGTTAGAAGATCCAGTTAGGTATATTAAACAAATACGGTTACATTTATTAAAATAAGTGAACTGACTGACACAAATTCAAGGAACTGAGACACTTTCATATTGTTGTTGTTGTTATTATTATTATTATTAGTTGTAGTAGTAGTAGTATTGTTAGTTTATCCAAGTCCTACTGTATTTGACCTTTACATCATCAGTGATTATATACCAAGTTTATATGAAATCTCTTACCCATTGCAGTACTTAAAAGTCATAACACATACATATCCAGAACGTTATTATTCCTAATATAGATGGACGTTCTAAGCGCATTATAGTAAGTCTTAAGCTTAGTCTCATATGAGGCTTTGGTTCTGCTCAGGGTTGGTAAGGCAATGTTAACTGGTATCTAAAGTAAACCTCTATAGATATGAAAGCTGAAACTGTGAACACACAAAATTGAAATGGAAAACACATGGAATGACACAACTGAGTCTTTTGGTTTGTATTTGTGCTTAGTTTTTTTGGTGGTTTCTCCTCCAACATGTCTTGTGTTGTTATCTTTGCAGTTGGAGACCAAAGATTGACAGGCACTTTACTCTGCAATGTCTAATAAATACGACTTGCCACACTAGAAGTCTTTCAGTATATTAAGTGCTTTGTATACATTGCTCTCTTTGTGCAGTGTTAGAACTGGTTGAATTTTGCTTTTGTTTGAGGAAAATGTAGAACATGTTAGTTATCTAGGTTATTTTCTACTTTGGTTTTAACACATCTATGCCAGGCTGGACTCTTCACTTAGGCTAGTGCGGGAATCAGTATTAAGTTACTTGGGTTGAGGCAGGTTTCTTTTGTTGCAATTTGATTGGAGGCATTACACAGGGTAAAGGTATGAGACAAGAGTCCGTATTGTCCAGCATAAAGATCCTGTGCCTTCTGTTTAATTCATGTGAGGTTCATACACAGCTCAGGACAGGTAGTGTTCACTCATTGCAGCCGTGTTGGGTAAATGTAAAATATTTACTGTGGGCCATTTCACTCCCAAAACAAATATATTGCTTGTTGTTCTGCTGGAGTGTGCCTAAGTTAAAACCTGACCATAAAAGTTTTGCCAGTATGGTTTTTTTTTATAAAGAAAGTGAATATCTATCACCCTTATGCTAAGTGTGTATTCTTTTGATGTGTTTCTTGTCATTAGATTTGTTTCTCCAAAACAGTTTCTTTTTTCGCTGTATGTAATAGTGCTTGATCAGCTCTGCAGCCAATGGATTAAGGACTGAACTCATTAGCAATAACTGAAGGCATCCTGCTGTACTTGAACTACACTGTAACAAGTTCCCATTAGTTTATTTAACTATCTATCCATCCTTTTATCAAAAAGTCTATCCAACATTTATTGCAACTTCTTTAAATGCTAAACACATTTGTTTATTGTTGTCCACATTCCTTCCTCAACAAGGAAGGAAAGACCTCATTCAATGACGACCATTATGTTTTGTTTGCATTTTGTTTCCTAATGTGAATTTGTATCTTTTGTCACTTTAATTTTCTCAAAAAACACTCCCTGCCTCCTCTTATATTCATGTTGATTTTACAAATATATTTATATATCAGATTTATTATATAATAAGGCTTTGATTTTGTGTGTAGTGTAACCTTTTGAGAAATGTCTTGTTTGAAAGTAAATTGGATACAACTAACCTTCAGTTGAGAGAGGAATTTATTTTTTGAACCTTGTGAATCGGCACCAAGTAAATCAGAATTTGCTGAAATTGTGAGGCTTTTTTTTTCCTGTGTGTAGATGATTACTAACACACACATGCACACAAATCAAAAGTTCAGTACATCACAGGCACCCAAACAGTATACTGCAATGTTTTGAAAAGCCCCAAATTCTGACAGGAAAGGCAGGAAAGCGTCTCTTAAATTGCAAAAGCTGGTGTAGCTACAGGTTCTCTTTTTATTATTTTTTTTATTCTTCTAAAAAAAAAGTGGGAAGTTGGGCTGTAATTATATTTTTAGTGACTGCAATTGGCTGTGGCATTGAGTCATATCTCTACCTGTTTGGAAATCTATAGTGTCACAAAAAGACGACCGCACAACAACTTCCAGAAAGTCCCTCTTTAAAATACAAATGTTTATCCTTTCATAGGATGCTGCTTAATTGTCACATATTGGCAAGTTTCTTAATAGTGAAACTTTGTTGGGTCCAGCTACAATTAAAGATAAGTTTGCATTCTCAATTTTTCTTTAAAATTAAAGCTGCTTTTTTCTTAATTATAGACATTAACATGGTTCTCCCAATCCAAATGCAGTTTACACACTTTGCGATGTTTAAGACTGCATTTCCCCTGTAAGGAAAAAAATGCTTTTATTCCAAACCAGCAGTAGCGAGGAACTCGTGAAAAAGCACTCTGGATTCAGCAGAGTCAGACTGACCCCAGAGCATCTAAAACCTTTGCAATATATACTGTACCTCTTGCAAACATTTGATATTATTTTGACTTAAATGTTCCCTTTTAGTCTACTCCCATTCCTTTACTATAATTTGATCAACTTCCTGATACTGTTGTGTGTGAGGTCAGACCATTGTCTGTGGCCATTACTGATGCATTTGCTGTAACAGCTCATTAGCCTTATTGTGTGGAAGAGAGAAACCAGAGGTGCGACAGATCAAAACCCACTTGTCCTTGTCAGTTGTTACACATGTATTGACGCTGTCAGAAAAGGCAGGGTCAAATTTCTAGAGGAATAACTCTTTCATTCATGTATCTTTTAATCAGTGCTTTATCATGTTCAGGCTCATCGCAAGAATTTTGAGTGCAAAATGAAGAATTCACACTGGGTTGGAGGCCAATCCACTGCACACACGTGCACAATTAAGGGGCAAAATGAAGAGGTGATTCAAATAACATTTTGCTCTGTGTTAACAGCATCCACACAAACATGCAGTTTAAAAAAAAAAAAAAAACCTTATATGGGGACCTTCCCCAGGACCCTGGAGAATTCTGCATTTTCTATGTGACAACATTTAGGCCACACATCAGAATCTTGATTTTGTCTTCCTTGAACCATTTTTGTGTGGAATTTGGATCATTGTCCCACTGGAAAACCCAACCATGATCCAGTTGTAGCATCATGGCATTCACTTCAAACTTGTCAGCTCATATTTCTACCAAAGTGAAACAGGAAGTCCTGGATAATCATTTAAGAGTTCCCAAACACTAATAACAGACATTATTATTGAAATTTTTATTACTTTAGTAAGATAAATGTACTTCAATAAGACCTCATAATTCTCTCATATATTTAGTCTGAGATTAAGCTAATTAACCACAAACATTTTTCAAACTTCTTTTAACCACAGGTTACATCCAGCCAATCCAAAGCCACTGTAAGGTGTCATTTTATTTACTAGTTGTACAATTATAGACATAAACAGCTATGGTGCCAAACATTCATACTACACATCAATAAGCATTCATTGATAGGAATCATCACCATAATCCCTCTGGGCTTCAGGTTGTTTTTACCAGAGGAGTCCTCTGACTGCATGGAAAATTTAAGGAAAGGTGTTTGCAGATCACCTTTCAGCATTGGAAAGCCAAATGGAGACTGGTACAGCAACACTGACACCTACAGGACACTCAGAAATTACATTACACACTTACCCAGATCAGAAAACTGAATTGGCAAGTCGGTTCTCCAGGAGAACAATTTAAAAATCATTTGACAAGCAAGTAACGCCTGTCAAAAAATGTCTCATGTTCAAAGTCTGCTCTTGGTTATATAGGTTCTTGTTCAGAGTCCATCCGACTCACGAAGCTCTGAAGCAATAGCTCATCTGAGAGTAATATTCATGCCAAGCGTGTTTAAAATTACCACCACGCTGTATGACATGATGCCAATAAAATCCTGGATCATGTCTAAGGAATTATTTCCACGATGTGTGATTTTTGTCTACGGCAGTAAAATCAGGGTCAAATAACAGTTGAGTTTTATAAAGGTGTGCAAATGTTAACGATGTGTATCCTACCTCTGAATCCAATCGCACCTCCAGTAATGCAGCCGCTGTACACGGCGTTCTTCCAGTCTGATTTACCACGATGCTGTGACAGAAAAGTTATTCTTCAACCTTTTATCTACATACTACTGCATTTACATGTACTCATTCAGCAGAGTAGTTCATGAATTCGCAAAATGACTTACAAGCGAGTCAAAATATATAAGCAAAGGTTGTAGAGGGATTTTGGGCCACTCCTCCATTTACATCCTTAAGTTTGTACACATGGATCATCAACTTTAATTCAGAACAGTTTTTTAAGTTTTTAACAGGGTGCAAATGCTGAGGTAGAAACGAACAATGTCTCTCATATTGAAAATACATCCCCCACCAAGCTGATAGATTTAAAACATTTTTAAATGCTCCTCCTCAATAATATAATTTCTGGTGCCTGAATGCAATTAAAAGAAAGCAAGGACCTTTAAGAATGACAGTTTGTTTGCATTCATTTTAATATTCCCTAGTGTCAACATTTTTGTATTGTATGTTTTTAATAGAAAGTTTTTTCTATTTCAAAAAGAAGTTCTCATGAAAATGATTCTAACTTTTGTTAGAAAGAAGGTAAGTTGTTTTAATTGAAAAATCACTGAATAATGTTTATTTAATAAAATTGTTTGTATGGTGTTAGTAAATCTGGAGTTTACTGTAGTTGAACATTGAAGAAGTAAGAATTGTGTTCAAGGGCCCAACGGGACTTGTACGCTTTTTGGTACTCACTTAAGGACTGTAACAACAGGCATCTTATTAACATGCATCAAGAAAACCACAGAGAACCAAAAGAAGGAGGGATCTTGCAGTCGGAGTATATTTTTTTAGAGGTGAAGTAGAAGATAAGTAAAAATGTGACTAATGTCTAAAGCACAACCAATTTGATTATGTAGGTACATATGCTTTGTGTCTCTGCATGAGAAAGGGATGTCAATGGGAAAACTTACTGATTCTATAATGCACTCTGTACATGAGAACATTGCACCAACAATAGCAAAGTTTTTAGCGTAGGACATTCCCCTCTGACCCATGTCTCTCAGCACTTCTCTCGCTGTGGGGGTCTTCAACGGGTCTTTAGGATCGAACCCAACATTGGTGTCAATGCCAGCTGTGAAGACTCCAAAAGCACCTCCTAACACAAAACCTGGCAAAGAAAAAGAAATTATACCATTAAACAAAACTGAATAGTGACAACATTTACAAATCAAAAATCATGAAGTTCTTCTGAGCTCTAGATATTTATTTGATTAATGTTTCACAGTCTTCATACTGGACTCACTCGGACTACACATCTAAGCATCCCAGCACTAACACACCTGAATCAACTCTGTAGCTCATTTACTGTTGCCAACTTAGTGACTTTGCTTTTTTTTTTTTTTTTACATCCTTTTAGTACCTTTTTTTTTATTAAAAAAAAACTAGTGACAAATCTAGTGGCTCTTTATGCAGACATTAATGTCTGTCCTGCACTCTATATAGCTCACATCACAGCTGTTGGTTATATGAGCTGAAAGAGTTAGGTGCAGTCAATAACGCCTGACTGGGTTGGGATTGCATGAGCCTGCATTCCCAAACAGCAATCACAGTCGCTCCCAATGAACAATCACCCATCAAGGTAATTCCCAATGACCAATGTCCATTGTTCCCAAAGACCAATCATGATCAACATTCCCAATGCGAACTTCTTCATATCAATCTCTTCTTGGTGATGTTTACAAGTTATTGAGCTATTGCATCCTTAACCACTTCCTTCATGACTATTCCCTGACTCACAACCATCCTTCGTTTTGTTCAGGATCTGGACAGAAATCTAAGTATTTTGTAAATACATTAGTAGCTGATTTGAGTCTATTTGGTCTATTTTGGTCGTGGGGGAATCACATACACATATTCACACACCCATTCATACACTACGGACACTTTAGACACGCCAATCAGCCTACTATGCATGTCTTTGGACTGGGGGAGGGGGAAAAAAACCCGCAGCACGGGGAGAACATGCAACCTTCGCACACACATGGTCCCGGCGGGAATCGAACCCCGGACCCTGGAGGTGTGAGGCGAACACCACCGTGATGGTGTGATGCTGACCACCAAGCCACAAGATATTGGATCATTATCCTTCATAAACGAATGACCAAGTATATTTTGTCTTGTTTGTTTTATTGTGCTCTCTTTGCCGACTGTTAGGACTCGTGTGAAAATTATGTTTTAAGGTTCGCAAACTTTCTAGCACCACAGTAACACGTCATGAATGATGAATGAAGGATTCAACTAATATGTAAATTAGACAGTTACGTCATTTGACGACTTAGAACGAAGTTTGAGTATGGATTTGCTACATTCCTTAGAAGAGTACACAACACTGAGCTTTTGAAAGAGTTGTTTATAATTTCAGTGTGTATGACAGCCCGCCATTAGTCCAAGTCATGAAGGCCATATGCACGACCCGTACGTGACTATCACCGCAAATATCACACGTGATAACTAATCAACTCCCATGCTTTGAGGTGTTGTGTTTATGTCAGTACCTCCGACACATGCCAGCGTTGCTTTAAAAGCGCAGCTCTCCATGCCGCGTTCAATCATCTTCTGCTCGTCCGTTTTGTGTGGGGTCGGTAAACCGCCCATAACGGCCGGATTCAGGTCTTTAATTTGTCTCTTATCACCGATGAGATGATCCAAGAGAACACTGTAATGTAGATGGGCATTTTCGGCTCCGGAAACTGCTGTGGACTGAGCTGAAACGCTCGCTACTGAAGTATCGCTGCTCCTCACGGGCGCCGCCATGTTGGAGGTGTGCGTTTGACAGCCTGGTAAATCTCTCGAGCAACAATATTTCTTGATTCGACTCAAACTCAAAAACAGTACCGATAAGTAAGCTCCGTCGTGCAATATATAACCATCAATAAATACCTAAATCAAAGCACATAGAAAATATTCATGGCAAATAATTTTATTGTCGTTTTAGCTATTTTTAACCACATACAATTCTGTGCAGCGGATTCAACACGATGAAGGTCGTCGCTGGGTAGAAAATGCCCCCCCTACAGGATATGTAATGAACTACATACAGTGGACAGAACAAGGTCATGACTCCTACCGCGGTAAAGTTGGTTTTATATTGGTCATTCGAGATTGTCTCTTGTACTTCTCAAAAAATAAACACACAAGAAGGATGAACTGTGTATTTTCTATTTTCTTACTCTGGAGTGGACAGACATCCAAGTACATACATACACACACACATATACACACACACACACACACACACGTACATATATGTGTGTGTGTGTATGTATATGTTTATTTATTTATTTCTCCCATTATAGCCAACTGAAGCTAATCTTTCAGGTCATGAGTGCTTTTTAGTAATGGAGTCAATAAGGGACCGTCTAAAAAGTGCATGACCTGGGTAACTATATATGATTCTACCAAGATTATAGTCGTCTACTTTTATAGCATATATTTTATCAAAGGTTATTAATTATATACATTTTTAAATGAGTGATTACACATATGAACGTATTGTGCCACATAAAAACCTTTAGAATGTTCTATGTATCTGCATAAATATGACCTAAAACATCATCAGATTTTCACGAGTCCTAACAGTAGACAACGAGAACCCAGTTAAACAAGTGAGACAAAAATATTATACTTGGTCATTTAAGATTCATAATGACCTTACAATATATATTGCTTTACACAAAGCTGCAGTTCAAAGAAACCTCTTCAAGGCTAATGCTGCTGAAATGGAGGTCGAGGGGACCATGAAGAGGTGTCATCAGATTGAGAGTCTGGGCGAAAAAGAAGACCTTTGCAAAAGGAAAGTATTTAGTGTGTTTTAATTGTTTTTTTCCCTCTATTTGTTAATTTGTTAAAATGTTCCTCTTATAGTCTATTTTTAATTGTTTATAAAAGTTCATGCTGATTTTAAGTGCTTGAATGTGTGTGTGTGTGTGTGTGTGTGTTGTTGGTAGCTGGGTGGGTGTACAGATGCGGTCTGAAGTTTACATACCCCTTACAGAATCTGAAAATCTTAATAAGCTTAACAAATTAAGAGAGATCGTAAAAATTCTATGTTGTGTTTTTTAGTTCTGTCCTCAATAAGCTATTTCACATGACAGATGTTTACATATAGTCCACAAGACAAGATAATGGATGAACTTATAAAAAAAAACCCTGTAAAAAAGTTTACATACTGTTGATTCTTAATACTGTGTGTTGTTACCTGGATGATCAATGACTGGTTTATGTTTTGTGATAATTGTTTGAGTCCCTTGTTTGTCCTGAGCAGTTAAACTGCCCACTGTTCTTCAGAAAAAATCCTCCAGGTCCTGCACATTCTTTGCTTTTCCAGCATCTTCTGCATATTCGACCCCTTTCCAGAAGGCAACACAATACATTAAGAGCCAGGGGGTGTAAACTTTTGAATAGGATGATTGGTGTAAATTGTTATTTTGTCTTCTGGGAGACATGTAACTAAGATCTTTAAACAGTAACAATTTACACCGATCATCCTGTTAAAAATTCACATGCTCCTGGCTCTTAATGTATTGCATTGCCTTCTGGAGCATCAGTGAATGTTTGCACCTTTTGTAATAGCTGTGTACGACTCCCTCAGTTGTCCTCAGTGTGAAAAGATGGATCTCAAAGATCATATATTTTTGTTGGAAAGGGGTCAACTATGCAGAAGATGCTGGAAAAGCAAAGAATGTGCAGGTCCTGGAGACTTTTTCTGAAGAACACTGGGCAGTTCTGCAAACAAGGGACTCATGAACAACTATCACAAAACATAAAAACAGTCGTTAATCATCCAGGTAACAACACACAGTATTAAGAATCGAGCATATGTAAACTTTTGAACAGGGTAATTTTTTATAAATTCAGCTATTATCTGGTCTTGTGGACTATATGTAAACATCTGTTATGTGATATAGCTTATTTAGGACAGAACTAAATAAAAAAACATGGGTTTTTTAAGATCGATCTTATTTTGTTAAAATTATTAAGTATTCTTTTGCATACCGCTTGCAGAACCGGCAAACTTCTGACTGCAACTGTATCTTCTCTATATGTCTTTTCTTTACAAAATTTAAATATTTGTTTGACTTATTTTGTTATTTGTTAATAAATATTCACATTATATTCGTATTGTATGAATTCATATTCATATTGTTATTATTGTATTTTTTAATTGTTTATAAAAGTTTTTAAGTGGTTGAATTTATTTGTGTGTGTTGGTGGCTGGGTGTGTGTGTGTGCGTATTTTATTTCATTTTTAAATACACTGTAAAAATATTTACTTGTTTTGTTTTTTAAAAAGTGTGTTGTTAATAACAGTTCATATTGTACTGTAATTGTTAATGTTTAATAAAAGCACTTAATCTTATTAAATTGTTGAATTTGTGTTTCCCTACTAAAATGAAGTACATGTAGCAGTTTCTGGGCCAGACCCGGGCCGCATAAAACAATATAAGTCACTTCACAGTGTGTGGGCCGGATCTGGGCCCGAGGAAACTGTGTCGGTTTTCAGTATGTGGGCCAGTTTTGGGCTGTGGACCCAGGCGTATACTAGGCCAGAACTAAAGCAAGTATGTTGGCCATAAGTGGGCCAGACAAATTTTGCTATCTGAGTAGTATTTATTTAGTTATTTTATTTATTTATTTATTTATTATTATATATATTTTTTTATTCATTCATTCATTCGTATCGCGTCAAAAACTGGCCGACCAATGAGATTCGCGCTTTTGTTCACGTGCCTGGAGCCGCTGAAGTTACATAAAAGTACGACTTGGTGGCGCTCAAGTACAAAACTGTCTTCCCGATGAAGAAGAAGCCGAAAAAAAGATGATGAAGAAGAAGATGCAAGCATGCAAGCATAACCATGTTAGTGTGAGTGCAAAAGTGACATGCCCAAAATAAAATGCTCACTGCTAATGAATCCTTCTGCCTACACACATAAACAAGGTATTATTTGAAAGCATCCGATTCAAAATTATACACTAAATATATATAAATATTTTGCAGAAAGATTAACATTTTTGGTCACAACAATAGTTGCCTTATACCCCGCTTTTTAAAGAAGGAAACTAAAATGGAGGCGCTAATTTTAGCGGTATGGAGCTATCCTGTACTTTACAACACTGCCTTTAAAGATTATAAAAACAACTTATATGTCAAGCAGAATACACAGAAATTGATTCATTTCATTTCTGAGTAAAATGTTTGAGTCAGTATCTGTTAAATAATATTCACAACCTATTAAGTATTATAGAAATAAAATGGAAACCGGATATTCATACACTCCCGTCTGTCTTCATCTCTCTGATATCTGCTGTTTCACCTGTAAACTAATAAATTGACCAACATGCAATCACGTGTGAGAATGAACTTGTTTCTACAGCAACAGTGCACCTTGGGATTTATGTTTATTTTGTGTTATAATACCAGCTGATTAATTATGTATATTTGACAGGTTGGAATAGTTTTGTTTAAACGATGTCGATGTTGTTAAATATTTGTGGGAGGAAAACAGTGCAATTACTTCTGAGCACCAAGGATTCAACTGAAGGTGTATTTCTACACTGTAATTATATGAGAAACCAGTGAGAAGTGTTTATAGTCTTATAGTGTAAGAAAGAGACACAAGACATATTTGTTATAAAAAATAATTGTTCATTGATTATTTCAGGTTTAACTAAATGCAATCATTAATAAAAAAAGTTTAGAGACATAAAAAGAGACATATTTGTTATAAAAAATAATTGTTCATTGATTATTTCAGGTTTAACTAAATGCAATCATTAATAAAAAAAAGTTTAGAGACATAAAAAGAGACATATTTGTTATTAAAAATAATTGTTCATTGATTATTTCAGATTTAACTAAATTCAATCATTAATAAAAACATTTCTTGTATTTAATAAACATAATAAAATAGACATAACCTCTTTTAGCATTAATATGTCTAGCCTACACATTTAATAAATATATATACACATTTGATAACTATAACATTATATTAATGCTTATGTCCTAAATACACAATACAAATCCTACTGTACAAATGAAATGAGTGAACCGAGCGAAGGCTAGTGTCCGAAAATACAGAACGCAGATTTTTTAGAAAGTCTGATGCTGGAGTCTAGAGGTGAAATACATATCAGACTTGAAAAATCCCAAGACTAGAGCTTAACTAATGGTAGCTAAATATCTAGTACCATACTACTAGTTAAGGGTAACTAGAAAAATAATGGGAATGTCAGTGGAAACGGGAACAAGTCCAGTTGGGCCCAAAACTATGTCGTAAATGTGGATAACGACAAGAAGGATGTAAATCGCAGCATCTTCAGTGGGAAAGAAGTGAAAAGTAAAGTAAGTGCTCCTCTCCCAACCAGCAAAGTCAATCAGCTCATCGTCTTCATCTTCTTGCTCCAAACGCTGTCGTCTTCTAGGAGGGGCCTCTTCGGTGTTGTCCTCACTCATCTGCTGCCTCCGTCTCCTCCTGCGGTGTACATCCTCCTCAGCAAAACATCTGATACCTGTCTGATCAGGTCTGTAGGACTCCTCATTGTCACGAGCCTCCACGGTTTCCTCCGTCCATGTTCCTGTGTGAAGGGAGATGAAGAGCGTGAGATACATCTCCACATTCCATAAATAGGAATCAAAACTTAGCAAACTTTTAGTAAACTATGTAACATTAAAAAAAAAACAAATTAAACCAAGCGCTAGCAAATCATGTGTCCTGAAATTTCACCCTACCGTCAGTGTTTCCAGGGCTTACTGCGCACGCGCACATCAATATTGCATTATTTTTGTGACGTTGAACAAAAATCCCATCATTTTATACTACTTGTGCGTGGACTTGGAATCTGATAGAGTATTTTGCGGTGTAAACTCATCACACCTGTTTGTGTTATATCAGTAGGACAATCTGATAGGGTATTTTTCAGAGTAAAATCACAGCAAAATCCCAGTGCCTAATAAGAATCTTCGACAAAGTTACACTAAATTATTTTCCGAAGTCACAGACGCGAAGCAGAAACCCGCAGTAGGAGTTTTCGATGTGGTAGGATGATGGATCCATAGATATTTTTACGGTTTAGTGTCTTTTGATAACGCTGTGTTTAAAACACTTGTGCTTAACTGAAATGAAGTGTGTGATGCTGAAAGGAAAAAGGGTAACTTACCGTTGCTGTCAGACAGTCCGCTCACTCCGGTCCCAGGCTCATCCTCCAGAGCAGGGGGGCATTCTTCTCTCCTAAAGATCATCGCTGCGACGTCGCAAGTGCTGCCGGGATGATGTTCGTGCAGCGGTGACTCGGTGCCGGGATGATCGTAGCGGTGAACTCGGTGCCGGGATGATTGCGTAGCATGATTATCGTAGGGACGAGCGGTGACTCGGTTCAGGAGTTGATTGTAGATCGCAGTGTAGAAAACGTTCAGAGAGTGAAAATCGCACGTGTAAGCCAGAGAGAGTTTGAGAGATTTAGAACTGAAGCGCTACCGCTCCGTCTCGCTTTATATACCCTCCTAAACCTTCGAAAATAAACATTCTAAAATTTGAAAACAAACATTTAAAAAAATGCAAAAGCCATCACCATGACCTGTGACGTCACATCCAATAGTGGCAGGCGCGGTTTCTCCCGGAACCAATTACTCATTCAGTCTTATAGATATTATTTTATATTATGGAAATAAAAATGGTGACTTTCTCGAGTATTGTAGCAGTTGTTTAAACTTTAAATATATAATTTATCCACATAATATAGTCTCTCTCTATAAATATATATATTTATATTCCTATAATATATAAATAGTAAATCATATTTAAGTACTGTATCCATATAAACAGTGTGTAGAGAGATTCTGGATTTTGGTTTATCTTTTTTAGTAAATTAATAAAAACAAATTTTCATGCATATTAATTAATATTAATAATATAGGGGTATGTTGTACTGTAATTAATTACACACACAATTAATTATTGTGCTATATATATATATATATATATATATATATATATATATATATATATATATATATATATATATATATATATAATTTACAGTATATATAAAATCGATATGTACAATGTTATGTTTACAAATAATTTTGAGATATTTTTATGTTTGTATTATATATTTTTTTCATATTTTTTATACCAATGTTTTTTTTTTCATAGACTAATTTTTTATATCAATATAAGCCAATGTGTTTATGTAAAAGCTTTATGTAATCATATCTTTTTCTATTAAGAAAAAGTTTATATATGCTGAACCCAACTTTATTTTGATACTATTTCAGGGTGTGAAGTCGATCCTAAACTATATATTGATAGGAGTCAGTTTAAAACTAGCTTTTAAAACACTTTTGGATATTTTCACACCACTGTCACTTAAAGTACATTGCACTTAGCAAAGCGTAAATAAAATGATCGTAAACTTTGTTGAGTGACGAGTTTCACCATCAGCATCCATCACAAACAGGAAGTACTTCATCCATGATCTAGAAGCTGTTACTTTCTGTTTCCTCAGTGCAATATAATATAATATAATATAATATAATATAATATAATATAATATAATATAATATAATATAATATAATATAATATAATATAATATAATATAATATAATATAATATAATATGAAACCACATGTTCGGAGAGCCTTTTGTCAGTGTGTAACATTGTCGTGTCCATGTTAGGAAGCTTCTGCCTGATTCATTCCTGTTTCTTTTATATTTTTATGCTTTTTTTTGTCAGCCCTCATTAGTGGATTTGGTGGTTACTTTTAAGCAAAGTTATCTTACTTACTTAGAAAGAATCCGAGTTGAAGCTGGGCTCAAATCCAACTATCAGGTATCAGAGAATGTGATTATGTCAGGAACAAGGCTCACTTTTATAGGAAAATAATCAAAGATGAGGTGTTGTGATGTCACATCCCAAAGTGTTTTATTCCCCTTATAGTGTTAGACTGTAACGTTAGAAACATACAAATGTTTTCTGAACATTTCTCACACAACATTCACGCAAAACGTTAGTGAAAATGTTCCTATACACTTAATGTTGCAGCAATATTGTTTAAATCTCGACAGATTAAATGGTCTCAAGAAAAGTTAGAACTGTAACACTTTTGTTAGCTGACAGGGTGCAAGTGTGGCTTTCTCTCAGGCCTGGGATCTGAACCCAAAACATTTCCATTACTAGCATCTAGCAACTAGCATTAAGCTACCACCTTATATAAAAATACTCAAAAGTACTATTGCAGGTCTGGACTATTTTTTCCTTCTACAGTCTGAAATTTTACAGCACTGATTGTCTAATCAAATCATTCTGCACCTCAACACTAATGTACCACAGAAAGAAACAGTATTGTCCTTTCATTTGTAAAAGTGCATAACTGTGTTGCCCTTCCTGTCCATGCCATCTATCATCTACACTGTGATGGCATTTATTTACATGCTTAGCTGCTATAGTCCTTGTGTTCACAAACATTTTCTGCTCTTAAAAATAAATGTTTTAACATGCAGATTATGTTGTTTTCCATTTCCTCTTGCCACTACTGTTATGGGAAATAGCAAAAGTATATTTGTAATTATTTAATGACAAATAATTCAATCTAGAAATGCAGTATGAACATCAATAATTTGAGTATTCCCCTGTAAAAATACAATGTACTGCTGTAGACAACACAGTTTAATATTTGAAAATGATGTGATAATACAGTAGGATGCTGTATTTGCTAATAACAGTACTGCACTGTAAATGTTGATTACAGAAGTACTCCTGTACATATACTGGAAGTGGCTGGCAACTCAGCTGCCAATATTTTACTCTATTCTGGTTTTATTGAATACTAAATGACACATTTTATCTGATCCCAGTCCCAGTGTTGTTGGAGGATGTGTTGATTGACAGCTGCTTCCAATCCGTTGAACAACTGGTAAGTTTGCATTTTTCTTGGACAATGCTAATAATTATTTGTAAGTCGCTTTGGATAAAAGCGTCTGCCAAGTGAATAAATGTAAATGTAGTAATCATCATTAAGAATGAAATGATCACTGGATTTTTAGATGTTTAGCGCGATGACCTCATGGCCCTGGTGATGGTCATGCTATATGGCCTGCAGGACAGGAAGTTCTAGCCCAGAAAGCCAATGACAAGAGAATTTTCAGGTTTATGCAAAAAAGTATTCAAAAGTGTGTTAACTAAGTTTATTATTATTTGTAACTTTTTCACCAAATACCACGTGTGTGTGTGTGTGTGTGTGTGTGTGTGTGTGTGTGTCTGTGTGTGTGTATACTAATTTTATGACTAAGCCTGCGGCCTCCCTTACTCGCTTCAGAATCAAGCAGGATTTTGTGTGTATTTAGCAACATTGTGTCGTAAAGTGTGAAGGAAAAGCACAGAGAAAGTTAAACTACCCATCAGTGCCTTGGTGAACACACTCAAGAGCACACACACACACACACACACACACACACACACACACACACACACACTGGATATCATACATATAATAGTTGTGTGTATGACTCCACAGTGTGGATGAAGTGTCATTGGCTGAAGACCACACACACATCTGGAGTCTGTAAGAACACACACACTGTTCCATTGTCCTGCAGTTTGCACACCAAGCATGAGAACGTCTGATCAAGACACCACTGCTAATAGGTCTCTGTGAGATCTGAAAGTTTCTGTTAGAGAGTCTCTAGCTCTCTGTCCTTCCCCTCCATCTGTCTGCTGAACTGTTCCTCCATCTCTCTCCCTCTTTTGTTTTAGTTCCTAGTTCCTTCACATTTTCTTCCATCTCTGTCCTTCACTGTACCTCTAGTTTCAGCTCACTCTCAAGTTCTCTTTTCTCTGTCCTTCTCTTCTTTTACCTTTTTTTATCTAAATCTGTGTCATGGTGAAATGTAGCAGCCTCTCTGTACAGGTGTGAACAAGTCTGTGCTCAAAACAGTCCTGAAGTGCTGAATGTAGCAGCCTCTCTGTACAGGTGCCAACAGGTCTGTGTGCTCAAAACAGTCCTGAAGTGCTGAGGTGGCTCCCTCCAACCTGGTTCTCCTCCGTTTCAGAACCGGTTTGGAACATTTCAGGAAATCAGCCAGTCTTACAGAACGTTTCTGAAAACAGAATGGGGTAGTGAGTAAAATGGACTTCTTTTTTCTTTTATTTTAACAATAACAAACAAAGAAAGCTGAGTTGGGGCATATTAGTCCAGTGCAAATATAATTTGATCATATTCACATGTTGACCATATTGCTTCCACCAGGAACTGTTTCGACCTTCTCCTTGAGACTTAACTAAACGCTGTGATCATCAGGGACACCATTGTTCGGAACGTCCACATCATTTCATCTAAAGGTAAGGTGCGCGCACGCTGTTTCTCTGGTGCCCATGTCGTTGATGTCACTGCGCAGGTACCTGGGATCTTGAAGAAGGACGAGTGCATTGGAAGTTCTGAAGAGGGATTTCGGCAGTCTGATCGAGACATTACGAGGCAGATCACCCACTACGAAGATCATCTTCTCTGGACCTCTCCCCACATACAGACGTGGAGTTGAAAGGTTCCATATCTGTAACATTAAAAACACTGTGTCAGTTGACAAGCAGCCTATAGATTACATTGTATGCCCGTTTTCCTATTAACGTTTTCCTTTACATACCCTCTTAAACAGGTCAGCTCACTTCTTCTGGTGAGAAGCAGGTCGGTTGCCAGCTTCAGAGGGCCACACTCCTTTTGAAAAGGAACACTTAACATATCACACTGCACTGACGACTTCACTGACATGTTATCTCTTATAGAGTTGTACAAATTTTACAGTAGTGTGTGTTTTACAAATTTTACAGTAGTGTAGTGTGTGCAAGTTACAATGTATGTGTGCAAATATAGTGTACAGTAATGATTTTAAAACAGCCCTTTCCATTTCCATTCCCATTTGTAACATCTTAGTTTTTTATTTGGTCATTTCTGCCCATGACTTGCCCACTGTAGATTCTGACCAATGTCTTTGAAGCTTTGAGACAATAGGCAAAGTGAAAGCTCAATTCATCATGATTAATAATAATAAAATTATAATGTATAATAATTAAAGTAAATAACTTAAAACGTACAACAAAACGTATTGGAGTAGGTGATGGATCCTTATAGAGAGGTGCAGTGTGGAGCAGAAATAAGAGAGAGAGGATGAGCTGTACAGGAATAAGAGTGTTTCGGTGACCATGCCTTCTGCATGGATCTGTTCTGCAGTTACTCATCCACTGATGTGCAGAAATAAAGATCCAGTCTGCCTTCCATCATGAGACAGAAAAATAAACACCAGTCTGTTGTTGCCCTCTACTGGTTTTGCTGTGTTTTATCCTGATAGTCAAAGCTCAGTTCCCCAAAATGTATTTATATTTTTAAAGCTAGAGCATTACCTCGGCGGCTTCTTCTACACTATGCTTCAATGATAATTAGGCCTCCTACTGGGAAAATGCTAACAAAACCCAATAAAAATAATAATTCTACACGTTTCAATTGTGATTCCTAACATGGATCAGTGTTTAATGATATTATATATTAAGATTTATTATAAGCTATTGTTAGTAATTATGGACAAAGCTTTATCATTTTCCCAGCATGGCAGTAATCCCTGACCTTCATGGAACAGACGGTGATCATGTTCTCTTTGTTTACAGCTCTGCTGCTGTCTAGTACAACACACTCAGGATCAAACGTGTGATGGAGCTCCACCAGAACAGCAGGTTTAGTGTCTATAGAAAACATATGAGGCATTTACTCATTCTATATGATACATTACACATTTCATACAACAAATTATTCTGAAAAGATACCTGAAATAATATTACGCTTTTACACTGCGGCTTCGATGTCAGATCTAGCTCTTCCAACAACCGCGAAGAAACCCAAAATGAAATCACACTCATCTATCTATCTATCTATCTAGGTACTGTGCAGGTGCAATTGTGTTCTTAGGAGAACAAGACATATAAATGTACCTTTAAAGGTCCACAATAGGTCGTTGGGGTACAATTACGTCCACATAGCGAGTTATAAAGGTTCATAATGTTAGGTTCTGATGTGAAACGTCCATTTTCGTACCTTTGTAAAAATAAATCAATAAATAAAAAAATAAAATAGAATAAATAATAATAATTACATTTAGGCCCATAGAAATATACACTCCGACCATTTTATGACTCCTGTCTGTAAAATAAGACAGACATTATTTATAAATCTGAATTTATTAAATGAATGGTATTTGAATCATGTTTTTGTTGTAATGTGATGTTTTACTGCACGGAATGTGCAGCGTCTTGAGCGCGGGAAACACCAAACCCGGAAGTGTGAAGAAGGTGAGTTGCTGATGCAGACGTTGTGGTTGTTACCGCTTTAAGAGAATTTCCCTCGCTTGGTTTGTGTGGTTCGGTTCTGAAGCAAGTGAAGACTTCGCACATCTCCAACACCGAGCTCTATTATGGAGTACACATTTCTCAGGTAAATGCGTAAGACCGTTAGATATTTTTATTTGTACAGTGATGGCGTGTTCTGTTCTAACTCGGTGTTCTCCTGCTGAAAGAAGTCCTGGTGTCAGACTGACGGAGTCCGGTACTGACCGCTCTGGGAACAGCTTTCAGGATGGAGTTAGGGTCTACATGTCCACAGCTCACTTAATCAAGACGCTCATTCAGTCTGGGGTAGAAGTCATAGAAGAGGAGAGGAAAACATTTCAGGGTGAGTATGTTGTTACATGTTGAAAAGTTGTAAGAAAATCGAGGGTTTTCTCGGTGTTATAGCACCTTCTAGCTGATATTCAAACGGATTCTCATAACTTATTGCTTTAATAATAACTGTGGCCAACATTTTATTTTGCACATACAGCCATTGTAACTAGTAATTAGCTAGCGTTTTATATTTTGAGACCATTTTTCCCGCTGCTGCGATGACATTTTGTTACAGGCTGCACAAGAGTTGACCAACGCTCTCTCAGATTATATGCCGCTATTTTGATTTGGTGATTTGATTGAGACGGGGACGTTTTTCTGGCCCTTTTGTGGCGATTTGAGAGAGACAGGGCTGTTTTCTGGCCCTTTTGTGCCGATTTGAGGGAGACAGGGCTGTTTTCTGGCCCTTTTGTGGCGATTTGAGGGAGACAGGGCCGTTTTTCTGGCCCTTTTGTGGCGATTTGAGAGAGACAGGGCCGTTTTTCTGGCCCTTTTGTGGCGATTTGAGAGAGACAGGGCCGTTTTTCTGGCCCTTTTGTGGCGATTTGAGAGAGACAGGGCTGTTTTCTGGCCCTTTTGTGCGATTTGAGGGAGACAGGGCTGTTTTCTGGCCCTTTTGTGGCGATTTGAGGGAGACAGGGCCGTTTTCTGGCCCTTTGTGGCGGTAGAGGGTAGGCCTTCCAACCCGTTTCGTCCGATAGAGGGAGACAGGGCTGTTTTCTGGCCCTTTTGTGGCGATTTGATTGAGACAGGCCGTTTTTGGCCCTTTTGTGGCGATTTTGATTGAGATTGATCTGACCATTTTGTGGTGAGATGAGTGTGGCCCACTATGAACATACACTGCCAGAGGCTGTTGTTTCTTGAGATGAGCTTGAACACCTTGCATCTTACCAGACATATTGGCTGCCCCATCATAAGTTTGACCCCATAGTTGTGATAGTGCGAGATTTAATTGAATTAGATCATCTTTAGCTACACTAGCTATGTTTTCTCCAGTAGTGGATGTGACCTGATATAGGCCGATGAATTCCTCTCATGGTTGCAAGTTGTTGTCAGTGTTTTATAAAGGGGCGTCAGTTGTTTTTCAATACCCGGACACTCTTTAATATAATTTATTCAAAGCATTTGGCTGAGCTTCCTGAAATTGTAATTTCTTTAGATGCTGAAAAAGCATTTGACAAGGTTGAGTGGGAGTATCTGTTTGTAGTTTTTATGAAATTTGGATTCGGGGATAAATTTATTTCTTGCATTCGCCTCCTTTACTCATCCCCTAAAGCCAGAGTTTATACGAAGGACATTTATTGGGATTATTTTTCTCTCGGACGAGGGTGTTACTAAGGCTGTCCTTTATCCCCTCTGCTTTTTGCTGTCGCTATCAAGCCTCTGTCTATCGTATTAAGATCTTCCCACTTGTTTAAAGGAATAGTCCGATACGGTGTAAAATACAAATTGTCGCTATATGCTGATGATTTGTTATTGTATGTAACCGATCCTATTGCCTCTTGCCTGCTGTCTTAGGTGTTCTGGAAACCTTCAGTTTTGTCTCAGGTTATAAATTAAATTTGGAGAGAAGCAACTGTTTTCCCGTCAATACTGCAGCATTTTCTCTCCAACAGTCAGATCTACCTTTTCGATTTATTCAGTCAGGGTTTAAATACCTAGGTATCAACGTGACCCGTTCTTTATATAATCTTGTATCGGCTAATTTCGTTCCCCTTATTTCAAAGGTTAAATCCAATATTCAAAGTTTAGGTAGCCGCCCCTTTCTCTAATTGGCAGGATCAATTTTGTTAAAATGAATACATCACCGAAGATTCTTTTCTTATTTCAGCTAGTCCCTCTTTTTCTGCCAGAACAATTTTTCGATTCATTGGATAAAATAATTCGTTGTTTTATTTGGGGTGGGAAGCCACCAAGGGTTCGTAAAACTTTATTGCAGATGATGTAGACTTGGTGGAGGACTTGCATTACCCAATTTTCAATTCTAGTACTGCGCACATCCATAAATTTTGCTACTGGGTTCAATCTCCCGGATCTTCTTGGGGTAAATAGGAACTATCATCTTGTAGGAAATCCTCTATATCTGCTTTAATTTATCAGTATATAGAGTTTATAGGTAGAGAGGAATAATCAAGTTGTCCTTAACACACTTAAGATTTGGTATCAATTTAGACGGAGCTTTAAATTTGTAGGTGCGTCCTTTTTGGGTCCTTTAAGCAACAACCACTTATTTAAAACACAACCCTTCCAGCACAAGGTTAAAAATAAACGTGTGCGTGTATATACAGTATCTCACAAAAGTGAGTACAACCCTCACATTTCTGTGAATATTTGATTATATCTTTTCATGTGACAACACTGAAGAAATTACACTTTACTACAACGTAAAGTAGAGTGTACAGCTTGTATAGCAGTGTAAATTTGCTGTCCCCTCAAAATAACTCAACATATAGCCATTGATGTTTAAACCACTGGCAACAAAAGTGAGTACACCCCTAAGTGTAAATGTCCAAACTGCCTTAACCCTCTTGGGCATGGAGTTCACCAGAGCTTCACAGGTTGCCGCTGGAGTCCTCTTCCACTCCTCCATGATGACATCATGGAGCTGGTGGATGTTAGAGACCTTGTGCTCCTCCATCTTCCATTTGAGGATGCTCCACAGATGTTCAAATTGGGTTTAGGTCTGGAGACATGCTTGGCCAGTCCATCACCTTCACCCTCAGCTACTTTAGTAAGGCTGTGGTCATTATCATGCTGGAATACTGCCCTGCAGCCCAGTCTCCGAAGGGAGGGGAGGGAGGGGATCATGCTCTGCTTCAGTATGTCACAGTACATGTTGGCATTCATGGTTCCCTCAATGAACTGTAACTCCACAGTGCCGGCAGCACTCATGCAGCCCCAGACCATGACACTCCCACCACCATGCTTGACTGTAGGCAAGACACACTTGTCTTTATACTCCTCACCATCTGAATCAATTAATTTATCTTGGTCTCATCAGACCACAAGACATGGTTCCAGTAATCCATGTATTTAGTCTGCTTGTCTTCAGCAAACTGTTTGCGGGCTTTCTTGTGCATTATCTTTAGAAGAAACTTCCTTCTGGGATGACAGCCATGCAGACCAATTTTATGCAGTGTGTGGTGTATGGTCTGAGCACTGACAGGCTGACCCCCTACCCCTTCAACCTCTGCAGCAATGGTGGCAGCACTCATACATCTATTTCCTAAAGACAACCTCTGGATATGACGCTGAGCACGTGCACTCAACTTCTTTGGTCGACCATGGCGAGGCCTGTTCTGAGTGGAACCTGTCCTGTTAGACCACAATATGCTCTCAACAATTCTTCCTCAGAGAGTTCTTTGCCATCAGGTGCCATGTTGAACTTCTGGTGACGAGTATGAGGGATTGTGAGAGCCATGATACCAAATTTAACACAACTGCTCCCCATTCACACCTGAGATCTTGTAACACTAACAAGTCACATGACTTGGGAAAATAGCTAATTGGGCCCCACATTTTCACTTAAGGGCATACTCACTTTTGTTGCCAGCGGTTTAGACATTAATGGCTGTGTGTTGAGTTATTTTGAGGGGACAGCAAATTTACATTGTTACACAAGCTGTACACTCACTACTTTACTTTGTAGCAAGGTGTCATTTCCTCTGTGTTGTCACATTAAAAGTTATAATCTAATATGTACAAAAATGTGAGGGGTGTATTCACTTTTGTGAGATAATGTGTGTACTGTGTGTGTGTATTTATTTATATATATATATATATATATATATATATATATAAAACACACACACAGTGAGGAGAAAAAAGTATTTGATCCTCTGCTGATTTTGTACGTTTGCCCACTGACGAAGAAATGATCAGTCTATAATTTTAATGGTAGGTTTATTTGAACAGTGAGCGACAGAATAACAGCAAGAAAATCCAGAGAAATGCATGTCAAAAATGTTATAAATTGATTTGAATTTTAATGAGGGAAATAAGTATTTGGCCCCCTCTCAATTCGAAAGATTTCTAGCTCCCAGGTGTCTTTTATACAGGTACCGAGCTGAGATTAGGAGCACACTATTAAACGGAGAGCTCCTAATCTCAGCTTGTTACCTGTATAAAAGACACCTGTCCACAGAAGCAATCAATCAGATTCCAAACTCTCCACCATGGCCAAGACCAAAGAGCTCTCCAAGGATGTCAGGGACAAGATTGTAGACCTACACAAGTCTGGAATGGGCTACAAGACCATCGCCAAACAGCTTGGTGAGAATGTGACAACAGTTGGTGCGATTATTCGCAAATGGAAGAAACACAAAAGAACTGTCAATCTCCCTCGGCCTGGGGCTCCATGCAAGATCTCACCTTGTGGAGTTGCAATGATCATGAGAACAGTGAGGAATCAGCCCAGAACTACACGGGAGGATCTTGTCAATGATCTCAAGGCGGCTGGGACCAAGAAAACAATTGGTAACACACTATGTCATTAAGGAGTGAAATCCTGCAGCGCACGCAAGGTCCCCCTGCTCAAGAAAGCACATATACATGCCCGTTTGAAGTTTGCCAATGAACATCTGAATGATTCAGAGGACAACTGGGTGAAAGTGTTGTGGTCAGATGAGACCAAAATGAAGCTGTTTAGCATCAACTCAACTCGCCGTGTTTGGAGGAGGAGGAGGAATGCTGCCTATAACCTAAGAACACCATCCTCACTGTCAAACATGGAGGTGGAAACATTATGCTTTGGGGGTGTTTTTCTGCTAAGGGGACAGGACAACTTCACCGCATCAAAGGGACGATGGATGGGGCCGTGTACTGTCAAATCTTGGGTGAGAACCTCCTTCCCTGTGGTCGTGGATGGGTATTCCAGCATGACAATGACCCAAAACACATGGCCAAGGCAACAAAGGAGTGGCTCAAGAAGAAGCACATTAAGGTCTCCAGACCTTAATCCCATAGAAAATCTGTGGAGGGAGCTGAAGGTTCGAGTTTCCAAACTTCAGCCTCGAAACCTTAATGACTTGGAGAAGATCTGCAAAGAGGAGTGGGACAAAATCCCTCCTGAGATGTGTGCAAACCTGGTGGCCAGCTACAAGAAACGTCTGACGTCTGTGATTGCCAACAAGGGTTTTGCCACCAAGTACTAAGTCATGTTTTGCAGAGGGGTAAAATACAGATTTCCCTCATTAAAATGCAAATAAATTTTTGACATGTTTTTTGGGATTTTTTTTGTTGTTATTCTGTCTCTCACTGTTCAAATAAATCTACCATTAAAATTATAGACTGATCATTTCTTTGTTAGTGGGCAAACGTACAAAATCAGTGGGGGATCAAATACTTTTTTCCGTGTGTGTGTATATATGTGTGTGTGTGTGTGTGTGTATATATATATATATATATATATATATATATATATATATATATATATATATTTTTATTATTGAGAGAAGCTGATAATCTCTTGTTTAAAGAGACTTTTATTTAACCTAACTATGAAAGAACACACTAAATTAAAAAGTTTGTCTGTGCCCTGAGATCGACAACTGAGCTTTCCACCTTGGAGCAAGTCTTCAGTACAGACGGTTTCTGTATTTTCAAAGAATTCACTTCAAACAAGAGAGAGACTGATGATGGAACCATATCTATAGCCACTTTAACCTACATGATAACAGGAAATAAGTTGTTTATCATAAGTTCCACAGCAATATATGTACAAATAAATGGAAAGATTTAAATGCATCACCTGTAATGAATAAATACATTTAATCATTGGGAAATTGCTGTGGTATGAGAGGAATAAAACATTTCAAGATGTGTTATTATAAGAAATAAGAATATGATCAACTTCGTGGTGGGGACAATAACGCAATCATTATTTTTCTATAACTGCACACCCCCAAGTGTTTTATTCCATAATGGTGCTGATCCAGGGAGTCTATACTGATATAAACACAGTAACTGAAATCATGTAGTAACACTTTTCCTGTGTTTAATTATGTTATAGTGCAGCTTTTACTTTTTAAGCTCCGTTCTCTTGCTGTCTGGTTCTGCTTATTAATTCATGCCTCATTTCTGTAATAGAAACACTACAGCTGAATTTATGACACATTTCTACATACTCAATATGTGTAACCTAGCTGAATGTATTTTATTAACGATGCATTAATTGTTTTTACTGTATATGCAAATATATAAGAATATATAAAGAACTGTAATAAATCCCTCCACCAGTAGAGGGCAACAACAGACTGGTTTATATTTTTTTGTAGCGTGATGGAAGGCAGACTGGATCTTTATTTCTGCGCATCAGTGGATGAGTAAATGCAGAACAGGTCCATGCAGTGGACTGAAACACTCCTATTCCTGTACAGCTTATCCTCTCTCTCTTATTGCTGCTCCACACTACAGCTCTCTATAAGGATCCATCACCTGCTTCAACACACCACACTAAGAGTTAATTACACGTCATGTTCAGTTCAGAACCAGGTAACATCTTAAGATTCACCATATGTGTCTAATAAATTCAGTTATGATCAGGTAAATACTGTAACTTAAAAAGCAGGAATATTCTTAACATGAACCTACAATCTACTAGAATTAAATCCTAACTGTTGAAGTATATCTGCAAACTTTGTCTTAAATTCCATTTAAAGTGGCATAGAAAAGGTTTAACACGTATTCAGTTTAACTTGAGGATATGTGCAGACTCCCTACAACAGTAACATCATTCATTCACAAACATTTTTTTTCTTAAAATCTGTGGCAAAATTAATGGCACCCAAAAGAAAATATAAACAAAACATACTGTCAGATTTGGTGGAGAAAAATATATGCAGTGTCTTTATTATTACTTTATTGTGAGATGTCATCAAGGCAGAAAATACCAACTCTCAGTGACACACACGCACAGTGATCTGAACAGAGAAACACTTCATGTGTATTTAACACTTTATTTACATACAGTATGGAGTCATGTAGAAAACCTTCACACTGTTTTATTCACTTCCACAGAGAGACAGAGATTGGACAGAAGATGAGCGAGTGGAAATCTGCTCTACTGACTGGTGAGTATGGAAGGAGCTACAAAAGTAAACACACCTGTTCATTTATTGCACAGTGAAGTGTTCAATAATGAGATGTCCAGTAAGCATGTAGTCTGAAATTCACAACATGTCACAATCTCTATTAAAGATATTATTTAAACATTATAGACAGTGGTGTACATAACTAGTGCACAGGTGCGCATGCACGAGCGAAATAAAAAAATGTCTTGGACTGACCAACTGTAATATTGTGAAAAATATCCAGAAAAAACAGTCATTAAGCAACTTCTCTGGCATTACGCCACCTCAACGGAAATGTCAGATCGAGCCCGAGTGAAAGAGTTTTCTCAGAGAAGTGGCTTCAAGAAATACCATAGATAGATAGATACATACATACTTTATTGATCCCCAGGGGGAAATTCAGGAATCTGAACAAACCATAGCTTGAATCTGACGATGATCGCAGTCAAATGTGGTGTAAGATCTGCCGTTCACATCCCCATCTAGCAGACTAAACTAGTGGCTTCTACGCAGGGACAAAGAATTTCAGTCATCCAGAATTTCATGAGCATGAAAAAAACAGCATCCCAATGAAGTAGAAGCTATTAATAACAGACATGCTAGTCCAGATGAAGTATCCAGTCGCCCACTTGCTAGATGGCAAAGCAAGGTGGAAGAAGAGCAATGGATGGCCCTGTGCAATGTTTTTTTGGTGGCCTTTCATAAATCTAAACATGCATGTCCTACTATGTATGTCTTCATATGCTAATGATATTGCATTATTGAAAAGGCTAGGAGTTCATGTCAGAGGAGTGTATGATTCACGTGAAGAGGGAATGTGAACAATTCAAAGCATAGCACTGACACTCAGTACGGATTTAAGGGAAAAGTTGAAATCAGCTGAATTTTGCTGTTTGCTCTGCTTTTTGACGTATCGGAGGACATGACAAAAACGGAGCAGGAAATTGTTTACATTGTGTCTGTGTCTACCAATGGAAAGTTCACCAACGGCGCGGGACATAACGGACTGGGCAATCTATTCCATGACTCAGGCATGGATGATTGGAGGACACCCTTGAGAACTGCACGAAATCAGCTGGGTTCATATTGTGATACGTTTTAATCGTTCCGTTGGCAAGGTACTGCAATTTAAAGGTGCATAAAGGTGGAGCAAAAACCGTTGAAGTGCTAAAGAAGTTGTGCGATGAGAATGGCATCTCATTTTTGTCTTAGTTCATGTCCTGAAATAATGCTTATGTGACCTGGGCAGAATTTGAGTTTGACACCCTGCGCTTAAGAGTAATTTATACAGCCATAAAACAAAACGCACTGAACACTACAGAGCTTTACAGGTAACTGCAATCCACAGAAATGAGAAATGTATTTATTTTTTAAAAATGTTTAGTTATTTTTACACTGAACTACAGTTATGTCTATAAACTGTTAGATTATAATGAGTAAGAGTTTGAAGTACATCTCTAGAAATGTGCTGTTCATTTTCGTTTTTATGTTCACTCACTTTTTATGATCACGCACTTCCACAATTTTTAAAGAACTGGACGGAGCATCAAAGTCACTGAGAAATAAAGACTGACAGTTAGAGGAGTATAAAAGACAAATGGAAAATAAAGATACAGAACTGAAGAATATGAAGAAACTGCTGGGTGTGAAAGAAACACAGTTGAAGAACACCAATAAAGAGATGGAAACCAGTACAAATAAACTGGAGATACATGGACAAGATGATCGTACTGGAGCAACAGAAAACTGAGTTAGCAGAAACTAAACACCATCTTGAAGAGAAAGAGAGTTCTATCTGAGAGAGAGACACAGCTAATTGAAAGAGACAAACAGCTTCAGGAGAAAGACCGACTTCTAGAGGAGAAAACAAAGCCGCTGCAGGAACAGACAGATCCTGAATCATCAGCCACCATCAGAAGAAGAAACAGCATGGATTAATTATCCAGTTAAAATCTTCTCAGAAGGTCATTACTTCCAGATAGTAAATCTACACTTAATAACTCGTATATAAGTACATGAAATATACTGTAATGATACTTAATGCTGCAACTCTTCAGATATTGTAAGGAAGTGTCATTTAAACAGTGAAACTGGTTAATTATAGTGTATAAAACATAACTTTAATGATATCATCTGTCTAACTATACCTTCTGGAGAATGTCTCTCTCATTCTGGTTCTGATGTTTCCTAGTGAGTGGAGTGACTGAGGACTCAACAGCACCAATCAGGAGAAGAAACCGTATGGAGGGAGGACGTCAGCATGTAAGTGATTAATGATTCTTGTTGTATGATTAGTGTGTAACTCAACACTAGTTTTGAGTAAAAGAACGACTCTGAAGAGACGAAGCATGAGGATTTAGACTGTTAAATTTATCATTTGATTTGATATATCCAGATTTCATCATCAATAGATCTACAACTGTACTCCAGAGAACAGCATCATCACCACAATGTAGTAGTGATTCTGTATTAAATTATTAATTCTTGTTCATTTTCAGTGGGTGGAGAATCGTCTCCACATTCTCCAGTGTCGGTGGCTGCAGCAGAACTGAGGCTGGTGCTGCTGGAGAGGACCGGGTATGGGAAAAGTGCAGTAGGAAACACGATCCTGGACAGAGAGGAGAGGAACCATTCTTGCTACTTCTACATCCACACAGCAGAGTGAGAGCACATGGGGAGATGGATTAGGAAGGTGACCATGGTGGGCACTCCTGACTGGTTTTCTCCTGGACTCTGTCTGGAGAAGCAGGACATAGGACACTGTGTCCATCTGTCTGCTCCAGGACCCCATGCCTTCCTCCTCGTCATACCTGTCAAGCAGCCTACAGATGAGGAGAGAGGGATGCTGGAGAAAATGGAGAAATGTTGGAGAAACACAATGATCATATTCAGTGTTCAGGAGTTTATCCAAGCAGGAAACTAGGATGTCCTGAGATTTGTAGAGAAATGTGGGAACAGGTTTCACTGTCTGAACATTGAGGAGAGTAGAGATCTTTCTCAGGTCTCAGAGCTGCTGGAGATGATGGTGGAAGGAAGCAGAGAGAAATTCTACATCAGTGAGATCTACCTGGAGACAGAATTTCAGATTAGAGCAATGGAGACCAAGATCCTGAAGGAAAGAGAAGAGAAAAGGACGAGAGAAGAGATAGAAATTTAGGAAAAAATAAAAAAGGAGGTGCAAGGACTCCCTGAGAAAGATCAATGGAGTGATCCAAGAGCATGAAGGAGACATCAGACAACTTAACGACCAAACATCTGAACTGGAGAAAAAGATGAAAGAAGAGAAGGATGAGGAGAAAAGAGAGAACTTGTGAAGGAGCTGAAACGAGAGGTAGAGCGAAGGACAGAGATGAGTCATCCTGCTGATGCATCTACTCAAACACTTTTTACAGTGTCTCGGGGTACACAGACTCCCAAGTACCCAACTGCATCGAAGTTTACTCAAGCTACCCAGGTCCCGTGGAAAGTGAACAAGAAGCCAATGTGTCCCCAGAAATGTCTGTTCATAGGGCCCAACTGCTCTCGCCCTCTGACACACACACACACGTTACACAAACAGTTCACCTTATTCTTCCTTACATCCAGCTATTTTCAAATGTCAGGTGATGGAATAATAAAAAGAATTGAAACAAGTTCCTACATAATTTCCATCAATAATTAAAGGGTGACTGCTAGACCACTATGTCCAGACTCTCTGAGGAACCATCCCCTCTTTGCTGATGGCTGGAGGAAGCAGGTTCTTGTCACGTAGGATGTCCAGGGGGAAGTTGATGAGGATGCCGCGGATGTTGAGCTCCTCTTCAGTGGCCATCTCTGGGCTGCTCTGGGACTGGCCGCTCTCGGCCTGTTTGTTGGGTTTCCGCAGGTTGTGGATTGAGTCTGACTGAAGGCACTGGAAAGCCTGCAGAGGAAGAGAAGGATATCTACTGCAAGATCGGAATCGGCCCTCAGCAGGACCATGAGAGATCGAGAGAGAGAGAGACCGGCAGACAGATACAGAGAGAGAGACAAGAAGAAAGAGAGAAGGATACAGGGAGAGAGAAGAAAATTTATTAACAGGACAGGAGGAAGCACACAGGAAGCTCTCATGTAGTTAGCTGTGTGTTTGTGTGAATAATCTCATTGTTGTGCCTCAGAATTTCAAAAACCTCATACGCGTCAAACAATACGCTACACACACACTCCCTTGAAGCACTCCTTCCGCAGATCGAGTGTTCGAGGCCCAACTTCATATGTTTTTCCATTCATTAGGGGTGGAATGTTCTCCTTGTCCTCCACCAGCACGGCCAGCTTGCTGTCCCGATATCCCAACATGCTCCTGTCGTTAATGTTGGCCGAACCTGACAGATGACTGAGTGCTGTTTTCAGAATTTTAGGCTGTTTGCATTAACACAGAGAAGATTATTATTTTTTTAATTAAAAAGACTAAAATGTCCATAAGGATGCACAAGGGTTAAGCTTGACCTCTGACCTTAGCGAAGTTCCAGCACTGGATAAAGTGGCATGCCAGGTCAATGGCTGCCTTCCAACAGACCACTGCTCCGAGGTCACGCCACAGGATGCGAGGCACTTCTTGTCTGTTATCTGAGTGAGAAAATACATTACTACTGCAACGACAATGCGTAGTAGGACCGCTCAAATAGTGCTTGGTGGTACCTTTAAAAGATTTGTTCAGCTTTGCCCAGTCCTTCATGAAGAAGTTGTTATAATCCTTTCCTAACCACACCTGTGTGTTTTCTTCATCCGCTCTACCAACGACAGGAACATCCTCCCCTTTAGTCTGAGAGAGAGAGAGAGAGAGAGAGAGAATACAAAACAGAGCCATATACTATAATCCATGATATATAATTACTTATAACCTGGTATATTACTTATAAGTAATTCCTTGTCATAGCCACCTCTGGATCTGAACATTCACCCTGAATATCTGTTTGCGATTCTACGATGTCAGTCAGCCTGTAATTATTGTCGTCCCATCTCCCAAAAGCAAGGTCCAGCCCACCCACAAAGGCATATTTGGGTGCAGGTCCATCAGGGTCCTCTTACTGTAGCTGCTGTTAATGCCCCTTACAAATGTAATCTCTTTGTACAACAGTACAGACACCTTCACACCTGCCTCCTGAAAACACACACAATGAGGAAAGAAATCAAAATCAAACTCTTCATTCACTGTCTCATTATTGATTTACTCATGTTCTTAACCGCATGCTGAAAAGCACAAATCTGGTGCTTATGGCTTTGCGCTTGAGGATCTGGTCCAGACACCAGTACGTCCCCCTTGCTGGATGCTTGATGTAAACTTCGGGACTTAATCTGAGAGAAAATGAAAGAGGATGCACTTGCTGACTTTCCAGTTCTCTTCCAAAACTTGCATCCTCTCCTCTCCCGCCCAAACTTGTGGCTCTGAGCTTATAACCTATTCAACCAGAATTTGTAGATCAGGGTTGATCCCGTGCTCTCTACCACCAGATCTTGTCTCAGCGCTCTTATCCTCCTCAAGCAGGACTTTCAGCTCAGGGTTGAAAAGCATCATGTACAACGCCTCATGATCTCTGCGTTCAGCACGAACCCATCATTAATAAGTGGTTAATTAGCTGAATTATAGAAAATGGGGAAATTAATGAAAAGTCTATTAAAGTTATTTAATTATTTCATCTTTAGTGTACAGTCTTTCACACAGAAAGACACTGCACCGTGAGCAAAGATGAAAGCAGCTGAGACTTTTTCTGATTGGAGAGAAAGAGAGAGAGACCTGAACATGTAGAGCAGAAAGGAGTCCTTAACCACAAGCCAGCATTTCAAACACAGAAATAGGAGATGACACAAACGGTGATGGCCAAGGGCCTTCCAAAATAAATCCCTCCCTGTGAGAGAGATTTGAGAAAGCTAAGAAATCAGCCTGTTGCTTATTTATAGACACCCCCTAATACACAAACACACACATACACACACAGATACTCACGGGCCTTAGGGTACAAGATCTTTGATAAAGGACAGAGGGCTGATGCCGAGGAACTCCGTCTGAAAGCATACGTAAGCAAGTGTTTACTAAAATACATTATGCATTGTGTTTGCATTTGCAATCGGCCACAAAAAAAGTGTAAAGAGAGATATGCTCTAGTTGCCAAACATGTTATACGTGTGCGTGTTCACCATGCCATAGGAGCTTTTTTCTAAGATTTTCAGAGGGATTGTTGGGTCTTCTTTCAGGTATTATCAGGTACTATAATCACATGTACAAATCATTAATATTATAATTCGTATACAATTACTAATACATTAAAGTGTGTGTGTACCAGTTCCTCCTTTCTCTTGGTGCTGTCAGAGGGCGTCTTCTCAGCCATGTGCTCTGACTTCTGCTGGTTTTTTCATGAGCCATTTGGATATTTAAATAGCCTTTTTATAGTCCAGGAGAGTTGACCGTGGGTCAGATGCAGCATAATCATATACGGATCCTGCACATATATAAAACACTGAGCATTTGCCGTTTTTTTTTGTTTTTTTTTTTTTTTTTTGCAAAATCATGTTACAATTGCACATTACTAATGACATATTTTACAGAATGGTGCAAAAGTCTAGGCATAGATGTTTGTCTACTATGTTGCTCAGTCTGCAGAAAATCACCAAAAAAACATATATATACTGCTGAAAAAAATAAAGTGAACACTTGGAGTTACATTGTGCTGTTTAAGTGTTCCCTTTATTTTTTTGAGCAGTGTGTTTTTTATATATATATATATATATATATATATATATATATATATATATATATATATATATATATATATATATATATATATATATATATATATATATATATATATTTTTTTTTTTTTTTTTTTTTAAATTTTTTTTTTTTTTTTTTAAAATTTTTTTTTTTTTTTTTTTAATATAATTGTTTTTAATTATGTTTTGTTATTTCTTCTCCCCACAGTATTTAAAGGTGCTAAACCGCTGTAGTTAATAGAAAATGCTCTCCCACAGCAGTAACAGGATAGATAATTTAGCCAGTTCCCAACATTGCATTGTTATTCGTTTTAATTCTGGCTCCGTAGTTTAGCAGGATTCTCTAAATTTTGCAACAGTAATTGAAAACAATTTGCTGAAGCATTTTACTTATCTTTATCTCACAGCGCTGCTGAATTCTTAAATCTTATACCATTCCAATACCATTGATTAATTTTCTATAACAGCACACCCTGCTATGCGCTAGCCACCCTACATTGACGCTAGAGATTTTTATACCAGTTAAAAAAGGAAAAAAGATCAGCGGAGTGTTAGCAACATGCCAACCCTGTTAGTTTTTCTTGTAACTCGCCATGAAAAGTTTAAGTAATTTTTTCAAAAGGAGAAAAACAAAAAAAATCTTGTCGTTTAAACACAATCATTTTTTGCTTTTGTATCGTCAGTTTAAAACGCTTGCTTATACACGTTTGAAAGTTCTCGAATGTTTGCTTCTGTAACCTAGGTAACACTGTCGTTTTGCTTTTTTATATATTCAAATATTTCACACATTCCCTCAACATTTTAACAGAAATTTCATGACAAAGTATATACACCAACAGCTAAAGCAGTCAGGGATTCTGTGTGCTACCAAAAAAGGGCAGGATCATCAGCTATAGTCCGTTGTAACACAGTGTATTTATGCTTTCGGTAAACGAGACGTCTAAAGGACTCATACTTTGGAAATGTCCTCTGACAATCATTAATACCACAAGTTATTGAAAAATTAGCCTCATGTGCATGAATGAGACCAATGTGCTGGATTAATTTGACAATTGTGAATGTTCTCCAAGAGCATTTAGGACAACAGAATAGGCGAGGCATTTTTGGCAGATAATACTGTAAGAGTTACTCTGGTAACTGTTGTATGTAGAAGCTTGTCACCATTCTCAGTAAGTTTCAAAACATACCGCAGATCAGGACTGCTTTGAAATCAATACCTAAAACATAAGTTATGACAAATAAATAAATAAATATATATATATATATATATATATATATATATATATATATATATATATATATATATAAATTACATTACACACACATATAAATATGTAGGAATCCATCCAAAGCAAGAATTGGTTAGGCTTAAAAAATAAGGAGAAATAATAAGAGTCAATTTCCGAGGTGGTCTTCACAGAGAGATTCTTCTCTAGTCTCTTTGTGCAGCTTTGCTAAAAGAGATTTCCCTTGAGCAAGCTGTGGCACACTGGATGCTATGTTTCCAAAATGTTCTTGATCGTGGTGACATAGGTTAGGTTTATACAGGAAACCAATTTATTATTAAAGCTGAAATTAGTTAACAAATACACAATCATGAGTAAATGATGGCGCACGGTGGCTTAGTGATTAGCATGTTCGCCAGTCCAAAGACATGCGTGGTGGGCTGATTGGCATGTCCAAAGTGTCCGTAGTGTATGAATGGGTGTGTGAATGTGTATGTGATAGTGCCCTGCGATGGATTAGCACCCTGTCCAGGGTGTACAACGCCATGTGCCCGATGCTCCCTGGGATAGGTTACAGGTTTCCCCGTAACCCTGAAAAGGATTAAGCAGTATAGAAGATGGATGATTGATAGGATGAATGATAAGTGGTAAAGGATAAATTATAGGATTTATCCTTTATTATAAATTATAGGAGTTTAACAGTTTGTCATATATATATATATATATATATATATATATATATATAGGGGGGCGGCTGTGGTGCCGGTGGTAGAGCGGGTTGTCCACTAATCGTAGGGTTGGCGGTTCGATTCCCGGCCCGGGTGACTCCACATGCCAAAGTGTCCTTGGGCAAGTCACTGAACCCCAAGTTGCTCCCGATGGCAAGCTAGCACCTTGCATGGCAGCTCTGCTACCATTGGTGTGTGTGTGAATGAGACACAGTGTAAAGCGCTTTGGATAAAAGCGCTATATAAGTGCACATTTTATTTATTTATTTATATATTAATGAGCAAGATGGTAATGATGTTTTGCATATTTTCACTTGTAAAGATAAATGTGAGAAAAATATACTGGTAATGTGTAGCATTGTAAAAAATAAAATATATGCTCTCACTAAAGGCCTTGTTTGCAACTGCTGTCAGGTTGCAGAGACCTTTTTTGAATGACCAAACTTCTATTTAAGCCACATCAGCCAATGGTGTCTGCTCAAATGTAAACTTGCGTTTCAGAGATATGTGCCATGTGTTCAAAAATAATAATTGGGTGTCACGTACCGTGGGTGGAGACGGAGGCAGTGGCAGTCGCGGGTGACAGGAATCAAGGCAGAATAATCCAAAGGGGACAGACTAAGTTCATGGTTGATAAACCGGCAAGGGTCAGGCGATCGGTCAAACAAACAAAAGGAGGCAAGGCAGAACTCGAAGTCAGGGATGGAAAATCTGGTCAAAACGTAGCTTAGTCAATGTACGAGAAACAGCTTGGAGAATGGCAGAGAAACGAGTCAATTAAACAATACTTCGCAAAGTCTCATACTGTAGTGTTATTTTGTTTGTAATGGCTTTCAGGTGTGTGCATAGAACTGGGGAGGGTGAGCGCATAAGTGAGCGGGAGGTGTCGTTTGCAGCGGCCATGTTGGGAGTGAGTGTTGCCTCCTGGGAAATTGAGTCTTGGCAGGGCTGAGATATGACATTGGGCAAAAAACAAATTTGCACAAAATAACAAATTGCATGAACAGAACCAAGAGTAGGACATTAAGAGTATCCTGTCTACTCACATATCCATTGCCCTCTTTGTCCTTCAAAAAGGGGTACCTCAGAGCCAGGGCCTTAGACACTTGAACATATTCTTCATTAGTCGGATACCTGAAAAAATATTTTAAACACAAGATTAAATGTAGTCTAAATACCAAACTAAATGTAAGCCATTACGACCTTGGTACAGTTAATGAGGAATACTTGCATCTTTTACTGAGCCATGCTTTCATTGGTATTTCCTAAACATTGGGAGATTAGCCATTTTACTAGAATTTGTATAGGTTAGGATAAAGGTATAGGTTAGGATTTGCCGGTTCCGGTTGACAGGGTTTGTTGGGGCGTTTAGCTACCGCTTCTGTCACAGTTTTTTGTTTGTTTCTTGTTATATTGTTGTAAATAACAGCAAGTTATTTATGTTATATTGTTTTCAGTGCCCCTACTGTTGCAATGAGGTGGTGCCATTTTATATACTTTGGACTGTTGTCTTTATTTCTGTGTTCCACCTGGAATAACCTGCAGCATGCAATGGGGAATCAATGCCTCGATCCGGCCTCGGTCAAATGTTAATGCCATTTGGGAGGCCTTGCCCTGGAAAAGTTTGGAAACCCCTGCCTTAAGGTACACTACACACCAGCTTCTGACTTTAAAACAGACCTCTTATTGTCTAGCCAAAGTCTCTTACAAACTCTGTCGAGTTGCTGGATTGCTACGTCATAAACAATATGTCCATCGGGTTTGAGGCGCAGTTTTGCTGTCTCATCCTCTCCTAGCACCTTTGTCCCTACCTGTTGATGAAAGACGAATAAACTGTTTCATACTGGTGTTGATCACAGTAATTTAATATCGGTTCCCCGCATGGAGATTAAACCATTGTTGTCTTCACCTCAGAATCTGGCTTATGCCACATTATGAATAACAACATAAATAACTGCGCTGCTTTTATCAGATATTTTACAGATAAAAAGCTGGACTTCTTGTTTTTAACCGAAACTAGGCATAAAGAAAATGATGGGCTCCTGTTTAACCAGATCACTCCAGTGGGCTTTGGAGTATTAGATCTCCCGTAGTTATCTGGCAGATGCAGAGGCATTATTGTGGTTTACAACCTGAAGTTCAACATAAGCGCTGTGTCACTTTCCATCATTTGAATGCCTGGTCTTGAGTATTTCCGCTCCTATATCCACCATCATCGCTACAGTCTATAAACCACCTAAGGCTAAGACACATGCAGCTTTTATGTCAGAGTTTGCTGACTTCTTGTCAATGTTGAGAATGAAGTTAGACAGAATTCTAATTGTGGGAGACTTTAAAATTCATGTGGACCGGAGTGATTCTGTGGCGGTTAATTAATTTCTGTGGCTACTTGATTGTTTTAACTTTTCACAGTTTGTAACTGACCCGACTAATAACAAACGCCATACCCTGGACCTCGCAATTGCAAAAGGCTCGTTTGTATCACAGTTTTCATCTGTTGACATTGGACTGTCGGATCATTCAATTGTCTTCTTTAACCTGGAACTGTATCATTCAAGTGAGCCTACCATCCGATCAGTAACCTTCCGGATGTGAGTTAGTTGATCAGACCGTTTTCTCCCATTCGGTTGTTTCCACCTTAAACCATCTTCATCCCTCATCGCTGGATTAGGAAGTTCTGCATTTAAATTCTGCTCTTGCTACTAACCTAGACTCTTTTTTTTGCTCCCTTAAGGTCACATTCGCCTGCTCTGCTCCTTGGTATAATGACAATCTGTGCTCTAAAAAGGCTACTTGTCGGAAAATGGAGCGTAAATGGTGCCTTACTGGCTTGAATGTCTACTATCAAGCTTGGAAGGATCTTTTGGGTGATTACAGAGCATTAAACCCAGACACTTGTTCCAAACCCTAAACAGATTGTTAATGATTAACAGAAGTTAATGCTTTGCCTGTTTATCAGAAGCTACGTTTCACAGTTTTTTAATTCTAAGATTGATAATGTTCGCTAAGAAATTTCTGTTACACCTGACTCTGCCACTTCATTCCTTTGTCCATCTGGGTTCGTTGGTGTTTCTTTCACTCATTTCTCATTGCTTGATTCTGAGGCTCTCAACCACTTGCTTGCTTGATCCAATTCCCACAAACCTATTTAAATCATGCTTCGATGTTTGGTGCACTAATATCCTTGGCATTAAATCAATGGGTGACAGGGCTTTTTCTGTCTATGCTCCTGCCCTTTGGAACTCGCTTCCTATCTAACTTAGGGAAGCTCAGACCTTTTGGCATTTTTAAAGCTCAACTAAAGACATACTTTTTTAAACTTGCACTTGACTGTTGATGTCTGCTTTTATTATTATTGTTGTTGTTGTTGTTGTTATTAACTTTTATCCAAAAAAAATGTGTACTGCTTATTTTGTGCACAGTGCTTTGAGAAGCTGCTTTTAAAGGCGCTTTATAAAATAAAGTATTATTATTATTATTATTATTATTATTATTATTATTATTATTATTATTATTATTATTATAAGACTAAGGATGGAGATGTATAGTTTTGTAGAGTGTATCATTTTTAAATATTGTTAACTTCTTTATCATAGCCATGCTGAGGGAGGTGTTGACTAAATTAGAGATGGTGCTGGACCAACAAACCACTAAGATTGCTTTAACTGCAGGAGGTCCAGCTGCAGCCTTTGGATATTGAGGAAGGTTTACTGCCCCTGCAAAACCTTCCTCTGTGTAGTCTGGAGCAAAGGATGCAACAGAGCCCAGATTACAAACAAAAACTGGTGAGAATTATCTTTTTTTTTTTTTTTTTTGTTAACAATTGCTTGCACAATTACATAGCTATTGAAAGTGTTTTTTTTCTCAAAATGACACATTCATACTCAAAGCACAACATTCAACACCACTTTGATATGATTGAACGTTTCTGACCTAATCTTTGGTAGAGGAGGAAAACATGGGAAACAAGTAGTGAGAAGCACTGACACAGTTGACGAGGCAATACATGCTCATTAATTATTTATTTCTATATTATTTTATATTGTTTATTTAAAAATGGATTACAGGTAATCTTGTTGGCGCTTATTGACGGGGCAGATGTGCGCGACTGCACCTGGTGCATATTGAAGACGGTGATTACCAACTGCCTGGCAAAGAACCTCAAGGGAGTCCTGATATAAATCAGACACAGATAAAGTAGTGTGACAAGATTATATTTATTTGAATGAATGAACAACCAGAGAAGACTTTTTTCAAAAGGTATTTAGAGTGTATTTTTTTCTAATTTTTTTCTCTATTTGTTAAAATCTTCATTTTATAGTCTATTTTTATTTGTTTATAAAACTCCATGCTGTTTTTAAGCGCTTACATTTATGTGTGTGTGTTGGTAGCTGGGTGGGTGTACAGTTGCGGTCTGAAGTTTACATACCCTTTGCAGAATCTGCAAAATCTTAATACGCTTAACAAATTAATAGTAAACATAAAATTCAATTTTTTTTTATTTAGTTCTGTCCTGAATTAGCTATTTCACATGAAAGATGTTTACATATAGTCCACAAGACAAGATAATGGATGAATTTATAAAAATTACCCTGTACAAAATTTTACACACTGTTGATTCTTAATACCGTGTGTCATTACATGGATGATCAACGACTTTTTTTTTTTTTTTACGTTTTGTGATGATTGTTTGAGTCCCTGCATCTTCTGCATATTTACAAAATTTACAGATAATTCCTTGGGATTTATCTGTTTATTTTGTGTTATAATACCAGCTGATTAATTATGTATATTTGACAGGTTGGAATATTTTTGCTTATTAGAGTTTAAACAATGTCGATGTTGTTGAATATTTCTGGGAGGAAAACTGGATTCAACTGAAGGTGTATTTCTACACTGTAATTATATGAGAAACCAGTTAGAAGTGTTTACTGTTATAGTGTAAGAAAGAGACGAGACATATTTGTTATGAAAAAAAAAGTTTATTGGTTATTTCAGATTTAACTAAATGCAATCATTAATAAAAATAGACATAACCTATTTTAGCATTAATGTCTAGCCTACACTTTTAATATATATAAATTTGATAACTATAACATTATATTAGTGCTTATGTCCTAAATACACAATACAAATCCTACTGTACAAATGAAATGAGTGAACCGAGCGAAGGCTAGTGTCCGAAAATACAGAACGCAGATTTTTAGAAAGTCTGATTCTGGAGTCTAGAGGTGAAATACATATCAGACTTGAAAAAGCCCAAGACTGGAGCTTAATTAACTGTAGCTTAATACCGAATACAATACTACTAGTTAAGAGTAGCTAGAAAACTAATCGGAATGTCAGTGGAAACGGGAACAAGTCCAGTAGGCCCCAAATTTCATTGTAAATGCTGATAACAACAAGAAGGACGTATATCGCCCCATCTTTAGTGGGAAAGAAGTGAAATGTAAGGGAGAAGGAGGATGAGCTCCTCTCCAAATCGTTCTGTGTCTTCTTGCTCCTCATGTTGCCTACTAGGAGGGTCCTCTTCATCGTTGTCCCCTTCTTCACTCATCTGCTCACCTCATCCTCATCCAGAAATTCACTCTGTTGTATGGAGTATCTTCAGCTGATACGAATAACAATGTAGGGGATACGTGCCACGAAGGGGACAAGCTCCTCTCCCAACCAGCAAAGTCAATCAGCTCATCGTCTTCATCTTCTTGCTCCAAATGCTGTCGTCTTCTAGGAGGGGCCTCTTCGGCGTTGTCCTCACTCATCTGCTGTCTCCATCTCCTCCTGCGGTGTACATCCTCCTCAGCAAAACAACTGATACCTGTCTGATCAGGTCTGTAGGACTCCTCATTGTCACGAGCCTCCACGGTGTTGTAGTGGAGCTCATTGTCAAGCAGCAGATTAGAAGGACTTTCCTCCATCCATGTTCCTGTGTGAAGGGAGATGAAGAGCGTGAGATACTCCACATTTTGTAAATAGGAATCAAAACTTAGCAAACTTTTAGTAAACTATGCAACATTTTTTATTTTTTATTTTTTTTTTACAAAGTTAAACCAAGCACTAGCAAATCAGGTGTCCTGAAATTTCACCCTACCGTCAGTGTTTCCAGGGCTTACTGCGCACGCGCACATCAATATTGCATTATTTTTGTGACTTTGAACAAAAATCCCATCATTTTATACTACTTGTGCGTGGACTTGGAATCTGATCGAGTATTTTGCGGTGTAAACTCATCACACCTGTTTGTTATATCAGTAGGACAATCTGATCAGGTATTTTGCAGTGTAAAATCACAACAAAATCCCAGTGCCTAATAAGAATCTTCGACAAAGTTACACTAAATTATTTTCCGAAGTCACAGACGCGAAGCAGAAACCCGCAGTAGGAGTTTTCGATGTGGTAGGATGATGGATCCATAGATATTAGCTATAATTTTGCATGACTGTAGAATACCGGTTTAGTGTTATTTTGATAACGCTGTGTTTAAAACACTTGTGCTTAACTGAAATGAAGTGTGTTTGATGCTGGAAGGAAAAGGGGTAACTTACCGTTGCTGTCAGACAGTCCGCTCACTCCGGTCCCAGACTCATCCTCCAGGAGCTGCGGCAATTCTTCTCTCCTAAAGTGACTCGGTGCCGGGATGATCGTAGCGGTGACTCGGTGCCGGGATGATAGTAGCGGTGACTCGGTGCCGGGATGATAGTAGCGGTGACTCGGTGCCGGGATGATAGTAGCGGTGACTCGGTGCCGGGATGATCGTAGCGGTGACTCGGTGCCGGGATGATCGTAGCGGTGACTCGGTGCCGGGATGATCGTAGCGGTGACTCGGTGCCGGGATGATCGTAGCGGTGACTCGGTGCCGGGATGATCGTAGGGACGATCGTAGCGGTGACTCGGTTCAGGAGTTGATTGCAGATCGCAGTGTAGAAAACGGTCAGAGAGTGAAAATCGCACGTGTAAGCCAGAGAGAGTTTTTTTTTTTTTTTTTTGCCATAGAATTTTTATTGGAAATTTGCATTTTTAACATTATAACACAACACCCCACCCAACAACCCCCACAAAACAACTACAGCCAAAACCAAAAGAGAGGGGGGAGGGAGAAAATAAATAAATAAAATAAAGTAAAATAAAATAAAATAATTAATAAAAAAAAATAATAATTTAATGGTTATACAAAAAAAAGAAATAATAATTAAATAACAGAAAGAGGGTAAGACGGTCAGTGTTCACTGTCTACCTCTCCTCAATCTACCTCCAGGGTGCCTAAATCATTGAAATAAGTAATAAATTGTTGCCATTTTCCTGAAAATGAGTCACCCCTACCTCTGATGTTGTACTTGATTTTTTCCAGCTTCAAAAAGAACATTAAATCTCTAAGCCAAACTGATATAGAGGGGGGTTGCGGAGAGGTCCAAGACAACAATATTCTACGCCGAGCAAGCAACGATGCAAAGGCCACAACACTAGCTTGTTTATGGTTCAGAGGCTGACACTGAGATGAAACACCAAAGATGGCGATTAAAGGACAAAGATCCAATTTGATTTTAAGAATGTCGGACATAGTCCCGAGAAAAGAGTTCCAAAAGGTCTGTAGTTTGGGCCAGAGTGCAAACATATGACTCAGCTTACAGGGTGAAAGTTTGCATTTCTCTCACATGTCAGGGACATTGGGATATATTTTAGACAATCTAGACCTAGAGAGGTGAGCTCTATGGACCACTTTAAACTGTATAAAACTAAGTCTAGCACAGGACGTGGTGGTCCGTATATTATCTAACGCTCTGCCCCAGTAATCATCCTCAAGCTCCAGGCCCAATTCCTCTTCCCGAGCACTTACAGTTTTGATATTGTAAGAATCATCCTGAGACCAGATTGTCGCATATATCTGTGAGATAATGCCCCTTTTATGAGGATTCAGCTTGAACACCTCTTCCCATGCAGACTTTGTAGGTAAGGAGGGAAAATCAGTGAATAGGGAGGAGCCAGAGAGAGTTTGAGAGATTTAGAACTGAAGTGCTAGTCTCGCTTTATATACCCTCCTAAACCTTCGAAAATAAACATTCTAAAATTTGAAAACAAACATTTAAGAACACGCAAAAGCCTTAAAGCCATCACCCTGACCTGTGAGGTCACATCCAATAGTGGCAGGCACTGCTTCTCCTGGAACCAATTACTCATTCAGTCTTATAGATATTATTTTATATTATGGAAATAAAAATGGTGACTTTCTCGAGTATTGTAGCAGTTCTTTAAAATTTTAATATATAATTTATCCACATAATATTGTAACGTAACGTAGTTGGAGGTGGATGCAGGTGCAGATCAAGGTCTTTATTAAACACAAAACTCAAAGTAAACGCAGTCTTCGCTGGCAAACGAGAAACTTGGCATTCAAATATCATTCAAGGCATGGACACGAAAACACATTAACATCTTCAATACCGAGCGAAGTGCTCCGTAACCACGGCATTTAAATAGAGAACATAATCAGTACTTAAACATTAGCACCTGTGGCAAATTAAAGTCACTAGCGCTCTCGCTCGATCCAGAAGCGAGCGAACCAAAACAAAGTCATGTGACTTGTCCAAAGACAAGCCACAGTGCCATCTGCTGGCCTTATCGTGACAAATATGGTCTCTCTTTCTCTCATATATACATCGTAAAGTACTGTATTCATATAAACATTGTCGTATAAACAGTATTTTGGTTTACCTTTTTTAGTAAATTAATAAAAAAAGTTTCATGTGTTAATAATAAAAGGGTATTTTGTACATATTTTGTAATTAATCACACACGCACGATTAAATAAAGTGATTTTATATATATATATAAATCGATATGAACAATGTTATGTTATTATATTTTTTGCACTTCTTTCTTTTATATACAAATGTTTTTGTTTGTTTTTTTCATAGACTAATTTTTTTTTATCTATATAAGCCAATGTGTTTATGTAAAAGCTTTTGTGTAATCATATCTTGTTCCATTAAGAAAAAGTTTATATACGCTGAACCTAACTTTATTTTGATACTATTTCAGGGTGTGAAGTCGATCCTAAACTATATGTTGATAGGAGTCAGTTTAAAACTAGCTTTTAAAACACTTTTGAATATTTTCATACCACTGTCACTTAAAGTACATTGCACTTAGCAAAGTGTAAATAAAATGATCGTAAACTTTGTTGAGTGACGAGTTTCACCATCAGCATCCATCACAAACAGGAAGTACTTCATCCATGATCTAGAAGCTGTTACTTTCTGCCTGTAAAAATACTGTCAACTCAGCTGCCAGTATTTTACTGTATTCTAATTTTATTGAATACTAAATTACACTTTTTAGCTGATCCCAGTCCCAGTGCTGTTGGAGGATGTGCTGATTAATATCTGTTTTCTTGGATAATGCTAATAATAATCATTGAGAATTAAATGATCACCGGATTTTTATATACTTAGTGTGATGACCTCACGGCCCTGGTGATAGTTATGCTATATGGAAAGGCTGCACAAATAATCGAATATCGATCGCAATTACGATTTTGACTGCCCACGATTAAATGAACATGATCGACTTTGATATTAACCTTTAAAGTTCGTCCTCCGCTCATAGAAAACTTAGCTGCAAATCAAATCAAGCGTTTCCTACTCCACAGACAATCTCCATAGAATGGCGCAGGGATGACGTCATTTTGTAGTGCCAAAACCCAGAAACGGAGTTAGGATTTTAGCCCTCTAGCGGCCAGCTTTGCTTCGGCTCCAGCGCTTTGCGTGAGGAGAAATCATGACATTAACATGATGCTAAATGGTTCTACAGAGGTTGTCGGTGACATTAAACATCATCACACCGAACGGGCAAATACTTTGAAGTTAAACTCTGGGCTCTTCAGTGTGACCATTTCACTCGCATTTGTGACTAAAAAGTATTTTGCGTGAGTATGAATAAATATTTATTCACACCAGTGCGAGTGACCTGTTTGGAGTTGTATAATACAATCAGAATAAAAACTACAGGAAGTCCAAAATGCATCTACACCGTGCAACAGTTACTTTCACACTGCTTTTCATCTCCCCAATCAACCATTATGATGAAGAGAGTAACTCTACATCATCTGCTTCAACTTCCCAATCTCACAACTGCCATCTTTTATTGATCCCACAAAATAACCTGAACCCTCTACTGTGAGCTGCTCATGTAGACACAGCGGTTTCGTGTGGAGTAAATTAATAAGAATGCTAATGCTTCAAAGTGGGTTTCATTCAAACTTCTTTATTAAAAAATTCCCCACCAATAATAATCAAGAGTAGGAACTGTTCAGTCTGTAAACATACAGTACACTGCCACACTCATTCACTAACTCTAATTCACTTCATTTAAACTCACGGTTTCCAGATATCACTAGAAAAGTCAATATCAGTTGCCATTTTTGAAAACACAATATCATCAGCAGACATGGACCCTGTACTGGGGAAACCTAAAACTGAAAACAAACAAAAATAAAACTACTAAAATGTAAAGACAGAAAATGTGTTTAGTTATAAAATAAAATCATTTAATATAAAAATATATAATTCAATTAAATATAAATAAAATGAGAAATGAAATAATGTTTAATTACTATGAGTCGCATTTAATATCAGTTTGACATTAAGCTTATTTCGCTATTTCCTTAGAAAGCTATTAGCCTTTTTCCTAATATGGATAATTTTTGTGTTAGTCAACTCTTAATTAGGATTCTTTATTGTTTTAAAGATATTTTAAAATAAATATTTTATGCTTGTTTATCAATTAACAAACAGTATCTCACTGCTATTATTTTAACTCAATTAACAGTGACCACGAGTAGAGAGCTTACTTTTAACTGTTTATGACAGAGCTCCTGATTATAGTTTAAACAAAAAAAGATTGGTATCTGGACCGTATCGGATCGTCAGTAATGAACACCATTAAACTAAAGCACTTTGCATCTGACAGGTAAATGAACTCACCCAATCACATCCTATATGAGATTCAGATATATATACAATATATACAGAGCTGTTTGAGAACTGACTCCAGCGCAGAACCATGACTGCAAAATGTCTAATAGTGTTGTAGCTTTAAATATATTTAAGAAGAGCAGATTTCAAACAGTGAACATCGATGTTTATTGTATTTGTTATACAAGATGGAACAGGTTAACGTTTGTTTTTTTGCATACAGTCTGTAAAATGAACTGAAAATATTAAATTTAGTTTATCAGAAGGTAAATTAATGTGTCATGGTTCACACTATGTTCGTAAATTCTGTCATAATAGACAAGCTCAAGTTTTCTCATGCCTACTTGTGTGTTATATTGTGGCATGAGAAAATTTACTATATGGCCTGTAGGACAGGAAGTTCTAGCCCAGAGAGCCAATGACTGGGGAAAGGGAGGAGCCTATAGACATGATACTGGTGGAGAACCGCATTTTCAAGTTTATGCAAAAAAGTATTCAAAAGTTTGTTACCTAAGTTTATTATTCATTTGTAGCTTTTTCACCAAATACCGTGTGTGTGTGTGTGTACACGCTAGGTTTAGGACGTTGATGACTCGCTTCAGAATCATGCAGGATGTTGTGTTGTTTTTGCAACATTATGTCGTAAAGTGTGAAGTAAGTCAAACTACCCACCTGTGCCTTGTTGAACACACTCAAGAGCAATCCACACACACACACACACACACACACACACACTTCTGTACTGTCTGAATATCATACCTATAACAACTGTGTATGTATGTATGACTCCACAGTGTGGATGAAGTGTGTGTGATGCTGAAGACATAGGGCTTTGTCCAGGTGGATGCACATGCAAACATCTGGAGTCTGTAAGGACTCACACTGTTCCATTGTGCTGCAGTTTACACACCAAGTGTGAGAACGTCTGATCAAGACAACACTGTTAATGGTTCACACACATAATACAGGAGACACACTCATATACACACACTTACACTCACCATCTACTTTATTAGGAACCCCAGTACACCGGCACATTCCTGCAGTTACCTAAGCTGTTAGCCTGATTTTTTTGTATTGCGCTGCTGCCACATGATTGGCTGATTAGATATGTGCATGAATGTGCACGTGTACAAGTGTTTCTAATAAAGTGGATGGTGAGTGTATATCCTGATTCTAATGACTGTATTTGTAAGTATTGTATGTGTGTGCGAGTGTGTGTGTGTGTGTGTGTGTGTGTGTGTGTGTGTGGCTCATGTATCTATCCAGACTTCTGTCTTTTCCAACCATGTCTGAAGATACGTTCACACATACAGTGATTTTATTGCTGCAAGTTGTAAGACCAAAACGCAGGCTGCCCACATTCCCTTCCTGTTTGGGTTTTCTGGATCATTCCGTATCCTTCCCTGATTCATCAGGCCCCTATCATATGACCACTACGCTACCTTCACCATATAAACAATAACATGGAGACTGAACTGCAAGCTTTGCTGGCTTTGTTGTCATTTTTAACAGCCACTGTGCACTTAAATTCTGTATTTTTTAATATTGAAGCTACCAATGTGTGCAAGATGCATGAACAGCAATCAGCAACAAATAAGTTATTATTATTTATAAATGAATTTTTTTAAGATAATGTGGATTTTAGGGGTTATGTGCTCACGGTAGAGGTCGGACTTTAGCTATTTTTTGAAGATAGTGACAGATTCTGCTGTCCGTATTGAGGTTGGAAGTTCATTTCACCTTGATCCCTGCTGAGTAGGCACTACTAAGCGTCAGTCATTAATCGATCGCAGAATGCCTGAGGGAACGGAAGCCTTAAGTGTTGCATGTGAGCATCAAGGCCTTGAATATGATATGGGCGGCTACAGGAAGCCAGTGGAGGGAGATGGGGTGTGACATGGGTTTTTTGGGCTGGTTGAAGACGAGGCAAAATCATTTGAAGGGGTTTGATGAAGCTGGCTGGGAGGCCCGAGAGTAATGTGTTGCAGTAGTGCAGTTTTGAGATAACAAGAGCCTGGACTAGTAGTTGTGTAGCCTGTATGGTGAGATAGGGTCTGATTTTCTTGATGCAATACAGAATGAACTTTCAGGGAAATGCTGTTGTTGAAATGTGGTCTGTGAAGGTCAAGCTGTTATCAAAAGTTACCCCAAGATTCCTGTTTGGCTTGCGTGCGGTTGAGTCGAACTGTACAGTGAGGTTGTGGTTGATTGAGGGACAGGCTTTGATGACGAGAAGCTCAGATTTTGCCAAGTTGACCTTAAAGTGATGTTCCCTCATCCAGTCCGAGATGTCAGACAGGCAAGCAGAGATTCGTGCAGACACAGATAGATCAGGCTGGATGGACAAATAGAGCTGGGTGTCATCAGCATAGCAATGATTTGAGAGGATAGGATTCCACCCAGCGCAGAGCCATTCCAGTGATGCCTAGGTAGGAGAGAGTTGACAGGATATATAATATAGTTTGTATATTATGTAAGCCATAGAAAATCACTAATTGGATGTGACCGGTATAGGTCAAAAGTCATAATAATTATAATTAAATATAATGACCGGTCAAAGGGTCATCATAACCAATTATAATTACGTTAAATTACGTTAAATACGGTTCCGATGTATTCCAGATGTATTCCAGACACACGCACACACAAGTTATTTCCTTTCCCATAGATTGTTATACGCTCATGAGTTAGGCCTATGCCAAAAAAGTCTCATAACTATAGCTTTCACACGTACATAACCCCCGTCCCTCCCTGCTTAGGTTGTTAGTTGTTTTTCCTGATTTAGGCCTTGGTCAAAAAAGGTCAATGATAATTATTGCTGAAAGTTCATAGCTATAGCTTTCACGCATATAACCCCCGTCCCTCCCTGCTTAGGTTGTTAGTTGTTTTCTTGATTCAGGCCTAGGTCAAAAAAGATCAATGATAATTATTGATTCATGTTCATTCCTATAGCTTTTCCTATAGTTCCGAAGCAGTTCCGCAGACACACACACACACACAAACGCTCACACACACACACAAACGCTCACACATACATAAGGATGATGAAAATAAGTAAATGATTAATAATGAATTTCCATACACATGTCTTCAGAAGAACTTGATGACCATTTCCATAGGCATTGAGTCTCCATTTAAAATAAACACTCACATGCAGATACAGAAGGTATGATATTGAGGTAAGGCAGACAGGAATATTTTAAATGAAATGTATAATATTTGCAATGATAATTCTAAAATCACCAGATACCAAATGTACAACAGTTTTGTCTTGTTGCCATCACAAAACAAAAATGCTTAAAACTTAAGTAATGTAGTCACGGAGGGTGTGAACATTTGCCACTCTACATTAATGGTGGGGATCCTTATAGACTGTGGAACAGAAATGTACTCAGTGTCTCCAACGATTTATTTCACATTGAAGTACAACCATTTTATATATTTAATTATAATGATTATGACCTTTGACCTATATCTGTCCCATCCAATTAGTGATTTTCTAAGGCTTACATAATATACAAACTATATTATATATGACAGGATTCTTCATGAACTTGCAACATCTTCACAAGAACACTCCTTTTCATCTCTGGGTCATGAGGAGATATCATGCCAGTTTCCATTGGATCCACTGGCCACCCCTCTTGTGGTCAGACGAAAGGAAGGACCAGGAATCCATATCTGGTTTTTCATGAATTAATTAATTCTGGATGCCAAATCTGGATGCCAAGTCCGATCTCAATCCGGACTGCAGAGTCTCTCACTATCTTCAAAAAACAGCTAAAGACCCACCTTTTCCGTGAACACCTAACCATCTCCTAAAAAAAAAAAAAAAAAAAAGACTTGCACTTACACCTCTACTCTGTACACTTTGCTTCCTCTGGTATTCAATTAATGGATCTTGTATAGTAGCACTACTTGTATTGTTCCCTGCTTGATATATCGCTTTGCTTATTTGTAAGTCGCTTTGGATAAAAGCGTCTGCTAAATGAATAAATGTAAATGTAAATGTAAATCAGCTGGATTACTAGATGAATTCACATACCTCCATTGTGTCACTTCAGAAGTTTTAAGCATTTCAGATACTCTGTTTGCAATAAAGCATTTGAATCTTGAGGTCTCAATTTGAATGTATTTAAGTACTGAGTTTCTTTCAGTTCAGAAAATGGAATCTTGAAAATGGTATCTGAATTTCTTTTTCCCATACCTTGTCCATGCGACAAGCAAGGGTGGCAGCTATAAGTTCAAGACAAGGGATGGTGATAGCTCTTACTGGTGTTACTCTTTCTTTACTCACTAAAAGCGTAGAGTGAGCAAGTTGTTGGTCATCGTGAAGTAGAAGATAGGATTCAACATCATAACCCTTTTCACTGGCATCTGAGAAATAATGCAGTTGAGCAGATCCAAGTCATGAAGATCCTTCAACCATTTATTCCATTGCTAAACATAATCTACAGGAATTACACTGTCCCATCCAATTCCCTCTCTGCACAGATCCTGCAGTATTCTCTTGGCAAACAAAATTATGGAAAGGAAATTCTCTTCTAGTAAGGGGTCTGTCCTTGACTGCCACTTTGAACTTCATTAGATTCAGACATCAGATTCAGCACACCACTGTGCCCCCAATGCTCTTTCCAATGGTAAAGTGTCAAGCTCCATGTCTATATCCTTGATCTTCCTTTCTCTCTGTTTCAAGTATAGCCTCAACACAGCATGGCTGTTACTTATCCATTTTGTTAAACGAAATCCACCTCTGGCACACATTTCAGTGAGCCTTTGGTACAGCTGGACTGCATCAGAATCTGCAGGAAGAGACACAAGACAGTCGTCCACATAGAAGTTCTTAAGGACAACATCTACAGTTTTGTGGTCAAAAAGACCCCTGTGTTCTTCAGCACACTGCGTAACTAGAGCAGTTTGGAGATGATGTTGCTCCAAACAAATGCACCACCATTCTGTATTCCTCCAGATTCCCATTAATGTTGCCTCCTGGCCAACAAAGAAACCTGAGGAGGTCTGCGTGAACCTTAACTTGATGGAACATGGATTAGCCATGATGGCAACAAACTCCAACCTGAACCATACGAGTATGCTCACCAGAGATCTAGTTAAATCTGGGCCTTGCAAAAGATGTTCATTCAATGTTCCATGGTATGATGCTGTTCCCTGGTATGACGCTCCACAATCAAACACAACTTTTTTTTTTGTTTGTTTTTTGGGATGATATACCCCATGATAAGGTATATACCATAAATGTCCATCACATCTCTCCAGTTCATTTGTAAGCACATTTTCAGCATAACCATTATAGATGTCATGGAAGTTAATATAATCAGCATGAAATGAGGCATTTCTTCTAAACCTTCTTAGAAGGAAAATAGAAGTTGTCTTTCCAGTCAGCAAAAAAAAAAAAAACAATATATAGAGACTTTTTTCCCACTGAGTCGCTCTCTCAAATGAGGAAACTGTTAAAAGGACAAAATGTTACAGATAGTTCAAGCATTGGGTTACAGGAGTTAAAGAAGGACATACAATTTTATTAAAATGTACAGAATAATAGAAATGTTTCCATAATTCCCTCCTATTATCCTTAAAGGTAACATAATAATCATTGTTTCTTAATATACTGATTAGAAATGCAATAAAGGATAAACTTGAATCTTTTGGAACATCCACAGTTTCATCAGTTTGTGGTGTAAACAATTTGCAATGTTTGTTGTGTATCCAGGTTGTTCTCTCTATGATCCGCACTGCCAAAGAGGTTGTCAGCAGCATCTAGAATGGGCCATCCCACCTAGGATCTTTCCACATTCTACAGAAGGTCTCGATGAGTACCCAATCTCCCGGGTTCCCCTTAGTTTCATAAGCGGGAGGGTATTCCTGTTGGGGAAGAGAGTTTCATCCTGTTGGAGAATTCCACTCCCCTGACATCCTGAGGTTTAGGAATGTCTTGTAGGACCTCCCTATATTTCTTGGAATGTCCATGGACTGAATACCCACACTGTAGTGGGTTGGTTGTCCTGTCCTAGAGCAGGATTGGGAAGTTCAAAAATAGGCATAGTGAGGGTGACAGGCTGTGTTGTAGGTGCAACAGATGCAAGTGAAAGAGGTGTAGGTGTGATAGATGGAAGAAGAGCTGTCACTGTGGGGCTACTGACATAGACATCCACCTGTTAACAGGCTTTTCTTCACATTTTTTTGTCGACCATTATTTGATGGAACATGGATTCGATGTTGGTCATGATGGCAACAAATTCCAACCTGAACTGTACGAGAACATTCACCAGAGAACTAATTATATCTGGCCCTTGCAAAAGATGTTCATTCAACGATGTTCCCTGGTATGACATGCTACAATCAAACCCAACTCTTATTTTTTTGTTTTTTGGGATGATATACCCCATGATAAGGTATATACCATAAACTTCCATCACTTCTCTCAAGTTCTGCTGTAGGCACTTTTTCTGCATAACCCTTAGATATGATATCTTCCAGGACATTGGTATAATCAGCATGAAATTAGACATTACTTTCAAACCTTCTTAGAATGTATCTAAGAAACCTTCTTAGAAGGAAAATAGAAGTTGTCTGTCCAGTCAGCGAAAGTCTAAAAAAGGAATATATAGAGAGAGCTGTTTTCCACTGAGTCGCTCTCTGAAATGAGGAAACTGCTAAAAGGACAAATTGTTGCACAGTTCAAGCATTGGCTTACAAGAGGTAAAAACGAGCATATAGTTTTATTAAAAAGTACCAATAATAGATTTTTTTTCCATAATTCCTTCCTTTTATCCTTAAAGTAACATAATAATCATCGTTTCATAACATAATGATTAGAAACGTCATAAGCGATAAACATGAATCTTTTGGAACATCCACCGTACCACTCCCTGGTACGTAAGCAAAATATTTTGCTTCATAAGCAAAATATATTTTTTTTCAAAAACAGTGAATTATATCCATTGCATTTCCACACTATCATCATTAGACATTCGACACATTTTGGCATTAGTAAGATCTTGCATAGGAAGATCATAAGTTTCGGTGATGGGTGCAAGAGCAATATAATCATCTTCATCTGTCTCTGTAATTAGATGATAAGAAATTAATTGATGTGTGATGGAGCAATCCAAACTATGGATGACGAGCACTCTGATACAGGTCTTAGCAAGACATTAAGTTGTCAGTGGTGTAAACAATTTGCAATGTGTGTTGTGTATCGAGGTTGTTCTCTCTATGATCCACACTGCTGAAGAGGTTGTCAGCCGCACATAGAATGGGCCATCCCACCTAGGATCTTTCCACATTCTACAGAAGGTTTCGATGAATAACCAATCTCCTAGGTTCCTCTTAGTCTAATAAGCAGGAAGGTAAGAAGATGAAGAAGAAGATGCAAGAACCCACCATATTCGTGAGAGTGCATAAGTGACATACCCAATATAAAATGCTCACTGCTAATGAATCCGTCTGCCTACACACTTAAACAAGGTATACAGTATCTAGATTCAATATTACCCACTAAATATAAATATTTTGTAGGAACATTAACATTTTTAGTCACAACAATAGTTGTCTTATACCCCCCCACCAAAATTTTTTTTATTTATTAAAATTTTTTATATATATATATATATATATATATATATATATATATATATATATATATATATATATATATATATATATATATATATATATATATATATATATATATATATAAATAATCTGGGTCTACCAGTAAGTATGTGAATGCTATTGCTGTGTCTTTGATATATTTCAAATCATTACTTGTTTAAAAAGAGTCCACTGTTTAAGATAAGAACTTTAAGGATTTGTTGCAGTGACCAAATCACCAAAGACCTTACATTTCACAAAACTGCATGCATGCTTTAAACAGTTTGCAAAAAGTGTGTGAAGGGCTTTTTGCAAACACGTAAATCCTGGCCCTCTTCACTAATGAAAAGTTGTGTTGTGCCACCTTGTGTACCAGTGAATTTCTGCTTTTCATTAAGCGTCATCTCCTGTCAGGTAGTGAAAATGCACTTTCATTCAGTGCGTAGCCGCGGTCACACTAGGCTTTAGCAAACCACTGACTTCCATTCAAACGCATCCGGAAACAGCAGACCGGAAACACAAGCTCATACGTAGAATTTTCGTACTATGCTCAAATTTAAGTTCAAATTTTCTTAACTCTACCCTGCGTAATCGTATCACGTGAAGACGTGTGACCAATAGATGATCGTGACGTCACTGCGTGACCTTTTTAGTTAAAAAAAAAGAAGAAATTCATAAATGGAAGCAGTAATTTTAGCAGTATCAAGCTATCCTGTACTTTACAACACTGCTTATAAAAACAACTTATGTGTGAGCCAGTGTACGTTTTAACGGTTGATGTCAAATTCTGTTCCTGCCCAAATATGATCCAGACAAAAATACGCATGTTTAAAGCATAGTATGATCGCGTTTTAACACATGAGTGTATACACAAAAAACATGGAAAAAATTGATTGTTTTTCACACTGTGAAAAATGTCCCAGTGTGAACATGCCCAGAGTGGTTTTATGCACAGAATCGAAGCGTGCAATTTTCACCCATCTTTCACCTCATTTCTTTTTTTAATTTTCCAGGTTTCTATGTTAAGCTATTGCTCTATCTACAAGTAAGTTACAGTACTGTGGTTAATTATACAAATTGTAAGTTACTGAGTAGACTACGACGCTCAAATCATGCAACATCTAACTGCATCACCACAGTTTCAGATAAATCAACAACAGAGTTCAAAACAAAGACATTTTTCCTCACTTAAATCAACTGCAATTGCATGATAAAAATCACAGCTTTAATATCATCACAGAGGCTATAACTGTTCCTGATGAAGTGTGATTGCTTTCCCGTGGCTGACTCGCAGTATTAAAGTCTTATGGAGAAGCAGGGGAGAATTATGTATTTTTAAAAAATGCCTGGTTCACAAATATGCAGCATGCTACTGAGAATTCTGTACATCTAGGCTTATAGAAAAGAGAACTATATTACTAACATTGGCTTTTTTGTGTGTGTGTTTCCATGACCTGTGATGGCCACATCTCTGTTACAGAACAAGATTAGTCTGTTTCATTTCAAACAAAAAATTTTCTCACTGTTACATTGAATATGAAGCATTTACCTAGTTTGCTGTTAGGTTAGAACTCATCTTGGAAACTGTAATATATATAATTATATATTCCAGTTGAGAAAGTGGTGCAGAACTTTCAAAAAAACATGAGGTGAGCCATGTTTTCTCTTGCGATGCTAGTGTGATTAATCTTTGAACTATACTCGCTCAGTGGTCAAAGGTTTTGTGCTCTGATCTGATTCTGCTTTAATACCAGTCTCCAGCCAGCAATGTGGAAAGCAAGAAAGTCAAAATAATAAAATACACTGAATGTCTGTTCAGCATGTCTCTCAATGCAAATGCCTCACAGTGCTAAACCGAGTTAAGTTGTACATGCTTTAGAAGAAATAGCATCTTCTTGAACTAAGTCATACGTTCCATTTGAGATAAAAGATCACATTTCCCCAGAGTTTTTCAAAGAGAACGTTGTGTGACTGGTCTGAGGAGTGTATGGCTGCCAATACTAAGAGGTGGAAGCAAAAACAAAAACAACCCCATGCAATTGGCTTCGAGTGCATTTTGCATCACAAGAAGAACTGTTTGCAAACGTGTAACCAGAAGGAGGAGACATGGGGGCAGGGCTCAGCTCAAACTTTATAATCAGGTATTTAATTGAAATGGAATGGATATCACGCACACAATTGAGGCATCTCTACAGCACATAGCCTCTTAAAGAAGAGACCATATGAAAGAATACATGCATTGAAATTTACAACCTCAGGAAATTTACAAACTCAGGTCAGTGTATTTATGTAGCTAATTTATGATTAAGAATGTTAATGCTATACCTGTATAAGATCCATTAACCTTCAATTACTCTGTAACAGTGGGTTCCTGTATCACTTGGGCAGGTCATAAGAGTAGTTATATCATACACTTTCTGTCAAACTGTCAATCAAAGTGTTGTGTGTGATAATTGATGATCCTTTGTGCTTCCCTGACTGACAGGTCTGTAGAGGGGGTGGTGAGGGGGGTAACCCTTATTGAGTGTATCAGCTGATCAATCTGGCTCCTTTGTGTCTGGGCAGTGGGGGAGAGGGGGTGTGTGGGAAGAATTTTCTTTACGTCTGAAAAGAAATAATGTTTTTAATATGGGGATATGTTTGTGTTACTGTGTGGCGTTATTTCGTTTGTGTAAACACAATGTTAGAAAAGCATGATCTTTGAATGTGTACATATAGGAGTAGAATATTTGTTTTGTGAAAATAATGAAAACAAATATTGATTACGTTTTAAGGATCCCTGATTACCTTTGAATAAAACGTTTAGGAGCTAAAGCAAAGTTTTTAAAAGAATCTGTTTAAAAGAGTCGTTTGTATTACACACATTCTAACCACAAACCTTTAGGATGTAAAAATGATTAAAAGAATCCGCATTACTAGGCTTCCAAAAATACAAAAACTTTAGCTGTAAAAATAGTGAAGAGAGCAGTTTAAAAAGAATAGCGCGTATTACACGGCTTCTAAACAAAGATCCTTACGAGGAAAAAAGGATTAAAAGATCTGTTTAAAAAGAATCCGTATTACTAGGCATCCAAAAACACAAAAACTTTAGGTTGTAAAATGGTTGAAAGAGTTGTTTAAAAAGAATAGCGTGTATTACATGACTTCTAAACAAAGATCCTTACGAGGAAAAAATGTTAGTGTCATCTAAAAGAATTGCCGTAATGTTTAAACTAGGAGATAAGTATTTTCCAGAGATGTATTCCATTCAATGAGTAAAAGCAGTATGAAGTTAAAACGAGCCCAACCTCTCACTCGCTAAACCCCGCCCACACATACGTGTGTTCAGACACTCCTCTCTCCCTCTCTCTCTCTCTCTGTGTCTCTCTCTCTCTCTCTAAACACACCCACACACAGGTTTTCAACATGGCCAGCACTTTCTGTCAAAATGTCAAAACTAGAGGGCTAATTTATGGCCTCGTCCTTCTCAGGATGATGTTTCTCTAGGAGTGCTTAATTTATGGCCTTTTGTTTCTTCCTGACCAAGAATTTTTTATGACCAGGGTGGTGGGGGGTGATGGGGGTGATGGGGGTAACCCTATCCACTGTATGAGTGGGTCATTTTGGCCCCTGTATGTCTGGGTTGTGTCCTTCCCCTCCTGGAGGTGTGTGTTTTGTGTATTGTGGGGGATCACCCCCAACAAATGTGTTTATGTTAATGATACTGTGTTTCTCCCTGAATTAATCACACACAAATGTATACCTTTTTGTGGTATAAGAGAATGTTTGTTTCTGAAATTACTTTTGTGGTATTGTCTGAAAAGAATATCAATGTTTAATATGGGCATGTGTTTTAGTTACTGTGTGGGTTATTTTGTATGTGTAAACATATTGTTAAAAAACATTATGGTTCAATGTGAATATATAAGAGCAGAATGTTTGCTTGTGAAATAAATTAAAACAACTGTTGATTACGTGTTTGGGAGAACGGCGTGACTTTGAATAAACATTTACTGAAATAAAACCCCTTAAACAGATAAACAATCGATATGGCCAAAGAAATGTAAAAAATGTTTTTACATACATTCTAAACATAAACCTTTAGGAGGTAAAAGCGTTTAAATGTGCTGTTTAAAAGAATGGTGCAGTTTGTTTCAACTATAAACAAGATTTTGGAAAATGGTTTGCCAACAAGGATACTTATACAGAACTGCCGCTAAATTCATACGATTTTGTGTACGCTTTGACATCCCATGTCCCCACTGGCTGACAGTCAAGTCGTGTAAATTTATGACCTCAAGAAACGGGTGTTTCGCCCATAATAGTAAACATTTTTTAAAAATGGTTGTACTTCAATGTGAAATAAATCGTTGGAGACACTGAGTACATTTCTGTTCCACAGTCTATAAGGATCCCCACCATTAATGTAGAGTGACAAATGTTCACACCATCCGTGACTACAGTACTTAAGTTTTAAGCATTTTTATTTTGTGATGGCAACAAGACAAAACTGTCTTAGGTTTGGTATCTGGTGATTGTAGAGTTAGACCCCAACTGTCAAATATGTTTTGGCGTAGAATGCGAATTGCTTTGTCACGAGCACGATGGTATGGAAAGAGTATGATGAGGTGACCTAATGCTTAGGAGTTCTACAGTACTTTGACTTGGGAACATACCGACATGATCCTCAGAGATGATGTATATATAATATAGATCAGATCACCAGTATGTCTTTACCCAATCCTGATCTGGAGTCAAAATTTTTTACTTTTATTTCCTCGTATGGGTTTATGACAGTGAGCACACTATAAGCCAAAGTTATAGAAGCATGCAAATTATTATTAAAGGTTCCAAAATATTTGAACAGTTAAGGCAAATTTCCAACAGAACAGAATATTAGACATTTAGTGTAAACTAGTGTAAAAAAAAAATCTCAAATATTTCGGTGAAAATATATTTTCCATATTAAATGCAGCATATTAGAAAAGATAGTACAGACTTTGTTGATCAGTTACAAACTCATACTTTATAACAATTGGTTAGGTGCATCTGAATCTGGCAAATAACTTTTATTCCTTTTAGGCATGCAATAAAAGTTAATAACAAATTAGGAAGAAATGACGTGTACACTACTGCTGTGGATATTAAGTCAAACCATTTGTTCAAACTTCAGCATGATCCATAGAGTAGCAGAAACTTATGGCACCTCATGAATACCATGTGAAGGATTAAGGTGACTAGTCACTTACAGATGCAAAGACACGTCCTTGGGCAGGGTCACCTTCACAACAGCATTGCCCATTGACACGTCTTCTACTATGTCAACATATAAGAAAAGGCAAAAAGTAATTTGAGATATATAAGAATATATTTGATCAAATATAAGATATTATAATAAAAAAAACATAATAATATTATTTAACAAGGTCTGCCGTTCAGCCCTCTTAAGTGTCAAAGCATTATCAGTATTGTACAGCAGTTGGGGACAGTAGTCAGATGTCAGATGAAAAACAACTTTTTGAGTCACAGTGCCAAACTACTGCAGAATATTTTGATCCACAGCCATATACTTGGTCAGAGAATTTGGGAATTTCTTTAAGAATGGTTAATTGTTTTTGTTCTTTTATCATAGCGTCAGTTTGTATACATACTTTGGTTAGTGACTTGAACTGTTTTATTAGGTGGTGACAGATTTCGTTAACAGGGAATGATGATAGGTGAAGATTAAGTTGGTATGCGTGTAAAAATAAAACTGCGATATGTAGAGTGAGACAGCCCATTAACTAATTCTTAGATCCCTTTCTACCTTTTCAACCTTGTTATACATGTTTCTTTTCAAACATTGTGTTCAGACATTGCAAATCATTAGTCTGAATGTTAAGGGTTCCTTAGATTTTTGCTTCTTCAGCATCAAAAATTCTAAAGAAAGACTAAACTCAGAAACAGTATATCTGTCTGGTTGTGATCAGAATAAAAGGCAACTGTGACTTCATTCCCAAAGCGTTAAACGAGATTTCTCTATGTTCTATATGACCTTTCTACAGTATGTGACATTAAGTCCTAGTTTCCAGCCATCATTACAGCACGGGAGAGGAAATCTTTGTTCAACAGATGTGTGATCTACATCTAGACAATCTGATAACAAACTACACAAAAATTTGTGTTCAGAAAATTCAGCTTGCTCTTAGTTCCCAAATAACATTGGACCAGATCCATAGTTTACATCATCTGCCCACACAAATTTAATCTGTATTACAAGTACTGAACAAGTTAGAGGAAGAGAACGTGTAGCTTTACTTTTCATTGGAACTTGAGTAAATATAGATAAATTCATTAATGTACAGTAGCTCTCAGCATTACTACACTTCCCATACTTGGTAATTCAGACCGTAACCTCATATTGTTAGCAATTCCACCCTGCAGCTCAGCCTGTCCACAAGGATTGTGAGGAGGTACACTCAGTAAGGTTAGGATTAGGCAATACATGGGGCTCGCTTTGTTTGAGAGGTGGTGAAGATAAAGACGTGGCGTTGAGAGTAGTAATATAGATATCAGCAGGAATGGCCTGCTTGAGCTGGACAAAAGTACAATTTCCCAAATATAGGCTCATTGTGTGATAGGTGTGGAGTTGTGATAGTTAATCACACACACATATTTTGGTTATGTCCACTGGACATAGCTTCAGGAGTTTTGCATACATTCATTAATCCTTCCACCATTCTAGCGGTATTTGGTTTAACTTCACCAGAACTCTGCTTAGATAACAATGCTTAAAATATGGTTACTTTTATAACTGTAGACTGATAGCTGATGAGAGACTGATAGCTATCCACCTACTTTTAGTCATTGGGTCAGTGATCTTATGTATACTCTTACACTAGAGACAATTTTGTACTCCACGAAAGGTTGATGTCAAAGATTCTTTAATATTGGGAGCCAGTGCTGACATACATCCAGAAAATTGATCCAACTGAAATTGTTGCTGTCTGAGGTTTTTACTCCTTATGATGATGATGATGATGATTAAAAATAACAATAAAAAAATTGGATAAGGAACATATTGGTCACATGATATATCATTAGATTATAAAATTTGCCTGGAGCATGGGTTTGTAAACTAATTTGAGCAAATGGCCACAAATAGACGCCAACGCTTGGCTTCTCTTGTTCAACTTAATAAGATTATCGAGGAACTAGCAAAGATATAGAAATATGTTTTTTTTTACTGAACTCCTATGCTGGTGCATTGTGCCAAGGTAGTGAAAGACTAAAATAGCACATATAGCCTTAATTTAAATTGCCATTTATTTAGACTGTGACTCCCAATAGCATACTGGGAACATGAAGCAAAATTGTCTGCCAGAAGAAAACGACAATTGCAATGGTGAAATTAATTCAAATATCTTGATCAGTGGTCACCAACCCTGTTCTTGGAAATCTTTGATCGGAGGAATTTTGATCTCAAGGAAGAGGGTTGGTGACTACTAGTGCAGAAAAAGTTATAAGAATAGCATAAAAAATGTGTGGTGGTTTGGGAAAATCTGTCCGAGGTTGCTCTGTTTTTTTCTTCTCTGACATCGCTACAACATTGAGATTGAGATAAATGGACAAAAAAACTACTTTTCAGGAAAACATGAATGTTTCCTGAAGTGTTCAGAAATCTAAATATTAGAAAATTAAATCTTAGATATATACTGTATAATTTCTACTATGGTTTATGGGATAAATACATGATATTTTAGTTTGCAGTGTTGATTTTATTTTGTTCTTCACCTGATGTGTTAAATATTACGTTTGGCAGCATGGTGATGCAGTGGGTAGCTTTGCCAGTTACATGGTCCCTGGTTCAATCCTGAGCTCTGGTTACATTGAACTGTGGGTTTCCTCTGGGCTCTCTAGTTTTCTTCCACCTTCTACAAACATGTTGATAGAAGGATTGGCATCTCTAAACTACCTCTATGTGTGAATGCATGTGCATGGTGCCTTGCGAAAGACTGCCATCCTATTCAGGGTGTATTCCCACTTCACTGCCAGTGTTCCTGGGTAAAGCGCTTACTGAAGATGAATATATGAATAATTACATTCCACAAAGGTAATAAGCTACAGTACGACCGTCAGCGGACAAGAATGGACAAGGCACGACTTTTTCATTAGTGCTCAGAAGGCGGAGGAATTCCCTTTAAATACTGTCCACCACATTTAAACTGAATTTAGGCTTTTAAAACTTTTCTCCTCCAGCAGACGTGTGAAAACTGTTCTTCAACATGGAGGAAGAAATCCATGAAAGCTCATTTGGGCCTCAAGAAAAAATAAGTTTGAGCTCATCCATGAATGTGAACTGCCATGATAACTCCATAAACAGCAAGCCGGAAGACAACCAAATTTTCACCACCAATGTAAACAACATCGTGCTCTCTCGCCGAAGATCTTACGTTGCCGTGGCTGTGCTGTGCTATGTGAACCTGCTCAACTACATGGACCGCTACACAATCGCAGGTAAAGGAGCAAGCTCAACTTCTAAGTATTAAGAGAGTTAGAAGGAACCAAAAAGCTTGTGAACCATTGGGCTTTATATCTAACACACATCCTGTTTTGGATTTCAGGAGTGCTGTCTAGCCTCCAGAAATACTTTAACATCAATGACAGCACATCTGGACTATTACAGACAGGTATCAGCTTTACATATCCTATCAAACAGAATATCTACATTCAATTGTGTATATCTGTGCCTTTAAGAGCATATTACTGTTAAATGTGTGGTGTGATACAGTATCTTGTGTTAGAGTTCTCACTACAAGACCACTTCCCTTTAACTCCTACACAATGCATAGTCACCTTTTCATAACCTCTACACTCATTTTTAAATAACAGAATATATCTGCTTGTTAAAGTATGACGTAGCTTGATGTAGGGTATATAGACTGAGCTTGCAAAAACTGCATAGTCCTGTTAGCTTCTACAGTCAAATGTGTTTGCAATGTTGATATGAAACTGTCAGGTGGTTTATGGTAATAAGTTCATTGATTGCAATGCATTAGACAGTCATTTTAATTTACATAATAAATTCTGTGCAACAAAATGCATTCTTTTTTATGAGACCAATTAATGCCTTGTAGCATTTTGCTAACAAAAAAAAAGAAAAACAATCTTTCCATTTAATCAACAAATGTGTGAAGACAATACATTCTGACCACAAGATTCAACAGGAAGTTTTGCACTGAACTGATAGCAGATATTTTGTATTGAAATTAATGAATATAATATTGATTTTCCAGACAGTGGATGAAATTTCTGTAGCTTCACTAATATACATCCTAGCACAGAATGAGTATCATTATTTAGATATTTGATACTAAATGCTCATTTTTTCCAAATCTGATCAAAATCGATCGGTTCTGTGACAGGGAAGAAATATGACCAAAAAAAAACACATTTTCTGACAATGTCCTTAAGATATTATTGTCCATTCAGTGCAAACCATACCGTTATATGCAAAAGTATGGGCACCCCTGGCCAAATTACATATTTTGTTTAATTGTGGATTTCTGAAGCATATTAAAATTTTCTTTCTGCAAATGTTAATGGACCGTTACTTTACATTTCATGAACATAAAAACAGAAAAAAAAGACCAAAACAGTAAATGTAGCATGTGCAAATGTTTGGACACTCTTCAAGTTCTAGTTAGGCCTTAATTGACTCAGTAGAACCCGTTAAGTAGGTCAAGGATTGTCATTAGCAATAACAATAATAAAGCATAATAAATTCTCTGACTCTTCAAACCTTGTGCTGACACTCCCCAAATATGGGCTCCTCTAAGCAGCTGACTGCGGATTTGAAAATTAATTTAATCGATGTTTCCAAAGAAAAAGAAGGCTATAAAAACATGTATGATGCAAAATGGGTCAAGCTCAGAATTCTAAGCATTCTGCAAGTGCAACCACAATGATGTGTTCGTGTGTACAGTTTTTTTGTGGACAAAGTGTTATAATAGCAAGGCTTGGTTCAAATTAAAGTGAGCATATTGTCACTATATAACATAGTAAAGTATGCATTCTGTATATGTTCAGTGCTTTGATACATTTTTCATTATGGGCCATGTGTTTTATATGACTGGCTTGATATAGAAAGTACAGCTTGGTACTGTAAATGAATAACTCAGGGATCTAATTGCATGAAAAATATGGCATCCTTTGGCAAAATGCTCATCTGTTTACAGTTTTTATTTGCAGCTTCATGCTGCTGGCTCCAGTCTTCGGGTACCTTGGAGACCGTTACAACAGAAAACTGATCATGGTGGGCGGGATGATCATATGGATTGTCACAACACTGGGCAGCTCTTTCGTCACGGCAGAGGTACAACTGTACTTCTGGTTTAGGTCTCATGCTTAACTAAGCTATCTTAAATGTTGTGCAACATTTTAACCAACATTTCTTACACTACAGATGACATAGTACTATATTCTAACTTCTATCTATATTCACTATACTATATTCACACCAGTCTATCCATTATGTCCTGTAGTATTTCTGGGTGCTGGTACTCATGCGAGCCTTGGCTGGTATTGGAGAGACCAGCTACTGCACAATAGCTCCAACCATTATTGGAGACCTGTTCTCTGGCTCCCAAAGAACCCTTATGATCACCTTCTTCTATATCTTCATCCCTGTTGGAAGGTGAGGGTTTTATAAATAATGTGTGAATAGATGTAAAAAGAGATGTTAACCCAACAGTTTTAGCCTCAAATCATACCGCAAGCCCTGTCATGTGGAAAATACAAATATACTGTTTTTTTAGGCTTTAATGAGGTTCCCAGACATTCCCTTTCAAAGGGAACTTCGACGTTGCGTTTAGCATATAACACTATGTGAACGAGAATACCCACTCCATCATACCGAGGGTACAGCCTGTTCAAAAAGACCCAAGGCCGAAGATCACTGCAAGACCCTCAAGCCCAGGGTGGAATGTGTATGGCGTAGACCACCCTGCAGCAGCACACGCATCCTGTAAGGATACCCCTTTGGACAAAGCCTTTGTGGGGGCGACCACCCTAGTGGAATGAGCCCTTATGCTTAGAAGCATAGTGAGACCATGCGCCTCATGAGCAATAAAGATTGCTTCCACTGCTTCCACTTCCAATGCTTTGACACAGCATCTCCTCTACTGTCGCCGCCAAAGCAGACCAGCAGCTGCCCCAACTTACGCCACTGGCCGGAGCGGTGGACGTAAGTACAGAGAGCCCTTACTGGACACAGCAGGTGCATTCTCTCCTGTTCCCGTATGGGGAATGGAGGAGGGCAGAAAGCCTGCAACACCACAGTGTGGGCAGCCGATGTAGGCACCTTAGAAATACAATCCAGCATAGGATACAGGAAGGCCTTGGCTAATCCAGGGGCAAAGGCAGGACGGGGCAACAGAGGGAGCTTGTAGATCTCCTACTCGCTTGAGCGATGTCAGGGCCAGCAGAAGAGCTACCTTTCGTGTCAGAAGCTTCACAGAGGCTGACTGTAAGGGCTTGAATGGGGCCCCTGACAGACCTTCCAGGACCACAGAAAGGTCCCAGGAAGGTTTGCGCGGCCTGCAGACCAGCCTCAGCCACCTGACACCAGGCATGAACCTCGAAGTTAGAGGATGTTGCCCCACAGAGGCTCCATCAACAGGGGCATGGCTGGCCGAAATGGTGGCCACGTAAACCCTGATTGTAGAAGGAGCCCAGCCCGCTGAGAAACATTCTGGTAAGAACTCCAGGACTGCAGCTACTGCGCAGTTCAATGGGTCTAGCTGACGTTCCTCACACCACAAGACAAAAAGCTGCCACTTGAGTGCATACAATTTCCTTGTGGATGGTGCTTTAGCATTTAACATGGTCTCTACAACCTCAGTTGTGAGACCAGAATCTTTGAGCTGGCACCCCTCAGGGGCCAGACCCACAGTTTCCATAGTTCTGGCCGAGGGTGATAAATCAGCCCTCCGGCTTGAGACAGTAGATGCACTCTAAGGGCTCAAATGGGGCACCTGACAGACCTTCCAAGACCACAGAAAGGTCCCAGGAAAGTATGCATGGCCTGCAGATGGGCCTCAGCTGCCTGACACCACGTATAAACCTTGAAGTTACAGGATGTTGCCCCACAGAGGCTTCATCAACAGGGGCGTGACTGGTCAAAATGGCAGCCACGTAAACCCTGATTGTAGAAGGAGCCCACTTTGCTGAGAAATGTAGCAGGGATATTATCTCTGAGAACCATATTCGAGCTGGCCAATAAGGTACTACTAACAGCAGACTTAGACTGTCTTGGCCAACTCTCACTAGAACCTGTGGGAGCAGAGCGATGGGGGGGGGGAGCGTACAGATGTGACCTCGGCCACATGTGCACAATGGCGTCCAGCCTTAATTGTGCGGGAGGAGTGAGGGCGAACCACAGCGGGCCGTGTGTTTTCTCCTCGGAGGCGAACACATGCAGTCCCGCTTGGCCAAACCTCACCATATGGACTTCATCACTTGTGGATGGAGCCACCATTTCCTGGGCCTCAGCCCCTGCCTCAACAGGATGTCTGCCCCCATATTCCCAAAATGTACATTGCACTCACTGAGAAACTTTCCTTCTGCCCAGAGAAGAATTAGTTGCGCCTGCCTGAACAGGGGGCACGAACATAATCCTCTCTGGTGGTCAATATATGAGACCACTGATGTGTTGTCTGAACACACATGGTGACCTCTCAATTGAGGAAGAAGGAAGTTCAGTGCTAGAAATATGGCACACATTTCTAGGGAATTTATATGATGCTCCAGATGAGGGCCGCACCAGAGACCGTGAGCTGGACAGCTTTCTAAGACCGTGCTTCAGCCCATGAGTGTGACCCAAGGCTAGAAACTGGGGACACTCAAATTTTCAGAGCATGTAGGCATCACCGCGTGACACTGATTACTCTCAGAGGTTTCATCCTTGGACGAAACCCCCCAACTTCTCAACGACCACTGAACGGTCTCCTGTGCAATAGAGCCCATAGGTGCCAATAGTCTCCCACGATCCAGCTTTATCTTGCTCTGTGTCGATAGGATTGACCCTACGCATGTTGGAGATAGAAAGGCCTTCATTGAAGTAGAATCCTTATAAACCCCTAGAAAAGTTGTCCACTGCACTGGGGAAAGCATACTTTTCTGAGGTTCAACCTGAGTCCCAAGCTCTTCATGTGGGCGAGAACAACATCTCGATGTTTAACCGTCAGTTCCGTGGACAGTGCTAGAATTAACCATCATCCAGGTAGTTTAATACACCCTGGAGTCACAATGGAGCCAGAGTGACATCCATGCACTTTCTGAAGGTGCGAGGGAATATTTAGATCTATCATCACAAACCAGTCCTCAAACTGTATCTGTGGAACGATAAGTTTGGGCATCAGCATCTTGAACCTGTATGCCCAAAGAGTACAGTTCAGAGGACGCAGATCTAAAATTGGCCACATACTCCTATTTTTAGCGGACCAGGGAATAATGGCTGTAAATATCTCCCTCCCTTAGGGATTGGTGTACATGTTTTATGGCCCCTTTGTCCAAGAGGGATCTTACTTCCTGCACTAACGTTGGTCTCTGGTCTGTGCTGACTACTGTGGTGAGCACACCTCGGAACCGTGGGGTTTGAGCTATAAACTGGACCCAGTAACCCTTTTCTACAGTAGACAGATCCCATGAAGACACATTTGGCAGTAGTTTCCAAACTGCCAGATGGTCTTTTAGTGACATTAACTATTCCAAATTCTATTGGAGGGAAAGCATTAGATTTTCGTTGCCCTGTGACAGCTCACTGACCAGAGAACACTGAAAACTTGGGACCGCCTTGGCTAGGGGAGGCCCTACAGTAACACTGGGGGCTAACTGCCCTAACAACCTCATGTCCCCTAATACGTCTCTCCACGGCCCCTCAGGACCACTCTTCTTTACCTGCTTGGCCTTTATGACCACTCTCAGTTCAGGCCTGTTAGCATACCGCGACGGGGACCCTGTCTGTCCGCGGGGGTTTGCGGGCTGTCATACTCGCCTTCTGGGTCTTCCTCGCACTAGTGCTGGCCCAGCACTAGTGGAAGCACTCATGGATGCCTGGGTCTCGAGACAACAGGGAAGGAACTGGCTGAATGCCGCCATATGTCAAGCTCACTCAGCAGGTCTGCTTGGTAGGCCTGCAACACTGTCATTGTCTGCAGTGACCCACTAGCAAGACTACTACCACATAGGCTTGCCCACCAATGCCATGGTGGTCTTACAGGGTGGCTTCGATGGCAACGCTGTCCTAATTACCTGCCTTCGATGGAGAGAGGTAGCTTGCAAGCGCCTCCTCCACCTTCAGCATACATGCCCCCACAAGGGCCGAATAATCCAACAATCATACTAGGGCAGTTAGCCCCCAGTGTTACTGTAGGGCCTCCCCTAGCCAAGGCGGTCCCAAGTTTTCAGTGTTCTCTGGTCAGTGAGCTGTCACAGGGCAACGAAAATCTAATGCTTTCCCTCCAATAGAATTTGGAATAGTTAATGTCACTAAAAGACCATCTGGCAGTTTGGAAACTACTGCCAAATACTGAATAATCCAATTGGGGTCATAAATATGCATAATTATGCATGGTTTTCCCCCAGAAGCCACTTCTTGAAAGGGACTTTTGCATTCTTTTTTTTTTTCCCCCTTTCTTTTGGAGTCACCCTGGGGTTTTTTTTTCAGGGTGTGGGTCACCGGGGGGGGCGGAATCGAACCTCCAATCCTACTATTAGTGGACAACCCACTCTACCAACTGCGCCACACCCCACAATGTGTAGTATTTACTTTCACTGGGGAGAAAAAGGCTCATCCAGCCTTAGTAATCACTTCAAGCAGCTATTTATATTCTGCTCTCAGTTTTTAGCACATCCTTCTGGCTCCTCTGAGTCAGAGAGGAATTATTGCTATTATTTTTGTATTGTTTTTTTTCCATAGCTTTCCATAGCGGAAGGAGGAGTCGCGATGCGAGCTCCAAAATCCATCGAAGAGCCAAACCCAGAAGACAGAGCAAGAAATAGAGCAGCGCTCGTCTCTGGCTCCTATTCCGGATCCATAAGAGATCCCCCGAACCTGAGATGGTTAGCTGCCTCAGCAGCGGCCGGCCCAGATCCGAGAGGCTCTGAAACCTTAACACATTTAATTCCGAGAAAGCCGTAACACATTTAATTCTCTCACTCATATTTTTCTGTCTTACTCATTCCTTTTTTTCTTATATTTTTTAAGGGATAGAAAAGTTCTGAGATTTTGAGAAAAGATAGAGAGGAAATTAAGTGTCTTTTTGTTTCTTTACACAAAAAACTTGTCACGATTCCCCCGTGAAGCAGCGCGTATGCACCTGCTTCTTCCGTGTTGACGTCATATCTTCGTCCCGTCTCGTCATCTGTCACGTGTGTTTGGTATTGCCGGCAGCTGTTAGCGTTTGGGAGCTAATCTTGTGCGTATATATATCGTGAGCCGTGCTTTACACAGCGCGGTTGAATGAATAAGATAGCGAAAAATATAGTGAAAAACTTGAGTTAGATTATAGTTAGAGAGAGTCTTTGTTCCATGCCATGCCTCATAGTCATAGCCTAGGTTTAGTTTGTATAGTTTAGCATAGCAATGCCTAGCTTAGCTTAGAGTTTTGTGTGAGTCATCATGGACTCACATGTTTCTGGTTTCTTTTTGGTTTGTTCTCATCTTTATAAGTAAAGACCACCGTTCGAACTGCAAATGCATCCGTCTGATCTCCTTCACGTCACGCCGTGTGACACAACTGACATGCAATCTTTCGCTGAAGATAATAAAAGCTGATGGCGCGGTTCACAGGTGCCATAATTATATCACGTGACGTGCTTAATTGCCACGTCACCTGATCATGGCATGATTTTACACAAGCTTCAGATGCCGGTCGGATGCGAGAGGTGCTCCCTTCCCATAGTGTTATGCTAAATGCAACGTCGAAGTTCCCTTTGAAAGGGAACCCACAATACTCAGAAAGAAAATGTTAAATCAAGAAGTTTTCCAGAAGAACCATTAAAGGTCCTACATATAACCCTACAGTAGTGTTTCCCTTTCAGAAAGGATTTCAAGAAGTGTATATTATTGTCTTTATAAGGTGGTTCTGTCTAAAGAATATAACATCTGACTGTTGTAAAGCAATGACTCTGGAGACTCTTTCCAATATTTTGTTACTGAAAACTTCTGTTTTCAGATTTGGAGCACTAAATAAAGGAAAGTTAGTCTGAGTATATATGGATTAATTAAAAAACATGCTGATGTTATTTCTGCTTTTGCTCAAATTGTTTCTAAACTGAAGTGGTCTTGGGTACATTATGGGAGCCTCGATTGCTACTGCTACAGGAAACTGGCGTTGGGCCTTCACGGTAAGAAATGTCTTAAAACATTATTTTCCTTTTAGATTATAATATTGTACAACCCCAATTCCAAAAAAGTTAGAACAGAATGGAAAATGCTATTAAAAACAAAGAGGTGTGGTTTGTAAATGTACTTTGATGTGCATAAACAAAAAAGTTATAAAGACCAGGTATTTTATGTTTTACCTAATCCACTGCATAGTTTTATTTTTGAAGATAAACGTTTATTTTGAAATTGATGCATGCAGCACATTCCAAAAAATGTTGGGACAGGGGCAGTTTATGACTAATAGCGATGTGACAAGTTGAAATAAGAAGGTGATGTGAAACAGGTGAGCCAATCGTCTAATCATAGTGTACATAAGGAGTGTCCAAAAAAGGCCTAATCCTTCAAGAGTAAGGATGGGTCGAGGCTCGCCAATCTGCCAACAGATGTGTCAGCAAATAATACAACACTTTGAGAACAACATTCCCCAAAGACAAATCAGTACGATTTTGGGCATTTCAGCTTTTACAATGCACAATATCATTAAAAGATTCAAGAAATCTGGTCAAATCTCGGTGTGTAAAGTGCAAGGCTGAAAACCACTTCTGAATGCACGTGATCTCCGATCCCTCAGACGTCACTGTCTTAAAACCCTTCATGATTCTGTAATGGATATCCTGACATGGGCTCTGGAATACGTTGGTAAAACTGTGTCAATCAACACCATTCGCCGCTGCATCCACAGATGCAAATGAAGGCTTTACTATGCAAAGCAGAAGCCATACATCAACACTGTCCAGAAGACTCACTGACTTCTCTGGGCTTGATTTAATCTGAGATGAACAGTAGCACAGTGGAATTGTGTTTTGTGGTCTGACACGTCAACATTTCAAATAGTTTTTGGACAAAACAGCTGTTTTGTTCCCCAGATCACAGTGGAAAAGGACAATCCAAACTGTTATCTGTGTCAGGTCCAAAAGGCAGTGTCTGTCATGGTATGGGGGAGTGTCAGTACCCATGGCATGGATAACTTGTACATCTGTGAGTGCAGAAAGATATGTACACATTCTGGAGTAAAATATCAACACCATTCACCGCCGGCTTATGCCGCATTATTCAATGCACGGTCTGTGAATAACAAAGCGCTGGTTTTATCGGATTTTATCACTGATAAAAAGCTGGACTTGTTGTTCTTAACTGAAACCTGGCATAAAGAAAATGATGGGCTCCTGTTTAACCAGATCACTCCAGCGGGCTTTGGAGTTTTAGATCTCCCGAGGTTATCTGGCAGAGGCGGAGACATTATTGTGGTTTACAACCTGAAGTTCAACACAAGCTCTGTATCTGTTCCCAGGTTTCCTTCATTTGAATGCCTGGTCTTGAGTATCTCCGCTCCTGTATCCACTGTCATCGCTACAGTCCATAAGCCACCTAAGGCTAAGGCGCATGCAGCTTTTATGTCTGCGTTTGCGGACTTCCTGTCGATGTTGAGCACGAAGTTTGACAGAATTTTGATTGTGGGAGACTTCAACATTCATGTGGACTGTAATGACTCGGTGGTGGCCAAGGATTTTCTGTCACTAATTGACTGTTTTAACTTCACTCAGTTTATAACTGACCCGACTCATAACAAGGGTCATACGCTGGATCTGGTGATTGCTAATGGCTCATTTGTATCTGAGTTTTCTGCTACTGACATTGGACTGTCTGACATTCAGCTGTCTTTTTTAACCTCGAACTGTATCATTCAAGTGAGCCTCCTATCCGAACAGTAACCTTCCGGAAGTGGAAGTCTATCGATCAGACAGCCTTCTCCAATTCTGTGGTTTCCACCCTAAGCGATCTTCATCCATCATCACTGGAGGAGAAAGTTCTGCAACTAAATTCCACTCTTGCTGCTAAGCTTGACACTTTTGCTCCTCTAAAGTCACGTAAGGTCACATTCACCCGCTCTGCTCCCTGGTATAATGACAATCTGCGCTCTAGAAAGGCTGTATGTCGGAAAATGGAGCGAAAATGGCGCCTTACCGGACTGAGTGTCTACTATCAAGCGTGGAAGGATCTTCTGGGGGATCCTCTTACTTCTCTGCTGCTATTGTAAAAAATCAAAATAATCCCAGACACTTGTTCCATACCATAAATAGACTGCTTCAAGTTAATGCCGTTACCACTTTGCCTGTTTCTCAGCAGCTCTGTGATTCCTTTCTACAGTTTTTCAATTCTAAGATTGTCAATGTTCGTAAAGAAATTTCTGTTAACCCTGACTGTGCCACTCCACTCCTTCGTCCTTCTGGGTTCACTGGTGTTTCTTTCACCCATTTCTCACTGCTTGATTCTGAGGCTCTAACAAGGGAGGTCTCCAGCATGAAATCTACCACCTGCCTGCTGGATTCAATTCCCACGATGCTGTTTAAATCGTGCTTTCCTGTGTGGTGCCGTGCTACCCTCAGCATTATAAATGAATCACTGGAGACTGGGGTTGTTCCAGCAGTACTGAAGACTGCTGCTGTTAGACCTGTCCCCAAGAGAGAAAATGTTTCTGTGGATGATTTTAACAATTTTAGTCCCATTTCAAATCTTCCGTTTTTGGCAAAAATACTTGAGCGTGTTGTCGCCTCTCAAACAATGTTCTCAGCTGACAACCAACAACCTCTTTGAACCACTTCAATCAGGATTTCGTAAATTTCATAGCACTGAAACTGCGTTGGTCAAAGTTACAAATGACCTTTTGATGGCCTCTGATTCTGGAGCTACCTCACTTCTTATTCTTCTTGACCTTAGAGCCGCCTTTGATACTGTGGATCATGGTCTTTTACTTACCCGCCTTGAAAGTGTTTTTGGTGTCTCCGGGAAAGTTTTAAACTGGTTTAAATCCTATTTTACTGACCGTTCCCAGTTTATTTCTATGAGTGGCTTTAGATCTGACACTTGCTCGGTGCTCACTGGTGTTCCTCAGGGTTCAATTCTAGGCCCTCTACTGTTCAATATTTATCTATCTCCACTTGGGCATCTGCTGCGAACACTTGGCCTCCATTATCACTTTTATGCTGACGATACCCAAATCTACATTCACTCAAGATCTGGTGAAAGCATTGATCTTTCTGGCTGTATTTCTGAGATAAAGAAATGTATGAATAATAACTTTCTGTGCCTGAACAGCGGGAAAACTGAGATCATGCTCATAGGTTCTCGTCATCAGATTCGCAAAGCGGCTCCATTGTCTCTATCAGTTGATGGCTCTGTTCTAGAGTTCCAAAGTAAGTTGAGGAACCTTGGTGTAATTTTTGACACTAACCTCACTTTTGATTTTTTTGTTCAGAGCACTGTGAAAGCTTCCTTTTTTCACCTCAGAAATATTGCCAAATTAAGACCAATGCTAAACTTATCTGTCGCTGAAAAGCTGATAAATTCATTCGTTGTCACGCGGTTGGATTATTGCAATGCCGTTTTAGCGGGAGTTTCTAAAACTGCAATTAACAAATTGCAGTATGTTCAGAACTCTGCCGCCCAGATCCTGACTGGAAGCAGGAGATATGACCATATCACTCCTGTTTTGAAGTCCTTACACTGGCTCCTGGTCAGGTTCCGGGTGGATTTTAAGATCTTGATGTTAACATACAAGGCATTGCACGGATTGGCTCCACAATATTTAACTCACTTATTAATCCCGTACACCTCACATCGCAGACTGCGCTCCTCACAGGGTAATCTACTTACGGTTCCACTAACCCACCTTAAGTCTATGGGTGACAGGGCTTTTTCTGTCTATGCTCCTTCACTTTGGAACTCTCTTCCCCCTGAACTCAGGGAAGCTCAGTCCTTTTTAAAGACACTGCAATTTTAAAGCTCTTTTAAAGACACACTTTTTTAAACTCGCTTTTGACTCTTAATATCTTTTTGACTGTTTTATATTTGTTTTTTATTACAGTTTTATTCATTTTATTTAACTTTTATTTATTCTGTGATTTGTGTTTTTATGTACAGCGCTTTGCGAAGCTACTTTAAAGGCGCTTTATAAAATAACGTTTATTATTATTATTATTATTATTATTATTATTATTATTATTATTATTATTATATGCTGCTATCCAGAGCAGCCCAATGCCAAACCACATTCTGCCCGGATTACAAGCGCATGGTTGCATAAGCAGAGAGTGCGGGTGCTAGGATGGCCTGCCTGCAGTATTGACCTGTCTCTGATTGAAAATGTGTGGTGCGTTATGACGCACAACATAAGGCAACAAAGGCCCTGTACAGTTGCACAGCAGAAGAAATGCATAATGCTAAACTTAACCTACCGGTGTCTTCAGCACCCAAATGCTTAGTAAGTGTTATTAAAAGAAAAGGTGCTGTTACACAGGGGTAAACAGTCGACTGTCCAAACTTTTTTGGAGTATGTTGCAGTCATCAAATTTGAAATGAGTGTGTATTTTCAAAAATGTATTTAATTCCCAAAGTAACACATCAAATAATGTGTTAATGATGTGTTTTCAATATAGTACAGAGTGAACTAAATTTTCAGATTATTATTTTTTTTTCATATTGTCCCAACTTTTTTGGAATTGGGGTTGTATGTTTGTCTCTTTATTTAAGTACCAGCATCAATAGCAAGCTAAGAGTAAGTTATGCATTTCTCTGATTTACTGACAGCTTTGTTTACCAGCTGAAAACATAGTAAGAAACAGTAAAAATTGGATTGGAGCAGCGTCTATTGCACCTCTAGTCTAAGGCATTGAATGAGGCTCTGCATGTTTTGTCGCAGCTGAACTCAATTCTGGCGATACTGGGGTTGATACTTCTCGTATTCCTGACCCCCAACCCTCCACGAGGCGCATCCGAAACAGACGGAGAAGCGTGCATAGAGCACACGTCTTACCTAGAGGACATCAAATATCTACTCAGGAAGTGGGTAAAACTAGAAAGACAAATGAAAGCATAAATGTTATGAAAAATTCCCAGATGGTCCATAATCACCCATTCTGAGTGTGCGGTTGTTGTTGTTTTTATTAGCCGAAGCTTTGTGTGGTCCACTCTGGGAGTGACTGCCATGGCTTTTGTCACAGGTGCATTGGCTTTCTGGACACCCACCTTTATGTCTCGTGCTCGAGTCATCCAGGGCATCCCTCTCAACTGCTCAGAAGACTCATCTGACGCTTCAGACAGGTACACACATGGTCACATCAAGACCTCCATCTTCTAGAGCAATTCTTTTGAATGCAGTGTAAGCATGTACAATAAGAATAAGACTCAGAAACCTTAGTGGGATAAAAAGTAACATGACTGAGTTCACTACCAACTTGTCCAGCTAAAGCATTAATGATGATTATATTTATAAAATTAATGATGATTATACATATAAAAAACTTACAAAATTCTACAATTAACTTTCATTAAATATACATGTTATGATTAAGTTATGAAATTAATCAGTTGGGTTGTAAAGTCAGACTTTTAAACTTTTTTTTAATTGTGCACCAAAATGTGCATGGTGTTTTAAGTCAAAAGTCACTCAGAGGTTTTTCTGTATTCTGTTGCTTCTCTGTTGGCACAGTTTTGTCTTTGGGGGAATCACGGTGGTGACGGGAATTGTAGGTGTTTTCATCGGATCCTTAATATCTAGGCAGCTAAGAGACAAAGTGGCCAATGCTGACCCACTCATCTGTGCTGTGGCAATGCTCAGTTCTTCTCCATGCTTGTGGATCGCCATGTTCCTGGCATCCATCAGCATTCCTGCCACATATGTAAGTAACCTTAGACCTGATCAACTTTTTGGCTTACTTCAAACATTGCTGATGGCTTAACTGGGATAAGGGCTGGTTCTAGCTTTTGGAAGGTCTTAAGAAAGTTATGAGGTATCGTTAAGTAAAGTATCTTCAGCAAATGTTAGCATTTTTGTACAGGCTAGTTAGCTAGTTAGATACCATTATGTAATTATGGACATATATACACAAACAGTGGTGGCTCAGTGGTTAAGGGCAGGGGTTCAAGCATCAGCACTGATCAAGCTGCCACTGTTGGGCCCTTACGCAAGTCCCTTAACCCCATCTGCGCCAGGTGCGCTGTATCATGGCTAACCCTGTGCTCTGACCCCAATTTCCTGGACAATTTTTGACAAAAGTAAAGTCATAACTCAAGATTTGGTAGGGGGCCCACAGATGCTGGGGCCCAAGCAGTTTGCTTATATTGTCTTACATTTATTCAGTAAGCAGGACAGAATGCTGAATGTTTTTTCAACCCAGTGACCATGTCTTCCATCATTGCATCACAGAGTTTTTCCTCTTCTAGAGCCAATAAAACTGTAACTTTCAAGATTCTAAAGCTAGTAGCCAGAAACATGTACAAACAGTTTGTAAGGAGCCTTCACTGATTTCCACAAATTTGTTTTAGAGAACTGTGTTCATGTATGTCCATACAGGATTTTGCAGCGGTTTTTGTGATTTTTGCGTCACAAAATATTTGATTTTGCTGCAACTTTCCTTCACAATTTGTGATGTTATTTGCTAATTTTATTGTGCCTTTTTTGTGAAAAACTACTTGAATTGGCTAGATTGCAATTGCAAAATCTGCTGAAATTTTTAATAATTGAAAGCTCCTCCGAATATTGCGGAGAATCCTGGAGGGACTCTCATATAAATTTAAGTTTTTCAATCACTTGCAGTATATCAGTATATCATCGTGCAGTAAGCATTTTTTCATATTTCCTTTTTCAGACATTTATTGGTATTGGAGAAATCCTACTTTCTCTGAACTGGGCCATTATAGCTGACATTTTACTGGTAAGAGTTGCTTCATGGTGCATAACAAATTGTGTAGTTGGAAAAAAAAATCCTTCCAATAAAACTTTTCCTTTTCTTTATATTTTAGTATGTTGTTATACCAACCCGAAGGTCAACAGCGGAAGCTATACAGATTTTAATCTGTCACCTACTTGGTGATGCAGGAAGTCCATATCTTATTGGCATAGTAAGTACATATTGCACATACATACATACATACGTACTGCAAATGTATAGGATCAAATTTTTTAAAAGCCTAACAGTATGAGAAATGAATGCATAGAATTATAAAATGCATACCAGTGTCTGTGACTTTTACCATTCAGATCTCAGATGCTCTGAGTAAGCTTCAACCCGAATCTCCTGAGTGGAAGTTCCGCAGTCTAGAGTACAGCATCATCCTGTGCCCTTTTATCGGTGTTCTGGGAGGCATTTTCTTCCTCCTGACTGCCCGATATATCAAAGAGGACAGGAAAGCTGCCGAGATGGTGATTGTGTGAGAGAGTGTATATGTTTGTTGTTGTTTTTTTGCTCTGGATGCCAGTTCTACTCACTTCAGAGCAAGAATGAAAGAGTGTAGTGATGTGAATGTTATGTGACAAAATGTGAAAGGATTTTTGATGAAATCCAACAAAAAACAAACAAAAAACTATTAATCATTTTGGCTTAGTTAGATGGATGGATAGACCAATATTATTATTATTATTATTATTATTATTATTATTATTATTATTATTATTATTATTATTATTATTATATAATGTTGAGATAAAAAAAATGTAGTAAAGTAAAACAATAAGTTGTTTTAGACTTAAAAACAGGGTCTTTGAATTTACATGAATATGCCATCCTCCTTCCAATTTCAAACAGCTAGCCAGCTAGTTAACTGCTAGTAAAATAACTTGCTTTTGTTAAAGATAGAAATAGCTATGGACCTGGTTCATGCGCCGCAGGTTTATTCTGAGCGAATTTATTTCATAATATTTCATAACACAAAAAAAAAAAAAATAACAAATTTTATTTTTTTTAATATGTTCAAAGCCTATATATTATTTAGATTATCAGTTACTTCTCTGAGTTTGACTACCCTCCCACAACCCTACACAACTTTATACAGAAGTACAGAGAAAGTTTATTACAAATAGAAAAAATGCTAATTTAAAATTGTATTTGACCCAAATACCAACCCATGTAAATGTAATCAGTCATCTAAGAGAAGTCTTTTATTTCAGGGCTTTTAAAATAGAAATTCGTCTCATTTAAATTGCATTGACAGTTTTTTCTTTTATACTTGTAGCTATGTCACTTTTTTATATGCCATAGCAACCCTGGATGTAGTGCTTGTAATGACCTGACTTTTTATTTAAATACTATACTCATTTTTGGTTTTTATTTTCATTTTTCCTTCTTTTTACATCCATGCAAAATACTGTGGGTACTGTAAGTTCTCCCTCTGCTACCTATGGCCAACAATGGCACTAGGTGCAATATCCAAATGAGTGTGTTATTAATAAAATTTATTAATTCATTCATCTTCAGTAACTGAACTGGAGCCTATCCTTGGCATGAGGCAGGAATACACCCTAGATGCGATGCCAGTCTATTACAGGGCACCATGCAAACACATACTCACTCACACCTGGGGCAATTTAGTATAGCTACATATACAGTGAGGGGGAAAAAGTATTTGATCCCCTGCTGATTTTGTATGTTTGCCCACTGACAAAGAAATGATCAGTCTATAATTTTATTGGTAGGTTTATTTGAACAGTGAGAGACAGAATAACAAGAAGAAAATCCAGAAAAACACATGTCAAAAACGTTATGAATTGATTTGCATTTTAATGAGGGAAATAAGTATTTGACACTGACATTTCTTTGTATATAAAATCAGCAGGGGATCAAATATTTCTTTCCCTCACTGTAGTATAGTATAATACTTAAGTATGTTTTTGGGAGGTGGTTATGCAAAACTCTGAGCTGTGAGACAACAATGCTTCCTGCTGCACCTGCCCAACACCAAACATGATATAGAAATACAGTGGTGCTTGAAAGACTGTGATAATTGAGTGAGAATTGTTCAATTTATCTGCAAAATATGACCTAAATCTGTAGTTTATTAAGGATCACTTGGACAAGCCAGAAGTCTAATTTAATTTTAAGGACCCTGCATTCCGGCACAAGAAGCTTATCCAAACTGTGAAACATGCTAGTGGAAGTATCATGGTTTGGACCTGTTTTGCCGCATCTGGGCCAGGACGTCTTTCCATCATTGATGGAACAAGGAATTCTGAAGTATACCGGCAAATCCTAAAGGAAAATGTCAGGACATCTGTCCTTGAACTGAATCTCAAGAGAAAGTGGGTCATGCGGCAAGAAAATGACCATAAGCACACAAGTCGTTCTATAAAATAATGGTTAAAGAAGAATAAAGTTAATGTTTTGGAATGGCCTGACCTTAATCCAATAGAAATGTTGTGGAAGGACCTGAAGCAAGCAGTTCATGTGAGGAAACCCACCAACATCCCAGAGCTGAAACTGTTCTATATTGAGGAGTGGGCTAAAATTCCTCCAAGAATTTTAGTTCTTATTTATACAGTAATATAGAAAATGCTAAAGGGTTCACAAACTTTCCAGCACCACTGTAGACTTGTGCATCGTAAATACGAATGATCAGATTTAAATTCACCGATGAGGGAACCTATTTCCTTCTGGCTCACATGCCTGCAGTCAGGGGTGTGAAGGCCAGCACATCAAACTTGCAGCTCACCCACACTCCTACAATATTGTATTACTTTAATATTAAATCCTGCTATTATCACGCATGGCATTGCAAAGTCTACATATAGAGACAGTTTATGTTTATTCTTTGCATGTGTGTCTTCTAGGAGAAACTCCAGCTGAACCCGTCACAGACTCAACATGATCTAGGAGCACAAGTTCAATAGCACATTGAAACTACTGGAGGAAAAATTTAACCACTGAAGTTCATAGGCACTGCTCTGTAAACATGTTTTAACTATTTTTATTGTTGTTGTTTTTTATGGACCATTGCACAGTTACATACAGTACTGTTTTTGTCAAATGGTATTTTCTATGTCTATGGGTATGTCGATGTGTATACTTTAGAAGTATCTTTAATCCCACCAGCCATAACAACTAACAGGGTTCTCAGACATACTTATTTGTTATCCTGAATTAAGGAGATCAGTAAAAAAAAATTTTAGAACACAGTTTCATTAAGGATTCTTTGTGGTATGGTCTTGCAGCAGGTAGCATTGCTGCCTTACAGCTCCAGGGTCCCCGGTTTGATCCTGAGCTCAGGTTACTATCTATATGTGCCAGTGTCAACACCAGAATCAGTGTCAAACTACAATTCCCAGACTACAGCATGGCCTACTCAAGTGACTGCTGAGCACAACAACTGACAGCCATTACATTGGGTATGTCTCAACCAGCTCCCTAGTTCAGTAGGTGGTGAATCAATATATTGTGTACACGTGTTTGGGTACTGGTAACGACTTAAAGACTCACTACACATTGGGACACTAATAATTGAATTTCTGGCGACATGACTACATACTCGTGTTATAAAACCTCACCAAAAATTAAAACGTCAAAACAGTTAAGGTTTATATGTTATATAAATTTGTTAACTTAATCACACATATTTTTGTCATAATATTTCAAGCAGAATCATAGTCAAGCTAGTGGATAAAATCATTACAACACTTAATAGCCGATAGACTCAAACTGTACATATAGAACATCAAATAAAGTTAAACTTTGTTAATGTAAGTAATCATTTGAGAGCTACATCAACAATAACAAGCTATTTACATTTGTAACCGGAAGTTGGCTGAGAATTTGTCCCCCATCTTTTTCAAGCTTTAGAATATACGACTAACATAGTGAGCATCGATGCTGATTGGTTTTTCTTACTTGTGCATCCTTGTTTCCTTTCCTTGTGTCTTAGCTCTACCCCTTTAGAGACTGCAAGGATGCGATGTGAGGGTAGAGGAATCAAAACAAGTCGAATAGAATATCCTGGCTCTCTCAAGCATAACTTCAAAGCGATGTCAGTTAATGATGACTGTACTGTGCAATTATGTTGTTGGAGTTTGGTTAATAAAAACATTCTTAATAAAGCAAAATGCACTTTATGTGAAATGTCGGGTTATTCAACAATTAATTAATGAACAATACATAATTTAACGCATCTTTTGTGCAGCTTTGCATATCCAAACGTGAGGATCAATTAATTACAATACACATTGTAATTTTTGGCGTTTTTGCTGAAATTACGGCAGATGTAAATAAGGAGGGGAGTTTATATGTGTGTCAGGTTTCTCAACAACAAACACTTCCGCATAGGATTCACCTGTGTATCCTCACACCTACTCTGTCATGTTCACCTAATTACTAATCACACACGGAACTCAATCACAAACCACAGTACTTAATGATTCTCACTCCTTGCATAGTATACACTCTGTGTTTCTATATCAAGCTGTTGTTTATTGATTGTTTTTCTGGTTTTTGATCTCATTTCTGTTTTTTCTCATCTTTCTCTTGCTTGCCCTAATTCATGTGGTTTGTTGATCACCTTTGTTTTGCCTGAGGCCTGGTTCATACATATTCCATTTGCAGTACAGAAGCAGGATTCCCCATTTCATATAAGATCCGTTTGCAGTGTGCAGCTAATCTGCAGCAGAACACATTCATAAAAGGACATGAAGGTGGTGGGAGACAAGAATTTGAATGATGTTTAGAGCATCACAGTAATCCAATATTTCATAGACATATTCACATTTAAACACAATAAATATAATCCAAAAACAAATGAACAATTAATGTGTTTTCTGTCTTATTTATTTGTTTTCATATTTGCCATTGTGTTTATAATTTGTTGTTTTGTTTTCTGACTTGTTATTTTGTTGTCATATTCGTGTTTTGTTTTGCACTTCTTGGCCACCATAGAAAATAGACGTTCACGTGTGTGCGAGGAAAAATCTGTACGCTCTGCTCGAACAAATACTTTTTTCTTTTTGTCAGCAGTGGGCGGGCCCAACTGGCTTGACTGTAGCCTCAAATATCATTGGCTAACTAATTTTCCAACAAATCAGTTCTGATTGGGTGCCTGCCACTGTGGTGAACCGACTTCATCAAGGTACATGACTTCATCAACAAGACACTCTTTATATGAGTCATTTATTTTTTCATTTGTTGATAGTTTTTGATTGATACCCTCGCAACATACTACATTATGTAATATAGGTAAATAAGGGTATTTTTAGCAGTTGTTTGTAGACAAAGTGTTCTACCAGTTTGCATTTTTGGGATGTTAAATAGATAGTGATACATCCAGCTGATATCATCATATTTATAATCATTCATGTAGTAAGATTCTTCATAATTAATTGTGAGCCCCCAGATAATAAATCACTGGCTTAGTAACAGAGGGCTGTGACTTTACTGTTGTGACTCGAAGCCACGGCACCTCCCTGCAAGCTCTACTTCTGCTATACTCCTATATTGATACCCTAAAGATTCCCTCTTTCAGCTCATCCCACTTCCCTCTTTCGAGGTCACCACAGTAGATCACCCATCCTGGGTGGCACACACACACCTGACACAAATTTTATGCCAGATGCCCTTCCTTATGCAACCCTCCCCATTTTCCAGGATTGGGACACAGAGAGTGTGGTGGCTTGTGCAAATCTCCAGTGGATGGAGTTGGTTCCCTGACCAGGAATCTCTGACCGAGGCCGCAGTGATGAAATCACCACGTTAGCCACTCAACATTGATACCCAGTATCCAGTTTATCCTGGTCAGAATCATGATGGATCCAGAACCTATTCTGGGACCAATGGGCATGAGATGGGAATACATAGCAGGGACTCCAGGGCACCATGCACACACACATTCACACAAACATGCACACTTAAAATGCCCCTAATGTAGCCAATCCACACACACACACACACACACACACACACACACACACACACACACACACACACACACATATATATATATATATATATATATATATATATATATATATATATATATATATATATATATATATATATATATATATATATATATATATATATATATATATATATATATATATATATATATAGAAGTGGAGGAAACCAGAGAAACCCACGCAGACTTGGGGAGAACATGCAAAACTCTGTACGCCTGAATTCAGGATCAAACTGGAGACCCTGGAGCTGTGCGGTGGCAACACGACCCTCTTCCTGTAGGCCAGGGGCGTCCAAACTTTTTGTAAAGAGGGCCAGATTTGGCGAGGTGAAAAGGTGTGGGGGCCCACCATTCAGCCTAACATTCTTTGAACCATTAACATTAAATTCAAATAAACTCTTTTTCTTTTATTATTATTTTCTTTTTGAACAACAGAACAAATGATAGGCTACACATATTGAAAAGACTCATTGCATATTCAAAACTGTGGTTATGATAACAAAAAAAATCAATTCACTGATATTTTAGAATTTATTCACCTCAAGACTAAACAAATAAACTTGCCTGCACTTGTTAATGTGAAGGGTGATACTGACTTTTCGACTGCAGTAAATAAGCCAGGTCTGGCTCAAAAACAGTGGTTTTAATACGCAAGATGTCATGCAGGTGAGAGTCACCTAGTCTCGTCCTCATGCGGTTCTTGTTAATGTTCATAACTGAGAATGTCTTCTCGCACAAGTATGTCGAGCCAAACAAGCTCAGCATTTTCTTAGCAAATATTCGAATCTCTTGGAACCTGCCTTTATCCAGCTGGCGGTAAAAGTTGACAAGAGGGAGCTATTGGTGCCGACTGTGACATTCGGTGTCACACTGCAGCTCAATGAGCTCCAGCTGCAGGTGGTCTGGAGCATCATTAGGGTCCACGGAGAAAGGCAAGGAAAAAAGCTTTATCTCCTTTTCGATAGCTTTAAAATCCCGAAAGCGCCAACGAAACTCCTCAGCCAGAGATGAGATGTCTGCTACATGCCTCCTCATTTGTCCACCGATATTGTTCTGTGGAAAACTGGTCATTATTTCCTGCAGTGATGGGAAATGTGTTGTATTGGGCTGTGTTTCTGACAGATGCCTTTGGAAAAGTAGCAGTTTGGTCCCAAAGGCTTTGATGTGTGAATACAATTGGCTTACCACTGCATTTTGCCCCTGAAGGCTTGTGTTCAGCACGTTCAGATGTCGCGTTCTGTCAACTAAAAATCCAAAATCAGCCGGCCAAACAGGATCAGATAGTTCTGGCATTGGTTGTCCCTTTTTTGCCAAGAATTGTCCGATTTCCTCCCTAAGAGAGTAAAAGCGCTGCAGTGCAGACCCCCGACTGAGCCATCTTACGTCGTTGTGATACACAACAACTCCGTATTCGGCCTGGATGTCGAGTAGAAACTGTTAAAACTGACGGTGGCACAGGGCATAGGAGCGAATGTAATTAATACTCTTTATCACCGGTTTCATGACGTGATCATATTTCAGATGTTTGGCACAGAGAACTTGTTGGTGAATAATACAGTGGAGTTTTATAGCTTTTCCTCCTTCTTCGCTGACTTTGTTACAGATTAGGGTTGATAAGCCACTTCGCTCGCCAGCCATGGCAGGTGCACCATCTGTAGTAATCCCAATAAATTTATTCTATGGTAGTTTCAAGTCATCTACGGCGGAACAAAGAGAAACAAATAAATCTGTTCCTCTTGTTTGGTCCGTAAGGCTCTGGAGGTCAAGTAACTCTTCGATCATTCCACTGTCCACGAGCTAGGCAAACATTGGCAAACTTTTGCTTCTTCTCAGGACAAATTTTCTCCACCATTTTCATCACGCAGTCTTTAATAAATTCCCCCTCAGTAAAAGGTTTGCAGTGCTTGGCAATCAGCGTTGCCACCTCGTAGCTCGCCTTTGTGGCATTTTCATTTGACTCACGGACTCTTGTGAAAAAGCGCTGATGTGCCGTTAAAACAGATTCCAGTTGCTTCAATTTTTCTTTGCGTTCATTCCCAGCTAGCTCTTCGTAGTGAGCATGTTTCGTCTGGTAGTGCCTCTTGATATTGAATTCTTTGAAAACAGCCACAGTCTCTTGGCAAATTAGGCAGACAAAGTTGTTTCGTATTTCAGTGAAAAAATACTCTAATTTCCACTTGTCCTGGAAGCGACAGCCCTCGCGGTCAACTTTTCTTTTTTTAATTACAGTCGCCATTTTAAAAATTAACTAAAGGGTCACACAAGGGTCACATAGCGAGAGTGCAGTCACGGGTCTACTGCATCTTCTGGCGAAATACAAAATAGCGTTTTTGTACTCGTGTATTTTATACTGTGGTTAACAGTGTTGGCGGGCCACATATTATTGATTTTGTGACAGAGGCTGCGGGCGGGTGGAAATTTGAAAACGGGCCGCAATTGGCCCCCGGGCCGGACTTTGGACATGCCTGCGTGTAGGCCTAAATGAAAATATTTAAATCTTTTATCTTTAAGCAGCTCTTTTTCCAGATAAGTATGCCGACAAAACTCGATGTAGGAGTCGATGTACAAGTGATGAGGAATTAATACCTACTGGAAAAAAGTTATATTCGCAGATATGCGGAAATCAAGGGACCGCCTCTAAAGTTACATACGACATTGTTAAACAAGTTTCTAACTTCAGTTTCTAACTGGAATGACTCTAAGTCACACACGCACACACACACACACACACATTTATATATATATATATATATATATATATATATATATATATATATATATATATATATATATATATATATATATATAGAGAGAGAGAGAGAGAGAGAGAGAGAGAGAGAGAGAGAGATAGATATATGTATATAGATATAGATATAGATAGAGTGTTATATAAAGGTGTGCATTATAGCTGACACCTAGATGAACCTAGATGTGTATATGTGTATTACAATGTCGTATGTAACTTTAGAGATGGTCCCTTAATTTCCGCATATCTGCGAATATCGAACGTCTAAAACTTCACACCAACTTTATTCCAGTTTAAGACCTGGGGTTGCACTTGTATGATGTTGCGTCTGTAAACAGGACCAACATTCTGATTAACGTCAGCTCTGCCTCATCAACCCGACTGTACTGCCTGGAAACACTTACTAAACATTGTAGGCTAATTGAGGGTTTTACCTTCTTGAAAGGGATCTACCTAGAACCTTTGCTGCTAAGGGGAACCTATGTGCAGGGGCATGTTTGCTACCCGGACACATTTCTGTTGTGCTCCCATTTAGAAAGCACCGCCGCCGCGCTTCAGAAAACATGGCAGCTCAGGTGAGAGATGCATGCTTCTTTCTCAACACTGCTCTTTTTTTGTATGGGCTGGTGTAGTTTTAAAGATAGCACTATTTATATAAGTTTGTTTATAGTATTTATGGTTGAACGAGGCAAAGTGACGACGTTGTAGGAAGTTATCGAGCTACGCGGCTAGCTCTTCCTAGGTGCACATGTAATTTAAGCTAATCTGCTCAACTTTCTTTGAGTAGACCATGTGTGATCATCAGCCCTACCAGCGTGGGAGATATCAACACGTTCTTGTACCAGCTAACCGAGCTAGATCTCCTAACACATGCTATCAGCGTTTACTGCTTTTCTGTTGCTAACTAGCGATGTTAGCTGTGTAGCCGTCGGGAACCCGTGCAGATGCTCGTTCGGTTTACACTTCCTGCAAGCAAAGCAGAGCACACAGTGCTTTCGTGTTCAACTGTTTGATCATGTTTAGAAAAACAACCCTTTGCTGTTTGATGTCGTGATTAATTCGCTGAGTTAAGCAGCTTGGCTAGTTTTGTATCCTAGAAACGTCTGTTGTGGTTGAAGTGTCGCTATGGCAACGTCGCTAACGGTGCGTTGTGGCGCGCGCTGAACTGCATTCTTTATACGTAGTTTAGAATGCATATATGAGTTTGGAATATCATCTTTTTCTTTTTCGATATTGTTAAAGATGACAACCACAAAAGTACCGGAGGTGCGTGATCTCACCAGGATCGAGAGAATAGGTGAGTGAAAAATGTCCATTCTTCTTGCCCTTACAATTTATATTTATGGCATTTGGCAGACGCACTGATCCGGAGAGATTTATATCTCATTTATACAACTGCGCAGTTGAGGGCTCAAGGGCCCAGCAGTGGCAGCTTGGTGGTGCTGGGATTTGAACTCATGACCTTCTGGTCAGAAGTCCAATGTCTTAACACTAAGCTACGACTGATGCACACTTTATACTGTGTTAACTATCACGAGTGCATACTTACAATTCTCTCTTTTAAAAAACTGATGGTTGATTGTGTGTGTCTCAGGCGCACACTCACACATTCGAGGCCTTGGCTTGGATGATGCTTTGGAACCACGACAGGTAAGACTCTTCCTCACACCGCCAGAACCAGAACAACTACCTACTGAATGCATTATAATGTGCAATATAATTATTTTTTATAATCGATACCAATGACTATTATTTGTGTTTATGTGCCCCATAACCGATATGCAGAACTGATATTTATTTATTGTTTTACTTCTGTTTACGACAGAATAAGCAATGTGTACAACACCACTGAACTGAGCAAACCGTTTTATTTATTGCAATTTTGTCAATTTCACTTCCTCCCTGCGTACAAAACTCTTACACCAATAAATAGAGTGGTGTGAAACGGTGCAAAAAAAAATGCATTGTTACTAAAGTGTCTTATTTATTTATTTATTTATTTAAATAAAGCATCGATTTAAAAAAATTATTGTAACAAATAAGCAAAAACCAGATGCAGTGCTGCAATGGTGGTTCTGCACGCAGTTCTCAAAGCGCCCACATGATGGCGTGCACCATTTATCCGTGGATCCAATATTAGAAAACCGGTATCCGTTTATGGAACAATGCTTAAATATCAGGTAAAAATATCTGTAAAACCAATTATCGGTTGATCTATAATAATAATCATATAAAATCACAAGTTGCACAGACTTATTTAGGACGCATAATGAGACATTGGTGGCTGATTTTTGAGACCAAAGACAGTTGATGACAGTTCTTGCAGCATCGGAAATCTCGGTGCCACCGCTGTTTCGTCTGAAAATATTTCGAACTAGAACCTGAAGCTGGTGCTACAGTCAACTGCACATTGTGTAAATCAACAGAGGAAGATTTTTTTTCTCTCTTTTCGTTTACTGGAACATTTTCGGATTCTTAAGTGCCAAGATGTACATGGGACTTTTTTGTTTGTTTTGTACTTGAAGTGCACTACTTCTTGTTGGAGTTTTCAGTGTGAACACACTACTCACACTATTTATGCTACAAAATGGCATAGAATAGTACATAAGTATGTGATTTCGGATGCAGCTTTAATCTGTAATTTGCTGTTGCCATACACAGTGCCTAATATAGCGATTTCCTGAGTTTTCCTAAAACTTTATAAGAGACAACTAATTAAAAAAGAGTTGCTGTTCAACTAGCAAAAAGTAATAGATGTGCAACCTAGCAGAGCATTGAATCATAGAGCGGGTCCTTAGAGGGATATCTCACACACAGTAGCAGTGATTGTAGAACAGAATGTTGAGGGAAACCTATAAATCCTTTGCTGGGCTTGGTGTAAATACTCAAATATAGATAAGAATATAATATAATATACCCTGTCCAGGGTGTACCCTGCCTTGTGCCCGATGCTTCCTGGGATAGGCTCCAGGTTCCCCGTGACGCTGAAAAGGAGTAAGCAGTTGAAGATGGATGGATAGATAGTATTTTTGCATATAGCAAATTAGACCAAATATACTGTATTACATGAGCAAAGGAAAGGAAATCAGTCCATCATGACCTCAAATAGAAGAAATGAATGGATTAAAGATGATGAGGTAATATTGCAGATGCCCTCGCACACTTTTGTAAATGTTAAATGTACTTCACCAGAGACGGTATTATTTATTTATTTATTTATTTTTACCTGACTGATAAATGACTGTCAATCAAACTAGGAGGTGGGCTACTCCCAAAAATTACATTCTCTGAGTAACCATGTCTTTCTGAAACATTCCTGAAGAGGATGAAGAAAGTACATGTACAGTATCTCATAAGTGAGTACCCCCCTCATATGTTTGTAAATATTTGATTATATATTTTCATGTGAGAACTTAGAAGAAAGGGCACTTCGCTACAATGTAAAATAGTGAGTGTACAGCTTGTATAATAACAGTGTAACGACCACAAACACACCTCTAAGATGACCACTGCCTTGCTAAAGAAGCTGAGGGTGAAGGTGATGGACTGGCCAAGCATGTCTCCAGACCTAAAACCTATTGAGCATTAACCCTCTTGCCTTAACCCTCTTGGGCATGGAGTTCACCAGAGCTTCACAGGTTGCCACTGGAGTCCTCATCCACTCCTCCATTACAACATCACGGAGCTGGTGGATGTTAGAGACCTTGTGCTCCTCCACCTTCCATTTGAGGATGCCCCATAGATGCTCAATAGGGTTTAGGTCTGGAGACATGCTTGGCCAGTCCATCACCTTCACCCTCAGCTTCTTTAGCAAGGCAGTGGTCATCTTAGGTGTGTTTGTGGTTGTTACACTGTTATTATACAAGCTGTACACTCACTACTTTACATTGTAGCAAAGTGTAATTTATTCAGTGTTGTCACATGAAAATAGATAATCAAATATTCACAAAAATGTGAGGGGTGTACTCACTTGTGAGATACTGTAAGCTTTGTGAATGTAAACAAAAACATTTTTGAATCATACACCTATAATGTGTGTGACTGTTTGCCTATCAGGTATCTCAGGGCATGGTGGGACAGCTGGCGGCTCGGCGGGCGGCTGGTCTGATATTGGAGATGATTAAAGACGGGCACATTGCTGGACGTGCAGTGCTTATCGCTGGCCAGCCTGGGACGGGCAAAACCGCCATCGCTATGGGTACAGTTTTTCAGTAATAATCTGGTATCCTATTGTAATGTGTTCATCAGTTGTGTATGATCTTGGGATGGCAATTTGACATTATAATACTGAAATTGTGATAAACTATAGCACAGTATGTTTTCGGTTTTCAGTATATTGTTATCTTAAGGTGTGTGTGTGTGTGTATATATATATATATATATATATATATATATATATATATATATATATATATATATATATATATATATAAAAAAAATATACACACACACACCAATCACAGTGCATCCGGAAAGTATTCACAAAATTTATTATTCCAAAATTGATTCAATTAATTATTTTCCTCAAAATTCTACAAAAAATACCCCCATAATGACGACTCGAAAGAAGTTTGTTTGAAATCTTTGCAAATTGTTTTAAAATAAAAAACAAAAATCACATGTACATAAGTATTCACAGCCTTTGCTCAATACTTTGTTGAAGCACCTTTGGCACCAATTACAACCTCAAGTCTTTTTGAGAATGATGCTCTAAGTTTGGCACACCTATTTTTGGGCAGTTTCTCCCATTCTTCTTTGCAGGACGTCTCAAGCTCCATCAGGATGGATGGGGAGTGTTGGTGCACAGCCATTTTCAGATCTCTCCAGAGATGTTCAAGTCTGTGAATGTCCTTGAGTGGCCCAGCCAGAGTCCAGTGTTGTCCTGTATCCGCTCCTTTGTTATCTTGGCTGTGTGCTTAGGGTCGTTGTCCTGTTGGAAGATGAACCTTCACCCCAGTCTGGGGTCCAGAGCGCTCTGGAGCAGGTTTTCATCAAGGATGTCTCTGTACATTGCTGCATTCATCTTTCCCTCGATTCTGACTAGTCTCCCAGTTCCTGCCTCTGAAAAACATCCCCACAGCATGATGCTACCACCACCATGCTTCACTGTAGGGATGGTATTGGCCAGGTGATAAGTGGTGCCTGGCTTCCTCCATTCATGATGCTTGCCATTCAGGCCAAAGAATTCTATCTTTGGTCTGAGAGTCCTTCAGGTACCTTTTGGCAAACTCAAGATGGGCTGTCGTGCCTTTTACTGAGGACTGGCTTCCATCTGGCCACTCTATCATTCAGGCCTGATTGGTGGAGTGCTGCAGAGATGGTTGTTCTTCTGGAAGGTTCTTTCTCCACAGAGACATGCTGGAGCTCTGTCAGAATGACCATCGGGTTTTTGGTCACCTCCCTGACTAAGGCCCTTCTCCCCGATCGCTTAGTTTGGCTGGGCAGCCAGCTCTAGGAAGAGTTCTGCTGGTTCTAGACTTCTTCCATTTACAGATGATGAAGGCCACTGTGCTCATTGGGACCTTCAATGCTGCAGAAATGTTTCTGTACCCTTCCCCAGATCTGTGCTTCAATACAATCCTCTCTCTGAGGTCTACAGACAATTCCTTGGACTTCATGGCTTGGTTTGTGCTTCGACATGCATTAACTGTGGGGCCTTATATAGACAGGTGTGCCTTTCCAAATCATGTCCAATCAACTGTATTTACCACAGGTGGACTCCAATCAAGTTGTAGAAATGTCAAAGATGATGGAAACAGGATGCACCTGACCTCAATTTTGAGTGTCATGTCAAAGGCTGTGAATACTTACGTAAAAGTGCATTAAAAAAAATATATATATATATATATATATATATATATATATATATATTTATTTATTTATTTTATTTTTTTAATTTTTTTTTTAAATAAATTTGCGAAGATTTCAAAGAAAATTTTGATGTCGTGGATTTTTTTTTTTTTTTTTTTTAAGAATTCTGAGGAAAAATAATAAATTTAATCCATACTGGAATAAGGCTGTGACATAACAAAATGTGGAAAAAGCGAAGTGCCGTGAATACTTTCCAGATGCACTCTGTGTGTGTGTGTGTGTGTGTGTGTGTGTGTGTGTGTGTGTGTGTGTGTGTGTGTGTGTGTGTGTGTGTGTGTGTAATAAAAAAAAAGTGTGTGTATGTATGTGTGTATATATATATGTGTATATATATATATATGTGTGTGTGTGTTATATATATATATATATGTGTGTGTGTGTGTATATATATATGTGTGTGTGTGTGTGTGTGTGTGTGTATATATATATATATATATATATATATATATATATATATACACACACACACACAGGTATATACAGGTGCTGGTCATATAATTAGAATATCATCAAAAAGTGAAACTAGTATAATGTATACATTCATTACACACAGATTGATATATTTCAAGTGTTCATTCCTTTTAATTTTGATGATTATAACTGACAACTAATGAAAACCCCAAATTCAGTATATCAGAAAATTAGAATATTGTGAAAAGGTTCAATATTGAAGACACCTGGTGCTACACTCTAATCAGCTAATTAACTCAAAACACCTGCAAAGGCCTTTAAATGGTCTCTCAGTCTAGTTCTGTAAGCTACACAATCATGGGGAAGACTGCTGACTTGACAGCTGTCCAAAAGATGACCATTGACACCTTGCACAAGGAGGGCAAGACACAAAAGGTCATTGCTAAAGAGGCTGGCTGTTCACAGAGCTCTGTGTCGAAGCACATTCATAGAGAGGCGAAGGGAAGGAAAAGATGTGGTAGAAAAAAGTGGACAAGCAATAGGGATAACCGCACCCTGGAGAGGATTGTGAAACAAAACCCATTCAAAAAAGTGGGGGAGATTCACAAAGAGTGGACTGCAGCTGGAGTCAGTGCTTCAAGAATCACCACACACAGACGTATGCAAGACATGCGTTTCAGCTATCGCATTCTTTGTGTCAAGCCACTCTTGAACAAGACACAGCATCAGAAGCGTCTAAAGACAAAAAGGACTGGACTGCTGCTGAGTGGTCCAAAGTTATGTTCTCTGATGAAGGTAAATTTTGCATTTCCTTTGGAAATCAAGGTCCCAGAGTCTGGAGGAAGAGAGGAGAGGCACAGAATCTATGTTGCTTGAAGTCCAGTGTAAAGTTTCCACAGTCAGTGATGGTTTGGGGAGCCATGTCATCTGCTGGTGTTGGTCCACTGTGTCTGAGGTCCAAGGTCAATGCAGCCGTCTACCAGGAAGTTTTAGAGCACTTCATGCTTCCTGCTGCTGACCAACTTTATGGAGATGCCAATTTCATTTTTCAACAGGACTTGGCACCTGCACACAGTGCCAAAGCTACCAGTACCTGGTTTAAGGACCATGGTATCCCTGTTCTTAATTGGCCAGCAAACTCGCCTGACCTTAACCCTATAGAAAATCTATGGGGTATTGTGAAGAGGAAGATGTGATACGCCAAACCCAACAATGCTGAAGAGCTGAAGGCCACTATCAGAGCATCCTGGGCTGTCATAACACCTGAGCAGTGCCACAGACTGATCGACTCCATGCCACGCTGCATTGCTGCAGTAATTCAGGGAAAAGGAGCCCCAACTATGTATTGAGTGCTGTACATGCTCATACTTTTCATGTTCATACTTTTCAGTTGGCCAACATTTCTAAAAATCCTTTTTTTATATTGGTCTTAAGTAATATTCAAATTTTCTGAGATACTGATTTTGGGGTTTTCATTAGTTGTCAGTTATAATCATCAAAATTAAAAGGAGTGAACACTTGAAATATATCAGTCTGTGTGTACTGAATGTATTCATTATACTAGTTTCACTTTTTGAATGGAATTACTGAAATAAATAAACTTTTTGATGATATTCTTATTATATGACCAGCACCTGTGTATATATTACATCGTAACTGCAAGCAGCTGATGTGACGTAAAAGTTTGTAATTTTTAAAATTGTAAAATATTTTCGTTTGCACATTTTTACTTTTCACTTTGAAATATTTTTCAGTCCAATTTTTATATGTACAAATGTACTTTTTTTTTTAAATCTAAAAAATATTTGTAGACATTAAATTTAGTATCCTCTAACAAGCAAAAAAAAAAAATAATGCATCAGTACTGCACTGTTGGGAAACCATAGAAATGCTTTCAAGAATCATGATCTACATATATTAGGGTTTTTTATTTTATTTATTTAAAAAAAAAATCATCTCACCCACCCTTCCTATGTTCAGCATCAGTCTGTGCTTATTTCAAGGTATACTTGATGGTGTGTAATATGCCTGCGTCTTTCTATTGACCATCTTGCAGCTGACCTGTCAGTAAGTGTTTTGGGGCATTTGTGCAGGTATCGCTCAGTCACTCGGTCAGGACACGCCATTCACGGCTATGGCAGGAAGTGAGATCTTCTCTCTGGAGATGAGCAAGACAGAGGCGCTGAGCCAGGCCTTCCGCAAAGCCATTGGCGTCCGAATCAAGTGAGTTCGCCTGCTGCCACACTGCGTTTTCTATCCTTTGAAAGATGAGACATAAGCTGTGTTCCGTTGTTTGAGCATGTGCATGTGTTTATATAGAGAGGAGACCGAGATCATTGAGGGAGAAGTGGTGGAGATTCAGATTGACAGGCCTGCAACGGGAACGGTATGTGTTTATTTGCTCAATTTAATATAAACTATATTTATTACAGTTCTGAGACAATGTACAGAAACACTGTTTACTCTGAACACTTACACTGGATGTCTAAGAGCAGTTGTTGAATTCCAGAAATGAATAGTTTTGTTGCTTTGTTTTCATTATAAAATCTGCAGCTTTATACTGTACATTATAACAACATTTTATTCCATGAAAGGGCTTAATATACCTTTGTCTAAAGCAGGGGTCACCAACCTTTTTGAAACTTCGAGCTACTTCATGGTACTGAGTCATACGAAGGGCTACCAGTTTGATAAACTCTTCTGAAATAACACATTTGCTCAGTTTGCCTTTAGTTATATATTATTCTTAATGATAAATGATACCCATCTATGTGAAGACACTGATCACGTTAATGATTTCTCACAATAATTATCAAAAATGAATTAACAAGGTGGGAAACACATCAATATGCATTACTTTATTTCTATTAATCTCAGCAAGTGTTTAAATTTTGAGATGATCATTTCGACATTTCATAGGAAAAATGTCCCATTGTCACTAGCTCCTGACAAACCATTTTAACAAATCATGAACTATGTTGCACCATGTTTGAAAACGTTATCAGTTATGTAATGTTTAAGACAAATCAACTTTCATATTTTTAAATAAATCTAATCACATTTTGAACTAATGACCAAATCTGTGGCATTTTTAACAAAATTGTTACATTCCATGAACACATTTTTGAATTGAACACAATTTTTCAATATTTGAATTCAACTTTGCCATGGCACTGTCATGTTGCCAATGACAACTGTTCTGTTTCTTTGTTAGTGGGAAGACTGGCATTGCATGCAACTCTGAGTGAGTCTTGCAGATGTGCATAAGTGAGGCGTGCTCTGTGTTTGTTCTTGATGAAGTTCATGTCAGAAAACGCTGATTCACAGAGATGGGTTGAACCAAATAGGCTGGCAACATTCATACTGCTGTGCATACCTCACTATATTTTCTGTGTCAACAAGGCACCAAACGTTTGATGCAGCCTGGTAGATTTTGAGGTGGAGGTCATTTTGCAATTTTATGATTTCAATTTCCAGCTGTTCAGCATCAAAGTTGAACGTTGCACTAAGCTGCTCAGCATTGCATGTTATGTCCACGTTCATGAAAGGATTGGAAATGAATGACACACGACTCAAGCTGATCAAGGTCACAAAACCTATTCTCAAACTCTTGCCCAAGTCTGTTTATGACTTGACAGTACTTTTCTGCAGGTTTGTCAAATGTCTCCGATGCAGAAGCATTGTCTTTCAGCACCGATTGCACAGAGGGGAAGTGCAGCACCTTTTTTTTATCTGTATATGTACAGAGAAAATGTTCATCTTGACTTGAAATGCATTTAAAGCGCTTATCATATCAACAAAAGTCTTACTCTTGCCTTGCAGCTTACAGTCCAAGTGGTTTAGTTTCCCAGTAATGTCCGTTAAAAATGCAAGTTCGAGTGTCCACTCTGTGTCCCATAGCAGCGAGACGTCTTTGACTTTGGACTGCATGAACTCTTTGATTTCACCCCAAAGTGAAAACACACAGGCCTGTCATGATAATTATGTAATCAACTTAATGTACGATATCTGGATATTTACACCCTGACCAGTCAGAATTGAGAATGTAACAGTTTGGGATAAAGTTGTTGCAGAGCTGTTTTAGCTAAAAAAAAATGCTATATATATATAATAAAATTTCTAGCAGGAAAAATCAGAATAACGAAAAGTCATAAAATAAATCCTGATGGATTTGACTTATTGATTTCTCTCTGTGTGTCTGCCCTTTTTTTTTTTCTTTTTCTTTCTACTTGTCTGTGTTCAGGGTGCGAAAGTGGGCAAGCTGACTCTGAAGACTACAGAGATGGAGACCATCTATGACCTGGGCAATAAAATGATTGAAAGCCTCACTAAAGAGAAAGTTCAGGCTGGGTGAGTAAGTGCGCAGTGTACACAACACCGCTCAGCTTCTCTGTCGGAAAATGTGCGTTATTCCCACTGTGTTGAAATAAGTTATATTGTTAGTTACTGTTTATAGGAAATCTGACTGAGCTTTCTGCTCCTCTGTAGGGATGTGATCACTATTGATAAAGCCACAGGGAAGATCTGTAAACTGGGCCGGTCTTTCACCAGAGCCCGAGACTATGATGCCATGGGAGCACAGGTAAACACTCGAATCGCACAGATGATTCATCACACACTGTACCCTCCTACCTCAACACTCTCCTCGAGGTTCATGTTTCCTCGTGTAGTCTGAGATCAGTTAATGTGCCACCCCCATTACAAAATAACAATAAAATAATACCTCTACTCTGTACACTTTGGATAAAAACATCTGCTAGATGAACCGCTGGCCTCAGTAGGATTACCAATCCACTTTAATTAGTTTTTAGTTATGTGTTTTGGTTTCGGTGGCAAGAAGATGCAACTGCAGCCAAACTGCCCCCTCAATCCCCTTCTTATTAAAAGGCCCACTCTGTATTTTGCTGTATAAACAAAACTCTGCTTGTACCATTATTGCTTGCGGTTGTTGGAATGATTGAATATCCATAGCCGCTCAAGGGGAAATTATACTATCGACGACACAGTGGTGGTGGTTGAGGAGACTTCCCCCATGCAATGTAAAGTAGTGTTTGTTTGTTTGTTTATTTATTATTATTATTATTATTATTAACATTTTGCAGATTCTGCAAGGCATACATAAACTTATAACCTTCACTGTATGTGAGATAAGGTACTTTATCCTGGTGGTGTTGTGGGTGCGTTTGCATTCAGTGTTTCCAGAATGCTACCAGCGTCTCTTTCACCGCACCGAAATGAATTTCCTTTTATTAACTTTATGCAGAGTAATAAATCTGCCCAAAAGAATAACATTAAATGCCTTCCACTTCTCTTGAAGTCGCTGCTGCATGCTCAAGACGATGGATTAAAAGTAAATCCAAATGAGCATTTAGTCCAAATGAACAGTCTCGTGCTTGTTTCTAAAAAGCAAACCGGGGTACTGACTCCAGTGAAGTCAAATGGCACGGCTCGCTCGCCCTAAACACATTGAAGATATTTCTTAGTTTGAAAGCAGAGAGATTTTCTTCAAGTTCAAGTGGCAATGTTTTTGTCTTTTCGATTCTAGACGCAGTTTGTGCAGTGTCCAGAGGGGGAGCTGCAGAAGCGTAAAGAGGTGGTTCATACGGTCTCGCTGCACGAGATTGATGTGATTAACAGCCGCACACAGGGATTCCTGGCACTGTTCTCAGGTCTGTCTCCGACTATTGATTATTGATTTCTGACTATTCCAAAGCCTTAGCCTTCCTAAACCACAGGCATAGCCACCTGAATGTTCAGCCATGTGTGGTGAAGGACCAAAAAAAATGTATCACTATTATGTTTTGGTTTCGAACATTGTGTAAAAAATAAAAAAAAAATAAAAAAATAAGCAAATGATCGTTGATACACAAATACTAACATCTCGGCCCATTTGTACGTAGAAATGAGCAAAGGAAACCATTTAGCTGCGTTGGAATTGGTTGGATCGAGTTAAGTGTAGTCTTGTTCGGAAGATCGAGGGTTCAAGCCCCAGCACTACAAGCTGCCACTGTTGTTCCCTTGAGCAAGGCCTTTAGCCCTCTCCGCTCCAGGGGTGCTGTATCATGTCTGACCCCAGCTTCCTGACAGGCTGGGGTATGCGAAGAAAAAAATTTCACTGTCCTGTAATGTATATGTGATCAATAAAGACTATCGTTAACAGTATTTAGTGAATCACCCAATTTAAGTACAATATTATGCTCATTATAAAAGAATATAGAGGTTTAAAAAGGTCATTCCATTCTGTGAGTTTATTGAGTGTGTGAGAGATAGGGAATGCAAAATTACACCTGTTAAAAAAAACAACCAACATGAACACTGACTGAACTATTTATCACTGTTTTTATTTGAAGGAGAGCTCTTGAAAATGAAATTATATTCATAATCCATATTCCTGCCACGTAGCTGCCCTTAAGACACAAGTGGATGTTCTGTTTTGCAATACTCCTCTGCATTGTGCTTAATTTCCCCTGTTAGTAGCAGGAGTTGTAAACATACTTGAACTGTATACTGATTCAGAGAATGTGAATGTATTGTGTATAATTAACTTTCTTGTCCCATTTTCCTTAGTGGATTGTTGATGTTGCTGTTAACATCCTCATTAGCACTTAGTGCATCTATGTTGGTTTTACACTGTAAATATACTGTGGTCTCAGACTGTTTGGATGCATGTTGCATAAATGGATGTACTGTATATACAAAGTGTAAATGTAGATTCTGCTTTCTACATAAATGAAAGTTACTCTCAAAAAACAAGCTTGGAATGCTTGCTGTATTTTTTTTTTTGGATACATAGAGCAGCTGTATTTATATTTATTCATATATATTTAATTACAAACGCAAAGTATAATGTGTTTATCAATCAGAAAGTACAGTAAGATTGGGTTGAGTAATTTAGGAGGCAGCTAGGCAAAGACCAGCAACTTTGCTGTGGAACTTTTAGTTCCACTAAAGACCTCTTCATTTATATTTCTTAATCAAATAAAAGACATTTATGAGGATCTGAATCTGGCCTGATTTGCTCTGCAGGAGACACGGGTGAGATTAAGTCGGAGATACGTGAGCAGATCAATGCCAAAGTTTCAGAGTGGAGAGAGGAGGGGAAGGCAGAGATCATTCCTGGGGTAAGTATAGCTTCTTTACACTATACGTGCTAGTCCAGGGGTGTCCAGTCTTCTCCGCAAAGGGCCAGTGTGGGCGCTGTTTTCATTCCAACCAAGCAGGAGTCACACCCGATTCCACCTGTTTTAATCAGTTGATCTTGGCTTTCAATAGAATCGGGTGTGGCTTCTGCTTGGTTGAAATGAAAACCTGCACCCACAGTGGCACTTTCTGGATAAGATTGCTCTAGTCTCAGATGCTGCACGTAGGCTGCATTCACAAAGCAGGCAAATGTGGACCAAATCCGATTTACCAACCAAATCTGATTTATTTCTTTGTTATGGTTGTTTACACTGTGTTTTCAATGTGGCCCATATCTGACCCGCATGCACAAAGGAACGATGTGTCGTGCCGCATACCCTCTATAAAATCTACCTAACGTTTAAACTTGTATCTTTTTATAACCTCAGAGTGTTCCTGGTGGTTATTTTAAAGTCATACCATAGCACTTTGAATTCTTGAATCTGATTGGTCAGAAAGTATTGATAAATTTTCTATAACAGTACAGCTCTGTTAAAAAAAAGAAGAAGAAAGTTCATTTATAAATAAAAAATTCAAATTGTTGGCAGGTTAAGAGAAGTAAAACACTTCATTCTGTAGGAAAATAATCCACTTTGGTGTGGTAACAGTAACTCCACTTCACATTGGGTCAGTGATTATTGTCCTGTAACAGCACACCCTATCGTATCATGTTCTATTCCTCACTTCCTCTTTATTTTTCACCCTCATAGGTCCTCTTTATAGATGAAGTCCACATGTTAGACATTGAGTGTTTCTCCTTCCTAAACCGAGCCTTAGAGAGCGATCTCTCCCCCGTCCTCATCATGGCCACCAATCGAGGCATCACCAGGTGTGTACATGCGCACACAGATTTCACAAGTGTTGTGTTGCAGAGATTTTTTCTGGACTCCTTAAATCATCTCTTCATTTCCTACAGAATCCGAGGCACCAACTACCAGAGTCCTCATGGAATTCCTATAGACTTGCTGGACCGACTGTTGATCATTGCTACATCTCCCTATACTGAGAAAGAGACCAGGCAGATCCTCAAGATTCGGTGAGATGTGTGTTTCAGATGCATACCACCTCTGGGTCAGCAGGCGAGTTGGCGTTAGGGTTGTCACTATTAGACCGGTCACAATAACTACTTTTGTTGGACGATATTTTGTCCCAAAATTTATTGGGTGAGTTAATTACCATGTGCTTCAGTTCACTGCTGTTCATTCACTGTTGAGCTTAAGTGGCTCAATCGCCAACATTATTGACTATTTAAAACACTAGAACTATCCTTTCTGGATTTTTCTTCTTCAAAAAACATTAATATCCTGCATGTGATTTTTATCAACAGTAAGTTTTAAGTAATTCAGTATACAGTAGTCTGCACAATTATTTACAAATCAAAATGTAAACGATTGTGTAAGTATTCATCCCCGTTACTGTGATACCCCTGAATGAATTCTTTTTGGTAAGAGTCAAGGTTACAATGTCAACACGTTAGTGGACAAATGTTGGTTTCCATATCTTTAGCAAATTGATCAGTAGCTGAGTTTATAGCCTTGAGTTTATTGCTCTATTTTGCCCCCTAGTGGAATAACAGAGACTTGCTTTTTAAAGTCAGTTACTGTCCACAAGCCGATTTTAATTTAGACCAGTGGTGTCAAACGCATTTTAGTTCAGGGTCCACATACAGCCTAATTAGATGTCAAGTGGGCCGGGCCAGTAAAATAATAGTATAATCACCTATAAATAACAAGAAGTCCATGTTTTTACCTTTGTTTTCATGCAGAGACATTTATATTTAATGAAAAATAAAATAGAAAATAGTGTAGACTGCTCCGTGATGACAAACAGCAGACGTCGCATTGCTGCCATCCGCTGTTCAGTCCCAGAGATGTGCCGCGTCTTTTACCCCCTAGTTGATAATTTAGGAATAGCATTTTATTAAAAAGGACAAGTTTGTGTCTTATATGCATATTTTTTTTCACTTTCAAAACTCGTCCTGCGGGCTGGATTGAACCCTCTAGCGGGCCAGTTTTGGCCCGCAGGCCGTACGTTTGAGACCCATGATTTAGACCGTGGGTCGTATGACACCCCTGCTGAAATAAAACAGTGCTGCCATTTAGGATTCAGGACCAAGTTACTGTCATCTTTGTGTAAATATGCAACAAAAATACCATTTAATGTGGTAGCTACGGTTATAGCCCCATATTGTACCACCCCAAGCTGCATTGTTACACACCTAAAATGTTAGGGCTCTAAACTTGAAAAGGCTTTCAAGTTGCAGATAAAGGACTGGAATGGAGTGAAATCTTTGCACCATATGCCGTGTGTTAGTAATTGTAATTGTGGAACTAAGGGTGCATAACTTTCTAAAAGCATATGTAATTTTTTCCCCCCTGCTTGCCTTTTCCTTATTAAATATCTGAATCAGGTGTGAGGAAGAGGATGTGGAGTTGAGTGAGGAAGCTCACACAGTGCTGACGCGTATCGGACAGGATACGTCGCTCCGGTACGCCATTCAGCTCATCAGCACTGCAGGCCTGGTGTGCCGCAAACGCAGGGTAATGAACATGCGCTATATATTTTTCTTTTTAATTGTGGAGTGCCACATTTACCACCATCTCAGTTTCACTAGAAGTTGTGAAAACATGTAGTACAGTAGTAAATCCACTCGTGTCCTCCTCAGGGTACCGAGGTCCAGGTGGAGGACATTAAACGTGTCTACTCTCTCTTCCTGGATGAGTCACGCTCCTCACAGTACATGAAGGAGTCCCAGGACTCCTTCCTGTTCAATGAAGCACGTGAGTTCCTTTTCTGATGTCTCTCTTTTAAATTTTTTTTTTTTTTGAGAACCTGGAGATCATTTAATGCCTAGGACTTTAAGGTCACATTTTGTTTTCTTCTACATTTATGGCAGTGGTTCTCAAAGTGGGATCCTGGGACCCCAAGGGTCTGTGAAGCATAGCGGGGGGGGGATTGAGGGGTATATGTATTATTTTCTTTCTTACAGTAAAGGAAATCAAACCCACCATTCTCAGAATTATTATATTTACTATTGTGTTCTTATAATATTTTGGTCCGTTTAACTGGTCACTTAAAGCACACTTATTATGGTTTTGAAACGTGCCTAATTTTGTTTTAATGGTCTCATACAATAGATTTACATGTATCCAAGATCAGAGAACACTTTAATGTGCTCATAGTTTAAACTGCAGCATTACCTTTTTTCCCCCACTCAGTGTCACAAATGACTCGTTAAATGATCCGTTCTAAAGGATTCATTCTAAACTCCCTCTGTCAGAGAGCATACACTGCTCTGATTGGCCCAATGACCCAGTCTGTCTCGATTTATATATTGCTGTCAGCGAACAGCCGATGAAGACCAGATGCGGGGCTTTTTGGTACAAACCCATGTTGGTGTTCGTACAGGAAGTAAAGTCTGGAATCACTAACGACTCGTTTCAGCTGTTCAGAACCGGTTCCTACTTTTGAGAGTCAATAGCTCTGTTTGTCGTGCGCTTTGATTTTTGAAGCTTTGCAGATGTTTTCACATTTACACACAGCTCTGTAACACACTACATGAAAGGTATTATTTGAAAAACCATAATAGGTGCACTTTAAGTTAAATGGGCTTAATTCTAATCTCAGTAACCCAACAAGAAATCTAATAATAATGTGCGCTTGGACTTGGTGTTCTGCCGTTGGAATCTGAGGGAGTCTGTGGGATTTATTTTACAGTTAAAGGTGTCTTGTGTAGTTTGAAGTTGTCTGAATATCAGGAAGATCTGTCAGGTAATTGAAGTGTGAGGCTGGTGGGAAATAGCAAAAGAATTGATCACTTACATAAAATATACCTTTTATAAACAGCTTTTTAGAAATAAAAGTTGTTAATGATGTGAATGGAAAGAATCTGATTCAGTAGTTGTTGTCTTTGAACTGAATTGGAAAATTAAATGTATTGCTATTAATAATGTAAAACATCACATCTCCCAGCCCTGTGATAATAGAGCTCTGTCCTGAATCTGTAAATATATCATGTACGTTTTGCTTTCTTTCTACAGAATCAAGTCAGATGGACATGTCTTAATTAAGGAAGGCTTGAGAAGATAGACCTTTTAATGATGTTTCCTTAACTCTTGTGGCCGGAATGTACTGTGGCCAGCTGTGAAGCGCTTTTCTTCTTTTCATGGAGTTTTTGTTCAAATAACTGTTTGGCCTTTTAGTATTGTTTGTGTTCGGATTTACATTTGAGTGTTGTACAAATTGGAGTTGTGCCTCTTCTGGTGTTACTTTTCCATAAATAAATGTAAAAAAATTGTTAAAAAACAAACAAAAAAAATGCAAAATTAAAGATGGTCTAAAAACAGTCCACGTCTGGTTTGATTAGTCCACACACTTTGCATACTCGGCTGGAATTAACAATAAATGGCAAACTGAGTGGGACCAATGCACCACGAACAAACTCCATGAAATCAGCCCTATTGTTGGCAAAAGAAACGTTTCTCTGCTTTTAAAGCACTGGGACCAAATCGTCTACACCCGCTGTCAAATCGGTCACTCCAGGATGACATACAAGTCTTTAATATTAGGAGAAGACTCACCAACATGTACCTTTTGCCAGAATCTATTATCCTGGGAACATGTTTTATTAGACTGTACAGGTCTTAACCCGGTGAGAAACCTTTTAATTCGATCAACACTCTGGAAGAAATTTTTAGTCAAACCTAATGCAATTTTTAAGAAAGGAGTTTTTAAGAAATATAGATTTCATGAACCTTATATAGAGTCCGTTACACATTTCGCGCCATGAAAATAGCCATAGAAGCTGGCATGGCATTAAAACACAAAAAAACACACCACTGTATTCACAAATTGGGACTTAATTTGAACAAGTTTGAAAGTCAATATTTAGGTGGAGAAGGTTACTTGTATTCAGGCACAGGTTACACAGATGCTAAAGGCGATTTCCTTAGTTCTCATTCAGCGCCAAACACTTTTTTTTTTTTTTCTTCTTCTTTCAGTAGCACCTTAACGTCACCTGCCTGCAGTGTCAGCTTTAAGGTTCCTAGATTTTTATTGAGCAGAAGCGCCAAAGACGGATTTTTCAATAGCACCTAGCTTACCTCGTTTATATACTGTACAAACACTTGTATTTAAGCCAGAAGAAATTGTAATTATCATTTTAATCCTTAATTCTAGCAGTATCAATCACTGGAAATGTGGTTTTTGTTAATGATATGGTTTCCACCGTCATTATTCTGCAGCTTCTATAAAAAAAAAAAAAAAAAAAAAGCACTCGATCTATTTTGCACTGAATCTTTTGTATAATGCACCGATAGTTAATTATTAGCCACTAAATCAAGGTCGTGTGTGTGTGTGATGTTAGGCTATTCTACCATGCTTTTAATTTGCTATTTTGAGTTGTCAATTAATTAAATGATACCTATGTGTTGGTTAATTTGGTGAGGTTGTACGCTGGGGGCAAGTCTTGATATGCTAATAACGCTTAGTTATGTCTGAATTACCAATTAAAAATAAATAATATATATATATATATATAATCACTTCACATACTGAATTTAACTGACCTCTGAATATGGCCCTTCAAGTGTAACATAACATGGGGAAGAAGTATATGAACAAAAACTATGATTTTGTATATGTAAAATATTGCTTGTATTTCCTCATTTGTAAGTCGCTTTGGATAAAAGCATCTGCTAAATGAATTTTGGAATTGGGTAATAGTGTTTGCAGTTGTGCTCATAAATTTACACACCCCTTGCAAAATTTGCTAAATTTTTATAATAAACGAAAAAAATCAGGGATCATTCAAAATAGCATTTTCGTTTTTATTTAAATCATTTTAAAATAAGAAATTACAAACGTTTACATCCCCCTGGCTCGTAATGCAGTGTTGCTTTCTTGATAATCAGTGAATGTTTGCACCTTTTGTAATAGCTGTGTGCGAGTCCCTCAGTTGTCCTCAGTGTATAAAGATGGATCTCAGCATCATATATTTTTGTTGGAAAGGGGTCAAATATGCTAAGATGCTGGAAAAGCAAAGAATGTGCAGGACCTGGATGATTTTTCTGAAGAACAGTGGGCAGTTTAACTGCTCCGGACAAGCAAGGGACTCATGAACAACTATCACATCATCCAGGCAACACAGTATAAAGAATCAAGCGTGTGTAAACTTTTGAGCTGGTTTATTTGTTTAAATTCAGTTATTGTGTCTTGTGGACTCTCAACATCTGTTATGTGAAATATCGTATTTAGTGTAGTGCTAAAAAACAAAACAAAAAACAACGTAATTTTATTTATCCCTCATTTAAAAAAATAATAAATTTATTAACATTTTGCAGGTGCTTCCAGGGGTGTGTAAATTTATGAGCACACCTATACAGTTAGACTGCAGTATAGTTGCAGTACTGCTGATTGTAGCCAGGTGACAGTGTATCCTCATTCTTTCATTCGTAGACTTCTACAATGGAAATTTATTAATTTGCCTTGGAAGAAATATTAAAAGATCCTATGCAGTGTGTTACATAACCTGTGCAGTTTTGTATGGCCATCACTGTTCATATAATATTTAATGAACCATCCCCAAGGCCTTATGTTTACATTTGCCAAATCTTGATTTTTGGCTCAGCACTATTATTAAGAACAGTAGTCCTCTTCATACACCAAATACCACAAAGTATGACATTTCAGGCCTGTTGGTCAGTAATGATAGAAATATTCCCCTTAAGTCTATGGATTATGACCTAAATATGGAATGTGTGTTAGCATATGGTTTGCTCTTTCAGATTATGTGTGGTGCTCAAAACGCAAACCAGAAAACCTTTTCTACAGGACGATCAAATTAGCACAAAGGATGCAATTCAAGTTACTCTAGCTCAGAGAGGATGTTTAGACAGGTGACATATTAAAGGAAAAACCAACATACATTGTGTTAGTAACATTTTCAGCTGCCACTAGCTGCTGGAACAGCTTCAATGTGTCTACAGGTCTCTTGGACCGTATTGGAGAGACGAATAATATTCTTCCAAAACATTTTCCCTCACTCTGTGTTTTGCTGATGGTTATTGAGCGCGCTGTCTTAACGTTTTGGTCAAAAATGTTCCATAGGTGTCCGATTAGGTTGAGATTAGTTGCCTGTGTATGGCCAACACATATGATTTATATTATTTTCATACCCCTCAAGCCGTTCAGTGAGCCTCTGTGCCCTGGTGGTAGAGTATCATGATAGAAATGTTTCTTCATCAGATAAAAATGATCAGTCAGAAGAAATGCGCCTTGACACTTTGTAACCTTTTTTTTTTTTTTTGTTACCCCTTGTATCCAAGTGCATGGACAACAGGCATTTACTCAGGGCTAATGCTGATATTAAGTGAAAGTCGTGGCATCAGAGACCCTCCTTACATGTAGCATTAATGTCATATTTTATTTGTCATAGATAGTTTGTCACGGGGGAATTAATTCCAGAATATGAACAGGTTTAAACTCTATACATCAGAAGTTCTTTGTGAATTGTGGAAACATTTACCTAGCTTCCTGAAAACCTTCCCCCCACTGGTTGCAGGAAGTGCTGGGAAAATAATTTTGCCATGGGTAAAATTTACGGTAAGCATGCCATTGAATACATGCCAAAAGGTGTCCGGTGCAGAAGCTTGCACTGTGGTTGGCTCTCAGGTAGGTCTTAAAGGTATTAATACAGTTTTCACATGAGCATTAAGAGGAAAGTATCCGACCTCATTAAATTATTCCAAAGAACGTAGCAAAGAACCCCATGAAAATGTAGTTGAATAAACCAAGAGCAGTCTGATTTATTGAAAAACATTCAATGTCTTTCTACTGAAACTTTTCTGATAGGTTTATTATTATACCTGTGAGAAGTTAGAGGTTGTGTGCAGCGCTGATGTCACGGGATTTTGCAAGAGCAGTTACAATGGTGTTTAACAGGAGGAAGAAAAATTCAATGATCTCAAACGTAAGGGATAATGGCCACGTTTCCCTGTTAGCTCCTAAAGACAAAGGTCAAGAGCATCTTTTCTCACTCACGGTTTTTCCAGCACTACCGGATGTCATATTAATAAGAAATCCACCACAGAAGTAGTGTAGAAAGCAAACACGAGTCTAGAATGCAGTGCAGCTATATGACACAGATGAGCTGCGTTAAGGGGAGGGACTTGGCTCGGATAGTAAGTAATCTACAATTTAATGAGTGATGGTGTTGATAAAGGAAGGTGGTATTAGCATGAAGCCTTGTAACCTTACCTGTTTGGACATACATATGAGAGAGCAGCAGGTAGTCGCATGGCATTGTGGGGAAATCATTAGCCAAAGTGAAAATTGACCAATATATCAAGCTTCCATACTGCTCATGCAAGCTCCACACGCAGAGTACCCGGAGGAGGCTCCCAGGGTTGGGTGAGAGATTCGAACCCCCAGCCAAGGAGGTGTAAGGCAAACAAACTAACCGCTAAGCGGCCGTGCCCCACAAAAAAGCAACCTGCTTAAACTAAAACAAGTCAACTCCAAATTTCATTTGAAAACAAATCCTGGATGTCATTGAAAGCCATGTATTAATTATAAACATTAATATTCAAGTTGTTCAGGATGGTTTTTTGACTCACTCTGGAGCCCTGATTCATTCAGTGCTTTCCCCCTGGCTGTACAGTCCCCCTGGCCTTAATACTGGCTCATGTAAAGGGCATTGTGACTTTATAGAAATCAGAGAATTGACTGTTAGCACTCCGGAAGCCTGAAGATAAGGACTGTAACTCAAACCTGGCCATTAGCATGCCTTGGTGAATGGGAGAGGACTGTAGAGCTTTACTGAATGATGTGTCAATTACTCTCTCGGATGCTTGAACACTGATATCACCTACTTAGACAACACTGGACTATTTGTTACAACACCTGAGGATAAGATTTCTGTCTGTGTATAATTTTTAGGTCATAGTTTGAAGGGAAAATTGTTCCACTGGTCCTCGGGAAACTAATCTTTATATTCTTTAAAACAAATTAAACTACTTGCTTTTGGAAAACCTTATGAAAGTGGTGCTATTGGAGTGCAAATCATCTTCATACAGACTTCAAAAGGAGAAGGCAGATGAGCGTGAAATTAAGTTGCCCATTCATTCCCAAGCAGGATGATCATTTACTGATGAGTTACACTATCTAAAGCATCGTGTCTTGCTCCACCCATTACTCTTTCTCCATTTCTACCTCTTTTGTGATACTCTGCCATCCGGATCTTACAAATCTCCTGCCGCCGCTTTCCCAGCATGCTCTGTTCCTCTTACACCATCATGCCTGCGTCAGCTGTGACAAACACATCTGGGGAGACAGAAAGGTACTGATGGAGCATACTGGGATGCAAGGAGAACAAACTGAATGAAAGTAAGACTTATGAATGTCATACCAGTGGGATGATCAGGTGGAAAATGAAGATGGAATTAGAAAGATTCTGTTCATGAAGTACCAATTTTTCTGTCTCCTTCCAATTTGTCTCACAGCTATGTTTAACTGCTCCCAACCAGGTGTGTACCTATGAAAACATAAACACACTTTTCGCAATGATAGTTACAATTAAAACATTCACACACACATAAGCATAAGATCACATGCTTACACACAGGCAGGTGTGTAGCTGCGATAGCCCCCATGGCACCATCAGCAATGTTTATATTTCTCTTGCGCTCAGTCCCTCTCTTGTTTGGCTTTTATATTTAGTACGGTAATATAAATAATGTTCCACAGTAGAGCCATTTCAGAGCTCCACACAGCCTGCTTTAAAACCGTCGCATTCGAGCTTCCCTTTTATGAGTGCATGGTAGATTATAGATTACCCTCAGTGTCCATTATTCCAGTGTCATCAAGGTAGTGATGGTAATTCTGACTCTTTTCAATGAGTTGGATCATTTGACAGGTCAACAATAAGAGCTGAATCATTTGGCTCCAAAACGATTTATTGCTATTCCATCCTCAAACAAGACAAAGTATGCAATATTTTGTTCAGTGGTTGTTGTTCTATGGTTGAAATTGTTCCGTGAAATCATACTCTACCTTCTAATTGGCAAATTCACATTAATTTATATCACATTTCATAAAATCTGTTTAAATAATTTGTCAAATCAGCCAGACACTAACAACGTACACTGACATATACATTAAGCATCTCTGCATGTTTTTGTGCTTTCTTTGTCTATGCTTTGTTTTCATTTATTCTGATAACTAATACACTTGACTACATCTTCAGCAATCAGTGCACTGGATCCTTCCTGTCATACTGCATCACAAACACAACTGAGAGTCAAACAAACGCCTCAGCAGTCATGCTAATGAACAGCTCAGGCGCTGAAATGATCTATTGAAGCATTTTCATTAAATTACACTGCAAGCAAGACAGAATTGCCTGCATATACAAACAAAGGCTCATACATGCGAGTCAGCCCTCAATGTTCACCTAAAAAAGTCGCCTCAGAGAGCTGAGTCGTTCATGAATGACTACACCACACCATGGTTGCATACAGTGGCTTTGTACTCACTCATTATGAGGCACTGTATCTGTTAGTACTAACAGTATAGTAATTGGTTCTAATTGTGAATCGGGATGGCTTAGTGGTGAGCACGTTTGCCTTGCACCTCTGGGGTCGGGGGCTTGAATCCCGCCTCTGTTTTAGGAGTTTCCTGCAGGTACTCCGGTTTGGAAATTGGCATTTCCAAATTGTCCGTAGTGTTCTCTTGCCAACTCTCTCCCGTCTAAGCATCAGCAGAATGGCTCTGCACTCTGTGGAATCCTATCTCTTAGGCAAATCCTTCAGGTTATCATGTAGGGGAGGGGTATCTGAATCTCAGCAAATCGCTGAAATAAACTGACAAAAAACTGGGGTTCCCCAGGAGTTAGTGCTGGGTCCATTTCTCTTTTCTATTTATATTATGTCTCTGGGGCCTGTGATCTCATGGCTTCCCATTTCACTGCTATGCTGATGACACTAAGCTCTATTTGTCCTTCCAGCCTGAAGATCCATCCATCTCAGCAAGCATCTCTGCCTGCCTAACAGGATCTTGGACTGGATGAAGGAACACCACCTTAACCATAGCTTGGCAAAAACAGAGCTTCTCATCCCTTCCTGCCCCTCATTCAACCACAACCTCACCACACAGCTTGGCTCAAGCACACTCGAGCTAACCAGGAGAGCCAGAAGTTTGAGGTGACTATTGATGACCATTTGAACTTTACAGACCACATTTCAACAAATGCACGGTCCTGTAGGTTCATTCTGTATAACATCAAGAAAATCAGAGCCTATGTCACTGATCAGGCCACACAGTTACTAGTCCAGGATATTGTTATCTCAAAACTGGATTACTGCAACACACTAGTCTTAGGCCACCCAGCCAGCTCCATCAAAACCCTTCAGATGATTCAGAATGCAGCAGCGTGCCTTCTTTTCAACCAGCCCAAAATGACCCATGTCACACCCTTCTTCCTCTCCCTCTACTGACTTCTTGTAGCTGCCCATATCAAATTCAAAGCCTTGATGCTTATGTTCAAGACCTTGTCTGGTACTGCACACCCCTACTTCAACACACTCCTTGAGGTTTATATTCCCTTGCACAACCTGTGATCAGTTAACGACTGATGCCTGGTAGTGCCAACTCAGTGAGGCACGAGGTCCCTTTCCAGAACCTTCAAACTGACTGTCCAGGGTGTCCCCCACCTTGTGCCCCAAGTTCCCTGTGATGGAATCCAGGCTCCCCCAGATGGATGGATGGATGGATGGATGGTAGTAGCATAATGAGAATTTAGGGGTGGGCTTTGTTTCATCCATTGTGATTATACAGGAATCCCATCTAACATGCAGTGAACTGAATTCTGACACTGTTTCTACAAAACTACAATTTCTGGTTTATTTAATGTAATGTAATGTTAGCTGATACACACACTACAAAGCACAAATGTTATAACCAGGAGCAGTTATTGCATATTCCAAAATTTTACATTCTCATTTGACAATTCACCTTCCATTTCATGTTTTTGGGTGGTAGGAGAGAAAAAAGGAAGAAATCCATGTGGACATGAAGGGAACGTGTATTGCATGCTGGGTAGTGTAATGACCAAATGTTAATGAATGTAAATTTAAAACTGATACATAATCACAAATTCAGCCAAAAGGCTGAGCTTGAGTGATGTACTACTGCACTAAAGAATAGGCCTACTATTTAACAATAGTTTAGTATTATGCATAACGGTAATAGTCACTATGCATCTAAGAGTATGTGGCTTAGTTGTAATGTGTATTGTAGGTTCTCATTCCAGAGTCTTGCATCAGCAGACAGACTGCAATAATCTACTGAACACCATGACATCCCGCGGTATCAATTTGCCAGAGTCTGCTGAAAGGTCAGGGTTCACAGGCCAGCTGCATGACCCCAGTGCATGTTGAAGAATGCATGTCATGTGCAAGATGTCCAAGAGGACAGATTTAAACAGTGGCTATATCATGAGCGAACTGCTTCAATTAATTGAACCATTGGAAATCTTTATTCAGTGTTGTGGTGATTTGAAAGTCACCCTGATTTATGGATCTAGTGACAGTGCAGAGCATTAAGTAATGTGGCTGTTAACATCTTGCTGTTTACTGCTAGGTAACATTTTTAAGCTAATTTACTTAACTGCTAATCTTAATGACTGAAAATTGAATATGTCTTAACAGTGACCTCTACACACATTTAGACTCGTGTATTTGTACGCTACTTTTTTGTCAATTTTGTTTGCAGTAGAATGTCTGACCTTGTTGAACATATGGAAGTTAGCTTTAGGGTTTTGTACCTCAAGTTGTACATCAAACATTAGCTAACATGCATACATCCATTCATTCATTCATCTTCAATAAGTGCTGGTCCTGGTCAGAATCTGTTTTGTGTATATCTATGATCCATATGTGTGCCTTTTCTTTTTGTCCCATGCTCTTTGCTTATGATAAAGTTTTGTATTTATATAACTTGCATATCCCTTAACCTCATCTTGAAATTCTTTCTGCAGTTTTGTTAACAGCTTAAATAGCAGCAGGATTTATGGCCCAGGTCAGGTAAACACAACTTATGCAAAAATATTGAGATTAAGTTCCCTTTTTGTACAACATACACACTAGAAATGTGTTCTTGGCATTTTCTCAACCCGATTTCTTGAGGAATCCCCCTGAGATGCTGAGTTCCCACCTGTACTGCACACTTATTGGCTGCTTTTCGGAATATTTCTCTCCAAGTCGCCCATTTAAAAAAAAAAAATTTATTATATATATATATATATATATATATATATATATATATATATATATATATATATATATATATATATATATATATAGTTTGTTGTAAATAAAATGCTAGTTTTCTAATGAAAGAAATTAACATGTTGGCATGATTATATTTTTGTCTACAACACCAATTTCAAACATTTAATCATACACCTTTAGAACAAAAGGTTTTTAAGATCATGAAAAACATTTCAGTCGAGTGTCTCCAAACTTTTGACTGGAAGTATACACGCACACTGCACACCTGCTTCCACTACTCAGTGAATGCAGTCAAACAGTGACATATAGTTTGGGACATAAATTAGAAAAGAAGTAGAAAGCAAACTGCAGGAAAGAAAAGTAGCAAGAAGGTGAAATGAAAAGAAAAAAGGATGGAGAAGAAACAAAATAAATGTTTTGTGCATTTAAACACCATATAAAAAAACGCTTGGTAATCAGTCCAAGCCAAACCGGCCTGCACACACAGTAGCTGTGTTCTGTTCCGCAAAGAGAGAAACTGTCACAGAGAGGTTTTGGCATGACTCTCAAATGAGGCATTTCTCCTCCGGCTGTTATTGTAGCAATACACCACGTCCAAAAAGAGTTCAAGAAGAAAGATTACTTTGGAAAGTAGAAGTGCGATGGCTGGCATCAGCTCTGATCTAGGATCGGCCGTCAAGATGGATGGACCTGAACAGGGTGTATAATCACAGGTGCTGAATCAAGTGTAATGACTGGTAGGAATTCTGGAATATGAGAAGTAGTATTACGTTTCTGTAGGATCAGTTGAATATTGCTACAAGTCTGTGTGCATCTGTGGTTTGTTGAATGTCTGAAGGCATAAGGAACTGTCAAACAATGAAAGGATTAATATATGGTGCAGGAACAACATTTGCAAGCCCAGCTTTGACCCAGCTCTTTACACAGTACTGGACTGATGCCTCGTTGCTGTTTGCATCATACTTGCTCAACTATTTCATTCCTCAAGGACACAGAGAAAACACATTGTCAGGACTAATTAAAACCTCTGCTTCAGCTCGATTTTCAGTGATCCTTAGGAAAGGTTTTGGCAATACCCAACCCAGGCTATAACATAAGATGCATGTACTGTATGTATATTCAAAAACATACATACTGTACATGGGTATACATAAGCATTTATGTACCTTGGTCAGTGACAGATGAGTTTTGGAAACAAAACAAAAAAGAGACTGATTTGATGATCTATGATATCTGCTATGCTGTACTAAACTTACAAAATATGAAGGTCCTGCTACATAAAATTCCTTGCTTACAAAGATCCAGAAAAACAACAGATTGCAGCAAATGTTACCTTTTAATACTTAACTCACAGTGATTAATTCATGGCTATAGATAAGACTTCATTTTAAAGCGATTATGTTTTGGTCTGTAAACAACTTCCTGTTGACTAGTGCCATAGATGCTGAACAGATGAGATACAAGTGGAGAATAAAGGTATACTGTGTTGTCTTTAAACATTGTTTTCATTCTCAACTTTTTATAAACAAGCCATATTGTCACTATAATAACTAGACCAGCAACAGTAAATCTACTGTATGAAATTCTGTGAAAACACTCCCCCTTCTTGATAAACTGCCTTCAGCTAAATCGTTTCTGAAAATAATTTCTGTATTTTCTACAAAAGACGCAATGCTTACAAAACTGGGTCACTTAACTATGGCCAGTTTATTTTATCTTACGTTGATAAATTTACATTTATGGCTTTTGGCAAACACCCTTATCCAGAGCAATTTACAGTTATCTGGTTTATACAGCTGAGCAGTTGAGGATTAAGGGCCTTGCTCAAGATTCCAGAAGTAGTAACTTGGGAGTGGTGGGATTTGAACTCTCAACCTTTCAATCAGTGTCTTAACCACTGAGCCATCACTTCCCACAACCCCTTGACTGGATCTGCTGGAATACTTTGCTGGGTGGGTATCGTGACCACTGTTCAGCAGGTAATAACCCCATTTAGTACCATGATGGGTTCGTTGGTTTGACCCTCAGATGAACCATTAGTTCATCTAATTATGTAGTCAACAAGAACCATTTAGCATTTTGGAGAACCATTTTAAGGTGCACAGAACCCTTTGGAACATTAAAGAACCTAAATATCATTCAGATATTTTTTTATGTACAATTGCTTCTACTGAAATATGATTAAAATATGACTAGTGGAAAGTATGTTTTCAAAGAGTAGGCTCTGAATATCTCAGGTTCTTTCTCAGGTTAACCAGGACCAAAGATAACTGGCTCAAGGAAGAAGTTTCAAAATGTTGAGGACATTAATATTTTTTATGTATACTTTTTTGTAGAATGTACTGAGAAATATATAACATACTATTTTCTAAGATCTAAGAATCTCATTACAATAAATAATGATTATGGAGATTATGATTTGATTAATCACAAAATAGATTTGTACTTTAAAAAATATAATTACAAAGAGAAATGTCTTAAATCCTACGAAGTACTCTGATATCCCTGTCCAAATATCTTGCAAATATTCTGGGGACCAGGATGATACCAAATTTCAACCAAAAACCTGAATAGTTCATAAAATTTCTCCTCACCACTTGATCTGTAAATGAATGCAAAACAAGTGTGTACACTGCTTGTTTGGGACTCCTTGGGATTGTTTTTGCATCATATGGATATGTTATTTTAGGTGTGTCCCCAAACCACACAACACTCTACTAACTCTACTACTAACAATAATTTGTAACTAACACATCCATGCTTAAGAATTGATGAAATCCCAGGGTAGGAGTGAATGTAAATGTGAATATGTGTGTGTGTGTGTGTGTGTGTGTTGAGTGTGTGTATGTATATATATATTTAGTAAGTAAGTAAGTAAGTAAAGTCCCTCACATTCCTTTAAATATTGACACCAAATCTAACACACCTGCTCCTCATTCACACCTGAGACCTTGTAACACTAACAAGTCACATGACATCAGGGAGGGAAAATGGCTAATTGGGCCCAATTCGGATATTTTCACTTAGGGGCATACTCACATTTGTTGCCAGCGGTTTAGACATTTAAGACATGATGAGTTATTTTGAGGGGACAGCAAATGTACACTGTTATACAAGCTGTACACTCACTACTTTACATTGTAGCAAAGTGTAATTTCTTCAGTGTTGTCACATGAAAATATATAATCAAATAATTACAAAAATGTGAGGAGTGTACTCACTTTTGTGAGATACTGTGTGTGTGTATATATATATATATATATATATATATATATATATATATATATATATATATATATATATATAAGGGTATGCACATTTATGTAACCTGTTTATTTGAACTGCAGCTCGTATTTTAAAACTGCAATTTTAACAAGGAGTGTAAAGAATTTCTATATCAATGGTAAACAAGTTATTAATTTAGGAATTCAAATCTAATATGTACTGTATTTTAGAAAACCAATTTCTTATTCTTAATATGCATTATTAGTGTTTAGAATGTTCTAGACTTATCTCATTCAGATTTCCATGTAACATAGAAGCACTTAAACTCTTAAAAAGTTTGTTATAAAACGCACCACAGATATATTTAGCTGTTTTCTACCAAAAATAGATGGGAAACACACAGTTGGATGCTCAATTATGTCATGGTGAACAGATCTTTAAGAACGGGTCTGATGGCGGGAAGGAAAGCTGAGGCTTCTGTTCACCTCAGCTCAGTGTTTAATGATGTGAAAGCTGAACAGGCCAAGCGTGTATAGTATTCACACTGAATTGAGGGTCCTGAAAAGTGTCCTAAAATAGCATTATGCACATCACAGGCTGTTTTCAGGTTGTTGAGTGACTATATTTATTCCACTTTTCACCTCGTCTATATCTACAGAGGGGAACTGGAGATGTCCTACAACCAAATGCAGGGGCGTAAAAATTGTAATGCTTATTTTTTTCTCGGTTGCTGAACTTCTATTTCATGTAGCAAGCATTTCTTTAAATCAGTATGTACTGAAGTATACAGATAATTACTTGTTTTTTTGTTTTTTGTTTTTTTTTCTCGAATACTCGAATTTCGTTTTGGACATTTACATGTCCGTTATATTTTAACCACAACTTACAATTGAGCCAAAATCCGACACAGGTATATGCATAAAGCTGATGTCATATGTCATAGTGTGACATTCATTTATGTTTAATATCCACTTTATCCAGGTTAGGCTTGCTATAGAAAAGTTTGTGTTAACATTACTACACTTTCCAATAACAGTACATGAATAATCATGCACTAATACCAGAGTTAATACTTACTTAAATATGAACTAATGATGAGTTACTAATCACAAACTAATGATGAGCTAACCTTAACTATAACACGAGTCTTATTTATTCGTGTGTGAATAACGACCTCTTTAAGTACATTAGAACATTTTTGACAGTTAATGTATTAATTAACACGTAGGGGCAAACTATATCAATCCTGCTTTATAAGAAAGAATGTGAAATAAACGTGCATAATTTCAAATTGTTTATATCCAGCTGTGCACACAAATAAGATTGGATGGCACTGGATTGCTTTCATAATTTACATCGATTTTCCTTATTGAATGAGAAAGATGCATAATAATAAACACCAAACTCGAGTAAGTTCACCTCAACCCATTTTGCTTCATTCTCCATCCATTTCTCTTTTTTTTTCAAAGTTTCATTTTTATTGAACATTTTTGCTGAACACTTCTGATGAACATTTCTGCTAAACATTTCTGCTAAACATTTCTAATGACCATCCATTTCTCTTCAAATCCCACTGTAGTATTAGTACATACTCTGGGTGGCTCAGGCCCCGGGCTCTGCTCCATTACCCACAAGAGTGAACATTTACAGGACATTTATTCATTTAGAAGACGCTATTATCTATTAATATTTAAAACCAGTGTTCTATAAGATTATTTTCTGGGGTTTTAGTCTTAGATGTCGCCATAAATAAATATAAATTATGAAAGTAATCCAACGCTATCCAATGATGTTTGTGTATGCAGCTGCATATGTCGAATTATATAAACAATTTAAACTGGTCAGAGATGGGTAGATTAGTCAAAATTTTTACTCACGTACAAGTAAAACTACTACTAAAAAAAGAATTACTCATGTAACAGTAAAAGTAGTAATGTTAGTATTATGTCTTATGTTATAATAACTAGTTACTTCGGATCTGATTATAATAAAGGGAAAATCCTGAATCTCAGACTACATGGAGAACTGTAAGTCACACATCTCCTTGAAAGTCTGTATGGTCTGTTTATATGATATAAAACCTGGGTTCAAGAGGAAGCAGCATATCCCAGTCCCGTGATGGGTACAATAATACACAACCTGTCATTTAGATTTTTCTAGTGCATTTAACACCATCTGGCTGACCCTGCTTGCAGAAAAGCTCTGGGACATGCGGGTAGACCACAACATGGTGGCCTGGATCATGGACTATCTCACCAGCAGACTGACTGCAGGGCAGCCTGTCAAATGTTGTGATGTGTAACACCGGCGCACCTCAAGGAACTGTGCTGTCACCCTTTATATTTATCATATACACTTCTGTCTTCAGCTACAACTCTGGTACATGCCACCTCCAGAGATTCTCTGATGAGTCCTCCATTATGGGCTGCATCAGTGAGGATAAGGAGGAGGAGTACAGAGGCGTAGAACTTTGTCAGGTGGTCTGAGAATAATCGCCTTCCGCTCAACATCGACAAGACCAAAGAACTGATAGTGGACTTCCACTGAAACAGAACGCCCCCAAAACCTATTCCCATCCACAGGGAGAAAATAGCAATGTTGGACTTGTACAAGTTCCTGGCAGTGCACATTAACAGCAAGCTCGTCGGAAAGCAAGTTGGAAAACACTGAAGCTCTCTACCAGAAGGGACAGAGCAGACTGTTTTTTTTAAGAAGGCTCTGGTTGTTTGACGTGAGCAGCAAGCTACTGTTCCATCAGCCTGTAGTAGCCAGTGCCCTGCTCTTTGCTGTGACATGCTGAGGAGGTGGAATTAAGGCTGGGGATGCTGACAAACTCATCAAGTTGGTGAAGAAGTCCAGCTATGTTGTTGGTCACAAACTGGACAATCTGGAGACAGTGGTGGAGAAGAGAATAAGAAACAAAATCAGGTACTTTTTTGGAAACCCCTCTCATCCACTGTATGCTGAGTTGCAGCAGATGGAGAGCACCTTCAGCCACAGGCTCATCCCCCCCAGGTGCAAGAACCACTGTACAACACCTAGCCACCCCCTCCCTTGACCTTACTTTTGACTTTTGTTTTCATATGGGTACCATCCTGTACTTTTTGCACTGCTCACATATCACATCACTGCTTCAAATATTTTTTTTATATGTCTACACTGATCATACCATACAGCTGCAATATTTCTATAGTATTATACATATGCGATGTGTACATGGGCTACTTGTACAGTGCGACTGTACATTGTTGCTTGCTGTATATACTGTATATATACAGCTGTGTGTGTGTGTGTGTGTGTGTGTATATATATATATATATAAAACCCCTCATGAAGAAAATAAAGAGAGGAGAGTTACCCTGCCCGGTGGAAGCCCGGGGCCCCCGTCTGGAGCCAGGCCCAGAGGGAGGGCCCGACTGCGAGCGCCTGGTGGCTGGGTTTGCCACAGAGCCCAGCCGGGCAAAGCCCGAAAAAGCAACGTGGCACCCCCCTCTCCATCCTATGGGCCCACCACTCGTGGGGTGAACCGTGGGGGTCGGGTGCGCTGTTACATGGGTGGCAGTGAAGGTCAGAGGCCTCGACGGACCAGACCTGGGCGGCAGAGGCTGGCTCTGGGGACGTGGAACATCACCTCTCTGTGGGGGAAGGAACTGGAACTTGTGTGGGAGGTGGAGCGCTACCAGCTAGATCTGGTGGGGCTTACATCTACGCACAGTCTCGGGTCTGGAACTGTACTCCTGGATAGGGGATGGACTCTATTCTACTCTGGAGTTGACCATGGTGCGAGACCGCCGGGCGGGTGTGGGGATACTCACAAGTCCCCGGCTGAGCGCAGTTGCGTTTGGAGTTTACCGGTGGACGAGAGGGTCGCCTCCTTGCGCCTGCGGGTTGTGGGGGGGAAAACCCTGACTGTTGTATGTGCATATGCACCGAACACCAGTTCAGAGTATTCGGCCTTCTTGGAGACCCTGAATAGAGTCCTGTATGGGGCACCAGTAAGGGACTCCATAGTTCTGCTGGGGGACTTCAACGCGCACGTGGGCAATGATGGAGATACCTGGAGAGGCGTGATTGGGAGGAACGGCCTCCCTGATCTAAACCCGAGCGGGTATTTGTTATTGGATTTCTGTGCTAGTCATGGATTGTCTATAACGAATACCATGTTCGAACATAAGGAGGCTCATAAGTGTACTTGGTACCAGAGCACCCTAGGCCGCAGGTCTATCTGAGGCCGCATGTTCTGGACACTCGGGTGAAGAGAGGGGCGGAGCTGTCAACTGATCACCATCTGGTGGTGAGTTGGATCAAGGGGTGGGGAAGACTCTGGACAGACCTGGAAAGCCCAAACGGGTAGTGCGGGTGAACTGGGAACGTCTGAGAGGGGCCCCTGTCCGTGAGATCTTCAACTCACACCTCCAGCGGAACTTTTCGACACATCCCTGTGGAGGTTGGGGGCATTGAATCAGAGTGGGCAATGTTCAAAGCTTCCATTGCTGGAGCTGCGGGCGAAAACTGTGTTCTCAAAGTCTTAGGTGCCTCAAAGGGCGGTAACCCTAGAACACCATGGTGGACACCGATGGTCAGGGAAGCCGTCCGACTGAAGAAGGAGGCCTTCCTGGATGTGTTATCCCAGGGGACTCTGGAGGCAGTTGCAAGGTACCGACAGGCCAGAAGGGCTGCAGCTTCTGCCGTGGAAGAAGCAAAGCAGTGGGTGTGGGAGAAGTTTGGAAGGGACATGGAGAAGGATTTTCGGTTCGGCACCAAGGTGTTTCTGGAAAACCATCCGCCACCTCAGGAAGGGGAAACGGGGAACCATCCAAGCTGTATACAGTAAGGAGGGGAGACTGTTGACCTTAACTGAGGAAGTAATAGCACGGTGGAAGGAACACTTTGAGGAACTCCTGAATCCGACTAACACACCCTCTAGGGTAGAGGCAGAGGTGGACGCTGATGGGGGATCATCGCCAATTTCCGTGGTGGAGGTTGCTGAGGTGGTCAATCAGCTACACAGTGGCAAAGCCCCGGGGATTGATGAGATTCGTCCAGAAATGCTGAAAGCTCTGGGTGTGGAGGGGATGTCTTGGATGACACGCCTCTTTAACATTGCGTGGAAGTCGGGGACAGTGCCCAAGGAGTGGCAGACCGGGGTGGTGGTTCCCCCTGTTTAAAAAAGGGGACCAGAGAGTGTGCGCCACCCAATTATAGGGGTATCACACTTCTCAGCCTCCCTGGTAAAGTCTACTCCAAGGTACTGGAACAGAGGGTTCGGCCGATAATCGAACCTCGCAATTGAGGAAGGAACAATGCGGATTCCGTCCTGGTCGTGGAACAACAGACCAGCTCTTTACTCTTGCAAGGATCTTGGGGGGGGCCTGGGAGTATGCCCATCCTGTCTACATGTGTTTTGTGGATCTGGAAAAGGTGTATGACCGTGTCCCCAGGGGTACTACGTGGGAGGTGCTGAGGGAGTATGGGGTGAAGGGTTCCTTCTTAGGGCTATCCAATCACTGTACATCCAAAGCGAGTTGTGTCCGTATGCTCGGTAAGAAGTCAGACTTGTTCCAGGTGGGGGTTGGTCTCCGCCAGGGCTGTGCTTTGTCACCAATCCTGTTTGTGATATTCATGGACAGGATATCGAGCGCAGTCGTGGTGGGGAGGGGTTGCGGTTTGGTGACCTCAGGATCTCATCACTGCTTTTTGGGATGATGTAGTCCTGATGACATCATCGGTCCGTGACCTCCAGCACTTGCTGGATCGGTTTGCGGCCGCAGTGCGAGCGGCTGGGATGAGGATTAGCACCTCCAAATCTGAGGCCATAGTTCTCAGCAGGAAACCGATGGAGTGCCTACTCCGGGTAGGGAATGAGAACATAACCCAAGTGAAGGAGTTCAAGTACCTCGGGGTCTTGTTCACAAGTGAGGGGACATTGGAGCCGGGAGATTGGCCGGAGAATCGGAGCAGCGGGAGCGGGTGTTGCAATCGCTTAATCGCACCGTTGTGACAAAAGAGAGTTGAGTCGGAAGGCAAACTCTCGATCTACCGGGCAATTTTCGTTCCTACACTCACCTATGGTCATGAAGGTTGGGTAGTGACCAAAAGAACAAGATCGCTGGGTTGCAAGCGGCCGAAATGGGTTTTCTCAGGAGGGTGGCGGCCTCTCCCTTAGAGATAGGGTGAGAAGCTCGGCTATCCGAGAGGAACTCAGAGTAAGGCCGCTGCTCCTTTGCTTTGAAAGGAGCCAGTTGAGGTGGTTCGGGCACCTGGTAAGGATGCCCCGGGCGTCTCCCTAGGGAGGTGTTCCAGGCACGTCCAACTGGGAGGAGACCTCGGGGAAGACCCAGGACTAGGTGGAGAGATTATATTTCCACACTGGACTGGGAACGCCTCGGGATCCCCCAGGCAGAGCTGGTAAATGTGGCTCAGGAAAGGGAAGTTTGGGGTCTCTTGCTGGAGCTGCTACCCCCGCGACCCGATTACGGATAAGCGGTTGAAGATGGATGGATGGATGGATGGATATATATATATATATATATATATATATATATATATATATATATATATATATATATATATATATATATATCTTGTATATACTCTTTATCTATCCCTGTATTTTTCTCCTTAATATCTCTTTTATCTATTCTTTCTCTTTTTTTCCTTGGTTGCTGCTGTGACACCCTAATTTCTCCATCTGGGGATTAATAAAGTATTATCTTATCTTATTTTGAACACAAAATCCCACACACGCCTCGAAAAGCAACTATTTCCTCAACAGTTGACTGTCTTTATTTTCACAACACAAACTTGTCAGCATCTGCATTTAAACAAGAGAACAAAGAACAAAAGAACACACTAAATAATAGAACATAAAGTGTGTGCTCGTGTGTGTTAATATGTTTGCGTGTGTGTCCGTGTGTGTGTCCTGCCTCGCTCATGTATTCCCCCCCTCTTCGGCCATTATCATCCAGGACTGAGCCACTAAAAAAGTGAGCGGTTTTTGCATCTGAATTCAGACTACCGCAGAGTATTGTGAGCCTTTCAACCTCGTTATACGTGATATAAACTAATTATTAAAACTACATATATTCATTAATATTTAATAGTAATGTAGGAATGTAGCGAAGTAAAGCTACATTTCTGTGATTACATTTACAACATTTTGGCAGACACCCTTATCCAGAGCAACTTACATTTATCTCATTTATAAAACTGAGCAATTGAGGGTTAAGGGCCTTGCCCAAGGACCCAACATTGGTAGCTTGGCAGTGCTGAGGCTTGAACTCCTGACCTTCTGATCAGAAAGCCAGAACCTTTAACCACTGAGCCACCACTGAGCTAAGTAAGCATTAATTCAGGTATTATGCATGAGTAATCATATGCTGTTATTGTAAAGTGTTACCAAAGATACTGTATGAACATTCTTATAACAGTACACCCTGAAGTGTTTTACTTGTCTTATACCACAGCAGTTTTCCAATGATGACATGTTTATTATTTATTGAATAACAATACATGCTTACATACTAATACAGTACATAATTTCAATCCTTTCATAGTTATGTTTAACGTTGTGGAATGTCTGTGAAACAAGTTCCAGTTATCACTTAAATGATAACCGCTAAAATGAGTCGTAAAAGAGCAGCCTCTCTTTTTTTCTTTCTATTGAAGTTAATAATTTAAGAACTTAAGAATCCAGCGTGTCATGTTACAGAGAAGCCAGAAAGGACAAAGTCCTCTGTCCTGAAGACTATGAAAACTAATTTTAGAGCTTTAGCTGACTGGAGACACCTCCCATAAATGCTAAATAAATGTCTACTCACAGACAACTTCAGTTTTTTTTATTTATAGAAGTGTATGTGCAGCATCCACCGTGTAAGGCCCTGTGTAAGGTATTATAGAAATGATGGACATGTATGATTTTGAACAAACAGAATAACATAAACCTGTAGTATGCTTTGCAGGTGGAATTTCTTTCCCTGTGGTTTTCTATAATTGCTGTAAATTGTGTGTTTTTGAAGCCTTGTGAGGGAATTGAATGATATATAACTATTTAAGGTGCCTTTAAGGTGACTGTCAGTCTACTGGGCAGATCTAAACTTCACACACATGAATGTTTTTGTACAAAGTATAATTGTGAAAAAGATTTTCACTTTGAGAAACCTGTGGGAGCCTTGATCATGTGTGCCTGCTCATTTATGTGTTTACCTGACAGAAGGAGCTAGTTCCGTAGCCACACTGTTTATTTCATTTATTCTCACGTGAGTATTAAAACATATAGGATATCTTTAGCACCAACGTGTTTCTGACAAATGTTTAAGGTACGTTCTTGGCACCACTTGTGTGACTTACTTTTTTAAGCAACTTCTAAATGAAACAAATTTAAAAGCATCTTTAATATTTTTCTATAACAGGTTGGCTAATTTATATACAAAAGCATAGCATGGGGTTTAATTGGCTGGGAGCTCTGGCAACTTTGGCTTATGTGAATGGCAAGAGGAGATCTGGGTCTATAATTTAATGGGACGTAACCAAATGTGAATACATTTTTCCGATCAAACAGATAACGTGCTGTATCAGAAAATACATATTCAAATATGAGGATGCACAAAACGATTTGAGTTGTTGTGCGATGTATTTAGAGTTCATTTATCCCTCCTCAGTAACTGCCTGGTCAGGGTTGTGGTTATTAAAATTGGACTACTAGTTTGCTTATGTCTTTGGAAATAGAACCAAATAAATCATCAGCAAGTACAAGGCACGGTGGCTTAGTGGTTCGCATGATTGCCTCACACCTCAGGGATTGTGGGTTCAAATCCTGCTGCTGGCCTTTGTGTGTGGAGTTTGTATGTTCTCCCCTTTCTTCTGGGTACTCAGGTTTCTACCCTCAGTCCAAACAGAAGCATTGGCTTATTGGCATTTCTAAAATTGTCCATAGTGTGTAAATGGGTGTGTGTGATGGGTTGGTATCCCCGTCCAGGGTGTCCCACACTTTGTGCTTCGAGCTCCCTGGGATAGGCTCCAGGCTCCCCATGACCTTGCATAAGATAAGCTTGTGCAGAAATTGGATGGATGGATGGAAATTATATGACTACAATCTATCATTGTACATGTTAATTAATAAATCTGTGCTCGCCACTTGAGTTACCCAATGTGCTGTGGTATCTCACAGCATGCACACACCCGGCATGAACAATTACTGCATCCAAAACCAATATGACTAGCCGTATCTACTGAGCATGCACTGAAAAAATTATTCATGGTATGGAAAATGTATGGGTTTGTTATTATTATTATTATTATTATTATTATTATTATTATTATTATTATTATTATTATTATTATTTATTTTTTATATATTTTTTATCATTTATTATTATTATTTCTATATCTTAATAAATATTACTATTCATTACTATTTATTAACTATTTATTGGTATTGTCATTATTATTATTTCATTTCTATTCATTATTATATATCACAATTGTACCACTCTGTTTAATGTCTGTAATGTCCGTGTGTTGTAAACTTTGCTGACTGGATCATGTTGTAACCAAACCCCACTAAAAATTCCTTATACATGTCACTGTATATGGCAAATAAAATGAATTCTGATTCTGATTCTGATTCTTTGGGTTTAAATCAGAATGCAGATACAGATACAGACAGTGTCATCGTGTTACATGCCTAAAAAAAAGTAACTTATATCATGAAGGTAATAATGATGATTAAACACTGTTTCACACTGCTTTATAGAAAATGCTTTAATTTTGAAAGTCAAGGCAATTATTAACTGTTCTTTTTATACAGCTGTGATTCTTTGCCAGAAGTGAATTTGAATATTGAAAATCTGGGCACAGATTTGTAGTTAAATAAACGTTTCCTTTTACGGAATCAGATTTGATCAAAATCTCAATTTAATCACATTTGCACGATATTAATGCTGCGAACTCCATAAAATAATTAATAGGTAACCGTTCCTACATTTTTGTCACCAACGTAGGAACTGAGACAAACACGGTAGCGCTGTCTCAACCAAACCCAGGTTAAACCTAGTGATGTTTCTCTCTTTTGTTTTGGGTTTTTGTAATTTACATATGGAACGCATCTTAATTTCTTCTATGGATGTTCCTCCTACATTCCTTCTAAATGCCAAAAGATTTTGATGTATAGTAGCTCAGCTATGTTTCTGCCTCATTCCTGGAGTAGCATGTAAGCCACAAGTGAGTATCCTGTCCCAGGTTGATTGATGCATGACCGGGTAGAGGGCCTTGTGATTTTGTGGGTGGAACACGACAGGTGTCAACATCTAAAGACTTAAGTAGTCAAAAGAATGCTATCTTTCAAAGTAACACTGAGTGCACATTTAATGGCCCAGACCTGTATTCTTACAAATTTTGAGTGTGTCCTGACTTTTCATTACTTCAAAAGCCATTGTTTTGACTTCACTGGCCACAACAATTACACAATTTGGCAAAGTGTTTTTGGGGAAATGCTTTTGAGCATACGTTGTGTGATTAGCTGAGTCTGCTTCCTGACATCTAATTCTATACTTTTAAGAGCAACTAAAATTAGGCACTTTAGATGGCGATCGGACATAAAGTCTGGCCTTGTATAACAAGGCTCATGCTGAAAAGACAGCATGAAAGATAACCATCCGGTAGTAATAGGCGTAGATTAAAAATAATATCACCTTGAAAAAAGAGTAGTATTTTCCCTAAAGGTTAGTGTATTTAAGGTTGGACATGCACCCAAAATTACCTGTTATGTTGTTTTGTTTTTGTTTTTTCTTTCATTGGACTGTTTTAAGGAAGCGCATGTGGAGTTTCCAGCTGACTTTAGGGGAACCATGTCTTCCTGACTACACCCTGGTATTTCCTGTCGATCCGTGCTTGGGCGTGTTGACTTTGAAAACGTTCCCCTTTCACCTTTTCGTGCCCCCGTATGGCTAATTTGTTTTTAAAACTAAATCTGGATGTCATCTGAAGAGATTCAGGTTTTATATGGAGTTAATGATTGACTTAGTTTATTCAAATGTACACACTCTATGTGCCAGGTTCAGAGGGTCTTTTTATGATGTGGTCAAATTAACATGCAAATACAACCCCGATTCCAAAAAAGTTGGGACGCTGTGTAAAATGTAAATGAAAACAGAATGCGGTGATTTGCAAATCTCATAAACCTGTATGTTATTCGCAATAGAACATTGTGAATTGAATAAATGTACCATTTTAAGAAAAAAATAAGGTCATTTTTTAACTTGATGGCCGTAACACGTCTAAAAAAAGTTGGGACAGTGGCAAGAAAAGGCTAGAAAAGAGTGTTTTGGCCAAAAATGAGCTTTCCTGATGCAACATTGTTTTGAATGCTAAGCTTCCTCTGTGACCTTTGAGGAGGAAAGGCCTCGTGATCAATAAGTTTGACTGGTCCCAATCTTGCTAAACATCTTCTGGCACTAAAAGCCATATGTTTGCTGCTTTTTAAGCTGTCAGTGTGCAATTTTTTTTGTCAATGCCTGTCTGCTGTGTATCCAACCTGGTGGGAAACCAAAATCTACAACCCTTTGGTAGTAGGTTGCAGCAGTGATATTGAATGGGAGGGATTGAGCATCAGAACCTTGGTGTTAATATTCTTAAACAATAAGGTCTGCACTGTATAGCACACCATCTCCTAGACACTATTACTCATAGACACAGGAACACACACACACACACACACACACACACACACACACACACACACACACATTTGCTGAAATACACATAGGCAACAGAGTTTGTGCTTCCTCTTTTTTTTTTTAAGTCACATGTTTTAAGTCTGTCATGAAGTCATGCCATGCCACAAAGCACAAAATGATTCTGTTAGTTTATTTTATTTTATTTTATTTATTTTTTCTTGAAACAGTGATTTGGCTTTGGCCTTCTAACCCATTTATACCAGCCAGCCCTGGTTTGCAGGTTATGAAGTAACCTGTACTCAACCGTGACCAGTTTATTTTGCTTTCCCATGCAGTTTAAAATGAACGTATTCCACCTTGGGCAAATATTGTTTTTCACATGTGATAGGTGAATGTGTGAAAAGAGCTAGTGTGTGCATTTTGTTGCTCTGCTTGCATGCGTTGCTGTATTTCTTCATACACAGCCACTTTCTGTCTTTTTGTGTAAGAATTTAGCGTGTGTGTGTGTGTGTGTGTGTGTGTGTTGGCAGCTAAATTTTTCCCTTCTAAGAACAGAAACCTACTGGGCAACTGAGGAGCAGAACAAATTTCTCCACAATGTAGGATTTCATTCAGGTCCCCCAACATCCGGATTGACTCTTTCATTGCCTGATGAAAATTCAGTCCCTCTCCACCTCTCTGTTTGGAGGCATGAAGAAGAGGAACGCTTCTGTTCTGACCATGTGAAAGTCTCCATTCTTCATTCTCAGGTATTTGCAGTATGCACTTTTCACATTAGGGTCCATTCATGCATGTACCCTAAGTCCCATAGATCGGATGTTCTGCCCAAGATTATTGACTTGTTTTTTCTTTATAAAAATGGCTCGGTTTGTGTCATTTAGTCTTTTCCTCATGCCAAATTTGGAATGTGCATTTCAATAAAGACTAAACGATCTGTGCACAGCTTTATTTACATCCTGGATTTCAACAAGATGAGAAAAAACAAACAAACCAGAAAACCCTTCATGGTTTGATTAAATAAGTTTATTTTCATGACTTACATATATGTTTACATCTCATATCACTCCAGCTGGAGCATCACAGTTACTATATAGTAATAATAGTGTTTCATTGGACATTTTTTTTTTGTTCTCTTCAACCACGCTTGCTCTTAAAAATAAAATTCCCTTTAAGTTTCTGCTCGACATCAGAAACAGGTTTCTTTTTACATGACTCTTGTATGACAAGAAAGAACACATTCTCGATACACACCATCAACTCCATGACTCTTTGATTAAAGTGATCTTGTAAAAAAAACAAAAAAAAAACAGGTATTGTATGTCATTGATGGTGATTATATTTTGGCATTGTCATTCTCAAGCCTGTAGATCATCTAATAAACAAAAACAAAAATAAACATGAATAAACATGTAGCTTGAATATGTAATGTGACTAAATAGGTACAGTCTCTATAGCACATATAATGACAGTGTACAACTATTGGATTTGTTGGGGGATAACCCTGAACACACCCAAATGTGCAAAACGCATAAATAAAAAGTGACATTTGATTGGTCTAGGAGGACTTGGGTGTACTGTAAATTCATGCTGTGCTGTTGTTTGGTATGTGTGCATAAGCTGGTGTGCGTGTGTGTATGTGTGTGTGTGTGTGTGTGTGTGCGTGTGTGTGTGTGTGTGTGTGTGTGTGTGTGTGTATGTGCATGAGTATGAATGAGCACAGTTCCTTGAGATGATGAACTATCCAGGCTTTTTCACTAATAACGACAAAATGGAGAGTAAAAATCACAATCTCCAGAAGCTTCTTGTCCATTTGTAGAGATTTCTTAAAAATGCTAATACATAAAATGAAAAATAAATACCTTGCATCAAAGCTAGTTTACAATATATTAAAATCACTGCATAATTGTCAATTTTTTTATAGCATTATCATATATAAAACTAACATTTGTAAAAAGAACAGGGGGGGGGGAAAGACATCCTTTAAAAGAAGAATACAAAAAGCTTAATTAAAATGAATTTGCATGTGTAAACACATTGGATCGGATAGAATCACATTCAGATAGCTTTTCACCTGGCATGATGAAAGCTCCGAGAAATAAACATGGTGTCCTGCAGTCCCAGTGATGAGTCAGACCTTCACAATACAGCGTTTTTTGTTGTTGTTGTTTGTGTGTTTTTTTTTGTTTGTTTTTTGTCTCTTCCTGTAATAAATGACACTTCAATCTATATGCAAGGTGCTTTTTTCAATGTGAAAAAAGGCAGAACCTCTCCTCTTTTTTATTTTTATTTTTTGAGAGGACGTCTACACTATACAACAGCTTCAAAGCCCGATCATTTCCATTTGGTGAAAGGTTTCTTGTGAGTCATATGCGCTAAAATTAAAACACCTAATCATTAAAATGGCAACTGAACTTGGCGTGAAAATATAGAAATCATTGCTTCTTATCAAAGCTTTTCCTTTCTGGAAAGGTTAAGTGGATTTTAGGAAATTGCATATTTTACAACAAACTGTATTTACAAATCGTTTGAGAAACAGCAATAATATATAATTTCACAATAAAAACGGTAAACTCTTTGTGGGTTTTCGTTTTTTTTCCCCCTTACCTAGGACATCTTTAAAAGCAAAGTGCTTTTCCTAATTTATACAAATACTTAATTAGTCATGTCTACTTGGTAGCGTTTCAAATATTTTAAAAAAATGTCCATTATCTATGAAACGTATATTTTAGCAACAAGTGTCACCCTGTTAAAAAACTAAATCCCAAACTTTGACCTGTTTGTAATAGTTTTGTTAAGTTCTCTCGTAACCCCCCCCGCACGGGGAGAACATGCAAACTCCACACACACATGGCTCCGGGGGACTTGAGCCCCAGACCCTGGAGGTGTGAGGCGAACATGCTAACCACTAAGCTTACCTCCAAATGCTTACCTCCAAAGGTAATATATTCCCTTTAAATAAAACCCCCATCAAATTCAACCTAACCTTTAAAACTATTTTTTTTTTCTTGGATTGTTTCAGTAGCTGTTTGACGAAGTTAGACGTATCACTATTCAAGCTCTCTCGTGCTCACATTCAGAAAGGTATATCTTCTGAAGGAATATTGTAACCCAGCATACAAAGACGACTATTCTAACACACCGGAGCTTGTTAAATCTTATCCTCTGCCTCTTTTTCCATGGAGTGAGCTGGCACCTTGTAAAGAATCCTTCAAAGAAAATCATTATCAGAAGCCACTAAAGACTTTTCCCACTTGTTATTGTTCCCTTTTTAAAATCCTTGGCGTGTTATTTGAGGTGTGGATGGTAGAACGTCTGACAAAAATAAACAGATTTGCAAAGTTCCGTTGGACAGTTCATATTTACACTCCAGTGATTCTCTACATTTAATGGCATTTCATTTTTTTTTTCAACCCAGCAACCTCTGTGAAACACCATGGGTTTCCTACATATGAACATATGAAAATGATAGCACAAATATATTATAGGTGATTATGTTGTCTGATTGCATCATGTGACTGGCATGGCATTAAAATAGTAAGTGCTAAGACAAAGAAAGATGTAAGGAAAAAGAACAGACATAAAGAAGATGACCAGAGACCAGACATCTGTCCATGCCAACGTTATTAAGGCAGGATAAACCATACAGCCGTTTTCACTAGAATGATTCCTTCATTTCCGTATTTACACAACCAATCAGTGAGCTCCGTTTGGCTGTAGGCATGGTCAGTTGTGGGAATGTGATGCTATGGCACTTGGTGCAGATTGACAGGAAACGTGACAGGACAGAGTGCGTGTTCATGTTCAGTAGTATGGCACTAAGGGGATTATTAAGCCCCTCTTTCAACTCCAGAAATCCCTACTGGCCTTTACATGTTGATTTGAGAGCTGCCCACCAGCTGCAGGATGGCTGACTTGCCAGCATTGCTTCACTTGCTTGGTGGGATGTGATCGTTTCTGTGCAGCAAAGTAAGTTCAGCTTCCACCCAACATACATGAAGAGCATGGCAAGAGTGAAGATGATGACCGACGATGGTGAGGATGGTGATGTGCAGCATATGTGTCAAGCAGGTTAGCTACTTTTTTTTCTCCCCTCTCTCTCTCCACCTCCCTTCTGTTCATCTCGCCCACTCCTCGGCTCGCTCTCAATCCTCCCACTCCAGACCTTCTCTCACTTGGTGACCTATGAAAAAGAGAAAACGTGAGCGAGTGAGTGAGTGAGTGAGTGAGTGAGTGGCTTCCCAACAGGATGTTCTCATGCAATTATCACCTCGAAGTCACCGTGCCATCTGTCTTCTGTTGCTTATGGGTCACACTGACAAAACAGCCCCCAAAACTCCTTTTCAAGCCATACACTCACTGATCTTCTAATATTATACTTTGACTAGTATTGCCGTTATTAGAAGAACACATGAGCATTCTGTTTTCTTTTTCCCTATCCACAATGTTTAATAAGTCAAGCTTTTTTTTTTTCGGGGCCTTTTCTCATTGTGCTTGTAACAATGTACATTTTCAGCTTCAATAAACTGGCTGGAACTAGACACGAGTTAGAGCTTTGGGCCAAGAGCTCTATTGTTTTCAGTATAATATCCCCCAAGTGAATACACACCAACAGACACTATTTTAATGAAATAACTGGTTCAGCCAAATTTGCTTTAACATTGGATTATGGGATTTAAAGCAATAAGGCACCCGTGTGATCAATTTCACTTAATTGCATTAAATTACACAGACTATTGTCTCTGGAATTCATTTCATTCCCTCTTTCTCAGCACTGAAAGGGTGAAAATTCACTTATATATGCACCTGAAAAGTACAGCATCTCTTAGGTGACTCTTAGGTGATTTTGTGGAATGTCAGAATTTCTGTTACTGTGTCGGATAAAAAAGTTCATTTGCTTTGACAATTCAGGTGAGGTGTTGCAGTGACAGCGACTCCAGTATGTCTTCATGCGTCGCTCAATGAGTGACGTAAAGTGTAATTTTATCAAACATCTCCATGCTTAGGACTCGTTAATCACTTATCGATCATTTCAAATGAGTCAGACGCTGATTTCTTTGACTCACTCATGTTAAAATTCAGTAGTCGCCATGAGTTAAGGTTTTTTGTGACCACGAAACAGACCTCAGGAAACCTGGGCTTAATATATTCATTTGTGGCCACACCTTAATAAATAAAACAAAATAACCACCATGTTACTGCAGCAGCTTCACAGATATGCAGCACAGTTATGCATACTTTTCAGTATTATGACTATGCATATGAGGAATTTAATGGTTTGTATTTTGTCATGAGGACATTTCCTAACTTAAAAGTGATGCCTCATAGAAGGTTATGTCAATCATTTTCCCAATTTGTGCTCTGTAAAATACTTGTCCATCTGCTAGTTCAGTTCTACTGAATAGAACTCAAAAGCATTGCCCTTACACCACAGCATATAAGATAACCTGAGTTAAGGGCTCTCCAGAGAGACTAAGTGTCCTGAGACTTGCTGTCTTGCCCAGTATCAGGTCACAGGAGAGATATTTAATTGGATCTGAGTTTATCTGATCTCTGTCTAGGTTTGCACCAGTAAAAGGCTAATAATTTCAGCACTGCCATTTCAGCAAATAGCTTGCAGCAAATGGCACAGCTTTCCACTTGCCTTTGACTTTCCCTTTAAAATGCCATTCTTGCTTCTTGTTGCATCATCTGCAGGAGTTAATGTAAAGGTTGCTAATGGATATTTGGTGATCTCTACACAAAGCACCTTAACACTATGCAAATCATTAATGTGGAAAAAAAGACAATTTGCCAGCAAGGCAGAGAAATAGCATAATTTGACTGTTTTTCGAAGTAATGGCATCTTGTTAGTCAAACATCACTTGGAAATAACGGCTAGATTTTCCTTTTGTGGAAGGTTGCATTGATCTTCATGGTTGAGTCTGTATCGATTTTATTACCATGCTTATTATAATTAGCGAATGAGTTTAACCTCTCAATCAGCATGGCTTTTAATCGGCTTTTAATTAGTTATGTTTATTATGTTTAGTTATGTTTAATTAGATGGGAAATATGTGATATGCTATAAACTTGGCTGGAAGTGAAAAGTTCATGGGGTCATGCCCTGCTGCTGGTTTCAGCAAAGCAAAGACTCGCACCTATATGCATGCATATCTGAAAATCTCAGATTTATTCATTAAGAAAATGTGGGTCAGTCCAGCCAACAGGAATCTGGACAAACACAAGAGTTGGTCATGTGCATACCATCGCATTGCCTTTCCTCAAAAAGATAACCTTCCAAAGCCGCGTCACAACAACATTAAAAACAGAAAGCCACCTCTGTAACTCTCTCCAGGCGCTGATTTTGTTATTTTTAGTTGGGTACACCCAAACACCCATTGTAAAGGTCTTTAACTCTGGAAAGCTTGACATGGCCTGTTCCCTGCCTGCAATATGTTTTGTCCCCCCCTTTTCTTTTTTCCTTTTTCTTTTTAGGCAAGCGGGATTCTGGCAATTACACGCACTGGCACGAGCGAAGTGTGAGTGTGTAAGGCTGATAAGAGGTGGAGGAAGGGCAGGAATGTGCTCATGAAAGGGTACTAGATATCAGCTTGACCCGTGTATTACACATATTAGATGTGAGAAGTGAGATCAGTTTCATCATGCTTCAACTGTATTAATTTCTATTCTATTCCTTCACTGCACTGCAAACATACCAAGTTTCTTTATTATTTTCTTCTCTGTAAAGTTTTAAAATCAAATAAAGATCTCTCAGCTTAAATGCCAATGAAATGACACACTGCCTTAAAAAATGACTCTGAAAGCTTTTTAGAAACAAATTAAGTGACTCAGTGAAGTGCAATTTGACTTTGTCTTACCTTTACTGCAGACAGCGATCGGGAGAGCTGCTTCGTCCTTGAGAAACAAAAGATAGAAGATATGATGAGATATGACAGATAACCATTACACACAATTACTTTTTGTCTATTTTCTCCCCAATTTGGTTTGGTCAATTCCCACCCACTAGCTAACCCTACCCGATCACATGACACCTGGAAGAGTGGGGCAAACACATGCTTGCCCTGTGATATGAATCCAACCTCCATGACTTTTTTGAACTGTTGCTCATGTTGCATTACAGTGCAGTGTAACACACTCCAAGGATCCACCCTCTTATCTGTTATCATCACTCTGATTGACAATGGAGAGAGAGAGAGAGAGAGAGAGAGAGAGAGAGAGCATGCCCTCCATCCTAGTCAGACTGCAATTTTAAGTGCTCTCTAGACTCCTGGCCACAGATGGATGTGGCATCATCAGTGTTTGAACTTCTGATGATAAAGCAAGCTGTTCTTTCAACCCATCCACCACACATTTAAAAGTTACTACTACTACAGCTTCAACAGAATTCATTCGTATCTCAGACAAACTCCTGCATGTGGTCAAGTTCACCAATATACAATTCACATTACTCACTTTAAAGTCTGTTTCATCCTGATATTTCTTTATTTTTATAAGAGACATGTTTTGTTTAATATTAATGTGATAACGACTCACATTTGTTCTATCTGCTGTATCTCGTAGGTAAGTTATGCCCATATACTGTACATGCTGTGCCCTTGAGCCCTTCAGTGCACTTAATGATGCCACAGCAGCAAAACTGATGGGACAGATGAGCCTCACATGTATTTGTGTGTGTGTGTGTGTGTGTGTGTGTGCGTCTATGTGACTGTGAGTGCATCTGTGAGCAATCTGTGTCTTACTTTGTTCTATAAATGGCTCCCTTTCAGCCATAAAAAGACTAAAACCATGAAATAATAAGTCACAGGCTAGGAGGCACAAAAATAGATGCCGTCGTTCGGGTGAATGCTGTTCATTCTTCTAATTGGCCTTTTTATATGTTTATATATATATATATATATATATATATATATATATAATATAGAGAGAGAGAGAGAGAGAGAGAGAAGAGATTGGGGGTCACCAAGGTCAGCAGACTGAACTGTTTTAAGTCCTATAAAAGATATTTGTTAATCATAGACTACAGTCTTGACCAAGCACAGTCTTTTTTATGAGTCCTATTAGTAAACTGATTCTGATCTGCCATATACTGCGTTTTTCATTCTTAAAGTGTTTTCCTGGGAGGGGATTATGAAAGGTCATGGCATTTTTATTTTTTATTTTTTTGCAAAACAGCATGTTCTTGTTGTCATGTTTATTCTCCCTGATATAAAAGTACTGTGCAGGGACATTTTAGTCACAATAGAAACATGCCCTTAAAAGTACAATAGTGGTACCCTTTATTCCCCAAATCCTTTGACTGAAAGCTTTTAGTTTGGTTAGGTTCTCATTTTAATGTCTTACAAAAGGAGTAATTATTTTTAAACGCCCCTGTCGATGAACAGCTTAAGTATGCTTATCTTTGAACGCCAGTGCTACTGTACTAGAGTTTCTCAGAACATGCAGAGTTCTTAGGAAGTGTGATCTGCTCTACACTGTACATCGAGTACTATCTGTTCCTGAATGTCACAAAGGTTAATACAGTTAATACACAGGATGCAATGCAGTCAAGCCACTAACCCACACTGCACAATGGTGTGGTAATACACAGACCGCAGGATGAGTGCTACACGAGGTGCTGTGGGAGTTGTTAACTTCTAATGGACACATCTTGCAGCTGTACAAGGTTTATAATCTACATTAAGGGAATAATCAATCAATATCGAGGTATTTATATTGTATGAACATCCACTTAATATGTAAGGGCAAAATATATTCATTGAGCTAATAAAATATATGAAAAGCTGATGTAACTGTATACAGTAACTTGGAATTGATCATATATACAGCCTGTGCGAGACCCTACTCAATATTGAGTTGTCATTACAGATTAGCTGGAGCACTGATTTTGCCTGATTAGTTAGATTGGTTTAAGCCCAAGTAAAAACGAATCCCATCATGGGAAAATAATGAGTTCTGGCCTTCAGGGAGTCCATAGACGGCCACAGACGGTAAGAATGCCACCCCGCCTAAAAATGTCTCCAACCAGACTGGAAGGAAATAATTTCTTAACGGAAGCAAACACAGGAAGCTTGCTTGATAATAGAAAGTATCTGAGGGTTGCACTGAGGGTTGTGAATTTCTGTTTGTGTTTGCCTTTTAAGGCACTGGGATGTTTCCAGGTTTTGGGGGATATGTGTTTTTGCAATGCACCATTTTTATTCGACTGTAAACATCACAAGCTGTAGCTTTCTATGTATGATCTAAGTGAACAAGCAGTGGATTGTGATATTGTGTACTGTCAGAATAGCTTTAGTCAGCACTGCAGTTTCGCTGACTTACAGCTCTTTCTCCACGATTTTTGTTTTACTAGACAAAATTAAATTCCCAGTGCATGAGCCTGAGATCAAGCGTGTGATTTTCTGACCGGTGGAAGCTGATTACCGGTAATATGCCTTAAACTGACATTTGTCCTTGTTAATATATCGACTTCTAAAACTATAGCGTAGCATAGGTTATTATTCTGGGATTTCTGCAGTCTGTCATCTGTGCTGCAGAAAGCTCTTTGTTTAGATAGAGGCAGATTTTAATCTCGTCCTCATCCCGTTTTCCCACTCGTTCATCCTCTTAGATTAGCTCCTCCACCTGAGGCCATTCACCAGTGCACAAGCACTGCCAAGATCACCATAATCGCCATAGCAACAGCCATTTTTCTAGACTCCCGTTATGTGATGATAATGATAATTACCCCTTCGCTTTTCAGTGCTTGGATAAAATTCAGTGGGACGGGAAAAAAAAGTGTCATGTTGAAAAAACATTTGTATTAACACATTTATAATCCAAAAGCCAGGCACTCACTGTTTCTCTGCTTTTTCCCGGTCATCTAAGAAGAAGAGGGCTGTGGCGAGGAAGAACATCCCCCCAAGGACGATAACGAAGGGGCAGAGCATGAGGGCGTAGCCTAAGCTCAGGAACTGCCAAAGCACTGACGTTGCATAGCTCTCCTGCAGAGCGTCCGAAATCTTAGGAAGATACACACACACACACACACACACACACACAAAGCATATACTTTAGAAAACAATGGAATAGCAGGCAGCCAATCACCCTTAAAGGTGACTCCCAAATATGGTTTCCATGGACTGAAGTGTATTTGTAATTCCTTAAGAATGTAAGTGCAATATCCTTGTATAGTATTGACTTAGGTAATGATTGATAGCTGATAATAGGTGAGTGTCACAAACACACACTTTAATCAATAACAAGGTTACACAAACACGATTACAATATTGATTAGAGTGTGGATTGCCTGCACAAAGCCTTTGTTTAAATGCTCAGATCCTCTTTAAATTGAAATTTTTACACATTAACCCATTCTTTTCCTTCTTACACTAAAGGCATTTTTGTGAATATGATGATCCAAGATGTCAGTTTCCATGGTATGAAAGGACAGGTGTGTAGGAAATGCTTACATACGCATATTTAAGCAAGTTTTGGCGTCTTTAATCATGCAAACGCACTAAGGAACATGCGTCTGCTTTGTTACACTGACCGTTCACATGTTTCATCATTTGCAAAATGATGCTAAGGAGTTCTAGTGAGAATCCTCTCACGACCATGCACGCCGTACAACCTGTTTTGCTAATCTGTTAGCATCAGCGCTGGAATACATCTCCCACAGGGATGCGAAGGACCGCTGAGTCTAAAAAAGGATGCTGACAAGTGAATTTCAGAATGCACTTAGAAATAAGTATGCATTCTATTGGAAATTAAGCACGCCGCCAAATCACATTAGCTGTCAGCCATTTTTACAGGTCAAGAAGGATAGAGTGAGATTCTGAGATTATGCATGGCGGGTATAACTATATTTTAAAATAATGTTCTTTTGTGGTAGATTATTGTAGATAACTGACATTATTACACTGCCACCCACTAAGCCCAAAGCCATTTGTTACATTTAGGTATCACAAATGAGGCATGAGGCATATATTTCTCACCAAGTGAAATGTATCATTGTTTATATTTGGTCTTTTTGATCAACATTTCCGTACGGTAAATGTCCTCCACAAACCTCACAGGTTTTTAAATACTCTAAAGGCTAAGAATTCAAGAGACTTCGGTGTATAAAAGAATCTTTCTCTTCTCCGCTCTTCATCTTGAAGAATTACCATGCGGTCGTTAAGATCTGATCACGCCAGTGTGGTTTTCTCAAATCTTTGCAATTTGTTGTCCATAGCCTGGAGCATTTTGTGAGTTCTGTGCGTCACTGTTCCTTTCACACCACCATGTTAGACTTTGGCGTGAAATAGCTGAGTCATATTTGACGTGGGATGCTTTCCGACCACTAGCAGGGCTGACATGTGTAAAGCTTTCCTTTGCACTACTAGCCATGACCATGCGCCCTTATTTGAGGGGAAAGAGAGAATTTTCCGAAAGCAGCCTTAACCAACATGCCCTGGGTCACGGGCTTATGATGGAGTTTTCGTCTACACAAAACTTGCTTCCAAAAGTGCCAGTGTGACTCTGGGGTGATCCAATGTTTTTTTTTTTTTGTAGACACCTTTTTTTTATTCTGTAGAAAACACTGTAGAAGATGTCTGCATTCCAAATATGTCAAATCAGACCTGACAACTTTAGAGTAGATTCGTCCCGATTTCTAAATTAGCGCATTTAAAAAAAAAAAAAGGTTTCTCATAGGGAAGCTGTGCATGATTTCAGGCTTTGATATAAATCTTTCATCATCGAATCTGGCTAATTGTTCATTTGTATTAGAACAAGACTGTTTAAGCACATAATGAGTCTCATTGCCTGATTAATGCACGTGCTTTCTATACAAATGTAGTCTTTGGACTTGTCCTGGCACAACACATTATAAAGTCTCAACATGCTAACTCTAACTATGTAATAAAACTTTCTATCAGAGGAGAATGGGCTAGAGGCAGTGGGTCGGCATTTAAGGATTAGAAAGCCAAAAGGCCTGGTTAAATATAAACTCTGAAGAGTCCCCCAAGGCTTACACGCTAGGGTAATTCCAATATTATACTATTATTGAGAGATTGTGTTGTACAAACAGCTTATTATAGGCAGGTCAGACTCACCTGAGGGTTTGTGTGTCTAAGTGTGTGTGTGTGTGTGTGTGTGTGTGTGTGTGTGTGTGTGTGTAACTGGAGGGGCGTTGGATAATGAGAGTATAAAATGAGACAGTTTATATTCATGGCAGTGTTTCACTCATTTACGTTATTTCCTACGTCTTTAGAGAAACTGTGTAAAAATCCATTATGCAGATGCACATTATTTCTTGGATAAGAAAGAATTTCAGAAGAACAATAGCCCTGACCTTAAGGATAGCTCTCAGGTCAATAGCATGCATGGCATGTACAACATGTACAACATGTACAGGATTTGCTGTTAAACTTGGAAAAGCTTTCAGCATTCCTCCGCAGAATGCTAGGAACGCCGAACAGCAGTCGAAGGGAAGTCTGGCTCAATGCTGTTGCGTTTTTTTTTCTTGTTCTAGTGGAAGTACCAGTTTACCAGTTCCATTTGTTTTGCAGTAGCTGCCTTAATTGTTCTTTCTTCCCAGAACACATTTTTCCTTTGATAGCAAGTTAAACATAAAGCATGGCTAGTCTGAGGACCTATTGTCTTACATCGGTGGTCAAAATGGCGAAAGGGAACCTTTGTGTGTTTATGTCCTTGAACGTGCCAGTAAATGGCATTTACAATAGCTGAATCTGCACGGGAGGAGGGATTACTGGAATGAGAACTTGCACTCCGGTGCATAAGATGGGAACCCGTACTCCTGTTTAGCAACCTTTCCTTTAAAGCATTTCCTTTTAAAACTCTCCACACAGATGCACTTTAAGGTGCTCATGTGTATTGGGACTGCACAGACCTGTGAACAAGAATCTGGAAAGTCTATCACAAGCTAAGGATCAGCTTCTCATCATCTCTTATCTGCATTTCCCCGTCATTACAAATTTGTTTGTTTTGCATTCTAGTAATTTAATGGTTCATGTGCGGGGGTGAGGGGGGGGCGATAAACTACATGTGCTCTCTTTACAGTACATTCGTTTTAACAAGGAAAACCACTGCACTCTTGCATTGCTGTACTAGACTGATGTAATTTACATGTGATCGATCAGAGTTTTTCAGCACATGGGGGCAGGTTTGTGTGGGAAGGAGGAAGGAGTCTTTTATAAAGGATGCATCATAAGCAACTCCCTAGTTCAGGGCACTGATCAGGGAGTCGGCCATTTTAAAGGCTGTCTCAATCACAAAATCCTTCCAAAATCCTTGCAAACACTAGGGAGCATCGATGCTCAATATGTTCCCTTACCTCACCATGTGAGAAACGCGTGTGATAAAGCTACATATATATTTATATTTATATTTACATTATAATTACATGACATATATTGTCAGAAAGATATCGGTCCTGATGATGTATATGTGTAGTGAGGCAGGGTCCTTACCAGCACCCAAGTTCGTGTACACGATATAATGATTCACTTGATTCACGATTGAGACACACCTAAAGATTCATTGTGTGTGTATAGTAAGCGTGGGAGATTCTTACTTACCAGGCCAATGAGATATGGACTCCCTGCATCCCCTAATAAATGGGACGTGAAACTCTGAAAAGCGACTGCAGTGGCTCTTCTGGTTGGTACGACAACATACTGCAGAGAGAAATAAAGGGAAGAGAGAAAATAGTAGAGGTCAAGAGGTCAGTGGGTAATATCATAAATCCATCCAGAAGTGAAATATAAAAATTCCAGAAGATGAGTAGGGCCTAAGTGTGCTGTAAAGTGTTAGCACCTCACTGTCCACACACACACACACACACACACACACACACACACACACATTAAGCAGACTGGAGTCAGCTGGTCTCTGCAATTTGCAGGAAGTCCTATTTTATTTAGGTCAGCCACCTTAATTATCTTTCTCTGTCTCTCTCTCTCTCTTCCTCTCTCTGGTTCCTCAGTCGATTCTTCACTTCCTTCACCCCGACATAAAACACGACCTCTCTTCTTGACTGTTATTCCATTTCATTTTCCACAAGCACAGTTCAAATTACATGCAATCAGATGCTGCAATTATGCCTTGGACCCCACCCAGCCCATAGCGGCCCTCCTTACAGTCATGCATGCAGTCCAAATGAGACACATATCCTAAAAGATGACCAAATTTGTATCAGTAACAGAAGGCTTGCGTACGTACCATTAAAATGTCCGCTGTTATGGCCCAGTTCAAGAAGAGTAGCGTCTCTCCTATGAAGATGCAGATCTACGAGGGAGGGAATATGTGTTAATCATCATTTACTTCCTCACGTACAGTACATTTAAAAATTCCCTTCATTTTAAAAAGTCCTTAGGTCAAGTCATTGTAGGTCAAAGATGAAACTAGCTACTCTCATTCACCAAATTAAAAAAGGAAAACATTTTCGGAATATGAAAACGTGTAATTATGCTGTGGCTGCATTATTTGGAAACGTAATACTCAATTTCGGAGCAATTGAGCATATTGGTTTTTCCCTCAGACCATAAAACAGAGACAGACTCCCCACACTGTCTACTGTTCACCAAGAAGCTGAACTTTGCAATTATGCGAAAAGTTCAGTTGTTTCAACAGACGTCTCCTCTTCAACAGTCTTGGGAGAAAAAGCAGAGAAGCTCTTCACATCACAGCAAGTACGAAGCGTTCAGTTCCTTCTGCTTCCCCAGCTGTGTGAATTGCTTAATGTCAAATTAAAATGCAAGCATCGAGTTTCGTAAGTGATTGGCGTGTTGCATCCCTGAGCTACGGACATGGCTGACGGTAGCCTGAATGCCTGGTGTTTGTGGGATCAAACCGAATGAGGTTCCTCACTGAGATTGTAAGGACTGTATTGGAATGTGACAGATGCTGTGGTCATTTTGGAATCCACAGCATAGTTTTTTTAGACTGGATATGTTCAGGATGAAAGGGGGAGTGTGTGTGTGTGTGTGTGTGTGTGTGTGTGTGTGTGTGTGTGTGTGTGTGTGTGTGTGTGTCCATGTGCGTATATGACAGTTAAGGTTCAGACACCGTGACTGACACAGACATATAGACTGATACTGTAATCCCTGCTGGACTCCAGTTAAAGGATGGATGCTGATCAGCGTATCTGCAGACAAGATGGCAGCTGTCTCTCCTCTTCTCTCTCTCTCTCTCTCTCTCTCTCACTTTCTCTTCCCTCAGTTATTAGGTCTATCTCTGTCATCCATCCACATTCTTTGATTCCACATCTGACACCGTAACATTTCCTTTGCTGTTAGAAAGTCTGGAATCACCACCTAGGATTTTTATTATAGCTGTAAACTTCCATTTACAACGCTGTTGAAAAGGGTCTTTCCAGGGTTCTTGGAACGTCAAAGGTTCTAGCTTTTTTTGTTAAAGGGTTCTACTTGAAAGCTTTTCTGAAAGGGAAACACTTCGTTCCAGTAGATAGACAAACCAAAAAAATAATTTTTTGAGCAGAGCTATAGTTGTAACGAGCACTGAGTTGAGGCAGGACGTAAGTGGTAACCTGATAATTATTGTCAATATTCCAGGCAGGGGTCAAAGAACAGGAAGATCAAAACCAGGAATACACAGAACTCCAAAACAAGGCTTGGACTTAATGAGACTGAAAGGCCTGATAAGACTTCACAACTAGAGGGTTTAACTAGATAGATACCAATCACATGCAGGGGAGGACACAAGATTCAAATCAAAAAACACAAAAATGTTCAGACCCAAGAATGACATGGACTCATAAAAACAGCATGTATAGTGCTGTGAACCAATAGGGAGAATTCAGTATACAGTATTTATTCCTGAGTTCTTTTAATGGCTTGCATATTTGACTGTTAAATGAAATGAGTTTAATCCAAACCTAATTAAATCCAAAACAAGTCGCATATTAATCATGTCAACTTGAATCTGATGACAATTTGAATAAAATTATACTGTATTCTGTGAGCGGAAAGCTCAGGAACAAAAGCTCTATGATGCCAATAAATAACTAAAATATTTCTGTAAACATTTAAATGGCGAACCTAATATTTGTACTGAGGTGTCCTTGCAATTTTTATTATACTTAAAGTGGTAAATTTTTTAAAGAATGCATGATTTTTTGTGAAAACTAAATACTAATATTACATAAGGTTAATATGCATGTTTTAATCTAGAGAATTTCACTACTTCATCACAATTGTCCCAGTACATGAACGTTTACATGGCACTCAAAAGATACTATTACTGTGCAGGTGGAGGTGTACAGTAACTTAGTCATAAAACACTGCCGAATTGCTGGTTGCACGTAAGCCATTTTCCTTCTCGTTTTGGCATGGGTGCCATTTTTGTGGTTAGAAATGAATGCACCTGTGCTGATGTGGGCGTAGTGGCACAACAAGGTGTGTGGCATTCAAAATGTGCCTCAACTACACTTCCAGTTATTTCCTCTACCATATTACCAATCTACGCTAACCTGCAAATGCAATAAGGGCACTCAAGTGCACCTGTAAATGTAATAAGGACACTCAAACTGATTATGAAGGCTTAACCAGCAAGTGCGAGAAGAAATATATTGAAAATCGAGGCTTAGTCAGAGATAGTTTTGTTATGCAATGTTTTTCCCATCTCGCAGAATCTTATCAGTTCTCTGTTGCAACGTTTTTCTCCCTTTTGGCTGATAAAATGCATGAGGTTTGTTTTCACTATAGTACTGCCTGGTAGTTTCAGACACTATCTTGCTTAAAACGCTTAACAGACAATGTAACGGCAACCTGCATTTCATTTTTCAAGTTCGCAAATAACCCTTGACCTCAACCAGCAGGTTAAATGTAGAGCATTTTACACCACAGCTTATTATAATGGGAGTCCATGATGGTGAAACGTAGTAGTTTCATTATATAAAACCTTCAAGCTAAGTAGAATTGGTCTCAGTCCCGACTCTACATCTACATGGTACTCTTAGTCGATCAATAATGGAAGACTTACTTCCACTTACTTCCTTAGCCCAGGAATGACCTTATTTTGGTTCACAAGAGGGACAAGATAATGAATTGGGAGTGGGTGCTGAGTGCCACAGAACATCACTGCTGAGCGTTGGATGAGAAAAACCTTAACACAGCATTTCTTAACTGCTAAAGATAATATCCTTAACTCTTTAGCTCCTTATGACCATAAGCACTCAAGTGTGCACTTACGTATGCTCCTATGATGCTCTTCTTGGCCACTACGAAGATGAGGCAGATGAAAATGGCCGAGCCCAGCATGCTGACAGCACACACCAGCGGGTCGGCGCGCTCAGTCTTCTGTCGGCAGAGGCGCGTGGTCGCAGCACCAATCACGACACCGAGTAGACCCGTCACACATGTGATGACCCCGAAGATCAGACTAGGCACAAAGCGAAAACATCATAACACTATAACCTCAGTCATTATTTTTGTGTCATATCAGCTAATATTTAACAAAAAATCTATAAATAAAAACAATGAAACATTGATGTATGGTTATTTCCGATTTCTGGATTTAAAGAAGCAGTATGTATACTTTTGGAATGACCCACTCTCCCCTAACCACCAGATCCACTGCATGGCAGTACTATGATTAAGAGTTTTTCTAAAGTATATTTAAATGTGACTAGTACAGAAGTACTTTTAGACATAACAAACTGAGCTTTTAGAAGAACAGAACAGCGGGTCAGCGAAAAAGATTTTGCAATTGCAGAAATGAACTCAAAATCAAGCGAACTCCACAATATTCTGAGAAGCTTGCAATTTTTCAGAATGACTGCAGATTTTCCACAGATTTGGGCCATGGCGGGTCATGTGACCTCATCAGAACGCGCATTCAGCCAAAGCCCTCTTCAATTCACGTGTGTCGAACATGAGTACAGCTAAAAGGTCTCATTTACAAACCAACATTACAGCACGAGACCGTGCAAAACAATTTCATGCAATCGTGATTTCGCCAATTCAAGTAGTTTTCTGATAATAAAAATAAACAAACAACAACAACAACTTTGCATCGCAAATCAAAAAAATAAAACGCAGAAAAAGCTAACATTTTTGGCCTTAACAATCACAGAAAAAAACAACCCTGTACAAGACTGACAGAAATGCCACACAGTGATATTTTGTGCTGTGTTTGTCCAAAAGTTCCAACAAAAACAGTTTTTTACTTGTGGGGACATTTCCCTTTCCCTGAGGTTAAGGTTAGGGTTAGAGTTAGGTCTATGTATTAATTAGCTGCATTAATAATTATGTAGATCGAAGGTCTTACAAATATAGCATGATAAACGTGTGTATGTGTGTGTTTGTGTCTGTGTGTGTGTGTGTATGTGTGTTACCTGTCTTTGCTCACTGTAGTCTCCTGCACCTCCTGAGCCCTGACCAGATACTGGGGGATCCATATCCCGAAGGCCCCGGTTGCAAACGATACTGCGGCCGATCCGAGAGATGAGAACATGTAACTTCGGCTAAAGAGGAAAAAATGCAGGCAATGAGTGTGCTAATATGTTCATTTTTGTTTTTTTGCTTCTCTCATGTTTTAACTTAAATAAAGTCTTATTTATGCAGGCTTCATACATTTATGAAAAAAAAGTCTCACTACATATATTCCCTCTTTTTCTCTTATCCTAACCCCTGCTGTCACGTTTACTCCAGAAAAAAGAACAGAAAGTGAGGTTCTGAATCAGAGATGAGTGTTACTTTTTAAGGAGGGCCTTCATGTCACAGACCCATGAGGTGCGGATCCCCATATGGCTGGTTGGCTTGTCCAGGATGCCCCTTTTGGGTTCAGGAACGAAGACCAGGATGAGAATTCCAGCAGTCATTCCTAAGATTGGAGACACCTAGAAAAAAAAAGACAGTGGCTCTTTAGCTACAAACACCTGCTTTGGTTGGAACATTTGTTAAATGCAGGTGGTTTCGAGACTCCATGGGCATGTTTTTGTGCAGTTTTGTGCATCTCTGGATGTGCATGATGCTTAGTGATGCGATGTGCTGAGTAGACTCCATTACACGCTGTTTCTTATTCCTCATCTCCCTCTCTCTATTTCTGTATTTGTGTGTGTGTGTGTGCGTGTGGGAGCAGCTGCAGTCCACCAGGCTATGTCTGTTATCTCTTTAATCATCTTTTAGCGTCTCACCCAGCAGTGTGTGTACGAGTGTGTGCACGTGTGTATGTTTCCGCAGGGAAGCAATGCACAGAGGTTCATCCTTTGTAAAAGCAAAAGCAATTCTGTCTGTCAGATTGAATCCTCTGACAAATACTTTATGCTACTGTTATACTGAGCTCTGTTCCCAGGTGTGTGTGTGTGTGTGTGTGTGTGTGTGTGTGTGTGTGTGTGTGTGTGTGTGTTGTGTGGCGTGGTGTTTACTCTCACTAAGTTGCTGCATTATGAATCTGCATAGCCGAAAATGAGAGAGAGCAAGTGAGTGCCATCAACTTGACTGCTGCCGTTTGATGCATTAAGCCGTGCTCCTGATGAGGAGCTTCAAGCTAAGCTGGGTGTATTGCTCCTGTATTCGAAATACCTGAAGCTTTTCAAGAAACACTCTGTTCCACACTCTCACACTTAATCGACTCACTTTACCCAGTATTTCTATAGTGTCCTTCACTGATCCCAGGCCAGTTATGTGGTCTCTTATTAATGCCTATGGCTAACATTTGGGTTGGATTAACTGGTCCACTATTAGTGCTTTTCCACCAGATGGTATGGTATGGCGTGGTACATTATTAATCCAAATCTACCACTAGAGCAACTGAGCGAGAGAGAGTGAGAGAGAGATAGATAGATAGATAGATAGATAGATAGATAGATAGATAGATAGATAGATAGATAGATAGATAGATAGATAAATAAATATCAGTGACAGGGGGTGAATCTGAAATTCTGAATAGAATTTAATGATAATATTGTGATATTGATTCCTAAAGTTGCTCGGGAAAAAAAAACAGATCAAAGAGAAATGCTTTAGCAGTTACTACACCACTAGTGAAGATCAGTGTGCCAATATATCTAGTATAAAGGCATTCAAAATAGGTTGGGGTTTTTTTCCCCCAAAAATGGTGTTAATTTGATTCGAGTGGGTGAGCCTGTCGTCTACTGCATTTGACCATTCAACAGACTGCACTCTTTCTAGCTCTGCCCACATTCCTCTAGGCAGAACTTTCAGTAACCTTGCAAGAAAAGTAACCAGAAAAGGGGATCACGAATTGTGACATACCCCAGTCTAATGTGGAAAACTGCTTATAACAATCCAAACTGACTGAGCGTGAAGTCAAGATCAAGGCGCAGATCTGCTTTTCTGTGATGAATCTAAAAACATACTTGAAACGCCCAGAAAGTGCAACCTAAAATGAAAAACTAATAAACTGAAAGAGAGGAAGGTCAGATCCCATTATCCAGTCCCGGCCAGTGGGGGATGAAAATCAAACAGTATAACCTTCTTTCTCTTCAACTCCTTTGTGTTTCTCTGCAGGTAACACTGTGCCCTATCCAAAAACAATTCACCCTAAGTTCCTTAAGTTTTTCTTCGCCAAGAAAGGAAGGCCGCTGAGTTTAGAAGAGGCCTACAAAACATGTGTAAAACAGCACAGGATGTTTTTTTCCCATCCAGGATAAGGCTCTTTGGGAGACCCTGTTTATCTGATTGTTATTTTTCTACTTGTTTAAAGTGCTGATGATGATTAACTGTCCACCTCTTAAACCCTTTCCATCCCCTTTTTTTCTTCTTCCAGTAGTCTTTCTGGTGCACGGTTGCGCTTGAACAATACAACCGTGTGCTCCTGTTTGGGCTAGCCCTTTTGAAAACAAGCAGCGGAAAACATTAGTCTGAGACCAACATAACTGTCACATAACTTCGGAGAAGCGTTCCTGCCAGTTTGAAGAGCTGTAATTGTGCTTCTTAATTCTGTGTGTAGTCCTGACATGCCTTTAAGAGCGCGGCCACACACTGCGGTTGCTTCTATAACCATCGTAGTCTGTCATTGCTCTTCAAAAGCGCACAGTAGGCCGCTACAATGGAGTACACCTGTTAACTTTAAGCAGTCACCTGTTAAAGTTTATGGAAAGTTAGAGAAGGATAAAACGGAGGCCCACTTAGTTGAGTGGAACGGGCTAATGAAATTGCAAAGAGTGAAGAATCCGAGGCATTTCCATGGGGGCCTCTTTCCCTCACAAAATTCTGTTCTGAGTTTATCTTTCTCTTGTTTCACTGCTTGTCTGATGGCTCCCTATAGTCCTCTCTGTCCTCATAGAGGGAACAGTCAGTGTCCACTTAAGCACCTGAATAAGTCCAGCTCTTAACATTACACAGAAGGTATTCAGAGTGTTGTTTTCAAAGAGTGCTGCAATATATCAAGCGTACTGAAAAAATACCCTAAAACAAATCTGTCTTTGTATATCCCCCTGCTCAATCAGTGAATCGTGAAAGCCTATATTTGGTGGAAGGTAGTGCTGAGACCAGAGTATGGCATTAGGAGGGAGATTTGATATGTTCGGGGTGTGTAGGACCCTGGGGACAGGGCAGTAATTTGAAACTAAAGCACCTTCGTTGGCTTATCTGTCAGCACTCTGTTTATAGGGTTGAATATGAAGTCTGAATCCCCTCTTGGGCATTGAGAAGATATTTTGGGATTTATCTATCTGCCGTGTAAATGCTTTTCAGCATGCAATGTATTTAAATATCTACTTTCACCCCCGTTTACTCATGCACACATAATTCCACTTCAAAGAAGGATAGTAGGGATAGATAGTTCTTACCCTCAGAGCCCAGTGCCAGTCCTGCGCGAGATCTTTAGCACTGGATCCCAGGATGTAGCCAAGACCACTAGAGCAAACAAAGAAAGATGTGTTTATGTAAGCAGAACAAGAGGCTAAAACAAACTTTCAGATGATTACGCTATACGTATTAAATTTCTGAACCCTTTTGTCTCTTGCACATTTCTTTTCAGTGATTATCAGCTGACCAGAGATGTCCATTACTGGGCTAGAATGACCGTGCTTAACCCCTTGTTGGCATGTCCAGAATTTCACTGTAGTTACTTAATAATTCATAGTACTTACTGGATAACGTGCTTTTGGATGAATAACTTAGCAGTAACCAATGATTCTAAGGGGGATAACCTGGCCCATAAAAAGACATTGTCATTGCCTGTCTTGAGTTGGCCCCAAACTATACACCATGTTTTTGGTCCATACTTAACTTGATGTCAATTATACAACCAACCAAGAGTCAATTTTTTTATGTTCTTTAAAGATTGATTAACTATCACTTTGACTAAACTCCATGCCTTTTTGAATTGGACAAACGGATGGTTTGCATGAGTAATAAATAAATATAAACCCCAGCAAGAACTCCTGAGAAAATGAATACAATTCAAGAGTGAAGAGAAAGTTCAAAATCAGTGCATGACAAAGACAGCACAGAAGAGAGAAATCAAATCTGTTCGAATTGCAAAAAAAGGTAAACATAAATATGCGGCACTGGGTTTGTTTCTGTCTCGAGGTCATTTTGTCTTCTGTGCTTCATTCCTTGTCATTGTTGTCATCCACTACTGCCCTCTGTTCTCATTCTATCCCCAAATGAGCAGAGTCACATTAGGTGAAATATTCATGCGCTGAGAGAACAGACTATTCTCAGGTCAGACGTTAAGCATACTAATGCCTCTGGTAATGGCTCTGCATTGGCGATTACCTCCAGCAATATGCGAGAGTCTCAACCATTGTTCATTAGAAACAAAGAGAGAGAGAGAGAGAGAGAGAGAGAGAGAAAGAGAGAGAACGAGCGAGCACATTTTCTTCATTTGAAACAGTTTAGACTGGTTTAATGATTAATGTTTCAGATTGGCATTCTGCGTGATGGCACTGACGGTGACATTAGCATGAAATTTGACGCCTTGTATGCTGACACATTTGAGCAATCTGTACAGATGAGGTGAGGAGGTCAGACAACTGGACAGAGAGCAGAGAGAGCACTAAAGTGCTGCTGTATCACTCTTTTTTTCTTTTCTTTCCATTTTATTTTTTTTGTATAAATGAATTCCCACTGGTGTTGGGAGGCATGTGAACAGCATTTCCCCAATTTTAGAAAAATATTATCTCGTTTCTATCAGCTCCATCCCCTGCATTTTTGATGACAATGTTTGTGAACTCGACTTCTAATTAGAGTCATGACCTCTAAATTCTTCATGAGCAAGGTCTTGTTGAGAGTAATTTCCTACTCAAGGTAGAACTGTGTCTCCTGCTACTATATCTGAAGAATCTATGAGTCATGGCAGTTTAGACAGACCAAACTTTGTGCCCTGTTTACTCTGATAAAGTTCATAATTGCTCTGTTATGCCGTGACTACTGAGGAAGCTCAAACACATTCTGATTATGATGACTCTCTGTCTAACTGATTAAACGGCTATGTTTGATGCTTTCAGAAATTAAGGCATTTCCTTTTTGACCTTGTTTTTTCATTTTGCTTTTTTCCACCACGTATTCATCGGCACTGCTGATCTCACCCTCATTTTTATGTCAAATTGTCTATTATAACCTCTAGTGCTCAACTCTATCTAACCACTCAAGGTGACTCATTCACTAATTTTATTTCCCCTGACCCTCATCTACTCCCCAATGTCCTCAGCTGTAGGTGCAGGAAATGAACTCTATTAGCTGCTGACAGGACTCTACTCTTTACCAAAAGAGCTCCTAAGTGTTATCATAACCATTAAGATTTATGATTAACCTAGACCTGCATTTTAAGCAATAAGGTCAAGTATGATTTAACAGTATGGAGATTCCTTTGCTAAGTTCCATTAACGTTCCATTGTTGATGTATGACAACACTGCATTATATTAAGACTAATGACTGGACGCAGGTGCCAAACATATGTGAGGAGTGGCTTTGATCTACTGTAATACTTTTCAAAACAAAACAAAGCATAAAAGTCATTGCATTCCGCAAAGTGAATTTGTCTGCTGGCTGAAAGGTCATCTGAGAAGCTGAAGTCATTCTAGCACATTTCTCCCTTTGCTGATTCAACAGACACCAGATAACCAGGTATCATTGCTCTTGGAGGATAAAAAGGATTTAGAGATCATATGTAGACAAACTGTGCGAAGCCAAAGAGGAGAATAGGGCTAATGCAGTTTACAAAGATGCAGACATGGGATTAATTCAATCGCTTTCAGGGCTACATTTGCCATTGCTACTTTAAAATGGGTTTAAAAAGAGATTATGATCTGAAATACAGATAAAGAACAACAATTCTATTAGACATAACACTTGTGATGCATCACTAAACATAAAATGTATAAGGTGCTCATTTTTCTCTTGTACACATGTAAATCTCTACTCGTAACATTTCATCTTAGTTTCACTGTAGTTAGTGAATAGGTTGTTGTGGTTACTGAATAACAAGCTTTAAGATGACTAACTGAATGATAAGCTGGGAGTTTTTATGCGGTTAAAAGTAGCCAGAGTAGTCAAAAACCTGATAAATTCTTTCATTCTTTCACGGTCTTTGAATTTTACAGCCAGACCAAGCATATTATTTTATCTCACCCTGTTTGGGTCAGAACAAACAGGGTGAACAAACAAACAAATAGAATATCTCCTGCGTGCTTCCTGTTTTCCGAGGCACATGGCAACAATGCAGGTAAATCTCATTGTGTAAACTTAATCAGCCAAATCGCGCCAACAGATTGAACAGCATGCCATTTTAGAGTTTTACTGGTGAGAGAAAAGTTTTCCTTTCCAAAAGGAGAATCCATTTCCTTGCCTGGGCTCAAGCTCAAGCCTGAGTTCACTTCCTGGAAACGGTCATAATAACCAGGCTGTAGATAAACAAGCAGTGCGTTGGACAGGAAGTGAGGCAGACGGGTTCATAGCTACAATCGTTGGCCTCTTATTGTTTCTACCAATGAATGCTTTGTTAGGTCTGATCCTCCAGGACCTTCATAGGCCATTTGGCAACCATTCCAGATTCTCTGACCTTTCTTTTACTGCAATTAATGTTTTATCAATTCTATTCCTCGCAATGCTAAAAACATTGCTGTTACTTGATACTTGAATGGAGGAATGTTAACTGAATTATGTACTTTTTATTTTTTATTTTGAAATGGTCCAGATGGTACAAACCGCAGGAGTGTTAGTCATGGTTGAGAAGTAGATCTATGTTCTGAATTTTTCCATATGGCATGTGTCTAAATGTTCTATTAGTAGCTGTGCTACCAGCATGTTTTTGGTAGGTTGGAGGAAACCTGAGAACCTGGAGGAAATCCACAGGGACACAGGGAATACATGCAAAACTGCACCTAGAGAATAAACTAAGCTCAGGATTGAAGTCAGGACCTTTGGACTGTTGGCGTGTGCCACCTTTGTACATCGTTGAAAGTGTTTCATAATTTGGTTTGACAAAATTCAGTGTTGACTAACTCTGCAGTGTGTCTGCTTATCAATGCAAGCCCCATGAAGTGCAGTAAACAATGCTAAGCACTATAGGAAGATTCATGCCAAATAAAAAATAAACTCAGACTACCTCATCAATGCATGCCTTTGTATTATAGACTCATACATGTTTGTGCCTACAAATGGGGGCTTTGGGTTTATTTACCTGAGTGAGTCAGCTATGCAAATCAATTTTGTCATGTTAGTCTTTGCTTGCAGGTCCTGCCTATCTTTGTGCCTTGTCGCCCATGGAAGTGACCGTACAAAAAGGTGCTGTGCGCCACTGGACTCAATTATGTGCATTTGACCTTTACTGAGCTGAGATGGTTGTGCTGATAAATGTTGCTGTCTAAGCCTGAATCCTGCCAGCCTGCCTGCTTTCAAAATGGCCTGGCACAAAACAAAACTCTCATACGAACGAAAGAAGAATGTCAGAAGTATCGTAAAAGGCCATGCTGAGTCACAATAATCTGACAGCTAAAAATAGTTAACCCTTCTTGTGGTTTCTATGATTGTCCCAAAAATGTTTGGAAACTCTCATAAGAATGAAAGGAGAACCTCTAAAGTATCGTAAAGGCCATACTGAGTAAGTTAAAAATAGTTTTCTGGTTTGTATTATCTTCCCCAATATGGTTGCCAATTCAGTCACAGCCTTGAGTAGTACAGGATTTTGTAATTACAGTTCATTACCCTGCATGCATCTTGCTGCCTTGCTTGTATTTCCCCCCAGCTAGGATAGGCTGGTTTTCACTCAACAAATTATCATGTAACAGTCAGTGATGCATGGAACAGTCGCTGCCTTATCTCCAGTTCTTGAATAAATGCTGTTGTAAACTGCCTCTGGTGACACAGCTGGGCTGTTGTGCTTTGTATCAATACAAAAGCCTGTCAGACCTCACAGACTCCTAGGTTTCTGACACGGTTGGGTTCTCGATGCATTGAGAAGTAAACAAACTCTGATCTACACTACAGCGGATGAAGATTACCTTCCTAATGGGATAGCCAGGTAGAAGACAGAGAGCATTATGGTCCTCTTGTTGTTGGTGAACAGATCTCCGATGATGGTGGGAGAGATGGAGGAGTAGCTGGACTCTCCGATGCCTACCAGGCCTCTGGATAGCACAAACACCCAATAGTACTGCAAAAAAATTAAACAGACAGGCACTATGTTAAAAAAAGAGAATTTTCCAAAAGATTTTTTGTTTCCCAAAAGATTTTTTTCCACCAGTTACCAGTCAGCATTAACTATGAACTAAGCTGTACCTCCATGCACCTATTTTCTGTATTGCTTATCCTACACAGGGTCACCGGGAGCCTGGAGCCTATGCCAGGGGATACCCCGGACCGGGTGGCAACCCATCGCAGGGCACATTCGCACACACACTCACACCCACATTCACACACTACGAACAATTTCATGGAGAACATGCAAACTCAGCGCACACAGGGTGGAGGCAGGTTTCGAACCCCCAACCCTGGAGGTGCAAGGCAAACATGCTAAATCTCGATACCCACTTAAGCGGCAACATTATACGTTATATATATGCACTACATGTATATTTGTGGTATTCATTTTCATAAATATTATTATAAATATTATATATAAATATCATTTCTGAATATTTGATGCCAGTCTGTGCTCTCTTAGAGTATTTTCCTCTTTCAAAAACATAACCTTAGGTCCTCTCTTGCCCAGATGATCTGCTTATTCAGCAGTATCCCTTCATAAATCTGCTCACTTTTATAGAATAGCACAACTGGGTGTGGATTTCCCAGGAGGACACTGATTCAAAACTGAAACCTTGACGCAGAATTAAAGGACGATGACCTTTCACATCATCTTGCTTTAAATTGCCTGTATGGGAAGTGTTTTTATAACAATAGCCAGTGCTCGGAATGATCTTGGAGAAGAAGCACATCTGGGCAGTGCACTCTGACCCAGGCCTTCTGGTTTAATGATTAAAGAGAAGGGAAGGAAGAAAGAAACAACCCTGTTTGCTTGGAAAGACTAGGTGGGGTGCAGTTATAGATATTCATGTATAAGCACTGTTTAAGTATGTGGGTGGTAACAGTATGGGACTACATACATATATGGATGTTCTATGCTAGCTTGTCTGCACCATAATATCATTTATTTTTACCTCATGAGTTTTTCTTCATACGAGGAAAGGACACATATAGACTCTTTACACCCTTGTATCTTTACTCTCTTTCTATCCTTAGTTCCCTTTTTCACACTCTAGTTACACGTACACACTCATTCTGATACTATTTCTCTTTGTTCCTGTTCTGCCAAATCTAGGACGCCAAGCCAAATTTAACAGCGCTGCAGTTAACAAATGTTGCAAATATGGGATTTCTCTTTAGGATTTTCACACAATCAAGCCCCGCACTCGTGGATGTGTGACGTCTCTTGGGTCGGTTTATGAAGTTACCTGAAGACGGCTGAAAGAATAAAGCAAACCTTTAATTGAGGAAATCACCTTTAATTTCTCCTGAGACGACTACTAAGACAGGATTGTTTTGCTAGTGAAGCTCCAAAACATGTTCCTTATCCTAGCCTTGAGCATTACTGGACCTTGAGGCAGTCGATGGCAGTTCTTAGTAATGGTGTCCATGTGGTCATATGTGAGCAATAATGATTTTCCTTCTCCTCAAAAGAACGATGTCCAGCATTATCCCCTCACTCCATGTTCCGGTCTTTGTTCTATTAACAGATATCCCTCTTTTTTCTCTCCGTTCTGTTCATTCCTTGGCCCATCTGAAACCCTTCAATATACCAGTGCAGGAAAAAGGGTGGGGCTACTACTCTATTTCATTGTTGCGTGTTATGTAATTCCCAGCAGGTGTAGGGAATTACTATGGCGTACGTGACAGGAAATAGAAACATAATTGATAGTAAAGCTGGGCAATCCTCCTTCATATACACATTCATATCTTCCTATACTGGTCTGGGTTCTTATAGCAGCAGCTGTGCTGGAACAGAAATTGTGTGTGTGTGTGTGTGTGTGTGTGTGTGTGTGTGTGTGTAGCAGCAGAAAGCTGGAGAGCTGCATTGCAGAGTAAGGGATGGAGGAGTGAAAGAGAGGAGAGAAGGAGGAGGGAGAATTGGTGGTGTGGGGACGATACAAATATTAACCAGAAACACACACTAGATGTGATGATGAAAATATGTACATATATACTAAGTTTGTAAAATTCCTTTACAAATTGAGTTCATTTAATTTTTTGTGAATGTGAATGCTTTTAAATAGCAACGAGTATAAAACTGATATGGACAGAATGTACACTAGTGGCGCTACACTACGTGATCATATCACATAATTCACAAGAGGGGAAATATGCATGATTTTCTAAGTGTCAAGATTATAGGTGTTGTTGTTGTTGTTGTTGTTGTTTTTTAGCCACGATGATATTATGAGATATTTCGCAATCCACATCCAAATTTACCATCTTCAACTGATCTTTACTCTTACATCAAGAAGGTTAAATACCATAAAGCTTTTTCTTCACTATCTACGCTCACTACAAAGGGTATAACATAATGACATTGTAGTACAACGTACATAGTGCACTATATAACCATTAAAGTGCAAAAAAAATAAAAAATAGTCACAGGAAAAGATGGACACTAATATTCTAAGAATAAGATGGGAAAATATAATATACCATAAATTACATGCTTTTATTTAGACCCCTTTCCTACATGTACCAATGAAAAATCCAACATTGGATCTTAAGTTGATTTTTGCCTTTGAATACATGAATAATATGAAAATCCTTGAAATTCGTCCAGCTGAGAAAGCAGATAAATAATGACTTGAGATTAGCAATCCCTGTGACCTTGTATCCGCTCTCATCCACCTACCTATGAACAAACACACACATACACCCCTCTGCACAAACCCGCGCGCACAGTGCACGGTGCATAAAATATACTGCCTGACTGTTTTTTCAGGTCAGGTCAAGCCTATATTTTTACTTTTGAGGAACCAAATGTGTAAGAGTTGCATTCTTATTCCTGAAAAACCCCATACATAAACATGAGTTTCGAAACTTGTTCTGCATGAATACACACAGATCAGCAAACCCAGCAGCAGGCTTAGTCTTTTGTTAAAAAGCAAGATTATGATAATGGAATTAGAAAAAAAAGGGGAACACTGCTGTCTAATTTCAGCAGAATCACCCATAAATGCTTGTTTTGATTAATCCAAAAGAATCTCATCTACTATAGATATGTGAGTGTGTAGAGTTTTATTGACTCGGCTTAGCTGATCTCTACAGGTATGAGCTGATCTCAGCAGGTATTACCTGATCACTACAGGTATGAGCTGATGTCAGCAGGTATGACCTGATCACTACAGGTATGAGCTGATCTCAGCAGGTATGACCTGATCGCTACAGGTATGACCTGATCTCAGCAGGTATGACCTGATCACTACAGGTATGATCTGATCTCTACAGGTATGAGCTGATCTCAGCAGGTATTACCTGATCACTACAGGTATGAGCTGATGTCAGCAGGTATGACCTGATCACTGCAGGTATGACCTGATCTCAGCAGGTATGACCTGATCGCTACAGGTATGACCTGATCTCAGCAGGTATGACCTCATTGCTACAGGTATGAGCTGATCTCAGCAGGTATGAACTGATTTCTACAGGTATGAGCTGATCTTTGCAGGTATGAGCTGATCTCTGAAGGTATGAGCTGATCTCTACAGGTATGAGCTGATCTCAGCAGGTATGAACTAATTTCTACAGGTATGAGCTGATCTTTGCAGGTATGAGCTGATCTCTGAAGGTATGAGCTGATCTCTACAGGCATGAGCTGATCTCTACAGGTATGAGCTGATCTCTGTAGGTATGAGCTGATCTCTGCAGGTATGAGCTGATCTCTACAGGCATGAGCTGATTTCTACAGGTATGAGCTGATCTCTGCAGGCATGAGCTGATCTCTACAGGCATGAGCTGATTTCTACAGGCATGAGCAGTCTCACTGCAAGTTCGTTGGAGTTTTGGAGATGAGATCATCAGTTATAGGGCAGGAGGTGAGTGTAAGGTGATAAATAGCTGTGTTCAAGCTATTCACACTAAAGCCAGGGAGACCCAGGAGGGAGGATTATCATGTAGACTTAGGGGAAATAGATCAGGGCAAGTGTTGTTTTTAAGTGAAAGTGAAATAAGTGAAAAATGTTTAATTCAAGGACTGAAATTTACATAATATTCTCAGTCCAGTGTCATTTGTTGCACCAGTGCTACCAGTGTTACCACAGCGAAGTTGATTGTTTTCCAATAACAAATGTGTGGCATGTCCTAACGTGCCAATGCAATTTTCCCTGCCGATCACATTTAAAAAAAATTATCAATAAATGACACACTGTACTTTTAACCATTTACAGTTACATTTAATGTTGTGGAACATCTGCGAAATAATTGCCTCTTATAAAATCTAACTAATAACAGCTATAAACAGTCATTCCCTCACCCAGAGTATTTTTTTTCTCTATTCACATTGATCACACACCACACACACACACACACACACACACACACACACACACACAAATGCAACGTAGCATTGTTCAAAGAAACTGGAACATGTCCTGAAAGTCCTGAAGTCCTCCTCAAAACTTGCTCACTGACACTGGAGACTCCTTCCATACATGTTAAATAAACACCTCTTCACAGATTCCAGAGTCACAATATCAACAATTATACATTTTTCTTTGTAAAAATAACATGTTTATGTGGATTGTCCGCCAAACACATCCCTGGGAATTAGTTATGATTACAGAATAAATAACGTTTCATAACGAATGCAGCAATATAAAGCTATAATTTGCAGTTAAAGCAAGTGCTACTGTCCAGGCCTGTGTTGTTATAGACAATGAATCAACACCTTCTGACCAATCAGATTCAACAGTGCTGCAGTATCACAACAAATCACCGCTTGTAGAGCATATTAGCTTACATACAAAATCTTAGTAATATCACGTCTTGAGGTTTGGTTTATGGTGACTGAAATATGAAGCATACATTCAGCCCCCATGCTAATGAATAGGTATGTGTGTATACGCACATGTTAGTATAAGTTGTTGTAAAGCAGAATAGCTCCTTCTGTCAATGCCTTTCAAGGATTCAAGGGAAATAAATGCATTTCTCTCGCTCTAGGGTACATGTCTGCCCTGAACCCACCACAAACACTGATTACAAACACATGAACGCACACATGATACAAAAATATCAAAACTCGGCACATATACGCCCTCACTTTGGGACACGCTAAACAGTCCTTTCTCTTAATTAGCATTCACTCTGAATGGCCGTCTCATGCCCTTTCTGGAGATTAGAGTCTCAGACACACAAACTCACAAAGCATGTTGATGTGTGCTGTCAATCCTGAATTCTCAATCCTGTCTGGGTTTGACTGAAATGCTTAGTAATAAATCCAAAACTGTGATATTGAAACAAAACCTATAGTTTCTATTAGCTTAGGTTGCCTAATATATTTAACTTGAACTAAAAGCTCGATCGTATCCTCATGTAATCTACCCTGGTGGCAGGTCTGATTACATTAAGTGGCTGCCAGCTGAGATATAGATTAAACATGTGGGGTAGGGGGGAATAACACACTGCCGGAAAAACGTAGCGAGGGGTGTTAACTGACAGAACATGACCAGGATGCGACTCAGCGAGCTAAAAACAGTTGTTGGCGAAAAGAAAAACAGTTGATGACAAAAGTACTACTGTACAGAGAAGTAAGCATTTCAAGCTAGTGCCATTCAAAAGTGTTAATAGGAAGTGCCTCTAGGTAAAGAGGGATGAGAGATGGCATAAGTACATGAGAGCTTGTAAATGGCATATGGTATACAGATGTCCCTAGGCCATGTTAATATTTTTTTTATTAATATTGAGTATTATTAAGTATTATTCTATGTATATAGATTATTTCTAATGGTTTTACATGATGTGTTGAGGCGTACTTCAAGAAAAAAAGTCTGGCTTGAAATATCGTAACTGTTAAATGGTAGTGTATTAGTGCACCACCATTGGGTTAGCTTTTATCTTTGGGCATAAGTGTTGTATTACCAGTAGTCCTTAATGAGTACATTTATGACCTTGACATTAACAGCACATTACGTATTTCAGCTGCACCAAATGGAGCACATTTACCTTAAGCTCAGACGCTGATGTGCTCGAAAAGAATTCATGAAAAGCCGCTGAGCAACTCAAAGTCTGTTACCTGGTCCTGTTTATAATTTGTGAAGTCTTATTTTCCTAATCATACGAAGGAGATCTCTTACCTCTTTGGTGATAAAGGAGCTCAGTAGTGTCACAGCCGACCAGAAGAAGATGCCGCAGCTCAGAATGACCTTCCTGTTAAATCGGTCACCAAGGTAACCGAAGATGGGTGCCGCCACCATGAAACTGCAGATGAAAACTGTGAGAGAGAAAACAAGAAATTTCACATTAGATATAACATATTTTTGGTAGCACTTTTTTTCTTTCTTTCTTCAAATCAGGAATCATGATAGTGCTCCGTACGTCATCTCGTACAAGTCACATGAACCATTCGGGAAATTCTATGGAAATTTTGAATGTATGTAGATCCTCCACTATCCACCAAATGTGCTACACTAATCCAAAGTGGGAGGACGATTGAAGGCTTGATTCAGCTTTACAACCCACGCCACTCCCACAAGCCCCTGCTGCTCTGTATCCTGTGTCCAAGCAACAGTGATTCCAAGGTAGATAATTATGATCAAGGTTGTCAGAAGGTCTAGAAACTGCTTCTGATTGTTCATGATGTGTTTAGTGAAAGAAGATTTCTCATTTTATCTTTCAGCCCCAAAATGTATACAGTATTTTCCCATAATACGCAATATCACAGTTCAAATTCCAGTGGTTCACTACAGCCAAACTGCAAGACCAGTCATGAGAGTGCAGAGAAATGCCACTGCTGACATTTCATTTTCTCTTTTGTTAGTTGCAGAAAGAGGGATCTCAGACATGGAAATGAAACTCAGTTTCACTATAGAAAATATTTACATCAATGGGCTATGTGACTATAGAAACCAGACCAATAGCAACTACAGTAGATGGTGACTTGATACAAACAAGCAGGGTGAAGCTGAATAAAAGAGAGAAAGAAGAAGATGATTTCATAATGCTGTCAGAATTGGACTGTAATGAGGGGCGGAGTTACATTTATTTTAGAGGCTTAACGTCCTAGAGGCTTAGAGGCCTAAAGTCTTAAGAGTTGGATTTAATTTTAAACACCATTGTTTCGACATGGTTTCTGTGAAGATATAGTGAGAAACGGGTGTGTGTTCCACTGAGATTCGATTCAATTTGAACTGTATAGTATTTTTAACGCTTTTCATTTTTAACAGTTTCACAAAGCAGCTTTACAGAAATCCATATGCAGACTTCGATCCCTAATGAGCAAACCAAAGGCAACGGTGGCAATGAAAATCTCCCTGAAACGATGTGAGCAGGATGTACATTTTTGTGGCCAAAAATGCGTGATTTTGCTACAGGTTTTTAAAAAATGTGCGAAGTGTTATGTGCTTTCTTGCAGAAAACTTCTTGAACTGGCTGAACTGCATGTAATTCTCTTTCTCAGCGATGTTTGTTGGTAAATTAAGCTTTACTCATGTTCGATGCACGTAAATCGAAGATGGCTTTGGCTGACACATGACACATCTTGGCTCAAATCTGCGGAAAATCTGACTTAATTTTGAAAACTCACACGCTCCTCCAAATATTGCGGAGTTTTCTTGATTTTGCATTCATTTCTGCGATCACAAAATCACAAAATACTGGAGGGACTGGTATGAGGAACCAGAATCAAAAGGGAACCGTCCTCTTCTGGGTGACACCGACTAGTAGGATTATAAATTTTATAAATTACTTTTCTACAACCGTAAACTAAAGTCACACAGTACTGTGTTGAAAGGATGTTCAGTATGCACATAACAACTATGATTACAGCAGCAGATCTTAGGTGTCTAGTACAAGTCTAAAGTATAAAGGTGAGTTTATTCACTGAAGAAAGCATGAGTCTTTTAGGAAGTTCAGTATAATGTGTTTATAGACGCATCTTCAACCTTGCCTAGAGTACGCTTGCTCACATGCACACACACAAAGACACACACACACACATCCCTTATACTGTCTGTCTATTGAGACAAGTCAACAAGCTGTTCTCTAACAAGGACACAGAGTGTCACGGATGTGAAGTGTCAACTCTTACACAGTTGAACATGACCAGTGTCTCCACAATGAATGATTTGCATATTTCTACAAGATTCAAGCCCACACCGCTGTTTTTCAAAATCTGGTCAGGAAAGTTTTCCTTCTCTTGCCTGACATAAACAATAAATAATACAGATAAGATAAGATACGATCTCATAAACCACGTCAAGTATGTTTTCCAAGTCAAAGTTCACATTTTATTACCACATTAATGTTATTTGTTCAGCTAGGTCATGTTAAGGTAATTAGCACTGACTGTAGAAGAAGTAGTCTGAAACTAACATTTATCATAATAGTTTTTTGAGGTTTAAAATATAGGCTAGAGATTAAACATTGTGTTAATTCAATCTCTTATTTTGATATATGATTTTATCCCTCAGAAGTATTTTAATTCAATTACACTAGCTTCCATCCTGAGGCAACTGTAAACTCGTTAGCATAGTTATTAGTTAACGTGAGGTCACAGGTGCAAACAGTGAGCTTTTGACATTAAAACATGCTTAATTCATTTTGGTTAATTAGCCAGTTAACAGTAAATCTATTAACCAGCTGAAACATATTACTTAGAGAGCGCTGAAGAGATGAGGAAACTGTCCCACTGCTAGAAATGTGCTGGGAGCTTTAACGTTTTTAGCGTTTTCTTAAGTTTCTTGTTTGTTTTGTATTCTCATGTTTGAAAGGGTTTCAAATAATACCTTAAGACCAGTGTTACAGAAGGTAATATATGAGGGTTTGTTTGTTTTTTAGTTCCTTTTATCTGGTGAATGTAAAACTAAAATAATTAAAAGATTAATGATGTCATTTTGTGTTTTGTAAACAAAGTAAAATATCATATGGTTTTAAATTTAAGGTTTTGTTAAATTTTGTTGTCATGTCCAACCCTAAATGAGGTAGAGATAACAGATTTATATTTAAAAGATACTGTCCAGATAATAAATGGCGAGGTTTAAGCCACCTTGAGTTGCGTGGAGGATTGGATCCAACAATAATAGAATTTATTATAAAAATTATTATTAAAATTATTATAACGTTTTTTACTAATTATAAAAAGTTTACTAATGAATTATTAAGCATTTTTAATGGTGATAAAGGTGGAGCGCTATTTCCAGAGCATTTGATTAGTTTCTTTGACTTTAAGAAATGGAATTTATTATTCCACACAGATTCATTGTTTAAAATCATACATTCAGGGGTAGCTCAAAGGACCCAACTGAAATATGCACCCTCCATCCAACCATCCATCCATCCATCCATCCATCCTCTACCGCTTACTCCTTTTTCAGGGTCGCGGGGGAACCTGGAGCCTATCCCAGGGATTATCGGGCAAAGGTGGGGTACACCCTGGACAGGGTGCAGCCTATGCCATTCTGAAAAAAACCCCAATAGAAACCTTCATAGAATTTGTAATGGTTTAAATGGTTATAATGGGAAATGTATTGGTTTTAATAGAAGCTGTAATGGTCCCTGTGGTTCTCTACTGGTAATTTGTTGCCTTCCATTGGTGGCATGTTATGTCTAGTGGATAACATTAAGAACCAGTAATGGTAATGGTTCCTATTGATTTTGTTCCACTCATTGTATACTGTGAACTTTACACACAATAAAATAAAAACTTTAAAATAACATTACGTCCCTCTGCCAGCTATTGATGACTGCTTTGGATATGTGATAGTATTCCAATCTATTGAGAAAAGCTACAATTACCGAAGCTGTAAGCTATAACATAATGTTGTTGACAAAGCAGGGTTTTGGGAAAACAAGAAAAGTTCTGGTGTCCGTGTGGCTCGTTTAGCAAAATAATGGGTTAAGCTTGCAAACTTGTAGTTACACTCTACTGTGGTTTTAAATCCAATGTCCTGTTTAGGTCAAAGTGCCTTGTTTCTAAAATGCAACAATTATACATTTTTCAGTATGAAATTGTATATCCTTACATTTGGTCAATATTAAAGTGCTCATATTTATATTACAAAGAAAAATGTATAAATTAGTGCTATTTAAATCAAAGTAAATATGAAACATACTGTATATTAAAGCAATACTATTGCAAGCTTCTGTTTCTTAAAGTACCTCCAATCCACTGGATGGACACAAATGAATTCCTGTGTTTCTCTCAGCCCTGTCTTTACTTCATCAATGTGTCATCAGTGTTTACAACACATCCCTTGACATCCCTATACCATCACCAGACAACATGAGTACAGGTTGTTGTTCTATGTCATTAAGTAGGATGGGGATCTCCAATGAACTTCCTCCTGATACTCTCAGTGACTAATCTGTGATTAATGTGCAATGTGATGGGCAAGGTGTGTGTAAGAAATGTAAGACACCTTAAATAGAAACCAAATGCATAGTTGTTATTGTACCGTGGAAGGAAGTGTTGACATTGTATTATGCATTGTGCCTCTGGTATATTTTGTAATGCCAAACGATCTTAGGTGCTCTGTTCTGGGAGATTGGACATTTAAAAAGGATTTTAGTTATTCTTTTTCCAAATGACATGAAAAAATACTTGCCTGAAAAGTGTAATTTATGTAAGATTGCAATCATAGATACTACTACATGAACTACTATTATTAATGATTCTTTAATAGTTATTATGATATCAATTATCTTCTGTAAGTGTAGATAAATTGGTTTATTGACTCTGGATTAAATCAGTTTCCAACCATACATGGTAATCATCTCATCTTCAAACGCTTATTCCTTCTTCAGGGTCACGGGGAACCTGGAGCCTATCCCAGGACACATCGAGCACAAGGCAGGGTACACCCTGGACAGGATGCCAGTCCATCGCAGGGCACAATCAAATACACACCCATTCATACACTACAATTTAGCATACACGACAATTTAGCCACGCCAATCAGCCTACCATGCATGTCTATGGACTGGGGGAGGAAACCGGAGTACCCGGAGGAAACCCCCACACACATGGCCCTGGCGGGAATCGAACCCCGGACCCTGGAGGTGTTAACCACTAAGCCACCGTGCGCCCACATGTTAATCAATTCAATGTTAAATGTCATAGTTAGTCAAAATTAAGCAACTGCACCTACAATATATAACCGCATCTAAGTGTTCCCAATCTTCAAAGTACCAAACTCAATGTGCTAGCCACTTAATCACCTCCTAAACTCTACACTTGCACATGAGAGACTCTCCAGTAAGTACTTGTGTGTCAAAGGTAGTGACAGACAGAAGGAGAAGCGTTAAAAGCATGTTATCTGCCTAACCTCCCATTAACCTAAGGTCTGATGCTTGGTTCTCTGGCAATGTCTCTGATAATGACTTCAACTCCCTGTGTGCACTCACACGGGGAATCTTGGCATGTGAGAAAAAGAAAACGAGGACACAAAAGATGGCAGAAATGAACATGAGACGAGACTGATACAAACATACACAATACTGTTTGTGCCAGGAAAAAGGCTCCTAAAATATCCAGACCTTGTCTTCTTGCACGGTTTAACAATGCCATTGCGTGAGTATTTGTTCGAGAAGCTGGGCTTCTTTGTTTAAAGTTTAAAGATTTGCATGATGCTCAGACTCACCCTAGATTCCCAGCTGATGAAGAGAACCTGGGTGTTACTTCTTACATAAGCTTCCTCTAAGTTACGCCCATTTCGCTAAATGTCACAGACAGTCATTTCACTCTGAAAATATATTTTGTGTAAAAAATACTGGGTATAAATTCGCTGGAGCGTTTACAATTCAAGGTGATTTAGTATGTATTCATGACTTCTATTAAGATGGCACAACCCAGGAATGCTCTTGCCCTTCCACAAGGCAGAGAGAGGAGAAAGTTGAGCACACACACCTTTTCTCCACCCGCTTTGATCGAATTCTGCCTCACCAGAACATGGCATGCATGCATAACATATTTCTAGCCCTGTTTGCCAGTTATGAGCAGACTGTTTAATTCCGGTCATAGTGTCTCCACTGCATCCTCCCTCACAGAGACTAACTTTTTTTTTTTTAAAGGTGCAGAACTAGAACTTTCTAGGTTGTTCTGACCTGAAGCTATCCGGCTCATTAATGCGTCTGTTCACCTAGACACTAATCTTATCATTATTTCAGTAATAGCTTGGTCATTTGGCCGGCTAAACCTGTCCATCAAGTAGATTTATTATGGGAAATGTAAGGTCAATGCACCCTCTTTACAAGAGTGAACACTCATGATTTTCTTTCAACATCTTTTAACTTCACTTTCACTACAATTTTTTTGCTGCACTACTTCAAAATCCTTTGCCAGCTCCTGGGAATGAAAAAAAAAATAGTCACTGTTTTGGTAACATTGCTTGAGTGATACCAATTTAGTGAAACTAAATGGCATCCTCTATGCCATATTTACGACCAGGCTATGGTGCAGGTTTATGATGCAGGGTTCAAGTCTTAATTTTGTGTCATCTTAAAGCCAACTTTTGGTGTTAAAAGCAATTACTGAGACCTCTGTTGGAAAAATATGACAATACAGACTGTTTTGCAGTCACTCCTTTAGCTTTCAGCGTGTTCAAAACTCAGTAGATCCCATAGAATCACGTTAAGCACATTTCTGTCATGATCTGCTTTGTCTTTATCTTTGCATGAAAGCAAACAGGTTTCGGTGTTTTTCTTAAAGAACAATTACTTTGGATGGTAGTGAGGAAAAAAGGGTTATTAATAGGTCAAATGTCTTTTATATGTAACTACTACAATCCTCACTGTCTTCCTGTTTCTTGTGGAAAGTAGGCCATTGTCTATTTGGTTTATTTATATAATTGTAGCAAGGACCTACTGCTGTGCCATTAGCTTTGGAGAAGAAAACACACACACACACACACACACTATTCCAGATACATATATTTTACTATAGTGTTTATTCTGTGAAGAATCCGAATGCACTAGGAAGGAAGAGGAAGTGGCTTTGATCACTGAAGGACAATGGACTGTAATGAACTTTAGTTTCAAACAATAATAAAAAGTCAACATTCAAGACAAGACTCAGACATAAAGGTTGGAAAGACTTTGCAATGAGGTACGGCTAGCATTAGACTATTTAATGGGGGTTGTTGGGGTGGGGGTTAATTAATATAGATTAATATATCCATCCATCCATCCATCTTCAACCTTTTAGCTTATTCCTGCTTCAGGGTCGTGGGGAACCTGGAGCCTATCCCAGGAAGCATCGGGCACAAGGCAGGGTACACCCTGGACAGGGTGACAGTCTATCACAGGGCACAATCACATACACACACACACCCATTCATACACTGTGGACAATTTACCAAGCTGCCAATCAACCTACCATGCATGTCTTTGGACTGGGGGAGGAAACCGGAGTACGCGGAGGAAGCACCCGCAGCACGGGGAGAACATGCAAAGTCCGCACACACATGGCCCCGGCGGGAATCGAACCCCGGACCCTAGAGGTGTGAGGCGAACGTGCTAACCACTAAGACACCATGCGCCCTAGATTGATATAATAATATAATGTAAAATTAATAATATAACAAAATAACATTCAGAGGTCGAATGTAATTTGCATGCTCACATCACACTGTCAATAACGTTAGTGTTTTGACGAAAGCTAATTATATCCAGTGCTATAGCCAATTATAGCATGTTATAGCCAATGTTAGGAAGATTTGTGGACGCTTAGCTCATAAACGTACTGATCATTATTTACTGTATATACGGTCGAAAGCCTTCCCTTGCTACATATTAAAGGGATTTTTATTTCACTGTGCTGTGACAGTGAAAAGGAATTACTGTAATTACTTCAGCATTATCTGATGTGGATCTTAATAATACCATGACGACTGGACATCCCGTGACGAACTTAATTACTGTAAACGTTTAGCGCTCATCCTGATAGTGGTGTGCAAATCACGATTATAACACTGAACATTATAATTACGTAGCTATTATTTTACATCCCTCTGTAACTAATAAATTATGTTGGTATGGGTACCAGCCTTTGCCATTTGATGTCCTATGATACTTCTTTTTTTCATACACCTACCCACCGAGATTGTGTAATGACTGGAGTTCACATAAACACTTCATATTCATGTTACTGATTCACTGTGATGTAACAAACACAGACGGTATATAATGTATTGCTTGAGTATTAAATTGTGTGTATATATATATATATATATATATATATATATATATAAAATTACTTCTCACTTGAGTCAATTATGACATTGTTGGTGCATTCCAATCTGTCACACTCCAGGGCAAGAATCTTTGTAGTGCACAACACCCGCTGACACATGCATACCTTCATGCTTAATCAACCTCTTTAAGCAAACGTGATACAACTTGGAGCATCATAAGGTTTTTTTCCCACAATGCCTGTGCCAGTTTTAAGCCGAAACTGGCATTGTTCCAGTCATCACCACTGCTGCAGTATTCAAACAGTGACGAAGGGGAAGACCGGCATGAATTAAGTCCATTACTGTAATTACACGATTTAAAGTGCATACCTGAGGAGGAGCGGGAGCTGATGAGATGATTACAAGTGTTTAAGTAGGGTGACATACTGTACAGTACAGTCAACCCACGTGTGTTTGTATTGTGTGGGTGTAGGTCCTTTTATCAGCTTTCTCTTGACCTCAAATCCTTTGGTTCATTTCGCCGTTGGGTTTTTTAATGCCGTAATTACGTGTCGCTTTTTTAAAAAAACGATTCCTGAAGATTCCTAATGTGTACAAATTGGTACCAAGGATTAGGTTAGATTTGTAAAAGGTGTAACTTCGTTAGTATAAAATTAAGCAAAATCTAACCACATCACCACTGTTTGTTTGAGATTCTGTAATAACAGCAAACATACTATGCAGCCAAAACTGGATTCTATAGAACAGATTATAGGTGCATGTTGTGGGGTGTTCTCATTCTTTCTTTCATTCTTTCTTTCTTCTTTATTTATTTATAATTTAAAGTGCACCTATTATGTTTTTTCAAATATAACCTTTCATGTAGCGTGTTATGTAGCTGTTTGTGAATGGAAAAATGTCTGCAAAGTTTCAAAAAACTAAGTGCACGACAAACGTCATTGACTCCCAAAAGAAGGAACCGATTTTGAACAGCTGAAATGAGTCATTGGTAATTCCATCCTTACTTTCTGAACTAACCTATGTCGGTTTGTAACAAAAAGCCCCACCTCTGGACCATCATGGACTGCTCGCTGACAGTGGTAGATCAATCACAACAGACTGGGACAGCTGACCAATCAGAGCAGAATATGCTCTCTGAAAGGAGGAATTTAAAATGAATCCTTCAGAACGAATCATTTAACGAGTCATTTTTGAAACTGGGGGAAGGTAATGCTGCAGTTTCAATTATGAGCACGTTAAAGTGTTTTTTGACCTTGAATGCATGTAAATCTATTGTATGAGAACTTTAAAACAAAATTAGGCACGTTTCAAAACCATAATCGGTGTGCTTTAAGTTTTTACCTAGTGCTTTCTTTGTGTTTCATCAGCTTTGTGCATTCAAATCTTATTCAACTGTGAAGCACGGTATTCACCTTTCAAAGCTTCTTTCCATTCTATTTACTTGAGGCTTTGATTTATAAACATTAGTTTAACATGGACATTTTCTTACAGGAATCTAATCTCATCTGTCAGTCCATAACTCATGAGGGTACGTCAGTATATAAGTGGGAGCTGCCATGTAGGCAGTTGATGACTAAGCACGTACACTCTCCAATGCCAGATTACAGCCTTTCCATTTACTTTTTTTTTTTTGAGATGTTACTATGACAACACAGGAGGTAGTACCTGCGCGTATGTGTGCACACATGCACGTGTATGTGTGGGCTTGGGTTATCTTCATTGTTGGTGTCACGACTGCAGTTCTTTGTCCACTCACCGTCAAGGAGAAGTACATTGAGAAGCACGGCCTTTACCTGTAGTGAATAGTGGCCTGTTTGTTTAATGCTAATTGATTTTGTTTGTGGGTGTTTGGGTGGGAGAAACATCGTGACTAGGCACATGGATTGGCAGGAAACCTTCAGCCTGAGATGTAACACATAAAAGGGAAAGAAAAACCCTGGTGGAAACATTCAGTCCACTTGTATTCAAGTTGTATTCAATCCAATTTGTAATATTGAATATTTGTAATATTTGAGTTCATGTTTGAGTATGAAAGATGTCATTAAACCACACTAATTTTTAGACCATTGGCCCTGATCCAATAATTTTTAACACTGCATTGTCCTATTTCCATTGTGAGAAACCATGGTTATCATCTTAAATTGTTCCAGTTTGTTACTGTGAATTATGAATAGAGGTACAGGTGTAGAACCTTACATCTGACTGTTTTCTCTTCAGAAAATGTTCCAAGTAGAACCTCCCATTTGTGCTTTATATGCCTAGTGTGAGGCACGTCCAAACCGAAGTTGTCAAGGCCACGTTAAACGCGTTATTGATGGCTGCACTTGTGTGTTCCAGAGTTCCTCCCTGAAGACATCTCAGATCAGTGAAAACAGCTCACTTGTCAGTGAACTCACCTTACTCACACACGCACAGTGCACTGTCCTGCCGCTCACTGAGTGATTAAAATCTCCCTTTTCATCTGCTATGAATAAACCATTGCCACACACGGTGGCTCTGAGGAGACTGCCGTGACTGAGACGAGAGTTAGCTGTCTGACGAAAACATCACGTAATCACGCAGAGATAAAGCCTAAAGAGGCAAAAGTCTGAGGTCTGAGCGAGGGGCGAGGCCTTCACAAGTCTTGTTTCAAAATTTTGATTTCCTTATCATGTTTTCTCAAGCAGATAAGACCATTTGCTACTGCTGTCAAACACAATGCTGCAAATTACTTCAATCCTGTTTGGTTTTGACGTCAGGGTCTGAACGCTTGATTTCATGGAGTAAAAATTATGTTATGAGTTATGAGTATTTAGGGCAGCAGAAATACAGAAGAGAGGGGAGGGAGAGAGAGTGAGGTAGAGAGAGGCAGAGAGAGAGAGCGAGAGAGAGAGAGAGAGAGAGAGCGCAAGACAGACAGACAGAGCGATGAGTAATACTATATTAAAAGCTTTATGCATGTCTTGACATGTTTGCTTACTAACATTAGCAACTGTAAGCTGTGCGCTAACACATCTGTGTGTAGAAGTGGGTGTGTGTCTTCATATACTGTGTTACAGCATGCATATTACAGTGTACATGTGGCCTACAGAAATGTCCGACTGTCACAAATAAAGTGCACTGCCATTAATCTCTGTTCCCTCTGAGCGTCTTGGTGCTTTATATTTGGCCATCTATGCACACGGTCCCTATGATTATATTATAATCATTGTAAACATTTTTACTATTATTATTATTATTATTATTATTATTACCCTGAAGCTACATTCTGCCCCTGAGTCTATCCTTCACTCTTTTTACTTATATCGGTTCTCGGGTAGTGAAGTCTTACTCAGCTTTCTAATTATTCACTATATTCTAAATGTATCTTCCTATGACTGTGGGACATAAAATACAATTTTCCATAAACTTCCGTGGCTAACTCAATAGTCGGGAGGGATTGACTCGCATGCTGTAAAGCAATGTATTCTTTATTTTAAGATGTGTAATAAAAAAAATGTGTAAATGCTTTATTTACCTACGAGTTAGTCAATTTTAGAGGAAGGCAGACATTTTTTCTGTCTGTAGTAGTTTCATGGGACTCCTAAACAAATAATCGGAAGTTGTTAGGACCTTTTGTACAGAATTACAGTATTACAACTCGATTTAATTACGTTTGAGCACAGAACCATGTGTTTGCAGTGATTTCTTGAATTCTTCTTGGAGAGTGGTTGACTGACAACCCACTGGGCCTTTTTCTAGGGTTTCAAAATGAACCATCACATTCCCTTACCTACATGAATGCTCAATACTCCAAGCTTTTCAACAGTTGGTGAGAAGGTAGTAATTGGTAGGATATTTTTGAGAATTTTCAAAAGGCATTTTTCCCAGACACTAATGTAGTCATGGTATTTAGAATATGACAATCATCTGTTGACCATCAAAGAGAATCTGCTCTATTCTGGTTCAGTGCCTTAGGGCATTGAGTCTTTCATGTATTTAGCGACGGCTTTCCTTAGAAAAGGACCATGATGGGTACTCAACAAATGTAGATGTCATCAAACCGATTTAGATGATGATGTGGATGATTGACAAACGAAAAAAGTTGAGGAATCCTCCTTTGAACCAGGAAAGAAATTTGATCCAGCCTACCAAACAATGCAAACGATGAACAACAAAGCTATGAAGCATTTCAAAAATGTTGGCAGATTGAAATTCTTGTGAAGAGCCAAGACGGGTTTGTTTTTCTATTTCGGTTGGCTGTTGGCCAAGAGTAATCTGTGATTAAAACTTCACAGTATAGCCCTCAAGGGTTCAGTCAACAAAGAGATACTTGCTCTTCCAACAGCAATTTATTATCTTGTACTGAATGTAGGCCTGTTTAAAATGTCTTACCTGAGACTATAGACTAATCTGTTTTTTATTTGTTTTTTTTTTCCCTTTCAAACAAGCGACAGCGAATAGAAGCCGCAGGTGCACACGCTGACGAAATGGCAGTTTACAGGAAGCACTCTGATTTGCTATGTGTGTGTGTGTGTGTTTTTTTTATAGAGATAGATGAATTTCCCATGAAAAGCACACTGTGTACATGTATACTATACGAGCATGAATGGAGCAAAAGGTTTGGTGTACGGTATGCTGAAGTAGATATGAATGGAGCCAAAACAAACAGATGCAATAGAGCAACAGATGAAATGGCGCCTTTTGCGAACAAAGAGAGTTCTATGAAAAAAAATACTGCTTTTCATTAAAAAAGATAATGGAGACTTCTAATGACACCAAAATGTCTTTTGATTCTTCAAAAAGGAGCTTTTGTTGTTCAACAAAACAGCTGAATGATGAATATCTTCCGTGTTTGTCAATTACTGAACGGGAATAATAGAACTTACCTTGGAGGATATAAGTATGCTTAGGTAGGATTAATGGTGGCTGGAGATCACAGAGATCTCTCCATGGATAAGGATAAAAAGCTACTGAATGAGTATTTTGTCAACAAATCATAAATGTATTAGCTAATCAACTAGGCAAGTGGAAGCTTCAATGTGCTCTGAAAGTCCCATGTCCTGGAAACCTCACTGACTAGGGTAAATATAGAGTGCTAGTTAATTAGTTAAGTGCAAATACAGTCAAGTATAACAAGTTACAATAACAATTACTAACAACTAATAAGAATTTACACTGATCATCCTGCTTAAAAAGTTTACATCCTCCTGGCTCTTAATGCAGTGTCTTGCCTTCTGGAGCATCAGTGAATGTTTGGACCTTTTGTAATAGCTGTGTGCGAGTCCCTCGGTTGTTCTCAGTGTGAAAAGATGGATCTCAACATCATATGGTCGCTGTTGGAAAGGGGTTGAATATGCAAAAGATGCTGGAAAAGCAAAGAATTTGCAGGACCTGGAGGATTTTTCTGAAGAACAGTCGACAGTTTAACTGTTCAGGACAAACAAGGGACTCATGAACAACTATCACATCATCCATATAATGGCACACAGTATTCAGAATCAAGCGTTGAACATTTGAACTGGATCATTTGTGTAAATTCAGTTATTATCGTCTTTCTCGGGTTGTTGAACCAACATGTCTGCCCTGTGTTGTTGATAATCGGTAGTAAATGTTAAACTCATCTGTCATTTACTACTAAAGAAGGCAGAAAGGAAAGTTTGCATAACTGTGGATATTGGATAGGGCCCATTGGTCCAACCACACTTTGACTCCCCTTTCTTCTTCTACATGAAAAATGATCTAGGTTACAGAGAAATGTCAGTGTCAAACATGGAGTCCATATTTTGGAGCTTTTAAACTGTCCATTCTTCCATCTCCTTTAGCTGATGACAAATCTCCTCTCATTGGCAGTAGCCTCCTGGTGTGTGTGTGTGTGTGTGTGTGTGTGTGTGTGTGAACAAGATCCTTTGAACCCATATGAGACTAATCTGAAACAGAACCCATACTAAGAATGACATACCATCATATCATAGAGGGGTTTAGTTATTACAGTGTTGCCAATGTCTGTGTCAAGCTCTATTCGTAGTTCAGAGGGTGAGATAAGAGGACTAGAGTGATTTAGCACTTGAGCGCATCAGCCTCTCCGTGCTCTAAATTGCTGCGAGCATTCATGCTGCCCTGACACATTCACTTTTTTTCATAAGCAGGAGGTTGAAGTGAATGCGTGTGGTGATGGGAGGAGATTTGGGATTAAGTCACAGCAATCTTTAAGTGTGTGTAACACAGTCTGTGTGATTGCATTACGGATGGATATTTAACAGCATCTCTGGTTCGTGTCAATCAGGCGCACATCGATGACATCAGACAGTGATGATTGCTTCAGGGGGTCGGGAGATCTGGAAACATGTTGAAGAATTAACGTTCGCCGTGCGGTTAATATGAGTATAAAAATGTTTTAGTGTTTCCCTTCGGACTGAAAAATGGGAGTGTAGGATTCACTTTACTGTGCCAGAAAATCACTTCTGAGTATTACAGCAGTAAATTTGGCAGTTCTGGGCCACAAATCCTCCAACATTTATACAGTCAGAACTTACAGATGGTTTCTATTAAGATTCTGTATAAAAGAATGATACACAAAAGAATGATAACGTACACTACTGGTCAAAAGTTTGGAGACACTCAACTGAAATGTTTCTCATGATCTTAAAAACCTTTTTATCTGAAGGTGCATGATTACATGTTTGAAATCTGTGTTGTAGTCAAAAATATATTTGTGCCAACATATTCATTTCTTTCATTGGAAAACTAACATTTTATTTACAAAAAAAATTAAATAAAATTTAACGGATGACTTGGAAAGAAAAATTCCAAAATGCAGCCAGTAAGAGTCCAACATCGGTGGGAACTCCTTTAATACTGTTTAAAAAGCATCTCAGGGAAATTCCTCAAGAAAATGTCTCAGAAAATGCCAAGAATACATTTCTGTAAATTCTAGGTGAAAAGGCTGTCTACTTTGAAGATGCTATTTTGATGCTAATTTTGATTTATTGAGGATTTTTTTATCACAACGTAATTCCCAAAGTTCCATTTGTGTTAATCCAGAGTTTTGATGACTTTATTATTATTCTAAAATGTGAGGGGAAAAGATAAAGAATGAGTGTGTCTAAACTTTTGACCAGTAGTGTACGTTAATACCAAGTGTTTCTGAATTCTCAAATCTGATTGGTTATGAGGTGTCATGTGGTTTGCTCAATCAAATACATCATCACAACTTACACAAGTAGTAACAATTTACTTGAAGGGCATTATATTGTAAAAAATGTTCTGTAAAAATGAGAAGCATTTTGGAATGAGTCTCCAGTATTAACGCTTTTTTCCCACAAGATTGAGCGCTTTGTGATTTCACAGTTTGATGACAAGGTGCATTTGTTTTGTCTTGTTAACTTCAAAAGAGCCTGGTAGGGGAACAACTGTTTATAGCTCATATAACATTCGTGATAATGAGAAAGAACATGTTCCGGAACTTCAAATGTAACCGTAAACGGATGACACTATGTGATTCGTTGACAAATCGCTGAGGTATAAGAGGAATTAAACATTTCAGGGCATGCTATTATTCGAAAATAATCAACTTTGGGGTGTTACTAGTAATTGCACTTCAAATCAGGCCACATCACACCATCTTGTCGTTGTTTATTTTCCCATAACAGCACACCTTACTGTTGTTTAACAGTTCTACAGTAGAAAATAGGATGCATGCTACAAGAAATGGTACTTATTTCCCACCTTTTTAGGGGTCTTATTGAAGACGCTCAAACAATATGTGTTGAAAAACAGGAGCCAACAGACATTAAGATAGTGCGGTTATATTTCTTTGACAAACACATCTAAGAAGCTGAACTTTGCGAGATTTGATCAATTTCTCCGGAGCATCTCGACTCTCTATATAACGCTTCACACGAACACACACATCAGCAGCAGACACCCTTCACATTCCATTCAGTCACTGTCTTAAAACCATTTCAACACACTTCTAGACTTCAGTACTCTCGGTTTACAAGCATATGTGTGTCTAGGCTTCCCACGGCCACGTCCATCATTTGACAAATGTGTGTTGCGGAGCAGGACTTCCTCGAATCGTACCAGGCGTTTATTTTTTTGGACTTGCTGGAATGTGAGCGGTTGAAAGCCGCTCTCAGAAAACACCCAGACTATAAGTTGCCAAGTTTTCGGGGTTAGCCTGTGTGATTGCAGAACACTCATATGTGGAGCTGCCACTTTCACTGTGCGTATGTGTGTGTGTGGGGGTGTGTGAGATCAAGAAAGAGCAGCTGATGAAAGCATATCCTAACTCAACACTTCACATCTGAGGGGTGTTTGGTGAACCGAGTCGAGTCATGCTGCATGAATGAGCAGCATAAACATTTCAGTGCAAAGTTGATTCACAAAATAATGTATGTGCATTTGGCAGCTGGGAAATCAAATCTAGTCATTAACCTCTCGCAGTGGTCTTCCGTTTGGAGCCAGAAATGGAAAATACTGTATATTATGCGGTATGCTGACTATATTTGTTCCTACAGGAGTAGGTTGCTTTTTTTTTGACAAACCAGAATGCAGCGGCGAAGTTGTTTCTAATCCCAGGGACTGTTCTGGTATTTTATGGTAGCTGGATTGTCAAGCATGGTATATTGGGACTGGGGTTTTTTTTGTGTGTGTGTGTGTTTTTTTTTTTCAAATAGGGTGCGGAGCTTTCCTTTTCTGTTATAACTACAGGAGCTATATATCTAATGATAGACCATGGCTCAAATAACAGAGCGTGACTGTGTGTGTGTGTGTGTGTGTGTGTGTGCGCATGCGTGTTTGTGTGTGTGGCGGCAGCTTCTGGTTTGAACTTATAGACTAAAAACTAACTAGCAAAACTGTGTGCACATTTGAGTGTGTTTTAATTACACACATAATTCATTCCAGTGGGGTTTCTAGGTGACGTGACAAAATGGAGGTGCAGGAATATATTAATGGGTGACGCCACAAATAAAGTATTGTACCCTGTGGGGCAGTGCGAAAAAATTTTAGTTGATTAAATTTAGCAATAAATAAATAATTCATTCAGTATACAGTAAAGCGAAACAGCATACAAGGTAAGTTAATGCTGAAAAGTTCTAACTTTACAGATTTGTAATAATACCATTTTTTGGCCATTTTTTGCCACAGAGTGAATATTTACTTGCATTATAATATTATGGAGTTGGAAGTCTGAAATTGGATGGCAAGGCTTGTTATAAGTGAGAGAGTTGCCACCTTGTGCCACCACTGTGGCCACTCCCTGCTTTCCTCTCTCCCCTGACCTTGATGATGGAGTAAGCATACCGTACATGGGTGTGAACTGTGCGTGTTGGGGCGTACGTTAGTTGAATTGATTCAACTTATTAGCTATGTCAATCAATGGTAAATACCTTGGCAAAGCTTCATTACTGAAGTTGGTGTGAGTCAAAATCTAAACTGATGCTATAAATATAATGCAATAATAAGAATTCCCCTTACTTGTAAAGTAGATTGGGGCGAATGGAAAATACTGTGATGCTATGTAAAATCCTACCAGATTCCCAGTGAATTATTAGAAACTACATCCATATAGCAGCCCTTCACACATGTCCTTAAGAGAGATTCAAAAAAGCATAACCCCTTTGAGACCTGGTCTGTTAGCATCACTGAATACATTGTGACCTGATTTGCTATCCATAGCATTGACGATGAAGACAAGCTCCAGCGTCTGCTTGTTCCCCAAATCCGAGAAGGATAGAAAATCGATATGGCCACGCATTATTAGTTCTCCCTCTGTCACTAAGTTGGCTTGTGAGCACCTGCATGACTCTATTTTGTTCATTCCCTAAATCTCTCAATCAATTTTTTTATCTCTCAAATCTGTCCTGTGTCCCCTCCCTATTTTGTGCACTCGCTCTGCTTTTTTTTTTTAACAGAGTGCCTATCAAACTGACAGTGGAACTGCAACAGCTGCAAAGCAGAGACACGACCGTGTCATGTCAGGCACCTAATTACACGAACACAGAGGTCTGAAAGAAACAGAGGGAGGAACAAAAAGAGAGGGAGAGAGGGAGCAAAGCAGCTGTGGTCTGTGTGTGAAAGGACAGCACAGCTGATAATACACAGACAGTTCCTCTCAGTCACAGCCAAAGAAATCAAGAACTCAAACAAGCTCCATTAAAATGAAAACTGAGAATGAGGAATGCATGACTAGGCAAACATACAGTAGACCTACAGTAGCTCAAGCTGGCCGTATGTATGGTGTGTGTGTGAAGATCCCACACTTCTTGTATCTTCTTGTAGAAGGATTGTCCAACTCCCTCGATATGCTAAAACTCTCTTCCAAAATGTGTCAATGCGCTCCCTAGAATATCAAATTCATTTTATAAGCAGCAATTGGAACAGTCCACTATCCTGGGGTGGGGGGACGATGACGACTATCCACCTGTGCCACAATCACTCACTAACACCGAGAACACAGTCCTGTATGACAGCACACACTCTGGCCACTGTAACTAAATCAGACGTGTGTGCACCAGACGTATCGGCTAGACGGGCTGAGCTGCAGACGACAGAGCAGACTAAGACTTGTGTTTGCGTTCAAAACAGAACATGTTCAGGCCGCAGTGGCTCCGGACACACACAGCACACGCAGACAACACCTGCCTACTTTAATTTCAGGCCATGACCTCTTCAACTCTGAGATCTATGCAGGCTACGCAGGTAAATTTCATCTGTAGGAGATGTGACATCAGAATTGCAACCTGTGAGAGCAATGAGACCTCCTACAGTTTACGTTTACTCATAAGTATCGACACCAAAGTCGCAGCTACAGAGTTTGGACTCTCTCTGGTCTTGAGAAATACTCCCTGACTTGTTGCTGGTTTCCATATTTGAATAAACATTAAATATATATAAAGTTTTATATGTCATATAAATTTGTTAATTTAAACACATGCATTTCTGTCATGGTACTTCAAGCAGGAGTGTAGGCTAACTAGTGGATTTATTTTTAAAAAAATCATCAAACAAATCACAAGACTCGATCAAACAAAATATATATAGAACATCAAATAAAGTAAAAAAATCACTAACATACTGTAAGTAATCATTTGAGCCCTACAACAACTTCGTACATACGTACATGGTCACTGCAATAATACTACTGGTCAATAATGAAAATTTCAAAAGACTAACAGTGAAATTTTGCTTATACAGTTCATTCACACCAGAACCATCGATCATGGCCAATTCTGTTGAAAGGAATGTAAATTAACTTACTTGAAAAAAGCTAGTTTTGTCCTAAATTTGTTCGAAACTTCCCTAAACTGGAAATCCCACTGATGTAAAGAAGTGTCTACTCTATTTTGAAGCTGCTCTCTTCTCAAATACCCCTGTCTCTCATCATACAAAAGGAAGGTTTTGACATTGCTTCAGGACAGTAACCTCATCCAAAGTCAGTCCTCTCCATTTTCCCCATTCTGTCTCCCCATTCTTCCATTTACTCTCCTCCCCTCCCCTTTCAATTAACCACAATGCCCTGCGGGTATCCTGGCTAGCAGCTTGTTAGATCTGTTTTCTTACAGAGCCGATGACAGCACAGAAGAAATGTGGCCTTTTCCCACTCATTGTACTGTAGTTTACTTCCTAATGGTTAAGGTTAGATGTTGAAAAAGGAACCACTAGTCTTAAGTCAGCCTTACAGGCTTCTCAGGGTGTTATGAGAATGACAGTTTTCACCATAGCGACAAGCAAAGAGTCGTGGAATGCTCATGTTTGTGGAAACTGAAAAGATGGCTGACAGGTGTGAATGCTACAGCCTAAAGCACATACCGTACAGATCAGGAGAGCACATTTGGCCTGGATGAAGTTTCACGAGGTCTGTCTATCCCCCAGTTCAAAACCAGACATGTTAAATTCACTGTCCAGTTTTGCAACTTTATGTTTGTTTGCCTGAAACTTGTCTGGCCATATATAACTGTCATAAATGGAGATTAGGCATTTACTATATCAAATCACTCACATACAGGTGTCGTTCCTTAGGGTGCATTTTACTGAGGTCAGTCATATGCATGTCAGTATTTGTTGTATGACCTCATGGCTGATAGGCACCAGATACTCTGGTCTAGCCACAGGCATTCATTTGCTAATACTACACTATAAGGGCTCATTGTTAAACTGAAAACAAACTGTCATAACAGATATCAGTGCACCTAGAATAGAGGTCAACATATAAACCATTTCAAATGTTGTACCTCTTCCGTTATCGGCTACACAGGCTTAAATTGGAGTGTACTTGTGAGCTATTTGGAAAGCTCTCGATGCTTTATAGGAAGTCTGTACTTTGGTATTTTGGTGAGGCTAAAACAGAGGCAGTTTTAGATCATCTCAGCTGTGGAGGCCAAGTCAGGACCAGATGTGTTAGAAGGACCATTCAGTCGACAGTTTTGCTTCGCCAAGCAAGTCAAAAATACCATGCAAGACAACAGGTCACTGAGTAGTGTGGGAAAAGAATGCTAATTAGCTAGCTAGTAACAGATTGTAATTAAGAAATTCATAGAAGCTATTAGCTTGCTTCATTAAAAAATAATAATAATCAAAGCCTATCTGTTCGACCTGGACTCTAATTAATAGCTTTATTTAATATTTTTATGTCCAGTTTGGTATATCTTTTGGTTTTACACAGCTTATGTAAAATAAGCCGTAATATAGAATTAATGCTAACAAGTTGTAGTATTACATTTTCCGCTTGATTTTAAAAGAAACGACAAAATAAATGTTGTTCAGGGCGATCTCTAGGCCTATTTCTCTAGTTACTTTATGTATAAAGGGAAAAAAATGGTTTATCTGTGACCTCTCCCAGACTTTTATGTTACACTAGAGTAAAAGACACACCAGTATTCCCACTCACTCACCCACGTCTCAGATGTTCCCAAGTGACCCCACACACCCACGCGCTACTCTACACGCACATGCAGCCGGTGGCTGAAGCATATGAAATTCTGCAGCAGTGTGTGATACTGAGGTCAGAGGGATCAGAGCCCATACTGAGCCAGATCTAAATACACACATGCACATTCTCCATTCACCATACCCCACTGTATACAGCGAAATCCCCAGGGCTGAATAGGCGACTCCTGTGCTCATTTGTTACTGTCTGGACTTGTAGGTGTTAATTGAACCCTGGAAAATGTTGCCATGTGTAGTGTACTCAACACTCACAGCTGAATTAGCCTGCGTTAGTGTTTCTCTGATTGCACATTTGTCATTATTATACATCAGTGCTCACTTTTTGTTGCAGCAGTACCAGCATTCAAAGGTCGCTGTTCATTGAAAAATGCCTTGAGGCTTTAGGACCATCTCACATCATGTGACATTGGTTTATTCACTAGTGCTTGGTAGCTTGTAGGATTACCTGACAACAGAATCCAAATTAGCTGATCACAGCTAGATTACTATTTGCTAAACAACATAGCTAGCTCGCAAACTTAATAGGATGTTAGCTGGTAGCACATTAGAAATCTCTAGAATGACTTTGTTGACTTTTACCCCAAAATGGCTTCTAGCAATCTACGAACACAAATACAAACACATACGAGATCAGAGCGACCGTGTGGTACAATATATTTGGTCACTCCTTTCTCACAATACACTGGCGTTCCATTATGCTGGCATTTTGACTTATCGGACATTTTCAATCAATATAATCAAAGGAATTATTTTATTGCTGCAAGTAGGTTATAAGATGAGTCAGGACACTGTTGGGTTTCTCTGTGTCGATAGTCTTGGAACTGTGCTTAGCTAGCTGCTGGTGAGCGGAAGCGGAAAGGGGAGGGCTTTGAGCCCCCTGCTGGTCAAACAATTCATACCTCTTCACAGTAACATTGGTAACAAGATAAAACGAACAACATAACTAAAGCTTTTTTTTTTATAGCAAAATACTGTGTACAACTGCCGCAATTAAAATGATAACATTAAAACCTTGTAGGCTAGGCAAAAAAAAGAAATACTTATGAAAAAATGCAAATTCGTAAAGCCCTAAGTGTCTACTTTCATATGAGTTATGAACCACTACTATGGAGTGTGAACACGGGCACCCGCAAAACAAATAAAAAAAATTTGGCCACTGGTAAAAAAGAGTTCATGTAAAAATGGTATGGTGAACACAATTATCTACCTCAAGAAGAATTCATACGATGATGCATACAAATTTGGTCAAAATGAGGAGTTCAGAGTGTAGCTAACTTATAAATGTGTCTGGATTGTATCATACCAACCTAGTTCTTACCCAGTTTTTTTTTTTATCTGATTCCTGTGTTTTATGTCATTTGCATGTTTTTTTTATCATGCAGTGTTTATTTAAGACGTATTCTGCAAGTTTGGCCTCCCAACAGCAGACGAATCTTCCAAACAAATGTCATACTGGCTTCCAACTAATCCCCGCTCTGCCAGTAGCCCCGCCCCCTCCTGCTGAGAATGAAGCAACAGCATGCACTACCTGCTGGGACTGAGCCAATCGCCAGCGTCTGCAAGCAATCGTCCAGTCAAAAGTAATACTTTTTTTTTTTATCTCACTCTCGTTCCTGTTCTCTCTGTCTGTGATTTTTTTTTAATGAGCACAGTCTAGAATCCTGAAACTGTCCATCTTGTCAGCTGAGTGTTCAATAAATGCAAGTGTTTTAAAGGAGACAGCTAAAATAAGCAGATAAAAGAGATAAAGTCCACGTTTAGGGACAAAGAGATTTTTTTTGTTTTAATGAAAACATTGAGCAATTTCAAAAAAGCAATTTTTATGAGAAAATATCTTCCAAGCCCCAGTGGGCCAGAAATTTTAATATCTTCAGAACAAATGAACAAAACTAATAGAGAAACACCATCTAAATTCGATCCCAGATTTCCCCTGGCACTCCGAGGCATTATATGTGTATTTGTGTGTGTATGTGTGCGTGTGCGTGTGTGTGTGTGTGTATGTGTGTGTGTTCTTAAAAACCTGTGTACGTGTGCATCTATGTTTGCCAAGGTCACCAAATACAGTCGACTCCTAGCATCCAATGGGACTTCCACATAACAGCTCTCTCTTATAAAATTCTAATTGGGGCAGCCTGGCTCAGGAAGCCCTACCCAAACCCTCAGAATAGCCGTGCCTGTACCAGCACAGCAGAAATACCTGCTCCCTCTGCCTAATACAACACCCGTTGTCTGGACTTAACACACCCATTGGGCTAAGTCTCTTGTGATCTTCAAATTACCGTTACTAACTGAACTGAAAATAACTCTTACTAAAATAAATGACTGTATATTAAGATAGCTAAACTTTGTACACTCCATCAACATGTCCTTCTACCAGTGGTGGTACTTTCCCAAGGTGGAAAAAGTTGTACCATTCCACAAACAAGCAATAATAAAGGTTACTCTGCCTTTCATTTTTTGTTTTGATTTTTTACAGTTGGACTTACCTACATGGAGCTATTGATATCAGAAGCTGATAACCATCTCTTTGCTATTGCTTTTTCTTTTTCTTGGCTTCTGTTGACTTGAGAACACTGTCTGTCTGCCTGAATGTCTATTTGTCTCTTTAATATTTGTGTTACTGTGGACAAGTGCTGCATTGTTGGGTCTGCCACTGAATGCTAGCTTTAAAAAAAAAAAAAATGAATGCATCGTTGACTTCACAAGTCCACACTGTGCTCCAGTTTAAACCGGGTCTTTTCTTGCGGTGTCTTGAAGCAGACAACGCTCCATGATTACTTGTTCACAACGTTACTTTAAATACCATTCAGTGCAGTACTGATATACTGTACTGTATATGAATGCTTTCTTGGACCAAATATGTCACATTGAACTATAGTGTAGGGTCGGTCTTGTTTAGTCCAAATCACAAGCCTCCTGTTATACCGAAACATACGCTTTAAGCTCAGTCAATTATCCAGACATGGCGAGAGGAGGAGGGGGACGGAGGGAAAGGGAACCTTTAGGAGAGGTGGCAGACCTTTTCGTTGCTCTTTTATCCTTTTGTTGTGCCAGTCAGTGTGGCTTTAAGTAGCTCAGTGGCTTCTGGTAATAGGTCCCTTCACACATGAGAAGAGTGTTTCAGCATGTGTAGGATGTGTGTGTGTGTGTGTGTGCTTGTCTGTATTGCATGTGTGTGTGTGGGTGTGTGGGGTATGTTTAGTGCTTAGTGGTTGCTTGCAACACGGTGTAATTATAGGATTTGGAGAGACTTACCTGTTTGTAGCAGGCCAGCTCCGCTATCATTTACTTTAAAGTGGCGCTGAATGTCAAGCAACACACCTGAGAGAGATAGACAGAGAGAGAGAGAGAGAGAGAGAGAGAGAGAGAGAGTTTAATATTAGTTAATATTCATTGCTTAAATAGTGTACAATTCTGTTTGGGCTATGAAGACCACTACGATTTTTCTAATATATTAAAAAATACTGTGGTATAGAGTTTTATTGACACTCATGATGTCGTTTGTAGGTCTCCATCTCTAGCTTATTAACAAGTAACATCGAAACCACACATTCTCCAACTCAATTTCACTCTGGTAATATAAAGTCATTGAAAGCACGCTCCATACTTCCCTATTCTTGGTGAACGAAATAGCAAATTCTGAGCAATCTGCTTGTCAGAAAAGTAGATTTAAGGAAGCACTATGTCTGTCCAGCCAAATAAGGCATTTCAAAACCATCTGCATACTGTATTAGTCCAGCTTCTGTGTGTCAATGTTGTATCCCTACTGCACTATTACACTATACCGTGACCAATCGTATTTTTATTCAAATATCTTCAAATGCTTAAGCTACATTTCAAGTAGCAGGATCAGGTGTACAGGATTAGGGTTGGAACTAAATCCTGCAGGTGGACAGATTTCCAAAAGCACACTTTACCTAATCAGCTAAGTGAGAAGGCCTGATTTGGGACATATGCTCCGGAAGTCCTCACCACCATGGTTTCTAATTGATTTCTAATTGAAGGACATCAAATGATCATATCTTCAACAGATTCAAAGCCTAAGTATTTGATGTTTTAATTATATCTTCACTACCTCCCTAGTTAACATGTAATAACAGGCTATTTATAGCCTAGCTCAGTGGGACATTTTTTTCTGAAAAAACTAAACCAATTTTAGCAAGAAAATAAGGCATGATTGCGTCATTAGTTCTGCCGTGTAACTCAGCCAAGTCATCCCCGGTGTTGAAACGAATTAACACCCACAGTGTTTAGAGTACTTATTTGGAGTCCAGCTGGACCTGTACAAACTCTAATGGTGTTAATTCAACAGTAGAAATTTTAATTTGCATAATTTAGAAACCATGTGCATAGCAGCTCAAGGATGCGCTATCTGAAAGTTACTTTTGTTGCAATAAACATAGAAGAAGGCAAGAAGGTTGCGCACAGGCTGCCTTACATATACTGTAGTTCATTGTGAATGTTTTCTCTACTGCATCTATGCATCCATTTTCAGTACCCCTTATCCCACACAAGGTTGCGGGAAGCCTGGAGCCTATCCCAGGAAATTCGGGGCACAAGGCCGGGGACGCCCTGGATGATCTACAGTGAATGTCTTTAGACTGAGGGGATGAAACTGGAGTACTCGGAGGAAACGCCCAAAGCACAGGGCAGTGGCGGGAATCGAACCCCAACCAAGGAGGTGTGATGCAAATGTGTGAGGTAAACGTACATCCTATTTATTTATTTATTCATTATTACACTTGGCATACTTATTACTATTATTGTCTGAGCTATGCCATCATATTGGTTTGTCACCAGACCCCAAAAAAGGCATGAAAAAAAACTAAAAAAAAAAAAAAAAAATAAAAAAAAAAAAAAATTCACTTAATTTTTTTTAAAATTTTTTTTTTTTTTTAAAAATTAAAATTTTTTTTTTTTTTTTTTTTTAATATATTTTCCTCTACACAGCTAAAGCAGTGTTTCCCAAACCTGTTCTCATCCTCCTGTCTCGTCTTTGCAGCTCCAAAAGACACCTGAACCAAGCAATCAACACCAAATACCTGGTACAGACACATGAAATGTCTGTGGGGTAAACAAAGTTCTTGTTCCAGCTAGGGTCTGGATAACACTGTTCAGACACGGTCTCTGTCCTTCTGTTTCTTGTCTGAGGCAGGTAGCGCTGTAATTAGCCAGCAATCACCCATCTCTGTTGGGTCTCGCTCTCAAATCCCCCACAGGGATGGGGATCCCTGTGCCAGATGGTGCGAGATTGCCCCGCCAAAACCGCACTGTACCCGCCATGCCCAACAGTACTTTGTGTAGAGCGTTATAAAATACCGGATAAACCAGATGAAGCTATTCAAGGTTTTCATAGTGTTACTTGAAAGAAAGGTGCGTATGGTAGGACTTTTACTTTCTTCAAAAGAAAACCATACAATGAAGAGATTTGGAATGATTTATTCACAAATCAAACCAAGTTTACTTGGTTTGAGATGAATTGGCAGGTTGATGGTGTCAGTGTTAGTGCAAACAACACACTTTTTTGTTGTCAACCTCTAGTCTCAACCAGATGTCCTAAAAAAGAATAGTGCACCTCCTATTCATATCTGTATTTGTATTCATTTAGAACACATCTAATCCTAGTTCAATCCAAATAATGAATTTGTATTCGGTTACGTCAGTAGTATATATAGCTTGTCCTAATCCCTCTTCTCTCAACCTTTTGTGCAACAGCAACCTGAATCATCTACCAGGACCATACTTGGCATCCAAAAATTTAGAGAAAAAATAATTAATAAACTGGAAAACAGCAGTGTAAAATCTTCAGCCAGGCTGAAATGAAGGACAACACCTCTGACTGGACATTGCATCATTCCTTTATGGAGGTCAGTACTCCTATCACTTGCCTGACAGGACTAGCCATGTGTAGGCAACAACAGCAGAATGCAAATGGCCCAAATGGTCAAACTGGCATCACAGGCCTTCTGCCACCCACCTCTGTTGCCATAGTAACATAGTCCGGACATGCAGACAAGGAGAGGTCAGGGTTGACCAATGATCAGTGAAGTCAGATACAGGAAAACCAAGAGGACTGTGCAAAAAAATGTATGACTAAAACACAGCTCTTTCTGTACTATACAGTTGTGACAGTTATTTATTGCTATAGGTGACAGGTGTAATTGCCCACACGACTTTATGTGCTTCTGAATAAGTGTTGTTTGCAGGGGTTATATCACAGAGCCAGAAGGCTTTTTTGGAATTGCTGTGGCAGAACGCAGATACCGCAACACATACTTACTCAGGTAAAGAATGCTGCCCTGCCTGTTTCTGCCACTCCATCATGCCGGGTGATTTCATACTCGAATGCAGAGCATTGCTAGCAACGCGCTGGGTTCTTTCCAGAGAAGTTACTGTCTTTCATTTCAGTCAATATTGTACTTTGGAGAAGCCTACATGTTTGATCTGACAAGTAAGCAGTAAAGAAAAATAGCGCTTTGTTTCCTTATTTATGTAATTTCAGATGACACTATAAGATTACCTTAATTCATATGCTTATTTTTTTTTAATCATCTGATAAAAGACAACTACGCAGGACGTCATACAGAATAAATCGTTTGTTTGCTTTTCAAATTATGTCAAATGTCTTGTTTATAAATTGTTTGAAGACAAAGAGTGACAGTAAAAGAGCGTCAGCTGTCTTGGATAAAGTAACAGATCCATTCGAGCTATGTATAAATGAAGCCATTATGCATGTGGATGACAAGGTGCTATTGATGCTTTCACCACATTGCCTTCTCTCAGGGGATCCATAATTTGTCCGTCTGCCATCCACAGGTCAATACATTGGTGCATTTCACTGTTGGTGTGGGTAAATCGACATGCTTCTGGTGGCCTCAAAGGAATTTGTTCAAGGTCATGGTCAAGCCATATATAGTTTTAGCCTACTGATGTACTTATTACACATTTGATCTTTGTTTATGGGCAGGTGTAATTGTGCATGCTTGGCTGATGCATCCTTGAAGCTCTGCTCTACCTTGTTTAGATGAATCAGTCTGCAGTGTGACTGCACTGTGAATTTCATGCCAAGTGGGAGCACAAGAAGATTGTGCTCTTTCAGTTTGCTTTTTGTTATGAAATATCACCAGTCTCGTAACCGGGAAGCCTGAATTCTTTCCCCTCTGAGGAGTCTTGACCAAAATGACATGACAATTTGTTTTCCAGGGCTAAAACCAAAACACAGTCATCAATTCGGCCTGGGCAAACACAACCGCCACTCTGTTCTCCTCTTCGACACTCCCTGACAAAGGAGGGGGTTTTCTTCACACACCCAGGGCTAGGTATTTTAGGGCCGACACGTCGCTATATAGACCCTGGGGTCTCTCAAGCAGTCCTCTGACAGGGAGAAGTACGTTGTAGGAGTAGGACAGACCTATTTTGCTGCTCCCCTGAGAGAACCGCAAAACACAACCAACACCCCCCAACACCTCCCCCTCCCTCGTGCTATTTTAGAGAAGTAGGTTAGGGACAGGGCAGAGAGTTGATTGGCCTATTTACTGTAGTGGAGGAGAGATGAATCGTGGATGGTGGAAGAGGATAAGGGAGTGAAGGTTAGGAAAATAAGCAAAGCTTAGAGATATCAGAAAAGAGAAGCCAGAGTGAGGTCAAACTGCATATGAGAATTCCTTGGCCAAGCATACGTTTCCATATCCTGTGTAAATGTAACGCTATGCTCTGCGGTAAGGAAACGTTTCCTCTCTGTTGCGTGCTCAGGCAGTTTCTCACCCGTTCCCTCTTTGTGCTGTGACACGACGGGCTCGCAGCTCTGCTGCTGACAGAGACACATCCTGCTGCACCCTTCAGCTTTCTCTTTTCTCGTCTCCTCTCCTCTCCTATCCCTTGTTCTCTTCTTACTCAAGCATGGGGCAATCCCTCTTGATGTGTCTCTGGGATCGATATAAAACACACAGCTTAGGGAAACGTGTGTGTGTGGTGTGTGTGTGTGTGTGTGCAAGCAATTAAGTGTGTTTGAAGGGAGGGTAGAACAGCCCATCCCACAAATCATGGCCTGTCTTTTAGCTCCTCTACAGTGAGCACACTATAAATGAGTGCAGCAGCAGAGAAAGGGCTAGCCACAAATATGCCCGACTGTGGTCGGCGGGCTCCTGACCGGCGGGTCCTTCCTCCTCCTGCCTAGTGCTGGCCACGTGCCCAAGGCAGACAAGGGGGAAAGCTTTTCGCTTTTTCCACTCCACTCCATAAACGCCCACGCTCTCAGTCCAAACACGGCGCAGATGTGTGAGAACAGTACATGTGGTAGTGAAGGAGCATGTATGTGGTGTGTTATGAAATTCCTATACCGTTCCTGCACCAGAAGTTCATTATCACTGCTTTCATCTTGCATTGGGATGTCATGGACGTTTGCTGTGGGACAGAAGTGTGTATTGCTGATCTGCGGGTAAATCGGCATGTAGTTAATTCATTCCTTTTAAGCACCCACTTTATATTAGTCAGGGTCACAGTGAATCCAAAGCCTATCCCAGGATCACTGGCCATAAGGTGGGGAACCACCCTGGATGGGACACCAGTTCTTTTCACCAAAATACACCAACATTCCACCCACAATTTGCATATAGTGCACCAATAAAACACTGTCAAGAGAAGGAATTAGAAATCTTAATCTTTTTAATCTCAGTTGATTGTGATAATGCCATTTAACACTAGCTACTGTAGTCCTAGCTGATGAGTTTTACCATAGCTTAAAGCAGCCGTCATCAATATCAAAAGGAAATAAAGGGAGCTGATTCAACTAACAAAATCAACACAAAAGAAACCAACACATGTTAATATAACTAGAGGATTAGCAGTTCCTAGTGGTGCTCCATTATCCTATGTCCATTTTAGAATTGATGAGCGTTGGCTCACACACAAATATCAAAAACACGCCTCGTAGCCACATGAACAATGAATATGTTGGTCAACTTTTCCAAAACCAAAGCACAAACCTAGACTTCTTCTAACAAAAGGCTATACTGTACCCTCTATTCGAATGGACTGCTGGTAAATATTTTATGGACGAAAAGAAAAGGAGAGGGAGTAAGAGAGAGCGTCTTCCAGGGATACTAGGCAGACATAAGGCATAGCACATCAATAATGTATAATCTTGAGGATTGTGAGCTAAGCTAAGTTGCCAGACATCTAGCCATGCAGCAAATGGAGTGAAGCAAAGCAAAAGTATTCCATATTCACCCACTGACCCTTACACAGCGAGACAATGTCACAGCAGATATGCTAATATAATAAGAAAAGTCTACACTGAGGGTCTAATCACTTAAAGAGAACCCTCTTCTAGACAGCTTTTAGCTCATCCTGCCATAAAAATGTACTAGTGTTTCATTAAGCTGAAGAGACTGACCACTTTGGCATAATGAGATGGATGACACATGCAGCTAAAATGGCACACTGGCTAAAATACAAGCAGTTCAATTTACACAGCATTAGGGTTGCACAGTATACCGGTACAACGGTATACAGCTTCAAAATACCACGGACGCCACGACCACTGTTTTAAACAGTAGTACCGTATGTACCGTAAATATGTGCAGCAGTTAATACTATTTTCGCTAAAACAACAAATCTCAGTGCTTTTGCAGAATACACAAAGGTTAGTGACACTTCATTTAACCTAAAAACTTTACAGTAATCTTTAAAGATTTCCTGTTTGCTACCAAATGAGCTAACATTATGCTAACTGCTGTGTGTAAACAATAAAATTCGCTGTGTTTGCTAGTAAGCGAGCTAACGTTATGCTAACCGCTGTGTCTAAACACTAAAATCAGAATTTGTACAAGTGCTTGAATTTGGCTTTTTGAAATGAAAGTACTGGAAAACCTTGAAAATAGCTATGTTCTGTCTAGTGGTGCTTAAAAAAGTGCTTGATTTAAAAAAAATAGTCAATAAATACGAAACCGCTACAGAACTTTAAAGCACATGAATATAATCCTTTCATTCAAAATATGACTCCCCGCTGTAGCCCCGCCCCCTCCTCCCGCTATTCACTCACTAATTTTGACAGAAACAGCTCTGGTCTACTTTTCAGACCCCTTTTTTTTTCCTTAAAAAGCACAGTACTGCCCCGCGAGCACAAGGACCTGCTCTCTCTCTGCAGCTACTCTGATCAGTGAGGAGCAGCACATTCGTTCACTTCTACTGAATGATTTTCTCTCTGAGTGATCATTTTATATACAGCCGAAATCACAGCACAGCCGTGGTCTTTATCTTCTGTGTATGATGTTTTTGTCAGTTGACGAAATCAGGATTTTAGCAGTGCAGAGCAGCAGTTGGAAGTAACTGCTGGTTAACATGTAGTCTTAATGGGCCGCGTTTCAGTCACTATTTCATTTTATTTATTTATTTATTTATGGGATTTTAAAAGAAGAAATAAAGAATATGTTTGAATGAATGTTTAAAAAAAAACCCAGAGCTTAAAAGTCCTGGAATTTCATTATGAGGCATCTGTACGAACCCTGAAATTAGCCGTGTTTGCTAGTAAGCGAGCTACCGTTCACAATTTTATGATTTTTTTGTACTTCATTTCCAAATTCAGTTATTTATTCCTAATGATGTGTTCATTCTTAGTTCTCTGAGGACAATTTCCATGATTTGCATGATTTCATTGCTTAAGGGAACAATAGATGATATATGCAGCACATTGAATTAGTTGCTTGCCAATTGTATGATTGTTCTTCAGTTTTTCCAATAGCCTGTTATTCATTCCCCTTAATACCGTATTCAGAGGAAAATCTGGATTGTCTGTTTTCATTTATATCTATGAATTTCTGTAAATTTGGTTCATTTTGTAGATTTGAATTTGAATCAACACAATATTGCGTGGTATCGTGATACTACTTGGTATCGTGTTACTTTGGCTGGTATAGTATCATAAGATGCATTTATGGTATCGTGACAACCGCACATAGCATTAACATGTGTCAACTAGTACTGGCAGCGCATCGGATTGAACACCAAAGCTTTATCTCTGACTGACATTCATGAGCCAGCAATTAGCTCTAACATCAAAACACGTTTGTTTCTGGTTTAGTTGTTTGCTTGTTCGTGCTTCACTTGATTATTTTGAATATTACATTACAATGTGAGATTGCGTGTAATCACTTATGTTTGTATGCCTTTCGTTTCTTTCTTCCTCTGATGCACGACTCAGTTTTAAAGAGCAGCGTGTGGTGTGGGTGGGATTCACCCAGAGGGTCAGTAGAGCCCCGTTCCGAGAATAATTAGTGCTGAATGAAGGAATGAATTGCTTGATTAGCTGTCTTAATTACTAGCATTTACATGTGCAGCGCAGGACTCTTGCTACGCTTGCTTTAATTAGCCAACGTCTTTGAGGCAGAGAATCCGAGACAGTAAATTGAATTGACTAAAACAATGTGCTTAGGTAGCAACAGTCATGAATTACAAAGAGTCTTTTCACAGGCTTTACGTTTTATTTCTTTGACAAGGGATGATGAAAGACATTAAAAATGCTTTGCGAATAGTGTTTTTTCCCCCCAATGTTTTCAGACTTTTCTTGATTTGGATGAGATACAGCTACACAGATGTTTAATTTATTAGGTGTCTGAGATGAACTACCAGAAAGATCGATACAGCTTGAAGTAGCATGTCGAGATGTTCTTAGAATTTACAAGAAATAGATTGGCAAGCCAGGGAGAATCAGAACAGAGAAGTGAAGAAATTGAAATGAGTAAGTAAGACAGAGAAAACAGAAGAGATAAATTGGACAAGTCTGATGTTTGCAGTGCTACCGAAGCTGGAAAAGCCTGAAGGCTGGTTTTTCAAGCTCAATTTAGCATCAACAAGCTGCAGCCTTTACTCTCCTCTCAGAGCGGTCAGAGAGAGTGGCGGAATACAGGAAGAAGGAAGGAGATTCATTTTTTCAGCATGACAAACTGTTACCTGTGTGGTTGGTATCAGTTACCCATTCCAGAATTGAGTCATAATCTTAATCTAACATTCCTGCCACACATGCTCCTGAAAACTTAGTATTGTATTTGTACATAGTATAAAGATAGCAAATCAGTTTTTGTTTCTATTCGGTATGTATTGACATATGAATGTGTTCTAACCGGTACAAAAAAAAAACGAGTTTGGCTCCCAATTTGTTGAGTCACTGTGATAGACAAAACAATTTCTGTAACTTTTTTTTTCCTTTTACATTTGTGAGTCTCAGTGTACTAAAGTAAGTCTCAGTGTACTTTGTTCGTTTGTTTCTCTTTCCAATGTGCCATCTCTTCCAATAAAAATATATATATAAAAAAAAAAGATAGCAAATCAGGACTTGGGGGACTTAGTGGTTAGCCCGTTTGACTTGCACCTAAAGGGTCGGGGTTCAATTCTCACCTCTGTCCTGTGTGCACAAAGTTTACTATACATGTTCTCCCCATGTTTTGGGGCGTTCCTCTGGGTTATGAACTCTAAATTGTCCATAGTGAATGGGTGTGCAAGTGTGTGTGTGATTGTGCCCTGCGATGGTTTGTTTCCCATGTCCAGAGTGTCCCCTGCCTTGTGAATGTGTCCCCTGGAATAGGCTCCAGGCTCCCCATGACCCTGTGTACCATAAGTGGTACAGAAGATGGATGGATGGAAATCAGAACTGTCTCAGCACCACATACTGTACTGTCACAGCAGAACAAGAACTAGATCATCTCACACCACATGGATTTGTACCCAAGAAATTTGTACCTGCTGTAATCATAAACACTGTCCTGGACACTTTTCACACTATACTCACACTGATCAACATTTCAAGATGCTTAGTACTTTTTGGCTTTAATAATAATGATAGACCCACTATCTAGTTTCACCCAGAAGATGATGGGTTCCCTTTTGAATACGGTTCGTCTCAAAGTTTCTTCCTTGTGTTATCTCCGGCTAATAGCTGGTGTGTGGTGGGCGTTCTTGTGCACGATGGCTCCCATTGCATCATCCAGGTGGATGCTACACACCAGTGGTGGTTGAGTTCCCCCTCCCCCCTTCTCATCTCTGGCTTGCTCATTAGGGATTGAAATTGACATCCTGATTTCTGTAAAGCATTAGCGGGAGTTCTATTGTTCAAAGCGCTATATAAATAAAACAGAATTGAAATCAGCATATAACTGTGAAACCTGTAACAACCCCCTGTACTCCGATCTGCTATAAATACTGTATGTATAGCATATGCATCCTCTAATTAACCAAAATTATATTAATCGTGTAATTTAACATAGTCCCCTTCTTAGAGCTTTCTCTTGCACTTGATTCCTAGCTTTTGGTATGTGCCAGTGAATACTACTACTACTACTACTATTACAGTTTCTTGTGCGCCTTTTGTCTCAGAATTAATAGCACCCTTTTTCTGAAGTGAGAAAGTCTTAAAATGAAACACCTGTATGCAGAAACGTAGGTCTAGTGCTGGAGAGCAGGCACAATTTGATTAGATCTGGAAATGTACACAATGGCTAAATGATTATTAGCTTATATGACATTTATTTTAAACTGATGCTTTCGATTACAGATGGGACTCGCTTCAAGCTAACTAATATGTAATCCATCCATTTTCTGCACTTATCCTACACAGGATTGTCGGGAAGCCTGGAGCCTATCCCAAAGGACTTGGGGCACAAGGCAGGGGACACCTTGGAACTGGTGTCACACACACCCATTTACACACCACGAACAATTTAGAGAGGCCAATCACCCTACAATGCACTCTGGACTGGGGGAGGAAACGGGAGCACCCGAAGGAAACCCCGAAACACGGGGAGAACATGCACGTTTTTTAAATCCTGCTTGCCACAGTTGTTATTTTTGTTTTCTCCTGCCTGCTGTATTTTCTAACTAATTTAGCTGGTCCTATTTCCAAAATATAAACAAACTAATTTAAACCTAATTTAAACTACTGTGACCCCAACCAGGCAGTTACTAAGGATTCTATAAATGCATCATGCAGCACCGTACATTCATGTTAAATGTTGTCTTTCTTTGTCCTGCAAACTTCATTTCTGATCGGTTTATCCTGGTCACTTGGTGTGAGGCAGGAATACACCCTGAACGGGACAGCAATCCATCACAGGGCTCCATGTACACACATATTTTCTGACCCATTCACACCTAGGGGCAATTTAGCACAGCCAATCCACCTACATTTTCTCGGTAGAAGACCCACACACCCACACAAAACATGTTATCACACCCACACGTTCTCATGAAGGTTACGTCCCGTGGGATCCCATTCTCAACCAAATGCCCTTTGAACCTTTCAGTCAATCTTTCTGGGGGGAGAAGTAAGAAATAGCATGACTCCTTTTTGTATCTGTATTTGTTTAAAACACTTTATCTGTTAAATATGTGTCTATATAAAATAGATTTGTATTTGAATAGAAGTAAGCTTTTTAAAGACACAGAGTGGTTGAAATTCCTCAGCCCCTAGCCTAAGCTACATAGGTCACCTTATGCGGCCATATTTTGAAAGGTACGACTGTTATTAGCTGCATAAAGTGTAACTGTGCGTCTGTCACTATTATCATTAAAAGGTATCAGCACAATGGTTTAGTCCTACTGTGGAACACTACTGCATTCAGATCTGACCCATTATAATAGTATTTGTGTGAGAGAAATGTGAAAACTGACCCATTAAGAACTGGAAGTTATCTAGAGCACTAGATGCAAGTATCAGAAGGTTTCTGACTGTACGCACAGATATTCTCAACAAGATGCAGAGACTGAACTCATACAGTACTGTGCAAAAGTATTAAGCACCTTTTTTTTTAGTAGAAACCTTGTTATACATTTTTATTTAATGAGTGGTAAGAGACACTTTTTATACAAAAAAAAAATCTCCAGAAGAACCGTGGCTGGTTCTGCAAGATGCTCGATAAAACTTACCAGCTCATTTCCTTATAAAACTGTAGAAAGTGTATCTGAGACTACGACTGCTACTAAATAGTGACTTTGTTTCATTTATTACTGTTTATTACTGCATTTTATAGTATTTTTTTCCAAATGTAGAACCATTTAATTTCTTTATATTTGAAGACATCTTTGCTGTACAGCATTTCTTTGCATGTGTCTAAGACTTTTGCACAGTACTGTATATGAATTAGAAACATATATGGAGTGTATGTAAGGGCTACTATGGTAGCTGTAATTGACTGTAGCGCTATAAACCTCCATTTCACCCCAGTCCACACCAACTCACACGCCGTTCTTGTTAAATCCGTTTCCTCGCTGGGGAAAGTGCTATTTCGATCCCTTCGCACGGCGCTCTCAGAGGGCCTGACTCTGGCTCTGCCATTTATCTCCCTTTCTCTTTCATCAATTCAAGATTAAGCTCATTTCTTTTCCAGCGCGGTTTAATTCTCCGCTGCAGGATGCACACCGCAGACACAGCATGTCTGAGCTTTGCCCAGTCTCTTCTAGAAACGATCTGTTGTAATATTTCAGCTTTGCAAACCAGAATGACAGGAGTAAGAATTGGTATGAGTGTGTGAAATGACAGGAGAATGTGAAGTGTTTATATTTCGATATTTCAACGTGAGGTCGGATTGATTCAATAACCTTTAAGGTGAGGTATAGAGGTGGGATGAGCAAAGCGATTAGAGGCAATTGTGTGTGTGGGAAAGCAAAACAAGCAGTCTGGCACATTCCGAACACTGCCACTGCTACATTCCGCAGCTGTGAGAATGAACACACACTCACACACACACACCTTCACGGAAGCCAAACCCAGTGTCTGCTTACCGGCAGACGTTTAATTTCATTCACCAGTCATTCAATTTTGGACACAGACTTCACACAGTACATACATTCAACATTTTTAGGACTTAAGGTGTATCTCCTTTCAGAACATACCAAGCAGAGGTGAAGAATTATAGGAATTCTGGACATGAAGCCAAGGCGTGACTGTCCAGCCTCAGGTGGATTAATGGACTACAATCACAGGTGACTAGAAGCCAGTCTGTCCAGTGCACACCTGTCTCTAGTCTCTAGAGTTAACATGGTCCTGATCCATTAACACAATGTCACCAGTGTTGAGGTAACGCTAATGGAATTTAAACCTGAGGAACAAGTGTTAATAACGTGTTATCACGCCCACGGACAGGCAAGGATGTATACATTTGCAGAAACCAAAAGAGACACTTCTACATAAATACACACCCTTAAACACATGCAGAAAGAATTTTGACATATTTACTGTTTAAGCTGTACCTTTGTACCTTATGCTGACAGTGATGTTATTTTAATTGAACTTAAGTTTTATATTGCTTTACAGTAAATTAATTATTACTATTATAATATTATAATCTTGGTAGATTTGCAGTGGTCTGATACTCCTTCCATTTCAAAATGATCGCTTGCACAGTGCTCCTTGGGATGTTTAAAGCTTGGGAAATCTTTTTGTATCCAAATCCGGCTTTAAGCTTCTCCACAACAGTATTACGGACCTGCCTGGTGTGTTCCTTGGTCTTCATGATGCTCTCTGCGCTTTCAACAGAACCCTGAGACTATCACAGAGCAGGTGCATTGATACAGAGACTTGATTACACACAGGTGGATTCTATTTATCACCATCAGTCATTTAGGACAACATTGGATCATTCAGAGATCCTCGCTGAACTTCTGGAGTGAGTTTGCTGCACTGAAAGTAAAGGCAGGACGATAATTTGGCGCACCACTTTTCAGTTTTTTTTTGGCTAAAAAAAGTTTAAAATATCCAATAGATTTCATTCCACTTCACAATTGTGTCCCACTTGTTGGTGATTCTTCACAAAAAATTCAAATTTTATATCTTTATGTTTGAAGCCTGAAATGTGGCAAAAGGTTGAAAAGTTCAAGGGGGCCGAATACTTTCGCAAGGCACTGTATCTAAAAAATTATGACATATTCCATCCATCTGTTTTTCATACCACTTATCCTACACAGGGTCATGGAGGACCTTGGAGCCAATTCCAGGGAAATCAGGGCACAAGGTAAAGCCACACCCTGCACAATGTGCCAACCCATCGTACACACATACACACACACACACACAATCCCACACCCATTCATACACTACTGACAATTCAGAAATGCCAATCAGCCTATAATGCATGTTTTTGGACTGAGTACCTGAAGGAAACCCCAAAAGCACAGGGAGGCAGGATTTGAACCCCCAACTCTGGAATTTCAGTTTGTTGTTTTGTTTTTTTCCGAGATAATTTAAGCCAATTTCCATTCTAAGATTGAAAATAGTTATATCCGGTGAAGAGCAATTGCAAGAGGGCTCACATTTGACCTCTTCATTAACAAATACATCAGAGGAGAGACAGGGGGTCAGCGCTGTAATTTACCCACAGTTCTCAAAACATACCCCTGAGACACTGTCTGTCGCCTTTTAATGCTCTGAATCTATCAAGATATTACAATAACTACTACTCAGGGCAGATGAAATCACATACACACACACACATATGAGTGTGAAGATATTGCAATGACCAAAGTCATAAAAGCACACAAAGGCAAATTCACATACGAACAGATGTACGCTTGAACAAACACAACCACACAACAGATGCTAAGCTCTCGCTCGGCCTGGAGATAAACAGGCTACATAATCCCCGGCTGCTGTTGATTATTTACTCAGCCACTCGTGAATAGGGGGCAAAGATGGCACGATCTCTTCTTTTATAAAGACTTGACAAATGCTGCCTTGCTGGAGAGGTCAGTGTAAATATTAGTGCAGCCACTGTGGAAAGACTCCAAGGGCTACTTTAAAGCCAAAGCCAAGCTTTACTCTGCTGGTTTTAGCCCACACATGTCTACTTGTTTGGTGATGATATTTATGGGATTGTGTGGAAGGCATATATATATAAAGGCATAAATCCTGTCCACACACACCATCCACCCTGATATTACTGCAGATCTAATCCAATTATATATCAGGAACATGGACAGTTTCAATGTAGGAGGATTCCTAGAACTAAGATTGTGTAATTATCCTGTTATGGGTTTGAAAAGCTTCATGGATTTGATTGAGTAGGTTGAGTATAAAATAAGCTTTTAGCCCTGACGTGGTTCGGGTCATACCAAACACATCATCCTGGGATCAGAGGTCATCTCTGATCTCATACAATCTGATCCACAGAACCTAGAACTTCTCGAACACACCCTTTCACGCAGGTGTGTGTGCCTCAGAGGTCACCTTATCCGCCCCTCTTCAGTTTTTCCCTGTTTCTCATCTGTCCATCAAACCTGCCACATCGCCCTGTCAAATGAACACATTTATTTAACACACACACACACTCACACACAAAATCTCTGTATCTGTTCAGACATGCATCGAGCTAAAATCAGACCCCCAAATGCACCATCGGGGTCATTACAAACTCAACAGATATTGCTATAGAAGGAAATAAAGCAGCAACACTTCATTTAAAGAGCATGACTTGGTGAAAGAGGGTTTGGGTGAGCCTCTAGCAGCCACGCTCTGCTTATTTTAAGACGATGGGTCACTGAATGCTTATACTTCTGTGTCTTTGTGGGACTGCAACAGAAAAAGCTAGAATATCTGTCAGTGAGTGTCCTGCATGTGTATTTATAAACTAGTACATACACATATGCATTGAGCTGAACGCCTGAATGTGGGCAAGTGTTAAAAAAATCAATTGTTTAAAAGTTTTAAATATGCTTTCTTCCCTCCCTATTTTCCATATCCCTATTAAAACATTTTAAATATTAGCTGATTTTTCTAATATTTATGATTATGCCCTGCAAAAAATGATATTGGTTAGAAACATATGAATATAAACTGAATATGAACCTTGAATCATTTTATATTGTGTCAAACAAATACGTTGAAATCATGTTATTTCTATTATTTGGGCAGAAGGTTTGCTTCTTTCTGGCAATATTCCCCATCCAATAAGACAATTTCATGCGCAGGATTATTAATAATGTCTATAAATAGGATGAACAGCTGAACAGTCTAATATTTGTTTCCTCATAATGAGGAATAATAGTTCAATTTGCATATATTCAACATGTTTTCACGTGCTAAGATAGCATTTTCTTGGGAAAATTAGATCATTAGATAAAACGAGAGCGTTTGATATTATAAAAGGTTATTGAAGCTTTTTCTAGACCTATTATTAAATGATCTAAATGCATTGACAGGTGATTTTGCTTCTATTCATTCATTTACTTTTTCTGGCAAGAAAAAGCAAAAATTACGTACCAATGAAGTATGACAGTTCCATTATTTCACAGATTATGTTAAATTAGTACAACTGTCTAAAATTGGGTTGAAAAATGACTCATTAGGGGGCGGGGGCAGGTAAATTGTACACGTATTTCCCACATTCAGGATGTTTTAAATGACAGAGATAGCATTTCTCTCTCTCTATGTTCCAGACCTCATGGGTAGGCCCTGGTTGTCAATAAAAACGCAGTAGCGTGCCAGGCTAATGCTTACGGCGACCACAAGAAAGCCACAGAGCCAGAGGAGGAAGAGGCACAGCTTATTTCCAGCTGCTCATGCTTCGGCAGGCCTCACCGTCAGCTAAGTACGACCCCGAAAAAACACACACACCAGATGAAAATCTCTGTATAATCGCGACAAGAGGAAGACCTCTGATTAAAAACAACGTTTGCCATATACCTAGTGGTTCCCACCACACCAATGCACATTCTATCAACATTATGTCACTCTCAAATACACTTTCCCCCCAAATAAAAACGTGCTGCGTCTGTAGATTTAGATTTAATATATGTACTGTATATATCATGTTAGGCCTAGCATCAATGACAACATAACCCTACTATATACAGACTGGATTTTAAAGGCATGCAGTGGATCCATGCATATGGAAATAAACTTTAGCAGAAGTGGAAGCCATTTATTCTTTGAGCGGGTTCCAGAAAAAGCTAGACAAGCCCATAAAATCCAATTACTAAGGCTCCCCCCTCCCAAGGATCTAAGGAGTTGTTGTTTGGGAGCTTTTTTAATATGCGGGTAGTAAATAGAGGAAAGAAAGGAAAAGATAGAGGCGACAGTCAGGGCTGAAGTGGTTGCAGCCGACCTCAAAGTGTAATTCAGACGCAGGCTGGCAAATTGTAGTGGGTGTGTGTGTGTGGTAAAATACACAGATGTCACATGCCATAGTTCTCGACATCAAAAATCTTGTTTAATACACTTCCACACTGTCCACTATTAGGACAGATCCAGGATAAGATCCTAATGAATTGAAGTATAAGAGGAGTTGCAAAAGCAAACAAATTTGAAAATGAAGCAGTGTGCATGTGTGTTTGTTTGTGTGTGTGTGTGTGTGTGTGTGTGTGTGTGTGTGTGTGTGTGTGTGTGTGTGTGTGTGTGTGTTTGTGTGCGTGCGTGCGTGCGTGCGTGTGTGTGGTTGGGCGCAGGAGTGAGAAGTATGACGTAATGCAGCACGCCTTGCATGTGCTGATAGGCGTTATCGCCTTCTCATGTCTTGGCAGAAGGAACCAGGCCTGGAGATGACAGCCAGGGTGCAAGTGTAGGTGTACGTGTATGCGTGGTAATTGAGGATTCTCTTTCAGTGTTATTAGAGATGGCAAGTTAAACTGGATCATCTTCAACACAGTATAACAAAAAAGACGTTGTCTTTCACTGTGTCAGATTTCCTACAGCATATACTTTATACTAGGGCGCACGGTGGCTTAGTGGTGTGAGTGTGTATTTGTGTGTGCCCAGGGTGTACCCCGCCTTATACCCGATGCTCCCTGGGATAGGCTCCAGGATCCTCGCGACCCTGAGAAAGGAGTAAGCTACTGGATTTATTCACAGTCACACACTCATACCGCAGATACAGATGAGCTAGCTGACATGGGTTAGGGGAGCGTCTGTAGATCAAATAACTTTAAGTGACAACTTCCTTCAAATGCTAAACCCAGATTATCTGGATGATAATCTGAGCCTACACCAGGGGGCCTACACTACAGTATGCCTGCCCTCAGAGAATCTTGCCAACCCCCATAATGCAATGCTGCGAAAGCCAAACCACAAATGTAATCACTTTAAACAGTTCACAAACCTTCACTTCATCAGTTTGATTTGTCTGGCATGCTGGAGGTCACGCTGCGGAGAGAGAGATAGCATTGGGCCAATGGGGGAAATAAAGCAGACAAAAAGGGTACAGTGTGGTGTAAATCTGCATCTGCATATAGGTGCACATATTTACTCGGTTCATATTCCACACACACTCGCACAGCAAACAGCTCACAACACACTTCTTTTCCATTTCCCTCCTAAAAACAGCATTTGCACCGCCAGGATTTACCATGTGGTCAAGCACCGAATTAGAACCTCAATATACCTCGTATTCCTCACAGGTACCAATTAAACTCAGACGCCAAACCGCAAAGTTTAAAGAGCCAAAAAATAAAGAACTAAATAAAAATACACATTTGGCTGATACACATGGGAGATTTGTTTCAAGGGACAAAATCCGCATGAGCAGGGAGCACCATGAGATCCGCTTTAATTGTTTGGGTTTTTTTCCTCAGCATCGTCACAGCTCATAAAATGTCCTCATCTTAGAAGAAATGCCTCGTAAAAAAATCATGCTGGAATAAAACGGGTTGGTTTTGTTAAAGTGTAAAAGGCTCATGTAGCATTTTTGTGGCACGGCCTGCCACTGTGGACGCTTTCTTCTGTGATGCACAATAACAGCTTGAACCAATATGAGCTTTACAAGCTTTGAATATATCGGTGATTTCTACATGACCACCAAAAGAGTCCTTATTCCATTATGTGACCTCATCAGCATGAACCAGTCTCTCTGTTCCTCTGGACTAATATATCATCTTTTTACTGGCAATCTAGTAATTCAGGCATGAGGGCAGGGATTACCTCAAAATTTTCCCTAAGCCCCTCTTCTAACTGCATATCTCCCTCACACTCACACACACACACATGCACACACACACACACTGGTTTGAGTCTCATTACATCGATGCTCTTGGCAGTATGGCTGCAGTGGAAATGATTGAACAGAGATGGGGAGGAGATTTCCGTGACCCCCACTCCCTCCTCTCCTCAACATACACACACACACACCAGTGGTCAGGCTCAACACTGCAGGATAGCTGCGTCAACTCTCTCCTCTCCTCCCCTCTCCTCTCCTTTCTCAACCCTTCACACATGTACACATAACAACACACACTCTAATCATGCATAATGCATGAGCCAGGCAGGGAGGTGCAGAGGAGAACCCCGGCGCTACACATGCGATACACACACACATGCGCACAGACACTTCACACTACACACACCTTCTTCTGCTGCAATCTCACTGCAGTCCTCGACATACAGCACATCTCCCTCTCTCTCTCTCTTCTCTCTCGCTGCCTAACTTTCTATGTATCTCTCTTTAGAAAATCCAGCTTTCCAAAAGGTGCTGAATAAAAAGTGCACTGGCCTGAAATAAACTCTGAGCGTTCAAAACGAAAGAAGTTTGCACTAATGACGACATAACGATTTTTCTTCACATTCCCCATCCTTATCTACAAATATTTTCTGACTGACTGACACAACAAAAGCTTTGGAGATGATCCGATAAGATGTGCTTAAAAAAAATAAAATTTTTCGCAGGTACAGTATTCATCATTACTTCTTATATACTCTGGTTCTCAGGAGTCACATGACCGCTGCAGGCGTTAAATCAGTACTTGCAATGGTGCTGGCAGACTGTTGTTTTTTTCTCAAAATATATAGTAGGAGTTGTAGATATGATGTGGGATGTGTTTATTAATTGCATATGATTTTATGGAATTTTACGGTGCGCGTTTAGTCCTTTGGGCACTACAGTACATTCACAGCTTTTGCCTTCTGTACTCCTACAAGCACAAATTGAAGAAATGTTTCCTCTCCTTAACGTAGACACAACACAATCCTCAATAGTGTTAGATAATGTCCATTTACTGTCCATTCATGTCCGGCTGTACGTGAGTAAGTGTGAACTCTATGGCCTATAATACAAATGAGTGTATTATAAGTTGATACCTTGTAATAGATATATTTTTGTCACATAATGACATAAATTCACCCTATGTGAACTAACTCCTTCTGCTGATTTTAGAAGTTTTACAGCAGTGAGTCTGCACTTTCTTCCTTTGACTTAATCAGTCTGTGGTCTGTGTTACTGACTTTGCTACAACAATGAGCCACCACAACAGAGACAGCGAGCACAGGAACAGCAATTTTCTTCTCTAATGTGTTTCTGGATTAATTTTTACATCCATAAACGCAATTTAAACCAAATGATAGGCTAGTCCATCCATCCATTTTCTGTACTGCTTATCCTACACAGGGTTGTGGGGGAGCCTGGAGTTTATCCCATGGGACTCGGGGCACGAGGTGTGGGATACCCTGGACGGAGTGCCAACTCAAGGGCACAATCGCACACACATTCACATACTACAGCCCATTTGGAAACGCCAGTCAAGCTATAACGTATGTTTTGGACTACGGGAGGAAACTGGAGTACACAGAGGAAACTCCCATGATAGACTAGTTTAGGGTGGAGTAGAACTCATATTTTAGTCTTGAGTTCCAGTCAAGAGAGAACCTAAACAGTAGATGTTCTCCTTGAGGAGAAATACTGCAGGTCCTGGGCTGACTAAGAATATATATACAGTATATGCATATTATAAGCATAATTAGTGTTCTGGATCGCTAAGAAGAAGAAAAACAATAGGCTATAATTTGAGATGGTATGATTTTCCCCCCCACTAACTTAAAGAGAAACGAATGAAAAGTCTTCATTAAGACAGAAAATAACATGCTTCCCAAACAAGTATATATAACATGGTCTGAGATATCATCTCAATTTTAGGTTTAAATCATAAATTGTGGCCCAAATTATTTCTTTATTTCCAAGGCCCAAATTATTATTATTTTTTCATTTCCTTGGAAATTATCCTATTAGTTATTTATGAAAATATCCAAAGCCACCTGGCACGCCACCAAAGATCACCATCAAATCATTGTTAAATATGCACATGTTACATGAGCAGAATGAGTCTTTATTTTTTCCTTCTTCTTCTTCTAGCTTACGCAGTTGACGTAAAGTAGCTTTTTGGGGCAGTTTCTATGGCAACGCCGTTGATTGCTTTCTACGTCCATATTTAATTATCTTGAACCAACTTTAAGCCATCATTTCTCATCAATACAGCCATTCTGACTACATTTCCAACACTACACATGTCTGAAACAGATCACAATCCTTCTTTTCATCGCATCATATTAGGCTGATATGATATAGCCTATGATATTGCGACAGCAGTAACAACAAGTTATAATTTATTTGAGAAAAATTTTTTTGCGCATAGCAATTCATTGGTACATTGTATGACACCTGAGATCTAGGTTTAAACCAAGAGACAAGTTTTAGTAAATTATCTTTATAGCCTACTACTAAATGTGGATGCCTGTATGATGACGCAACGGATCCTTAATTATAGGATATAATTATACCTGATCACCTGGCAAACTGATACTATTTCTATTTCTCTCTCTCTCTCTCTCTCTCTCTCTCTCTCTCTCGCTGTCTAAAATATAATTAGACATTATTTGCGCATGACACATCCTATCTGAGTTTAGTTCCCAAGGTGTTCGTTTGTTTTGGGTTGATTATAGATACACAATAAGTCAGATTATTGATCAGACATTGTTCAAACGTAAGTCAATATCCTGTCCTTTAAGTCTTTTAAGTCGTTACTGATACCAGACCGCGTTGATTACATCACCAGAGACCTAATAGTTATCAGTAGCCAGAATGTGTCGCGTTTCATAGGCTACTATTAACACACTGAGTGTATAAATATATATATATGTTTTAAGTGACTCCTATGAAGATGTCAAATTCATGTCAAAGTCAGTTTCTAAGAGATTGTGGAAAAAGAAAGAAAAAACAGAGCCTGGTGCATTCCGGTGCGCTACACATCCACACAAAGGAGATGTCAAGACGTCGGCTTCTTACCGGCTACCGTGTATCTGTCCATGTAATTGAGCACGTTGCCGAAGCTGAGGATCCCGGCGGCGGTTGTGGGTGAGCGGCACCGCAGCAGCGCGGCGCGGAATTTCTGGCCCGGTTTGCACGCGGATTTGCACTCCGGATTCGCCTTGAGCGCGGCGCTCATGCTGCCCGAGAGCGTGCGCACCTCCGCCGCGCTGCTGCAGCCCTCCAGCTCGCATCCGTCGCTTTCCACACACATCTTGTCGCACGAGTGATCCAGCGCAAGAGATCTCACTGACAGTCTCTCAGGTACGGGGTAGGTGTTGCTTAAAAGACGGGAGAAAGCAGCAATTCCGAATAACTTAAGCTAATTTTTTATTATTATTATTATTATTATTATTATTATTATTATTATTAAATTATTAGACTAATCAATCGAGGTGGAGAAAGTGCTAAGCTCGGTTCATGGTTCAGCGTCAAATTGCAATGACAGGATTGTGCGCTCCTCTAGGCGTTTTGCTTTGCCTTCGCGCTGCCATGCAGTGGAGATGGAGGCGTGGCTGTGTGCGGAAACCCCGCCCCTAGACAACGGTGGAAAAAGCACCTGAGGAGCGGGTGGAATGTAGAGCATGTTGACTTCGTACATAGGAATGTGTTTGTGCGTCTTTTCTGCGCCGTGTTATTGTGCCATAACAGCTAGAACTGAGTAAACCCTGTGAATTAACAGGAAGTCTTAATGAGCGATGGAGATTCCAGTCCACACATCCATACACACCCAGTGGCCAAAAATAGCTAGATAGATACACCTTACTTGGACTTACCTATTTGTCGTTTTTATCAGGTATAGGCTACATTTCCATTTTTCATAAAGAGTTCTGACTCATTTAAAAAAAAAATTCAAGCCTTCGTTCATTCATCTTCAGTAAACGGTTTATTCTGGTCAGGGTCACAATGGATCAGGATTCTGTCCTGGGAACACTCAACACAGGGTGACAGTACACCCTGAATGGGATACCAGTCCATCACACACGTTCACACACTCACTCACACACTTACGGCCAAGCTACACTTAAAAAAATAGGTTATTTAATGGTTCTTTATAGCAGCATAGGCTTCAGAGCAGTGTGTTGGTTCTTCAACATCCCATCCCTTAACAGGTTAAAGTGAACCCTATAAGGTTTTTTTTGTGGGACTGGAAATGGTTCTCTTTGCATCACTCTAAAGAACCTTACTTTGGTTCCTTAAAGCAATAACTGAAGGTTTTTAAGAGATGCAGTAGATACTCTACACTCTTCAAAAATTAAGGTTCAAATTAGATCCAAAAATATTTTTTTGGCTCTAGTAGAACCCTTTTAAATTGCACAAAAATCCTTTTTCTTTCAAGTTCTTTGGAGAACTGTCTATTTACTGGTGCTTTAAAGAACCCCGAAATGGTTCTTCACAGCAGTGCCACAAAGAAAAATTTTACTGTAGCTTGCAGCATTATGATTAATTTGCCGTTTTCAAAGCGCCAATTAACCTCTTAATCTCTCACTTTTATATCATAACTATGTCAGATTTCAGCCTATAATATAGCTTGCATGATTAAGTCTAAGGGCAAACCTAAAGTATCTGCTTCAACTGCTCTGAGGTCAGTTGAGAAACATCATAATTGCTGATTGGGTATAAAAATGCATGTTTTTCCGAAGAGGAGACTACAATATGCCACCAAATTATCAGGAAGGGGGGAGGGACTTGGGGGGTACAGTGACTTGTTTAGTACATTTGCCTCTGTCCTACATGAGCGGCGCTTGCATATTCTCCCATGTTCTTCATGGTGTCTTTGGGTTTTCCTCCAGGTACTTCAGTTTCCTCCCCCAGTCCAATCAGCTGATGGGCATTTCCAAAATGTCCGTAGTTTGTAAATGTGTGTGTGATTGTGCTTCTGTGATGGATCCCCCAGGGTGGACATCTTGGGTGTATGCCACCTTGTGCTCCAAGTTCCCTAGGATAGGCTCCAGGCTCCCCCCTGACCCTGTGTAGGATAAGCTGTATGGAAAATTCATGGATGAGTGATCAGGACGTCATTGTTTTAATACTGAAACCAACCTCAAAAAAATGACTTGGTGTCCTCATAGCTAATTACAGCCATTTTGTAGGTACACAGCAGATCTGTTGCCATACACAATTTGTCAGCACTCTCTGACAAACTCTCAGAGGACCACTGCTGCCCAGATATTATTTGGGTGGGGGAAGATTTTCAACACAGCAATGCCACTGGCAATGTCTTCTGGGCGTGTCACACTAAAGTAGGAGTGTATCAGCATCTATTCTAGGTGTCTACACAGTGTTCTGTGGTCAGGATCTGGCCCTGATGACATGCCAGAAGACAATTAAAATGCAGTGCATGTGGAAAAAGGTAAGCCATAGCCTCTAGCTATGCATCCACATGGTTAGCATGTCTGCCTCTCACCTCCAGGATTTTGAGCGGACTTTGTATGTTCTCACGATGCTTCCGGGGTTTCCTCCAGGTTCTCCGGTTTCCTCCCCAAGCCCAAAGATGTAGCCTTTGGTGTAGCCTGATTGGCCTTTCTAAATTGTCTGTACTCTGTGAATGGATGTGTGAATGTGTGCAGTTGTGCCCACCTTGGTCCTCAAGTTTCCTGGGGTAGACTCTGTGTAGGAAAAGAGGTATGGAAAATGGATGGATGGATGTGCATAGCAACAGATGGCCTACACAAACCGTAAACTGTCACATGAGTACAGTCTAGATGATGGTATGTTATGATAAGTGCAGACGGGAACCATAACTTCAGAATTTTTGCAAATGCATTGTCTGTGTCTTTGTTTTTCATCTAATGAAAATTTGTGAGTTCAATCCTTTAATGTTCTCTATATAAATATAAACATATTTAGCATGGTTGTTCAAATGGAATGGGTTTAATCTAAAGCTCAATAACAAGATTCAAGTCCCACTTGAATTAAACTGCGATTTTAATCAAACTAGTGCTGCTATAATGAGAATTATTAATTTATTTTTTATGTGGAGCCCACATGACTCCACATGCCAAAGTTTCCTTGGGCAAGACACTGAACACCAAGTTGCTACCGATGGCATGTTAGCACCTTGCATGGCAGCTCTGCTACCATTGGTGTGTGAATGGGTGAATGAGACACAGTGTAAAGTGCTTTGGATAAAAGAGCTATATAAGTGCAGACCATTTACCATTTATAATTCTTACTGTTGAGCAAGGTTCCTGGCTATAATCCCTTGATATAATCAAACAACTCAAACTATTTTTTTTTTTACAAAACAAAGGAGAAATTGTAGAAATTATAATTCCTAAACCATAGTTTGTGTCAGCCAATGCCTCACATGGCTGGTGGTTAAACATATTAAAAATGATGCTACTCTCAATCATCTGGTATCTTCTGAGAAATAATAATTTCCCGCATTCCTGTGGCATTGGTTGAAAATCATTAGTGGAATTTTTGCAACGGTTTTGTTTAAATGTAAAAGAAAAAATATATATAATAATCTAGGTTAGAGTGGATGCTTCCAGTAGCCGCATATTACACCATGCTAAGACAATTATAGATCATACAGTACAATTCTTCCTTCAAAAAGGTCCCTTATATACTAGAGTTGGACAGCGTGTGGTTGAATTGCTTTGACATAAACACCATAAAGCCACTCATGTGAAAAGAAACTCAAAAGAACAGCTACGGTGTGCTACACTGTGGTTAACTCTCCACTGGACATCACAGCCTAGTGTAACCCAGCTGCTTGGACTGCAGCCCATGCGTATTACACAGCGGCCTGCTGTGCAACAGAAGTTTGACTTCTCAGTTAAAGTTTAAAGGAAATTTGTGTCAGGCTCAAAGTTCAGCATTGTTTAGCCCAACATAGGCCACAGTTTGCTACAGATAATTGACCTTACAGTATAATCTGTTTGATATATATATATATATATATGTTTGGATAGATCATTGATTCTTCTGTTAGAGAGATTAAAGCACAGCAGAGCTACATGCTCCAGTGCACATTCACTTTATTTTTCAGGAAGACTAGCTCTAAAGTGGTTTTGAGAGGGGTTAGACCTGGCTATACTTATTTTGTATGCTGTCATTTTAGTTTTGGTTTTTACACTTACCCACTTCACTGATTACTCTGTCGTATCTAAATTGTGTCACTTTGTTATTAAAAGTTTAAAAAGTGATCATAAATATTGGTTATTTGGTACAACAAAAGATAGAATCATCGTATAAAATATCTGCACATTATAGTGTCTCATTGTGGGACTCAAACTTGTAATCATCTTCAGCACTCTGGACAGCTCATGATTAATATCATTAAGATCCTTTATTAATTTACCTTTTATAAAAACCACAAATGCAACATAATGATTACTGATAATACATATTATAGTCTAAATGCTGGTGGATAATCTTCATCCTCCTTACTTTGCTGATTCTTTAACAATCTTTGCCGTAGCATCAGCTAGAATCAACCTAACCTAGTATATTTACAACCACATGCTATTTGTTACGCATAGCATTTTATTTTATTCTACAACTTTTTTTAAACCAAATTCTTCTAGTCTGGCTAGTGTGAGATCAATTAATCTTCTTAAACAAAAGCCTCTGTTAATCCTCACCTTCGGCGAAACCCATTCATTACAGAAGATCAATTCAAGCATTCGATCTGTATCAGTTAACGTATCTTTTGTTCTGTACCGGTCCTTTGTTTTTATGCTTGTAACATCATGTCTGAATTTAAGAACATGAACAAACAGAAGGGGAATAGAGACTGTGAGGCAATACGGTGTACAAAAATGTTTATTCGTTTGATTACATCAAAATATAAGGAAAGTGATTTTTATGCATCTGTTAGGGTTAGGGTTTTGAAATGAAACGGATAAAACTGTTTATTTAAGTATAACTACAAGTATAACTAAACTCTCATTTAAAAAAAAAAAAAAGGTACTAAACCGTACTGCACCTTGTCACTGAGGTGGTGCACTTTTAGTACCTTTAAGCACCTAGAAAAGCACACATTAATGTACTTTTATAGCTTTACTTTCCAAAGTAATTTCAGTCCAGTATTTAATTCAAATCTCTTTTAATGGTACACCCAGGTTGAAAATAAAGATGCAAAAGATAAGGGTAAGACAAAGAAAGGTACAGTTTATTGCCCTTTAATCAGTGAGTGTATCTTAAAATGAGTTTGTTTTAATGATAAAAAATACCTTAAAATTCTTAAATAAGAATTTAAGAATTTTAAGGTATTTTTTATCATTAAAACAAACTTAAAATACTCCTTAAAATACTTAAATAAATCTCCTTAAAATACTTAAAATACTTAAATAAATCAATCTCATTCCCAATATGTGTGTCAGATTTCATAGCCGTTTTTCCATTGAGTCAATGTTGACACACCAGATATACTGTGCCGTAAAACTGGCTTTTAAAAAGACATTAGTATGACGTTCATGAATGTTTTTCTCCCCGTTCAGTAAGAGTTACCGGTTTAACACAGATACTACAGTTTAATTTGAAAAAAAAACCACCACATTTTCACTGTAGATATAGCAAATGATAAAAGTGAAAGGATTATGTATGATAATTAAAATTAATCTTGACAGTAAGACTATGTTGTAGGAAGCACACGGGTCAACGACTCCAGGAAACAAGAAGAGACTCAAGACACTTTAATCATTTTTGGACAAGAGGCAAGTATTTTAATCCCTGTTAGCTAGTAGTTCAAAGCAGTTTCCCTTTATACAGTTTGTTTATCATGATTTATCATGATAACTTGAGTTAACAAGCCATCAACAAGACAGTTTGAAGTGACATTTTCCATTTTGCTTACATCAGATGGAGAGATTTGGTCTATATTTGTTCAGCTAAGGGCTGCATGTCTTGCAATGTATCAGTTTATCAGTGGCATAAGCAGATGGGTCTGATCATACTTTATGAGCTCCCATCCAATCAACAGTACTTAAAAACTGCAGTCTTCACAAAAATGAATATGACTCGCATGAACTGTGAATGGGGAGGAGAATAGACAAGTAAAATATGAAAAATGAGACAGTATGGCCTTTGACCGTTAACCCTTCTATTCTACAAGCACATATCCAGGTCACGTGCCTCCCCGCTGGCCTCATGAGGCTGAACCAGTAGCCTGTAGGTATTGTATGTATACGCCATAACTGATAAGCCAAAGCAACACACGCCTCTGGGAAGATCAAAGGTTATGTTTGCATGTGTGTATGTGTGTGTGTGTGTGTGTGTGTGTGTGTGTGTGTGTGTGTGTGTGTGTGTGTGTGCGTGTGTGTGTGCCTGCATGTGTTTGCTGCTTGGGATAACACAGCATAGTCATTATCTAAGAAGGAAACCTTTGTTTTGTTTACTAAGAAGTGATAAGTGTCAATAACAAGGAAGTGGCCAGTCCAGTTTGATTAAACTCGACATTGTTTACTCTCACTGAAGCGTAATTCCTCTGAACTAAAAATTGACTTCAATATCAAAAGTAAATGCATATGCAAAAGCGAAGTGTCCTAGAATACAAGTTTATATACATATGTATACTCTTTGGCAGACACTTGTCTTAATAATACCTTAATTTTAAATAATACTACATTACAGTTGAATCAGAAGGTGTTGACTATTCTTCTACAACAGGAGCTCTAACAATAGATCCTTCTGTAACCTAAACCACAAGTACTGTATATGTTGATCCACTATTTCTAATATGTTACTGTTCCTATAGTAACAGCTCAAACACATGGACTTGTATGGTGGACACTTCATATTATCCTCAGATTTTTTTTAAAAACAACACTTGTTAAATAAAGAAAAACACATAATCATTTGTGTGGTGAAGTTTTCTGTCAGGAGAAGTTTATGTAACATTTATGCAAGTCGCCGCACTTTATGCTTTGTAACAGACAGTAAGTCTCATGACATAGGAGAGACTTCAGGACAAAGCTGCAGTCTTTCTGTCCCATTTACTTCAAGATGAAATAATGAGACTGATGCGCAAACAACTGTTTATTACTGCTATAATGTAAGCAATAACATTCTACAACATTAACTGTAACTATAAACTATTAAATAACATGATGTCATTCTTTAATAAATTAAACATTTTTATCATTAGCAAATCATTTAAGGTACAGTATCTCACAAAAGTGAGTATACCCCTCACATTTTTGTAAATATTTGATTATATCTTTTCATGTGACAACACTGAAGAAATGACACTTTGCTACAATGTAAAGTAGTGAGTGTACAGCTTGTGTAACAGTGTAATTTTGCTGTTCCCTCAAAATAACTCAACACACAGCCATTGATGTCTAAACCGCTGGCAACAAAAGTGAGTACACCCCTAAGTGAAAATGTCCAAACTGGGCCCAATTAGCAATTTTCCCCTCCCCAGTGTCATGTGACTTGTTAGTGTTACAAGGTCTCAGTTGTGAATGGGGAGCAGATGTGTTAAATTTGGTGTCATCGCTCTCACACTCCCTTATACTGGTCACCGTCATATCCAGAGGTTGTCTTTGGGAAATAGACGTATGAGTGCTGCCAGCATTGCTGCAGAGGTTGAAGGGGTGGGGGGTCAACCTGTCAGTGCTCAGACCATACACCGCACACTGCATCAAATTGGTCTGCATGGCTGTCGTCCCAGAAGGAAGCCTCTTCTACAGATGATGCACAAGAAAGACCGCAAACAGTTTGCTGAAGACAAGTAATCATGTCACACCCCTCTTCATCTCCCTCCACTGGCTTCCTGTAGCTGCCCACATCAAGTTCAAGGCCTTGATGCTCACCTACAAGACCTTGTCAGGAACAGCACCCTCCTACCTCAACTCTCTCCTGAAGGCATACATTCCCTTTCGCAATCTGCGATCGACTAGCGACCGACGTTTAGTAGTTCCCACTCAGCGAGGCGTAAGGTCCCTTTCCAGAACCTTCACACATACCGTTCCCCAGTGGTGGAATGCTCTTCCGATCTCAATCCGGACTGCAGAGTCTCTCACTATCTTCAAAAAACAGCTAAAGACCCACCTTTACCGTGAACACCTAACCAACTCCTAAAAAAATAAATAAATAAATAAATAAATAAATAAATAAATAAATAAACAAACACAGACAATGCACTTACACCTCTACTCTGTACACTTTGCTTCCTCTGGTATTCATTTAATGGATCTTGTATATTAGCACTACTTGTATTGTTCCCTGCTTGATATATCGCTATGCTTATTTGTAAGTCGCTTTGGATAAAAGCGTCTGCTAAATGAATAAATGTAAATGTAAATGTAAGTAGACTAAGGACATGGATTACTGGAACCATGTACTTTACATACGTACATTATTTCACAAAAGTGTACTCACTTTTGTGATATAATGTACATCCACCACAAGTCGCCAGTCGCTGTACTGTGAAGTGGCCAGTAGGCGTTCCTACTCCTGGTTGCCACTGTACCATGTACATATAAGTGGGTGGACAGATAAGAGAGTTTTCTTGAATCTAAAATTAATCAATCTGAAGGGAGAATGTTTGAAGGGAGAAGGTCCAATGTCTTTTATTCTTCACATAACGTTGACTGTACTTGATTTAAGTGTAGGGCTTCCCAAGAGAACAACCTGTCAGTAACCAAATTCTCCAACATCTGAAGGGATGTCCTTACAGTCCTAACATTCTTACAGCCTAAAGGTTTAATCTGATCTCTACTTCAGACACATTTTGTAAGGGTCAGTAATACAGTACTGATTTATCTATGAAAAAGAAGCCTCCAAAAGACAATCCATGAGCAAAAACTACATTTCTGAGAAAAGGCTTAATCTTCAGTAAGTAAAAAATTACATATGTAGATCATACCAATTGACTGTCCACTGGCAAGGTGGCTTCGTTAGAGTTAGAGGTTAGAGGTTTAAATCCCGCCTCTGCCCTGTGTGTGTGTGGAGTTTGCATGTTCTCTCTGTGCTTCGGGGGTTTCTTCTGGGTATTCTGGTTTCCTTCTCCAGTCCAAAGACATTTGTGTGCATTTGTACCCTGCAATAGTGTTGGCACCCCATCCAGGGTTTTCCCCCCGCCCTGTGCATTGAGTTCCCTGGAATGGTCTCCAGGTTTCCTGCAACCTTGTGTAGGATAAGTGATATGGAAAATGGATGGATGCAGTGTATGAATACAAAAATAATAAGATATTACTTCATCTTCAAGTATCAAGTATCATCAAGTTTCCTAAAACCAGTCCCACAAGGATGTTGCAATTTTGCAATCCAAGAAATGAACACAAAACTATACAATTTTCAGAGGAGCTTGCAATTTTTCAAAGTTACAGAAGATTTTCCACAGATTTGTGCCAAGACTCGTCATGTGATGTCACCATGCACATTTAGACAAAGCCCTCTTTGATTTATGTGCTTCAGCTAAAAAGTCTCATTTACCAACAAACATCACAGCGAAAGATCGTGCAAAACAATTTCGTGCCATTTTTGGCCTCTACAATCACAAAACAAAACTCAGTACAATCCTGTACGGACAGTAAAACTACTGATCTCTCAAAAGTTTTATGTTACACACTGTAACGGCTGTATTTTTGATAATTGATTAAAAATAACCACATCTATAGCATAGTACGATTCAACTGGACTGGATTTCAACATGTTTCTCTGTACTGAGGGTGAAAAAAAACCCTGTTCTCCGCAAATCTCATTAAGAATGGAAATCTAAAGGTTTTTTTTTACTAAATATGGATTGTAGAACTCTTTACCTATCAAAATGATTTGTTACTTACACTCTTTACTTTCAAAGATGGAACTACAGGTTACTAAACTGGACTTTTCCTTGTCTTCTAATTAAATGTATAAGAATGGAATTTATGGTCCCAATCATGCAATCATTTTTAAAAGTATGACACATTCCCATTACCACGTAAAAGACAAAAAAGATGTTCAAAAGATTTTTGAGGTATAGTTTTTTTTGTGTGCGTGTGTCTATTGCATATTAGAAATGAAATAACAGAATTCAACAGCTGCCCTTTTGACTGAGTTTGGAATAAGGAAATTATTTTCTCATTATAGGGAAATATGTCAAAATTCTGGTCAAGGGTACTCATGCATACACTACAGATGCGATACATAGATAGAGATTAGATTTTAAAAATCTGGAGTATTCCTTTAAATTAAAACAAGTTGGGGTAGTAGAGCTAGATGTAGAGAATGAGGAAAGGAAAATGGTTACAGCTGGAGAGACATGGAGCACTAGTTACACAGTCCTACTGATCATGCATTTCACCAAAGCCATGTCCAAAATGGATACTTTGAAGTGTCAAACTTTGAGTCTTGCAGCCCTGTAGTGTAATCTTGTAGACTGTAGAGGAGCTCTGTAAGGTATGTGGATTGCTATTCAACTTCAGACAAATTGCATGCATGCCTTTCCACAGCGGAACCAAAGAGTTCGTTCTGGTTCATCTGATGTTTTCAATGTGCTCATCATGGCCTGTACAGGATTTGTGACTGACTAGGAAGTGTATATATATATATATGGATCTTAAGTTCTATTCGGATGGGATTCGTTTTCAGGACATATGGATGTAAAGTAATTGTTACTGTGGATGTCTGTGATATTTATGGTCAATTCGCACAAGGTAAGAGATTTCTGTGGAAGTTGCAGAGATGGGCGTGTCTGCGTCGCTTATGTGCGGACGGTCCAACACAGCGGCCCTGTGCGTCATACGTAACATGGCGCTGCACCTCAGATTTTGATAATACAACATCATGGCACAGACGAAGCGAAAAAAAGTCGCAACTGGATGAGAGCTGAAACTTTACACTTAGTTACAGTTTGGGAAGAACGTAGTTATAAAATGCTGTTTGAACAAATGGTATGTAATCATTCCATTTGGGAGAAGATTTTTAGAGAAGTTTCCCTCTGTCAAAGTGCCTCTACTACCTAAAAAGATAATACAGAGGGTGCATTTGCACGGGATTAGTTAAACCTGGGGTAAGCTTAACAGGCACGCACAGTCAGGAAAATAATCTGGAAAAATAACTGACATTACCAGTTCGCATGGGTAAAATCAAACAGAAGCTCTGGTAATTATTATATTATATCCACCTCCCCATATAACACTAGTCCCATCCATATTGCCCTTTAAATGCAGGGAATTAATTTCACAAAATAGATAGAAAAAGTGTAAAATTTTTATTATTATTATTATTATTATTATTATTATTATTATTATTATTATTATTATCTACATCATAATGAGCTTCAATGAATACTCAGGGTTTTTTCCCCCACTCTCAGGTCTCTCTGTAGCATACTTGTGAATACCATGGAGAAGAAATTCAATGATTCCCTGTACTGAAAAAAAGAGCAGAAATAGTCTGAAAGAAGCCGTATTCTGTCAAGCAACATTTGTGCAGTCAAGCATCAAAGGTAGTAGCAATTCAGGTATTCAGTGAAAGGTCTTTATCAATTGAGCTGTAAGTCTGTATAGTTTGTCATTTCAGAGATGGGAGTACTTCTTCAGTAGAACATTACCAATGTAGTTGTGTGGGTTTGTAGCTGACCATAGACGGGAAAACATGCAGACTCCACACACACAGGGCCACGGTGGGAATCGAATCGAACCGAACCGACCCTGGATTTGTGAGGCAAACGTGCTAACCACTAAGCTGACCACTAATGTCATTCTTGGAGTCTTATTCTCAATCTTGGAATAGTGTTGAACTAGCCCAATTTGGCAACCCTCTCATTAACTGTCCTGTCTGCTGCTCCTCCTCCACTAAAAATGTACAGAACAAGCATGAGGCAGTTTAATTCCTTCCCCAGTGGGCCTCTATTAGTCCTAGTGCAATTCCCATTTTGACCACAAGGTGCAATAATAACTCCATCCATCCATCCATCCATCCATCTTCTACCGCTTATTCCTTCTTGGGGGGGGGGGGGGGGCGGGGCCCCCCCCCCCCACCCACCGGGCCCAAACCCAGGTAAAGGAGAAAAAAAAAAAAAAAAAAAAAAAAAAAAAAAAAAAAAAAAAAAGGACAACCGGGACAGGGTGCCAGTCCATCGCAGGGCACAAATACATACACACTCACACACCTATTCATACACTACAGACAATTTAGACACGCCAATCAGCCTACCATGCATGTTTTTTTGGACTGGGGGAGGAAACCGGAGTACCCGGAGGAAACCCCTGCAGCACGGGGAGAACATGCAAACTCTGCACATACATGGCCCCGGCGGGAATCGAACCCTAGACCCTGGAGGTGTGAGGGCAATAATAACTCTCTATAGCTAAATGAGTTTACTCTTATTTGCTGGGTTTACTGCACAGTTATTCTAGATATTTGGGAATAAATCAATGGAACACTGGCTTATATCTGTGAAATAGCAACATTTTTAGAATCGTTGGTCACTCAATGGAGGTAATTAGTTTTTCAACACAATGTAAAATGTTGTGAATAAGGAGTTTATAAAGATTAGTTGAATGGCTGGTACAATATGCATATGGTTGGGCACTGCCACCACGTTATATACTGCCCAGAGACTCCCCTTTTACATTTTGATAAATCTGGTTGTCCATTTTTAAAAATCAGAACAGAGAAACATTTTTTTAAACGTGCAAACAATGCAGTACAGTATATACAGTACAGGTTTGATAGATAAGATTAGGTTGAAAAAACATTCCTTTACGTTGGTCAATCCAAAATTTCACATTATGTCTTAGACAGCATTTGATGTCTGGCAGACATCATCAGTTTTTATATTACATTTGGTTCCATACTTTAACATTAAAATGTCTAAAGCCAAGAAACATGCTGTCTGATTTAAAAATAAATAAATAAATAAAAAAGGCTTTAGTCAGTGTACCAAAAGATGTGACTAATCTAATTAAAGATGGAAAAATGTGCACAAATAGTTGTTTTTCAGAGTACTGGCCATTTTCCTGTGACTAAACCTGGTCAGTGTTTTGGGCTGGCTCCTCAGGAAAAGCGTTTTTTAAAAACGTGGCTTTTGCAGACCTATAATGACGCACATGGTGGTTGAGGCCACAGCGAGAGTTGGATACGTGAATACGAGACACTCAGGCAGGCTCGACACTCCAGGCTTTTTAGCTGTCAATGGACATCAGAGCTTTGAATAGTAAATAGCCTCTGACTCAGCTGAAATGGAGTGCATATTAGAAACTGGAGGGAGAGAAAGAGAGAGAAAGGTGAAGTCTGTATGAGAGTGAGTGCTTGATGTTGATTATTGTCACTAAATGTGGCCAGAAATCAAATCCTTAATTTGTTCCTGCTCTAATTGCTATTATCTGCTCTGATTTTTTTTACCCTCTCCCTTTCTCTGTCTCACTCCTTCTTTAGCATGCTGGTCAGTTTCTCTTCTTTTAGCTGAAGTCTTGTGTGTGTGTTTTAAATCCAGTCAGCCCTCTTGGATCAACGCAGGAGGACTCAGGCTGACACCCTCAGTGCCCTGTTGCTTTCTATTTTATGCCCTGTCCTCCTGCTGGCCTCCTTTTTTCACCTCTAATTCAAGTCTTTGCATAAATGAAGTAGACATCCTCAAACTGGAGTCATTTTGTGCCTCTTAAGTACAGTGATACATCTATTGCTCTATTAGTTTTGGCACATGGCTTAATATTACTCTCCATATTACTTTCACTCTATTATATATAAGGGTCTTTTTCTCAGCTTCAGAAACATCTTAGACATAAATATATTATAATTTTAAATATTCCTACACCTGAAATTCTACAAATTACCAAGGCCCAGCGTTTTATCTTTACCTCTTCCATTTTGTGTCTAATTTTTTTTTACTCTCTCTTTTGCTCACTATCTCTCAGCCTCTCTCTGGCTGTGTGACTTTGTCCCCAGCCTTGTTCCTTCCTGTGTAGCACAGCCCCAGTGCTGGATGGCAGATAATACATTATCATTTCTTTCCCCCCCACTATGCCATTGGCTGATAAGAGCGGCCCCTTTGAACTCATGTATGAGTGACAATTTAAATGCTCTCTCATTTTAAATGCCCTCTCAAATTCAGTATATACTTTATTATACAAGGTTTCCCAGAAGTCTCCATACATTCTGGACCATTGTGTTCGCCAGCACCATGTTTGGGACACCCCATATATATATATATATATCTGCTCAAAAAAAATAAAGGGAACACTTAAACAGCACAATGTAACTCCAAATGTTCCCTTTATTTTTCTGAGCAGTATATATATATATATATATATATATATATATATATAGAAAATAATTTTTTTTTAAACAAAATATAGCCATGCTGTATACTCATACTCATACTCAGCAATTATACTGCTGATTTCAGAGGTTTTAATCTTCAATTAAAAAAATAGCTAAACAAAACAAAACAAAAAAGCTAAGATATTTATTGGAGTCTGACTTATGTTAAATTGCAGTAATTCTAGTAAAAGGCTAGAATAAGCTCTGGATCCACCACCCTGAGCACAAATTATTCGATTCAATCCAATTTTACTTGTATAGCGCTTTTAACAATGGAAATTGTCTCAAAGCAGCTTTATAGCATAAACACAGGATACAGATTTTAAGATTTTAAGGAAAAACTCCCTTAGATGATACGAGGAAGAAACCTTGAAAGGAACTAGACTCCGAAGGGAACCCATCCTCATCTAGGTAAAAAATGATAAAAATGATAAATGGTTAGTCAAAATGAATGACACACAAAGTATCTGAATATATGAATAATGACATATATAGCATCAGGTTGGCTTCAAGATTTTGAGCAGCACTTTGTGTGTTGGTTATTGGTTGGCATTGGTTCAAATAAGTAGCAGTTGAATTAAAAAACTCTTCCAAAGAGAATGGTGATACTTTATAGCAAATGGTTAACTTAGCTAGCCAGGCTTTGCTCAAAATATAATTAAATGCCTTCTTGGTATGACCTATGGTAAAAGAAGAAATGTAATATTACCATGGCAGTCTTAGAAATTCTCGCTACTGATAAACAAATTGCAGTAAGTTAACGAGCCTATTAATATATTTACAATACATATTAGACTGGCACCCTGTCCAGGGTGTACCTCGCCTTATGCCTGATGCTCCCTGGGATTGGCTCCAGGTTTCCCCGCGACCCTGAAGAAGGAGAAAGCGGTAGAAGATGGATGGATAGATGGATGGACGGATGGATGGACAATACATATTAAACTTGTTTTACAATTATAAATGCAATTTATAAAAAAAATAATTATAATAAATTACTATTTACTGGTTAATGATGTCTATTCTAATAATGGAATTTTTCATACCTTTTAAGCTCAAGTGAGTTTGTTATTTTGTTAGAGTTATTTCCAGACACACCAGTCAGCTCATTAGTTTGTCCATTGTTCCAGTAGTTCCAGAGTCCTTGAGCTGTCTAAGACCATATCTCAAGACTAGATGGTCCAGACACACGCAGAAGTTATCTCTGTCTACAGCAGAAGTGGCCTATACATTCTCAGTTCCTGTTTCAAGACAGTCAGTCTGACCAACTGTACCTTTGCTCAATTCAATGGGTCAGATTTTCTTAAGAAACGTGCACGCTCTCTGTCAGATTAGCTGAATGAATCCGTGTGTAAGGAATTTCCACTGTAAAGCATGTGTGTTCTAGGACTAGACTTCATTTGGGTCTGAAAATTCCACATACATAGTTTTGCACTTTATCTGGGATGATCTGAGGTCAAGTTTGTGTCTTTTGTTGTGAGTCAGAATTCTGCAACAGTGATACAACAGTGATAGTAAAATGGGTTGATTCTAAAGTACCAGTCAATTATCTAATGTCACGTCACTGATACATTTCTGCAAAACAGCACTTAATACTGGGATTTGAGAAAACACATCAAGTCTTTGATCAGTGATAATGTGCAAGCAAAGCTTTGCGTGCTCCATCCCTTTTATCTGCGGTGGATATGTCAACACTCGTTTCCTGTTTATCATTTTCAAACCTGTGTGTTTTCATAGTACATAAACTTGAAAAAGTGCTACTTTATGTTTCAAACGCTTTTCAATTTTGACATGTTTTGGAAAGGGATGGAGTTATTCTTACTCTGGGATTGTGGTTTAAACTGGGCACACAGATCAGACATTAGGTTACATTTTAGTTTAGATGCTAAGCCAATAATTTCCAGACCACATGCACTAGAATGCCTTTGGGAAATGGAATGTTTGTTGGAAGAACTTCACACTGACCTCGTTTACATGAACAACAGTAATCTAATTTTTGACCTGATTCTGAATAAGACAATATTGTGATTAAGGTGTTTACATGAGTTGCTGTTAGAATATTCCTTTTTTATATAAATATTCCAGTTTTACACGTTATAGAACAAAGATCGATTAATGGCACACGTCGTTACATCCCCACTCCACGCCGTCTGACGTTCCCTCCAGAATTTCACGTATTAACATAGAGTTCGTCTTCGTTATGGTCTACCGTTTTGTGTGTTACATTTTTAATTTTATGACAGCTTCAAGTGCAGTTAATTATTTGTCATGCTATACGTGCAAATAGACGACTGCTTGAAGCCGTGGCCTGCATCCGAAACGGCGTACTTACCTCCTATATAGTGTCATATCACAGCAAACCAGTGAGTACATTTCCCATCCTGCACTGAGGCCTACAAACATGGTCGCCATGGACTACACTTCCCATGCACACACACGTTCACCTTCTCCGGAATTCTAATCACACACACCTGTTGCCAGTCCCACACTCACTCACTCCACGCTATAAGAGACCTTTTGTACATCATGGCTTTGTGTAGTATTGAGTGTTATCACCATACCAAGCTATTATACCCTGTTCTTCATTTTGTTTCACGTTTCTTGACCTTGTTTCTTGTTTCTCGTTCTTGATTGTAGCCTTGCCCAATTTATGCCTGTTTGTCAATTACCTGACCCATTGTGTATTTCTTGTCCTCATTATTGTCTCCTGTTTTGAATTTGTCTGCCTGTCTCTCTCTAAATAAACTCTTATCTGCACTTGCATCCGTCCTAACCTTCATTACGTGGAATACGTGACATATAGTAGCTGAAATATATGTATTTCACCAACTATATAGTATGTAAGTACACGATTAGGGATGCAGCTCTCTTGTTTGGCATGTATGTATGTGTCCTGTCGCAAAATGCGGTGAAAACTCACAAATGACGTTAATAGTGTGGTTAATAGTGTGATCTATAATGCACTTCCATAATTCAACTAAAACAGGAATACTCCACATGTCTTAATTTGATTTCTGTGTACATGACTGGCTATGACTTTAGCCAGATTAAGGTCGTCAGAAATCGCTTTTTCAAAGTAGTCTCCTAATCAGACTACCGTCTTAATCGGGACAATATTGTATTATTGTTGTTCATGTAAGCGTACTGACTGACAATGCTCACTGAATATATTCTGCTGATACGGGGTCAAAGCCGCTTTCTGTTCTTCAGTTATTGCTTATTTTGTCCTGTTTGTCTTTTTTCACTTTTGTTTCTCAGTGTCATTTCAGCACCACAGAAAACCAGTGATGCAGCAAACATAACAGTGCTCTCATTTAGCCCTTGTAACTCTTAAAACTTTAACTTTTTCAATAGATATTTTCAAGACTGAATTTTAGAAAACAAATTTTTTTTCATTGCTGGCAATAGCTGCATTTTGGTCTTAGATGAGTAACAGACTTGAGGGTTTTATTTTGCATAGAATTAACAAACACACAACGTGTGCTTAACTAGCAGGCATGCTAATGTCTTACGGACATTCTAATGATTTACATAAAATGTATTTTAAATAGAATCATGTACTTTCAACATATAATTTGAGACAGAATACAATATCACTGAAAATAAAATTCTTATATTTCTTCTTCCTGTGATCTTCATGAAATCTGTACGATGCAACTTTCAACATTGAACATGTGATTTTCAGAATATTTCAAATATTTTCATAGGCGTGAACGCATTCACGTAACAGGGCAGACTGAATGTTGAGGGATTAAATGTACATTATTTAATAACTAATAATGGATGAGTCACAGGAAAGTATTTTGATGTTTAAATTTCAAAGTAAAATGTAGTTTTTGCCAAAATGCTGTTTTCTGTAAGATGTTTACTTAATATTTGTGGAAGGAGTCTCCAGTGTCAGTACTTTGTAACAGTCAGTAATTTTTTCCCCCAGTAAGCTTTGTGGTTTCTCTGTGACATGAAAAGCTTTTTTTGTTTGTTCATTTTTGTTTTATTCATTTTAAAAGAACCTGAGGCTGGTGAGGGAACAACTGTTTAGCTGTTATATGTGATAACAGGAACTTATTTGCCTTGCTGACATTCCACAACTTGAATTTTTTCACTATAAATGGTTATAGTTATTTGTAAGTCGCTTTGGATAAAAGCGTCTGCTAAGTGAATAAATGTAAATGTAAATGTAAAAGTATGATAGATTCATTTTATCAATCATTTGAAATTGTTGGTAAATTCTTTAGGTATAAGAGGAATCATATACTATGATGTGCTGTTATAGGAACATAAGAAGTTTTTTCCATTAACCAGTTTCCCATCTCTACATAATGATTTCAACAGAACAAACTCCTATTAAGCCAAGACTGTTAGCTTCTCAATCTTTGAAAAGCTGTACACACACACACACACACACACACACACACACACAGATTCAGAGTGTTATTTTAGTTGCCGTTGTTGGAGCCAAGGGGTGTCTGAACTGCGCAGTAGCATTGCAGCTCTCATGACCTCTTTCCCTGGCCTCCCACTTTGCTCTTATTTTAGCCTGCAAGTCATACCGTCTGAGCACAGCGCCAGTGAGTGCTGGACTACTTCCTCATTTCCGAACACAACATGCTTCCATACACGAAGTGTCAACACACATTCACACATTTCTTTGTTGGGTTTTTACGTTACTCATACATTAGGCTAAATATCCAGGATCTTTTGGTCTGCCTCTGCATGTCTGGCTGACTCAAGGTCACTGCATGCACTCTACTGATGTTCCAACATCCAAACAGGCAGTAAACACCAAACTACAATTACAGACACACATGCAGGAATGTCATGGTTTGGTGTTTTGCGGGTGAACTGTCATGAATCAAAAGGGACATCTTTCTGCTTTCCTTAAAAAAAAACCCACATGGTCAGGAAGACTCAAGCCACAAAAACATAAGTGAGATATGTATATTTATAGGGAGTGGATCCGTGTGTGAAATATGCTAACTAGAAATTATATATATATATTTTTTTTTAAGTCTATACCGTTTGATACCAGCTATCGATATGTCATGGGAAAAAGAAAGTGTACCCTACACAAAGACAGTGTAATCCTTCTCACTGTAGAATGGTGAGTAATAAATTGTTTCGAGATGGCCTTATAACCCTTCACAGATTGATTAGCAGCAACAATTGCTTCTCTGAGGTCATGGCTAATGTCCTTTCTTCTTGGCACGATGTGCTCTACATAGACACACAAGTTAGTGGTCCAGAACACCAAACTACCAAATGTTCTACTTATATAGCTGTAGTCACACTTCTTGATGATTAACTAATCTTGTGCATCTTATTAATAACACCTTGCTGTTCATTTCTAGTAGGAAGATTGTGTTTACTTTTTCCCACCTGGTTTCTTTTTGGGCAACAAAACTCTACATACTGAAAGATGTCGTGTTTTTGTTGTTGTTGTTGTTGTCACCTGAGGTTATTTGTTTGTTTAGAAGTTGGTGAGGACCACGCGATTGTTATTTAGGCCCTGATAAATAAAAACATTGAAGTGAAGAAGGGTGACTTTTTCCCATGATTGTGTAGTCACAGTGCTAATCTTTTGAGTGAAATGTGTATTCTTTACAACCATTGAGCTGTTTCATGTTGCCACAAGAAAGAAAAACACACTTAAGTCAGCAAAAAAATTTGAATATCTAGGTCAATTCTACTGGAGTAAAGAACCAGACAACCTAAATATAACCAGGACAGACAGAGGGAGAGAGATGATATTCAGGTAAAGCCAGTCCCAGAGAGACACCACTTTCTATTAATTTAATTATTAATGTTATTTTCTTAAAGTGATTTCCTCATACGGTGACTGAATGTGAAACGTCAACCCACCCCAAACTTGAGTTCCTTCTTCAGAATCAAGATTCTCACACTGATTTCCTTTTCCCTCCACACTAACATAACCTCCAGACAATGCAGTACAACACTGCTTTCTTTAACATAAGATTTTACTTTTTTTTTTAAAAAGCATATACAGTGAGGTCCATAAATATTTGGACAGTCACACCATCCATCCATCCATCTTCTACCAGTTACTCCTTGTTCAGGGTCGCATGGAACCTGCAGCCTATCCCAGGGAGCATGGGGCACAAGGCAGGGTATACCCTGGACAGGGTGCCATGGACAGTAAAACAATTTCCATAATTTTGCCTCTGTACACCACCACGATGGATGTTAAATGAAGTAATCAGGATGTGGCCAAAGTGGAGACTTTCAGTTTTAATTCAAGGGTTTTAAAAAAATTATTGCATTAAGGAATTAAAGCCATTTTTTACAGACATTCCCACTATTTTCACAGGCTCAAAAGTATTTGGACAATTGACTGATAAGCAGTTTCATGGCAAGGTGTGTCCTGTTTCCTCGTTATTTCATGACAAATTAAGGAGATAAAATGTCTGAAGTTGATTCCAAGCATTAAATTTACATTTGGTAGCTGTTCATGGGAACTCTCAATATGCGGTCCAAATTGGTGTCTATGCAACTGAAGGGGGCCATCAATCGGCTGAAAAAACTAAACAGACCTACCAGAGAGATAGCAGAAACTTTAGGACTGGCCAACTCAAAAACTTGGTACATTGTTAAAAAGAAGGAATGCACTGGTGAGCTCAGCAACACAAAAAAGCCTGGAAGACCAAAGAAGACAACATCTAGCCAAGTCAAGAACATTATGGAGGAGGTAGGCGTATCATTTTCAAACTCTACAATCAAGAGATGCCTACATGAATGCAAATCAAGATGGTTTACCTCATGATGCAAACCAATGTTAGGACTCAAGAACAGAAAGGCCATATGCATAGTACTGTTCCTTGTCTATCTAACAGGGCTCACATATTGTTGCAAATAAATTTATTATTAAATATTTGTCATCTTGGGGGGCTTAATGGTTAACACATATGTCTCGCACCTCCAGGATTGGGGGTTCACATCCTGCCTCCACCTTGTGTGTATGGAGTTCTCCCTGTGCTTCCTCCAGGTACTCCAGTTTTCTACCCCCAGTAGATCGACATGTGTTATTGGCATTTACAAATTGTCCTTAGTGTGTGAATTGATGTGTGAGTGTGTGTGCGATTGTGCCATGCGATGGGTTGGCACCCTATTCAGGATGTCCCCCACCTTGTGCCCTAAGTCCCCTGGGATAGGCTCCAGGCTCCCCCATGGATGGATGGTTTGCTGTCTTGCTCCCAAGTGGCACAACAGAAAAGCATTCATCAGGAGATTGTGAGTTCCCAGTGACGCCTCAACCACCAGTGGCCAGGAGCCAAAGGAGCAAGCTCTCTGAGTGGGTGTTACTCTGTCCCCTCTCAAACATAGTGACACTAGCCAATTGTAGGTGTCTGTGAGACTTGGTATGTTGAAGTGGACAGATAGAGTTTTCCTCCGAGTGTTTTACACCACCCTGTGACACACCATGGGCAGCAGTTTAAACCAGTTGGCTGGTTTCAAAAGTCTCAGATTAAGCATGTGCGAGCTTTAAAATAGTTTTTTGCTTTTATTTTACATAACATTTGACAGCAAAGGGGAAAAAAGGTGAACTTATTTTTCACTCTGCATTTTCAAGCACTGATTGTTTTGGGCTTACTGGCACTACTCAAAGGTACTGAGTTCAAATCCCAGCACTGCCAAGCTGCCACTGTTGGGCCTTTGAGCAAGGCTCTCAACTGTTGTATAAATGATAACATTGTAAGGCACTCTGGATAAGGGTGTCTGCCAAATGATGTAATGTAGCTATGTTACATTTATGTAGTGCATATACAGTTAATTGGAATTTGGCCTAACTTAAAAATGGTGGATTTCACATGGAGTAAGAAATTAATCAGTGAGCTAAATATCAGTGACAAGAAAAGATTTGAATAAATGTGATAGTGATAGCTATTAGAATACTAACACCAGCTATTCTTGTTTGGTGCTCTTGATACCTTGGTAAGAAGGATTGGTTAAATGCAACAAATTTTCAATCAGTTTGATCAAATACATAAAGAAATGCATTAGAAAATGGTCAAACAAATCAAATTGCTATAAAACTTCTTCCAAACTTCCAAACCGTTAACCCATTGTGTTGTACTTCCTTAACATAAAATGGCACCAACAAAAATCTTTTTCCTCCCAGTATTCTAAGTAGCTATATCCAACTGAAATCATGGAGCAAAATTTAAATGGTTTACAGTACTAAGTGAAAACTTTTGAAGTTTGGGCAAATTATGGAGTTCAGTGTAATCTATGTTAACATAAATTAGCCTGGCACAACAACACAACATGTGCAAATGAGCACCTGAAGATAAAATATCCCAAGGCAGGTGTCTGAGCTGACCAGAGTTAATTTAGCCATTTGTAAACAAAGTTTAATCACACTATAAGCAGCAAAACTGTGGATGGAAGTATGTGTTACTATTTCCAAGCTAGCTTTTATACATTTAATTTACATAAATTAGCCTGGCACAACAACATAACATGTGCAAATGAGCACCTGAAGATAAAATATCCCAAGGCAGGTGTCTCAGTTGACCAGAGATAATTTAGCCATTTGTAAAACAAAGTTTAACCACATTGTAAGAGGCAAAACTATAAATGTACATTAAATATGTGTTAGTATTTCCAAGCTAGCTTTTATACGTTTCATTTAAGGTGACTTTAATATACTTCTTTATGGTAGGAGAAACTGGATACATTTTCTGTAATGTGCCGGTCTGCTAGCTAAGAGTTTGAACCTAAATGCCACTAAAAGAGTGTGCTAGTTATTTTCTTAAACAGTACACCTGATGGCTAGTTAGTAGTTAATGTTACCGACCCTAGGTTCAATGATGGAAAGAGTACAAAATACACTGGCTTGAGTAAAAGTGAAAGTAGTGATCAAGAAAAAATGACTCTAATTGCTGTTTTACAAGTCTACAATTGACATCTAATCAGAAAATGACCTATATCTGAGGAATAATTTTTCAACAATTACTTTAACTAATGAAGTGAGCTATGCTGAAGTGAACACCACATCTATTATCAACAGCATATAGACAAAGGTAACTTTAGTCAAATACTGTTGGGGTTTCATAGTTTCATGTTTCTAGCTACAGTGCTGTGAAAAGATATTTGCACCATGCCTAAGTGCACTTAGACTTTGTTTTAGTTTCTGAAACAAGTAATGTGATATTTACACAAAAACAGAAGAAATCAGGCAAATACTATTTCACAGCACTGTACATTGTTAGCTATATAGCAAAGATGCTCCTTATACATTATCCTGAGCATTACCTATAGGCTGAAGAAGCACTTAGATACAGTATACATAACAGAACAAACAATCACTATCGAAGAGTTAAGTGACAACTTGAATGTAATATATACTTTAAATCATCAAAATATCGGGCTAGCTAGTCTAGTACACTCAGCTAGCTAATTTCCTACCTGTACATGTATCTGCAGGTTGGATGTTGAGTTTTATTTATTTATTTATTTTTACTGTTTTCTTTTTATGTGATCTCGGAATGTAATTATTATTTTTTTTAACTTACACATACTACAATCTCCTGGGCTTAAATGCATGATTATTTTTTTACTCGGTAACAGTGATCAAAAAGAAATGTAACAAAGTTAACTATCCATTCATCCATCCATCCTCTACCACTTACTCCTTTTCAGGGTCATGGGGAACCTGGAGCCTATCCCAGGGAGCATTAGGCACAGGCGGGGTACACCCTGGACACGGTGCCAGTCCATCGCAGGGCACAATCACATACACACTCAGACACCCATTCACTACAGACATGCCAATCAGCCTACCATGCATGTCTTTGGACTGGGGAGGAAACTGGAGTACCCGGAGGAAACCCTCACAGCACAGGGAGAACATGCAAACTCTGCACACACAGCCCCGACAGGACTCAAACCCCAGACCCTGGAGGTGTGAGGTGAACGTGCTAACCATTAAGCCACCGTGCGCCCATTCAAAGATAACTATTTTATTTTTAAAAACTCAAGTAAAAGTTTTGGAGTCAAAAGTACCTTTATCAAAAGTACCTTTTAGTACATTATCTTGACCCATGTACTCAAGTTCTGTAACAAGAACAAGGGTACATTTAGTTCATTACTTTTCACCCCTGCCTAGGCACAAGTACACTATGTGCCCAAGCGCTGGAATTGTGTTCATATTTTCAGATATTATACCTTCAGCAACTATAAAAGGAACTCCACATTGTGCAATATTGATACGTTTTAGTGTGTACTCTCTGAGAAGCACCTGTAAAACTCCAGTGCACATTCTTTCAATATTTTAAAAGAAATGTTATGGCAATATTTTTCCCATTCTGGGCTAAAACACAGATTACGGATGGAATCCTCTGTCTTTATTGTTTATGTCATGTTGGAATTACTTTGCCATAAATATCGGTAGCATATAACTAAAGCAAGCTAGCAGTCATCATTTATGTCAGCCAAAGAGCATACATAGATCCAAGGCCCTTTCTGGAAATCTGGTGTAATCAGATCGTGGTGTTTCTCAATGGTAGGGTGTATTTTTAGGAATTGGGATCTTTGTAATTACCCCCTGTGTCTGTTTGGCTGCCCTCTGGTCTATGGCTACCAGAGAGAGAGAAAGAGAGAGAGAGAGAGAGAGAGAAGAGAGAGAGAGAGAGAGAGAGAGAGAGAGAGAGAGAGAGAGAGAATGAGAATGAGAGAGAGAGAGAATGAGAATGAGAGAGAGAGAGAGAGAGAGAGAGAGAGAGAGAGAGAGAGAATGAGAGAGAGAATGATTGGGTACTGGAATGATAAACAAATCATATACACTACACATATTCGGTGTGATCGGAAAGCTGATCCCCACTTCTACATTTAGAGCAAAGGAGAACAAAATATGGAAAAATGTCAAAGCAAAACAACTGAGTTGAGGTCAAAGCTTTGGAAGGACATTAAACAAAAATATGTGCCAATTTGCTATTTTGTCACTATATTTTGTTTCAATTTCAGAAGAGCATAAGGCAACCACCTAACTACAATGTTCATGATTTAAGCTTTTGGACTCCAGAATTTGGTCAACCCTTGGGTTTAGTGGTTAGGGAAAGGAAGCCAATTACCATTTTTAACATGCCCTTGTTGACTTTACCTCACTTCTTTTTGGGGATAACCTACCGTGTTTTTTTTTTCACCCCTTTTCTCCTCATTTTAATCATTGCCAAATAATACTCAGCCTGTTTTTTGCCCTTTTACAAAACAGCTACCAGTGAGAGATAGAGAGAGAGAGAGAGAGAAGAGAGAGTGAAGACTACTATGTCCAAAAGTATGTCATAATAACTCATAAATAATTCATTAACAGAGCTATAAAAGCTTAAATATTTTGTGTAAAATAGTCATTGCACTCAAATTGTCCACTTAAACAATAAGAGAAACTATTTGTCTAGAATTGTATAGAATGTGTTTGTTTGCTGTAGCATTACAATTTCGCTTGAAACTAAGAGGCTCAAACCTGTTCCAGCATGACAATGCCCCTGCGCACGAGGTGAGGTCCATGAAGACATGGTTTGCCAAGTGGACAAACTTGAGTGGCCTGTCCAGAGTCCTGACCTCAACTCTACTGAACCCCTTTTGGGAAGAGCTTTTTTAATTAACTTACATTTAAATGAAATAAATTGACTATGCCCCAAGGCCTTCTTGAAAAACATCAGTGCCCAACCTCACCAATGCTCTTGTGGCTAAATGAGCACAAATCCCCACAGCCATGATCTAGTAGAAAGCCTTCCCAGAAGAATGAAGGTTATTATAACAGCAAAGTGGGACTAAATCAGAAAATGACATGTTCAAAAAGTACCTACGAGTGTGATAGTCAAGTGTTCACAAACTTTTGGCCATATATTGTAGTGAATAAATAATAAATTATTATTTAAGTTATTTCTCTTAAACATACATGTGCAAGAATAAGGAATATTTAAAATAAGTGCAAAACGTGTTAGACATTATGGTAAAAGACTCAGTGTTGCTATTGTCTCCAAGCCAGGCTTCACAAAATAATTCATTTGGTGGGTGCCAGTAATATTGAAAGTAGTGTTTTGTAGGGGGTGAAACTTTTTGTGTTTGAAAGAAAGCTATAGTTAAATCAAATGTCCCAATATGCCTGAGCCCACAATTTCACTTACCACATGTGTTATTCTTTTTATATATTATTTTTAGCTCATTTTCATGCCAATATCTAGAAGTCACTGTATATGGTGGCACACAGAGGCTAGAGTTGGTCTGAAAGATACCACCCTTCACACCCAGAGACCAGAGACAGATATACTCTCTCAGATTCCAAACCACAGATGGATATGGCATCACTGGGATTCAAAATCATGATCACCATCTTAAGGGCGGTTCAGTTACTTTATTAGCTTGAGTGAAGTTTGTTAAATGAGCACTAGGGGGGTTGAGGGATTGAATTGAGACAACTGGATTTGAGTATAGCCTGCCCAGAAGGTATTGCTAGAATGTTATACTGTATGCTCTAGCAAAGGTATAAAAATGGCATAAAAGCTGGTGCAGTCAATATGCGAATTTCAACATGAATATCCCTAATGATGTTTAAATTAACTGAATTTTTACACTTGTTGAAAATGTTTTTGAAAAAGAAAAGGTTAAATCTAGAACCAAATCGTACTTGTAGTATGTCTCATTGTTAAAACAATTAAAGGTTTTATGTAGAATGTTACAACTGAGGGTTTCCCTTTCACCAAAGGTTCCAAATAGGACCATTAATCATTTACATTTTGACAGTTATATCTTTATACTACTTTATACTGCAGAGAACCAAACCCATGCATTGGAAGACAAGGTTCAGGTGCATGAAAAAATAAGGTAAGAACTTTGGACAATGCTGGCTAGCAAACTCAACATCAAAACTTAAAGTGTGATACTGGGCAGGCTTCTTCTACAGCTTAAAAGTAATTTCTTCAAGGACAAGTATTTTAAACTATTTGGTTCAAGTGCATAGGGAAGTGCTACTGAGCTGAGTATCTAATACTGTTGAGTGTAATGTTTCCATACCTTAGGGCAAAATGAAGATGGAAAAACTCAAGCTATTATTCTGTTGATTTTGCCTTATGTGTGTGGACTAGCTCTTCTTACAGGAAACACCAGTTAAACTAATTTTACTATTTTACAGGTAAACGGTAAAATAGAAGTAGCCTGTATTTCCTTTTTCCCCACCCACAGATCACGGGGATTCAAATATTTGCAAATTTGCATGTTTTCCCCATGCTGCGGGGGTTTCCTCCAGGGACTCCGGTTTCCTCCCCTATCGTCCGTAGTGTATGAATGGGTGTGTGACTGTGTATGTGATAGCTCCCTGTGAAGGATTGGCACCTTGTCCAGGGTGTACCATGCCCTGTGCCCAATGCTCCCTGGGATAGGATCCAGGTTCCAGGCGACCCTGAAAGATAAGTGATATAGAAAATTTTTTTTTTTATCCTTTTCAGATATCACAGACCAAATCCAGTTTGTTTTTTTAATAATGCCACCATCTGAATGGTGTGTTGAGCCAAAATGAATCATTCTGGTGGGAGAGCCTCAGTTTAAATCTTGCTTAGGGTCCACAGAAAGGCAAGACCCGGCCCTTATGAAAGCTCTAAATGTTCTGTGTTGAACTGGTTTATTTCTGTGTGCACATTCCAATTAAGTGGATACTAACATGTTAGTTCTATGCTTAATTAACAAAGGTGGAAATGTCTTATCAACACAGCAGGTACTGGAAGCAGTGGCAGAGAAAAGTAACACATATGTCAAGTGCTGCTGCTCAATAAATAACGCTCCAAACATTATTACATGCTTAACAGACAGGGTGTGAACCATATTTAATTCAGGAACATTGCTGCTACTTAGGATGAGTGTGGGAACCTCAAGCATGATATCAGTCTCGCCTCATTTGTTGAAGAATTGGCTAAATATGTTATGACTGGCTAAAAATGTCCTGAATGTTTTTTCATGGGACTGGTTGTATTTTTATCCACAATTCTGAAGCTATATTTGAATGAAAATATAGGTGTCAGATGATACACCCTCGCTCTCTTTACTCCCCTTTGGCCTTCCAACCCACATATAAACCCAAGCTCAGGCTGTATATATAGATCCTGAAGTTGGCATTGGCACACTTACACCTATGCCCTTTGTGGTGTAAATAGATGAGCAGCATGATGTCATAGCCCTCTGTGTGTGTCTGCGGGCTCTCTGTTGGCAACGGGTGATGTCACATCCCACCACAGCTGAGGGCAGATAAGGGAGGGAGTGGTTCCTTCCTCCCTATAGAGAGGGGACATTGATAACAGCGTTGTCATGGAGGCCTGTCTGATACTCATTGGACAAATATGGGCTATAACAATGGAAGAAAAATTACAATAAACTACTGTTACCTCAGATGGAATACAGCAAATAGACAGGGACAGGCTTTATTTTGCAATTTGAATGATTGTGCATGCTGACAACAAAACAATTCCATAAGGAAATTATGCTAATACAACAAAATGAAATATTTCATAAAATCAGAATGCAAAATTATTTCCAAAAAAATTTTATAAAATAATATCATCCCAAAATCATAAAAAACAGGCCTGCAACAAGCATAAAAGTCAAAACCACTCATGAAACGCTAAATAAGCCTAAATACTAATACAGATATTTAAATGTAAACAAATACAATAAATACAATAAAACATAATACAAAAATTATTCTTAAAAAGCATTGTTTCTGTCTAAGCAAATTATTTAAAAAAAATGCTTCATTGTTGTTCAACTTAATCTGTTATGTGTGGAAATTTTACTTAGTGAAAAAAACAACTAATTGATTTCAACTTGCTTATAACGGAAGCCTTAGGACAGTTGTTAAACATTTTTTAAAAACACATATTTTTGTTGAAGGTTTTCACAAATTCTTCAGCCAGCCTTATTACTAAATTGAGCTCCGCATCTGTATGATTTATCTTTCAGAGATGGACTACAGGAGGAAGAATTGTGGTGATATGACTAATTTCTCATGGATACCACAAAACCTTTGAGAAAGAGTAAAAAAAAAGACTTTTACTGTATTGTTGGAAAGTTGGATAAAACTTGTTAAGAACAGCTTTGGTAGCACTTTCTCTTATGTCTTTTACATCCCAAGGTCTTTATTATTACAGTGTTTTGGTTGTAGTTTTAAGGTTGCATTATACCCAGATCACTGATCAGCCATAGCACCTCCCTTGTGCCACCAAAACAGCTCTGACCCAATGAGACATGGACTCCACTAGACCTCTGAAGCAGTGCTGAGGTGTCTGGCACCAAGATGTTAGTAGCAGATCCTTTAAGCCCTGTAAGTTGTGAGGTGGGTCCTCCATGGATCTGACTTGTTTGTCCAGCACATCCCACAGATGCTCGATCGGATTAAGATCTGGGAACATATATGTCAACAATATATCAACACCTTGAACTCTTGTTCATGTTCCTCAAAACCATTCCTGAACGATTATTGCAGTGTAGCAGACCACATTCTCCTGCTAAAAGAGGTCACTGCCATTAGGGAATACCGCTGCTATGAAGGAGTGTACTTGGTCTGCAATAATGTTTAGGTAGGTGATACGTGAAGTAACATCCATATGAATGCCAGGACCCAAGGTTCACATGTTCACTTGCTGTCTAATATATCCCACCTCTTGACAGGTACCATTGTAACAAGATAATCAATGCTAACCACTTCACCTGTCGGTGGTTTTAATGTTATGGCTAATCTGTGTAAAATGGCATAGTTAAACCATTTATTGAAAGAATTAAGTGAGTTCGGAGTAAACAAGTTTCTGGTCTTTTCTCAGTAAAGGGAAACCCTATACAATAAAGATTACAGGTGCCGTACATGCAGCAAGTATTCAATTATGTCGTTAGGGAAAGTGCTCAAATGTTTCTTAAAATAAATTAGTCTGGAGGATTAGTGTTAGCATCCCTGCGGCATGGTGGTGCAGCGGGTAGTGTTGCTACCTCACAGCTCCAGTTCCATCCTTAGCTCAGGTTACTGTCTGAGTGGAGTTTCACATGATCTCCTGTGTCTGTCTGGCTTTCCCCAGGGGTTCTTCGGTTTATACCTACCGCCCAAAACATGCCAGTAGGTGTACATTGCCTCTAGGTATGAACATGTGCCCTGTGAGGGATTGGTATCCCATCCAGGGTGTTTTTCTGCCTTCTGTGCAGTGTTCCTTACAGAAGCTGAATGAATGAATAAATGCTTGTTTGCTATTTTATAAATAAATTTTAAAAATCCATGTGATACTAAGGCAAAGCTCAACTCTGGTTATGCAGTAATCTTTAAGAACCAGTAACTGGATTTTCTTTTTGTATATGTATTAGAATGTTCTTACGATTGCCATTATAATGGATACAAGGTCTGAAGGGTTTAAAAAGTAGGTTACATTAAACCTTTACATTTGTGGTGACTTTAGTGAGTAATATTATACCACGGTGCTGTTGAACTCTCAAATCTGATTGGTCAACACCTTCTGAATCAGACAATAATGCCACTGTAGTTCAAGTCGTAGATTTATATTAATGTGCTCATTCTAATGAACCCTTTGTAGCAGTACCATTCCAATCCACCAATGGAAATAGACTTATCGAACATTTTCAATCTGTATAAAAAAATTTATTATTTTATCACTGCAAGTCTATTATAAACTCGGGTTTCCTCCCCCGGTCCAAAGACATGGATGGGAGGCTGATTGGCATGTCTAAAGTGTCCGTAGTGTATGAATGGGTGTGTGGGTGTGTATGTGATTGTGCCCTACGATGGACTGGCACCCTGTCCAGGGTGTACACCACCTTGTGCCCGATGCTCCCTGGGATAGGCTCCAGGATCTCCCGCAACCCTGAAAAGGAGTAAGCGGTAGAAGATGGATGGATGGAAGTCTATTATAAGATTAATCAGGACACTGTTGGGTTTCTGTTTGTAGAGTATCTTGGCTCTGTGTTTAGCTGATGGTCAGCAGGGTGGCAGAAACATTCCTGCTAAAGGTACTTCTGGAAAAAAATATTGTTGTTCCTCCTTCCTTTTCATTTTGATCTTATGAGCTTTCATATTTTAAGCCAAAAGTTATATTTCTGAAAAGTGTCATTTGCGGTGTCCGCTGATGATATCGTTAACACTACTGTAGTAACCGTTTTGAACTAGGAAGTGGAATTTTACGTGGCAAACACAGGTGAGTGGTGTGATACACACACAATGAAACGATCCAGCGTTGTTATAGGAAATATAGGCACTCTTGGATGTTTCACAACATAAAATGTAACTGTAAATGGATAAAAAGTACAACGTGCCATTCTTCAGGGTGGAAATTAAGCCTTATGCTTAATTTCAGGCTCCATTACACCATCCAGTTGTTGATTTTTTTCCTATAACGGCAGGCCTGATCAGATAGAGCAAGTTCAAAAGAGATGAATTTTCTTATCACAGGAAGCCATCATGCTCATCGTAACAATGAAGTAAATTACAGTGACAGCACAGTGTATATAAACATGCACAACAGAAAGTATACAAATGCACACATTATAGTAAATAAAGTATATAATGTATAGTATATAATATAATGTACAGAGTCGTTCTTTTTATGTGGCATATATTTAGCATTTAAATCATATGGGTTTATGAATGTATGTTTGGGAATGTAGTTGCATATATAATCCCCTGTGTTCATGCTTACGTGTGTGTGCGCTTGTGCATCAATGTGGAATGCACACTATTCCTATGAAAACATTCACCATGTCCTCTCTTCCCTCCCTTGGCTCTGCAGCTCCTTTTCATTGATCGGCACTCTGAATTTATTAGCCATTGTGACAGCTTCCTGCCCGGACCAGGAGGGAAACGCATAATCGTGCAGATAAAGTCTTCAGACAGCGCAGAGACGCACAATGCCCATTGTGTCCTGATTACAGGTCAAACTCTTAGTCGAGTGGAATGTTGTCCAGGAATCTTTTACATGTGTGTGTGTGAGTGTTTTTCGGAGGCAATGGCACATAGTTTTCCCCTTACTCATACATGCGCACAGTCCCTGGGTGAGAACATTTGGAACATTCTGAACGTGTGGCCAGAATAACAGTGAAGGAGAAGAATCGGGATGAAGAGGAGAGCTGGAAGTGAATTCTAGGGAACACAAACAAACGAGTGGCTCTGGGTGGGCAACCTTGACCTTTTGGCATTCTCAAGTGTGAGTGCCATGTTTTGAGGAAACTTAAAGACTAGAACAATGGACTGATGGATTACGTAACGAAGAAAACATACAATGTTATTCAAGTGAACAAAACAGAGAAGGAACGTGTTTCCAAAGTAAGTCAAAAACAATGCTAAGTGTCTCACTTGACATGGGATAGGCTGAGACTTAATCCTAAACCTTGGTACTGACTTTTAAGAATCAGGTGTTGGGTTCCACGTGATGACAAGCTGACCCTGAAATGCTGTCAGTTGCATGCATTTTGGGAGGATAGCTAGTTCCAGGCTGGGTTTGGTAAGACTAACAGACCTCACTGGGTTCTACATTGGGTCTTTCTACCTAAAGAGTATGGATTTGTGTGCAGGGTACCACTGGTTCCAGCATACAGACAAACACAAACCCACATCCACAGGGTTTCTACAAAAACAGAAATGATAAAAAGCCAGGTTACTAGGTCAGTTCCATTTCAAACAATGACAGTTGGAGAAGAAATGGGCAGCAGATTCATAAGAACTCACACAGGCTGAAATTATCTTTGTGCAAGAGGCTCCTTATATCAGTTGTTCTCAAAGTGTGTGGATTTTTTTTAATGATTATTAAGTTACAATGAAGGATATCACAACACATCATGATCAAATTATTCTTTTGACTGGTCACATGGATTGAAAGGATTTAACCCTTATGTTCTGTTTGGGGCAGAATGAATCATTTGAAATTTTTACTTAAAGTGGAACCATACAACATTTTTTTTTGATTGTGAAACTTTTGCATGCTCATTTTGTCTATTGACAAATAGACTGTGAGGACCTGTGTTCTGTCACTCTAAAGTGCAGTAATGTCTCTAATAAATAACCAGAATTTCATTGTGTTTTAGACATTTGAATAATGTTCATAAAATAAAAGTATACTGAGGAAGTTACAGGTAACGGGCTACAAAAACATTTTAGAATCCCTCTCTTATACTTCACAACCTCGGATTTTGATTTATTTCACTGCCATTTTTCCTCCGCTGTACTATCATTTCAGTTAACTGCATAATGTTCAAAGAGTTATCACTAACCTCAGAACACTAACCTTAATTGACTTTATCAGGTGATAATGGGCTGGATTATGCAGACCTCCGACAGAGGAACATTAAAAAGCCATTAAGATATAAAAGACAAATCACATAAGCATTTATATTGTTTTAAACTAAGGATACTCCAACATTTTCTTAGTTTATTTTGAATGACTGAATGAATGAAAGAAGTGTCGATTTCAGCCAGGTTGATGCTGATCTTAACGTGACATTGAGCTGCCATCTAGTGGTGACATTTTGCCATTACAGAGATTTGTCCAATCAACAAACCTAATCCGAGGAATTTAGTGGTAAAGTGATAAAAACATGGAAGTTTTTTGTTTGTTTGTTTGTTTTTGTTTTGTTTTTTAAGATTTCAAATTATTTTTGAATCTGTGTGCAGGGGAATGTTGATGATCAGGTGTATGATATTGTGATAATCACACACAGGAATGAGGTTTTATTTGTGCTATAATGTATTTGACTCAGTCATTGAGCTCTCTGTTTTCCTGGAAAAGCCAAGGACACTGCATTGCACTTGGAAGGAGTCTGCCTATGGTAGGCAAAATTTATTGGATACTTCCCCTAAAGGCAGTGCGACCTGGAAAGAATCATAAAGACATCTGCTTTCTAAGGTGCCTTATAAAAGCATCTGTGCGTGAATTCTTCTCAGTGAACACATTGAGATAATTCACCTGAACAGAGTTCATTAATAGCAAATAATAGCTGTCTGCCAGAACACAATCATGAGTTTATTCATCTTCAGTAAGCACATTTTCCTGATCAGGGACACGGTGGATCAAAGCCTATCCCACAAATCCACCCTAGATGGATGTGATGCCACTCCATTGCAGGACACCAAACACATATATTTACACTTGGGTTCAATTTAGTGCAGCCAATCCACCTCTTGGGATGTTTTTGTGAGGTTGATTGAAACCAGAGAATCAGGAGTTAACCCATGCAGACACCAGGAGGACACGTGAAACACCATATTGTCAAGCACTGTGAAAGACCAGAGGCCTGTTTCGGTGGCTACCCGATTTAGTTTGAGCAAACTCTGGTTTTTCGGTCTCAACAAGGTGGATTGGTTTTTAATGGATTTCATCAAAATGGTAACTTATGCTGTACTAAGAAAACTCTAACCCAACTTGGACCAACCAGCTTCGAGCAAACTGATATAAATCTGATGAATCAAAGTTAATACTTTAGTGGTTGTAAAGGTGGCTTCGCCGTTTGTGGAGATCAGAGCATAAATAATAAAGCCACTTTGAAGGGAAAGAACTTTTAGGGACAGACACAATCCCCCTGACCATCTGAAAGAAATGGATTTTTGCAGATGGTATAGTTTATCTCTACCAGCTTCTTGAGCCGCATATTAAAAAGTCTGACATGCTGAAGCCGCTCTTATTGTACCACAAACTGTGTGTGTTGTGTGTATTGCTTTGCGGTTCTTCGCGAGTGGTACATATTTTCATGCGGTTGCATTATTCCTGTCCTAATATCCATCCATCCATCCATCTTCTACCGCTTACTCCTTCTTCAGGGTCACGGGGAACCTGGAGCCTACCCCAGGAAGCATCAGGCACAAGGCAGGGTTACACCCTGGACAGGGTGCCAGTCCATCGCAGGGCACAATCACACACACACACTCACACACCCATACATACACTACAGACACTTTAGACACGCCAATCAGCCTACCATGCATGTCTTTGTACAGGGAGAGGAAACCGGAGTACCCGGAGGAAACCCCCGCAGCACATGGAAAACATGCAAACTCCGCACACACATGGCCTCAGCGGGAATTGAACCCCAGACCCTGGAGGTGTGAGGCAAAACACTAAGCCACCGTGCGCCACATATTAATATTAAATTAATATTATGATTAATGATTAATGATAGAGATGCACCGATGTATCGAACGATAATCGGTATCGGCCGATTATATCCTGTCAATGAAAAGAGGGCAGTAGAACACTTCGACTTCATGCTGTGTGTAAAGATGATGCCTCTTGTGTGGAATGATGACAAATCTGCAGTTTGTAATCTCTGTAATCTCTGCACCACTAAAATTTTACACCGGACGTTGCAGCAGTGAAGCCGCGTTGAGTCTAATCCTCCCCCCTCTGCTGAATTAAATGTTAAAGGGTCTGCACTTATATAGCGCTTTTACCCAAAGTGTTTTACACTGTGTCTCATTCACCCATTCACACACACACTCACACACCAATGGTAGCAGAACTGCATGCAAGGCGCTAACTTGCCATTGGGAGCAATTTGGGATTCAGTGTCTTGCCCAAGGAAACTTTGGCATGTGGAGTCAACCGGGCCGGGAATCGAACAGCCAACCCTACGATTAGTGGAAAACCCGCTCTACCACCTGAGCCACAGCCACAGCCGCCCCATTAAAGGGCCTGTACACCATTGAAAGATTTAAATAAAAATGAGTGACATAAAAGTAGTATATATTGCACAGAAAATATATTTGTATAATATATTTCATATGTGGTTAATGTTAATGAGATAATATCATCCCAAAAAAAAGGTTTATATATAGGCCTATATATGACCAGTTTGATGTTCAGTGATGAAGTAGAAATGCTTGTGTTTGTGGTGAGTGAATGTGAGACTATCAGGAGGGTTTTTTTTTTTTAGAATTCAATCAATGTTTATTTGAATTAATAACATTCAATAAATTAATAATCTTACTTTAATCTTCAGACTTTATGTGTTAATGTTAATTAGAGTAATGTGTTTTCTGTTTATGAGACCAGTTACTATTAAACAACTTGTTCAAATGGATTTCTTGCAGAATTGTGTAATTAATTATTATTAATTTAAAAGAAGAGATAGGCTCCAGGTTCCCCGCTACCCTGAAGACGGAGTAAGCAGTAGAGGATGGATGTATGGATGGATGGATGGATAAAAGAAGGTATAAAAGGCAGAACTATCGGTATCAGCCGATATCACTCTGAATAATCGGTCATCAGTATTGCCTGATAAATATAGTATTTATTAATTAATTAATATTTAATTAAAATAATTTACATTTATACTAAATGAAATTAAATACGTTGGGGTTATAAGTTTTCAAATCACTTATTCTCATTGTGAGCCTATGAAAGTAAACTTACGCATTTACACAATGAGCAGTTTTCCAGAGCTTTGGCCATGTTGACCAATTGTCCACGTTGAATGCTATTGGCTGTTTGCTGCAAACGTCTGGCTTTTATGAGCACGTGCACGCTCAGTAAACCTTGATTCTGGATTGGTTGACTGAGAAAGTTGATAACCAACGTCATGAAACCTGTTAACCTTAATTAATCCGGGTTAGATTTGTTCGGTTTTGTCAACTCAAAACTTACTCTGCAACTTGCTTCATGAAACAGGCATCAGGCAAGAAATAGGCAATAAACAAACAACAGGGCAGGCAAGAGCACGACGAGAAAAACCTGAATTTTAACTTCATCTGACATTCTATATACGGTATGAGTCTAACGGCTATTAAGGGTTTGATGATTTTCACTTGACTATGATTCTGCTTGAAATATTATGACAGAAATATGTGTGATTACGCTAACAAAATTATATAACATATAAAACGTAAGTATTTTGACGTATAAAAATTTTGGTGAGGATTTATAACACGAGTTCATAGAAACAGAAATTCAGTTATTAGTGTCCCAATGTGTAGTGAGATTTTAAGTCGTTACCAGTGCCCAAACACGTGTACACAATATACTGATTCACCACCTACTGAACTAGGGAGCTGGTTGAGACATACCCAGTGTAATGGCTGCGAGTTGTTTTGCTCGGCAGTCACTTGTGTAGGCCATGCTGTAGTCTGGGAATTGTAGTTTGACACTGATTCTGGTGTTGACATGGCAAATATACAGTAGACAGTAACCTGAGCTCAGGATCAAACCAGGGACCCTGGAGCTGTAAGGCAGCAATGCTACCTGCTGCAACACCATACCACAAACAATCCTTAATGAAACTGTGAACATAAGTGAAACTCAACATAACTGCTTAAACAATTATAATGAGATAAAAATGTAATCTTGTACATGGCTAAACTGGAGAAGTGCGTTTTAAGCAAAGATGAGAAAACCTTGTACCTAGTGTTGTCTCCTGCGCCATCATTCATTTACAGCATACCCTTATATGGGTCCATACACATGCAAAATAACTGACAGGCAGAGAGAACCGCCACCCTGCCTAGAAGTTTCCTGACTGTGTTTTTAAAAATGAAGGTGTTTAGTATAGAGCACAGGACAGTCACAGAAGTAAAATATTTTTTACTGATCTCCTTAATTCAAGATATCAAATACGGATGTCTGAGAACCCTGTTAGTTGTTACAGCTGGATGGAAAATTAAAGATGCTCCTAAAGTATACACATCAACATACCCATAGACATACAAAATACCATTTGACAAAACTGTACTGTAGATAAGTGCACAATGGTCCATAAAAAAACAACAATAAAAATAGTATTAAAACATGTTAAAAGGGTATCACAATATTTGCAATATATACAGAGCAGTGCCTATGAACTTCAGTTCTTAAATTTTTCCTCCAGTAGTTTCAATGTGCTATTGAGCACGTGTTCATAGGTCATGTTGACTCTGTGACGGGTTCAGCTTGGTCTGGAGTTTCTCCTAGAAGACACACACATGCAAAGAATTGCAAATAAACTGTCTCTATGTGTAGACTTTGCAATGCCATGCGTGATAATAGCAGGATTTAATATTAAAGTAATACAATATTTTAGGAGTGTGGGTGAGCTGCAAGTCTGATGTGCTGGCCTTCACACCCCTGACTGCAGGCACGTGCGCCAGGGGAAAATAGGTTCCCTCATCGGTGAATTTAAATCTGATCATTTGTATTTATGACATAAGTCTACAGTGGTGCTTGAAAATTTGTGAACCCTTTATCATTTTCTATATTACTGTATAAATATTGCCTAAAATGAATAGGAGACATTTTAGCCCGTTGCTCAGTATAGAACAGTTTCAGCTCTGGGATGTTGGTGTGTTTCCTCACATGAATTGCTTGCTTCAGGTTCTTCCACAACATTTCTTCTGGATTAAGGTCAGGACTTTGAATTGGTCATTCCAAAGCATTAACTTTATTCTTCTTTAACCATTCCTTGATAGAACGACTTGTGTGCTTAGGGTAATTTTCTTGCCGCATGACCCACTTTCTCTTGAGATTCAGTTCATGGACAGATGTCCTGACATTTTCCTTTAGGATTCGCCGGTATACTTCAGAATTCATTGTTACTTCAATGATGGCAAGACGCAGATGTCCCACATGTAGCAAAACAGGTCCAAACCATGATATTACCACCACCATGTTTCACAGATTGGATAAGGTCCTTATACTGGAATGCAGTTTTTCCTTTCTCCAAACATAATGCAAAAAATTCTATTTTGGTCTCATCCATCCACAAAACATTTTAAATTTTTTCCATTAGCCTTCTAGGTTGTCCAAGCAATCTTCAACAAACTGCAGACAGGCAGTTTTAGGTCATATTTTGCAGATAAATCTAACAATTCTCACTCAATTCTCACAATCTTTCAAGCACCACTGTATTTCTTTATCATGTTTGGTGTAGGGGAGGTGCAGCGGGTAGCAATGCTGTCTCACAGCTCCATTATCTCTGGATCCATGTTGAACATGGGTTACTGTCTGTGGAGCTTTGCATACCCACCTCCCCAAAAACATATTAAAGGGCTATACTATACAATACTATACTTTACTTAGTTATACTAAATTGCCCCAGGTGTGAATGAGTATGTGTTTGCATTGTGGTCAGTGATGGACTGGCATCCCATCTAGGGTATATTCCTGCCTCATGCCCAGTGTTCCGGGATAGGCTCCGGTTCCACTGCCAATCTGCTTTATCCAGTATAAAGCAGTTTCTGAAGATGACTGAATTAATAATTTTATTAAAATAACACACTCATTTGTATGTTGCACCTAGTTCCATTGTTGGTCATAGGTAGCAGAGGGAGAACTTACAGTACCCACAGTATTACTGATTACCTTTACATGGGTTGGTATTTGGGTTAAATACAATTTTAAATTAACATTTTTTCCATTTGTAAGAGACTTTCTTTGAAGTCTTCATTTGTAAGAGACTTTCTTTGTCCTTGTAAGAGACTTTCAGGGAGGGTTATATAAGGAATTCAGGAAGTCACTAGATGTCACCAAATAATACCCTTTGCTTTGGGCGTATCACTTCTGAGGTTAGAGGAAGACATACTTAGAAACCTGCATGCTAAATTAACTAGTTAGCTAACTTGGCTAACATGAGTGATATGAACAAAACAGTTTTGATTGTTATGGCATATTATGACAGGTTTAGCTAGCGTTAAATAAATTGCTGAGACTGTCACACAGATGAAACTCAGATACTGAACTCTCACTCATGTCTATCTTTAACAAAAGCAAGCTATTTTACTAGCAGTTACCTAGCTGGCTAGCTGTTGAAATGGAAGGAGAATGGCATATTCATGTAAATTTAAAGTCAAAAACTTGTTGTAAAGTCTAAAATAAATTATTGTTTTACTTTAATAAAGTTTTAATCCCAACACTGTTGAATAATAAAAATAATATAATAATTATTATCATTATTATTAACATAATATAATATAATATAATATATAATAATATAGGAATGTCTTATAGTTTTTAATATAGACTGTAAAGCACTTCGAGCTTCCTTTTACATGTATAAGCTGCTATATAAGTAAGATATTCTAGTAGTAGTAGTAGTAGTAGTAGTAGTAGTAATAGTAGTATAAGTGTGTGTGTGTGTGTGAGTGAGAGAGAGGGAGAGAGAGAGAGAGAGAGGGAGAGTAAAAACAGTTATTCTTTGTATGTATCTATGAATATCCATGAATATTAAAAAAAAAAAGAATGAAAGGGTACATCCATAAATAGTGTGCAGTCAGGTTGCAACTGATTATCAAAAATCAGCACACCTCTTCTCTTCCTGTTGGCCTGATGAAAAAAAGAGCCTCAGGGGAGAGAAAGCGAGGAAACAACAAAAGCTAGATCACCTCTACAGAGAAACAATGCTTTCTTTCAGTGGTCCCATACCAACATTTCTCACTGGCTCTCTATTTCTGTCTCTTCGTTCATCTTCAAGCACAACACTTAATTTAATTAAACTGTTAGGGCGCACCCAACTCATCGCTCTTCACAGCTGAAACAAGGAGATGAGGGAGGCACGATGTACTCTACACATCATAAAAAAATATAGTGCTATAAAAAAAAATTGTGTCTTCTGACATGGTGTGTAAAAAATGTCTAAGGTAACAACATGTCCTTTAATATATTATTTAGTTTTAGTATTTAATACTTAAGTGCATTACTGCACGTTCTCTATATATATGCCACAGTTTCACAGATCTCTGGTTTCCTCCTACCCCATTCAAGTAGCTTAACAGACATCAACAAATTGTGACTAGGTGTGAATGTGTGTGTTTGGTGTCCTGAGATGAAATTGGCATCTCATTCAGCATATACTGTATATTTGCTTCTCGTGCCCGGTGTTTCTGGGATAGGCTCCGGACACACTGTGACCCGGACCAGAATAAAGCAGTTACTGAACTGGACTCTCTCTTCCAAATTTCCAGTTGTATTACTGGGCATCACATATTCATAAAATCTTATTTTGGTTGAGACCAGCGCATTCCCCATGGTGTACATTAGAGGTACATTCATGCGGCTCGTCCTCTCCAATGGCTCTGCTCACCTCTTCCACTTCTACCAACTTCTCTGGCTTTACAGACAACCCTGTGGTTCGTGCAACTCTAAAAATTTGGTACCAGTTCAGGAAGAATTTCAAATTTGTCTCCGCGTCTCCCTTAACTCCATTACTGAAAAATCACTCATTTCAACCGGCAATATCAGACCCCACATTTGCTATCTGGCATGACAAAGGTCTCAAAACTTTCAAAGATCTCTATAAGGAGGGGGCTTTTCGTAGTTTTGCAGATCTGTCGAGCAAATTTCAGCTTCCACCGTCACATCTTTTTCGTTATTTCCAAGTTAGACATTGTGCAAAATCGTTGTTTCCTACCTTTCCCACCGTACCCCTAATCCAACTGTGGGATGATTTTCTCTTGTCTGATCCTCTTCAGAAATCTCGTATTTCAGGAATTTACAATAAACTTCTATCCTACGACAGCTCACCTATCATTAAAATCAAGGTTGCTTGGGAGGGCAATTGGGGCTGACACTACATGAAGACTGGTGGGACGGTGCCCTTAGCAAGATCCACAAGAGCACAGTTTGTGCTCGTCTTTTTTTTGATACAGTTTAAGGTGTTACACAGGATTCATTTCTCCAAAAACACGTCTGTCACAGATTTATCCCACCGTCATTGACCGCTGTGATAAATGTCACGCCTCTCCTGCAATCTCACTCACATGTTCTACTCTTGCCCATTGTTATTCTCCTTTTGGCAGAATTATTTTGATAGCATCTCAGAAATACTGTCCATTACTGTTAAACCCTCTCCCCATATTGCCATATTTGGGTATCCGGAGGATTATGACAGGTACAATTCGACCCAACTAGATCTCTTGGCGTTCACTTCCTTAATAGCAAGACGGTGCCTTCTTTTCCATTGGAAATCCACGAAGCCTCCCTCCAGTACTCAGTGGTTTAGGGATGTTATGTCTCTTCTAAAGTTGGAAAAGATTAGGTACTCTCGGGGGGCCGATTCTGGCAAGTTTCACAGAAAGTGGCAGCCTTTCTTAACTTTCTTCAAATCTTTGCCATCTTTGCCTTCAGATTGAGAGAATACTCACCCCCCTCCCCCCCAGTTTATTTTGGTTAGTTTAACTATTTTGTTTATCCCCTTAATTTTTTATTTTATTCTTTTATTTATTTATTTATTTATTTTTTCTTATTTCTTATTTTTTCTTTTCTTCTCTCCGTCATTTTTGTTTTTTATTATTTATTTTTATTACTTTTATCTTAGTTTCTATTTGGTGAGTTTGGACGTATGCATGTGTTCTAATTTGTACAAAAAAAAAAAAAAAAAAAGGGGGTTGGCGCCCCCAATTTGTCTAGTCACTGAGACGACACAAATTTCTGTGCCTTCTTTTATTTTATTTATTTTTTTCCTCTTCTCCTCTTATGCTTGGGTCTCAGTGCACTAAAGTCTGTTTGTTTGTCTTTCCAATGTGCCATCTCTTCCAAAAAAAATATTAAAAAAAAAAAAAAAAAAAAAGCAGTTACTGAAGATTCATGAATAAACGTATTAGTTAAGTGCAAAATACAAAAAAAAAGAGAGGCTGATAAAGATGGAACTGTTTACAGCTGCTATAACATAAGTGATACCAGCAACTAAATTGTTTCACATATGTTCCACAATTGGGAATTCACTGTGGTACATGAGGATTATAAACACTTTGGGATGTGCAATTATTGGAAAATAATCCATTTCAATTTTCATTAAGAGTAACTAGGATTTGCATTGTTTTGCATCACCTTCATTGATTGTTTTTCCTATAACAGTATGCCTCTTCATGTTTTATTCCTTAATAACATCTGCTGTAAGTCTTAAGTAAGGTTGCAGTTAGATGTTGTCTTCTGCTCTTTGTGTTGTGTGTAAGTATGTGACTATTTATTATGTGTACATGATATCTTTTATTCACTACTCCAGCATCCAGATCTCCCCAACAGAATCAAACAAGTCTGTCCATTGGTCTATCCATCCATCTAACTAATCCAAAATGACTAATAATTTGAGCAATCCAGAGTGTTTTTTGTTGGATTTCATAAAAAATCCTTTCACATTTTATCACATAACATTCACTGCACAACTCCATCACTACACTCTTTCATTCTTGCTCTGAAGTGAGTAGAACTGGCATCCCAAGCAAAAACAACAACAAACATATACACTCTCTCACACAATCTGGTGTTACCTTTCATCAGCATCTCGGCAGCTTTCCTGTCCTCTTTGATATATAGGGCAGTCAGAAGGAAGAAAAGGCCTCCCAGAACACCGATAAAAGGGCACAGGATGACGCTGTACTCTAGACTGCGGAACCTCCACTCATCAGAGTCGGGTTTAAGCTTACTCAGAGCATCTGAGATCTGAATGGTAACAGTCACAGACACTGGTATGCATTTTATAATTCTATGCATTCATTTCTACAGAAGTTAGGCTTTTTTAACTTTGATCCTATACATTTGCAGTATGTATGTATGAATGTGCAATATGTACTTACTATGCCAATAAGATATGGACTTCCTGCATCACCAAGTAGGTGACATGTTAAAATCTGTATAGCTTCCGCTGTTGACCTTCGGGTTGGTATAACAACATACTAAAATATAAAGAAAAGGAAATGTTTTATTGGAGGGTTTTTTTTACCAACTCCACAATTTGTTATGCACCATGAAGCAACTCTTACCAGTAAAATGTCAGCAAGAATGGCCCAGTTCAGTGAAAGTAGGATTTCTCCAATACCAATAAACGTCTGAAAGAGAAAATACGAAAAAATGCAGGTTGGAGATTATATACTGCAAGTGATTGAAAAACTGCGATTTATATAACAGTCCCTCCAGGATTCTGTGATTGCAGAAATGAATGCAAAATCAAGCAAACTCTGCAATATTCGGAGGAGTGTGCAATTATTAAAAATTACGACAAATTTTCCACAGATTTGGGCCAAGACGTGACATCATCACAATCTGCGTTCAGCCAAAGCAGTCTTCGATTCACGTGCCTCGAACATGAGTATACCTAAATCAATGAGAAAGACAATTTTGCACAAAACAATTTTGTGCATTTGCAATTTAGCCAATACAAGTAGTTTTTCACAAAAAAGGCACAATAAAATTAGCAAATTTCATAACAAATTCTGAACAAAAGGGACTGGCACCCTGTCCAGGGTGTAACCCTGCCTTGTGCCTGATTATCCCTGGGATAGGCTCCAGGTTCCCCCCTGACCCTGAAAAGGATTAAGCAGCAGAAGATGGATGGATGGATGGATTTTGAACAAAGGTTGCAGCAAAATCAAACATTCTTGGCCACAACAATCACAAAAAAGGACAGACATGAACACAGGGTTAGCCATGGTACAGATACCTGATACATGATACCTGCGCAGATGGGGTTAAGGGATTTGTGTGCAACAGTGGCAGCTTGACAGTGCTGATGCTTGAACCCCTGCCCTTAACCACTGATACACCAATGAAACCACTGAGCCACCACTGTTTGTGTATATATGTCCATAATTACATAATGGTATCTAACTAGCTAACTAGCCTGTACAAAAATGCTAACATTTGCTGAAGATACTTTACTTAACGATAACTCATAACTTTCTTAGAACCTTCCAAAAGCTTGAGCCAGCCCTGATCCCAGTTAAGGTATCAGTAATGTTTGAAGTAAGCAGAAAAGTTGATCAGGTCTAAGGTTACTTACATATGTGGCAGGAATGCTGATGGATGCCAGGACCATGGCGATGTACAAGCAAGGAGAAGAACTGAGCATTCCCACAGCACAGATGAGTGGGTCAGCATTGGCCACTTTGTCTCTCAGCTGCCTAGATATTAAGGATCCCATGAAAACGCCGACAATACCCGTCACCACCGTGATTCCCCCAAAGACAAAACTGTGCCAACAGAGAAACAACAGAATACAGAAAAACCTCTGAGTGACTTTTGACCATGTGACTTTGATATACATTCTCAAAAGTCTAAAAATTCTAACTTTACAACCCAAATGATTTATTTCATAACTTCATCATAACATGTATATTGAATGAAAGTTTATTGTAGAATTTTGTAAGTTTTCATACGTATAATCATTATTAATTTTATACATATAATCATCATTAATACTTTACCTGAACAATCATATTACTTTTTGTCCCACTAAGGTTTCTGAGTCTTATTCTTATTGTACATGCTTACACTGTATCCAAAGGAACTGCTCTAGAGGTCTTGATGTGACCATGTGTGTACCTGTCTGAAGCGTCACATGGTTCTTTTGAGCATGGAGGAGTGATGCCCTGGATGACTCGAGCACGAGACATAAAGGTGGGTGTCCAGAAACCCAATGCACCTGTGACAAAAGCCATGGCAGTCACTCCCAGAGTGGACCAGACAAAGCTCCGGCTAATAAAAACAACAACAACAACAACCGCACACTCAAAATGGGTGATTATGGACCATCTGGGAACTTTTCATAAACTTTATGCTTTCATTTGTCTTTCTAGTTTTACCCACTTCCTGAGTAGATATTTGATGTCCTCTAGGTAAGATGTGTGCTCTATGCATGCTTCTCCGTCTGTTTCGGAGGCGCCTCGTGGAGGGTTGGGGGTCAGGAATATGAGAAGTATCAACCCAGGTAGCGCCAGAATTGGGTTCAGCTGTGACAAAACACGCAGAGCCTCATTCAATGCCTTAGACTAGAGGTGCAATAGACGCTGCTCCAATCCAATTTTTAATGTTTCTTACAATGTTTTCAGCTGGTAAACAAAGCTATCAGTAAATCAGAGAAATGCATAACTTACTCTTAGCTTGCTATTGATGTTGGTACTTAAATAAAGAGACAAACATACAACCCAAATTCTGAAAAAGGTGGTACAATGTGGATTTTTTAAATTACACTAAAATAATTTTTTTTTGCTTTGTCTTTATACGTACATTTACAAATTACTTGTCTTTGTTTTTATTAGCATTTTCCATACTGTCCCAACTTTTTTGGAATGGGGTTGTACAATATTATAATTCTAGAAGGGAAATAATGTTATAAGAAGTGTCTTACCCTAAGGGCCCAACGCCAGTCTTCTGTAGCAGTAGCAATCATGGCTCCCAGAATGTACCCAAGACCACTTCAGTTTAGAAACAATTTGAACAAAAGGAGAAATAACATCAGCATGTTGTGTTTTTTTTTTAATTAATCCATTTATGCTCAGATTAAGTTTCCTTCATTTGGTGCTCCAAATCTGAAAACCAGAAGTTTTCCATAATAAGACATTGGAAGGAGCCTCCAGTGTCAACGCTTAGCTATTGCAAAATTATTGTAAGAGGTAAAACTGTCCCTTTAAATTTTTCAACACAGAAAATTCAGAGGGAATTACGTTTTCTCTTTAACATAGAAGGTTTTTTTTTTCTTTGCCTTATTAACTTCAAGAGAGAGGGAAAAAGCTGCTGTAACACAATTGGTAAGGCAAACTAACTTGTTTCATTAACATTTCAGAACATTAAATGTACCCATAAACAGATGAAAAGTTTGACGTTGTTCTTTAATTAATTTACACAAATGTTATCACAAATTGCTGTCACAGAACCACCTGATATAGATTACGACTACTGTACTATACACTACTATACACTGAAACCCTTTCAGAAAGGAAAACACTACTGTAGAACATGTAGAACATTTAATGGTTCTTCTGGAAAGCTTCTTGATTTAACTTTTTTTTCTGAGTATTGTGGGCTTTCTGCTGTTTTTATTGAGTTTTTCACCACAAAATTCTACAGAAAACTACAATCAGTAGGTAGTATGATAAACATCAGAACAGTGTCCTGACACCTAATTTAAGTTTTTTTCTTTCTTCATCAGCCATTTCCCAGTCTTTGGGCAAAATATGTTTAGGTACTTCATTAAAGCCTAAAAAATAGTATATTTGTATTTTGGACATGACAGGGCTTGCCTTAAGATTTGAGGCTAACTGTTGGGTTAACATCTCTTTTTACATCTATTCACACATTATTTATAAAACCCTCACCTTCCAACAGGGATGAAGATATAGAAGAAGGCGACCATGAGTGTTCTTTGGGAGCCAGTGAACAGGTCTCCAATAATGGTTGGAGCTATTGTGCAGTAACTGGCCTCTCCAGTACCAACCAAGGCTCGCATGAGGACCAGCACCCAGAAATACTACAGGACATAATGGATAGACTGGTATGATGAGAAGTTAGAATATAGTACTATGTCATCGTGTAAGAAATGTTGGTTCAAATGTTGCACAAGATTTAAGAAAGCTTAGTTAAGCATGAGAACTAAACCAGAAGTACAGTTGTACCTCTGCCGTGACGAAAGAGCTGCCCAGTGTTGTGACAATCCATGCAATCATCCCGCCCACCATGATCAGTTTTCTGTTGTAACGGTCTCCAAGGTACCCGAAGACTGGAGCCAGCAGCATGAAGCTGCAAATAAAAACTGTAAATGGATGAGCGTTTTGCCAAAGGATGAATTGTTTTTCATGCAATTACAGTAGATCCCCGAGTTATTCATTTACAGCACCAAGCTGTAATTTCTATATCAAGAGAGTCATATAAAACACATGGCCCATAATGAAAAATGTATCAAAGCACTGAACATATACAGAATGCATACTTTACTATGTTATATAATGACAATATGCTCATTTTAATTGAACCAAGCCTTGCTGTTATAACACTTTGTCCACAAAAATACAAACATAACTGTACACACGAACACATCATTGCGGTTGCACTTGCAGAATGCTTAGAATTCTGACCTTGACCCATTTTGCATCATGTTTAATATCTACCCAAATGTTTCCAATGGTGTTAAAGTCAGGGGACTTTTCTGGGCCTTTCCAAAAATTTCAGCTTGAGTTTCTTGTAGTAGTCCATGGTGGATTTTGAGGAATGTTTTGGATCATTGTCCTGTTGGAGAAGCCAATCTCTTTTCAGCTTTGCTTCCAGAATTTTCTGATAATTACTGGAATCCGTTCTTCCATCTATCTGTCCAATGTTTTCTGTACCCCTGGCTACCACACAGCTCCAAAACATAAGAGATACAACCCCATGCATAACAGTTGGAAAAGTGTTCTTTTTATTGAATAATGCTACTTGTTTTCTGTAACATACCTTTGGTGATTGGGGCCATTATTCCATTACTTCTTCACCAGTGCACAGCAGTTGTTTGCCAAATGCCTCTGGCTTATCTAGATGTTGTTCTGCATACTTCAGACATTCAGTTTTGTGATGACGTCACAGTTAAGAATTTCTTGTGGAAAAAATACTTGTCCATGCAAATCATGTTTGTGCAAATAATACTGCAGAGTAGAACAGTATACCACCAATCCTGCATCAGAGAAACCTTCCTGCAAGTCCTTAGTGTCAGATGGGGATCTGTTTTGCCTTTCTGCCCAGCATACCGGCACTTCTATCTGAGAATTCTCTTGGTCTTCCAGATCTTTGCTTGATTTGTACAGTTTTCCTTAACTGTTCTTTCTTTATGGCATTTCCTACGGTGGAATTTGTGAGCTGGAAGCACTTTGACTAGTTTTATAGCCTTCCTCTTCTTTGGAAGCATAAATTAAATTCATTTTCATATCCGTAGTCGGCTGCTTTAGGAGCCCATGATTGTGGAGTGTCAGCACAAGGTTTGAAGAGTCAGAGAAAATATTATTTATTGCTAATGTCAATCCTTGACCTGCTTAACGAGTCCTAATGAGTCGATTAAGACAATGTACATGGGCTTTTTTTGTTTCTTATTTTTAATAAATTTGCAAAGATTTCAAACAAACTTCTTTCACATTGTCACACTGGGGTATTGTTTGTAGAATTTTGTGGAAAATAATTAATTTAATCCATTTTGGAATAAGGCTGTAACATAACAAAATGTGGAAAAAGTGAAGCGCTGGGAATACTTTCCAGATGCACTGTATAAAGTAATGGTCCATTAACATTTGCAGAAAGAAAATTTTAATTTTCTGCAGAAAAGAAAAATCAATCAAATATGTCATTTGGCCAGGGGTGCCCATACTTTTGCATATAACGGTATGGTTTGCACTGAATGGACAATAATATTTTAAGGACATGCAATTTCATTGAAATCTAATTTCTTGTCAGAAAATGTATTTTGTGAGCCATATTTCTTCCCTGTCACAAAACTGATCGATTTTGTGACAATTTGGACAAAATGAGCATTTAGTAACAAATATCTAAATAATGATACTCATTCTGTGCTAGGATGTATATTAGTGAAGCTACAGAAATTTCATCCAGTGTCTGGAAAATCAATATTATATTCATTAATTTCAATACAAAATATCTGCTATCAGTTCAGTGCAAAACGTCCTGTTGAATCTTGTGGACAGAATGTATTGTCTTCACACGTTTGTTGATTACATGGAAAGATTTTCTTTTTTGTTAGCAAAGTGCAACAAGGCATTAATTGGTCTCATAAAAAAAAAAGAATGCAATTTATTCTGTAAATGAAAATGACTGTGTTACGCATTGCACTCAATAAACTTATTACAATAAACCACCTGACAGTTTCATATCAACATTGCAAACACATTTGACTGTAGAAGCTAACCGCTGACTACTCAGACTGTAAGCTCATACTGTGTACCCTATATCAAGCCACATAATACATTGCCTTGTGTAGGAGATAACAGGAAGTGGTCTTGTAGTGAGAGCTCTAACACCAGATACTGTATCACACCACACATTTAACAGTAATATGCTCTTAAAGGCACATATAGACACAATTGAATGTAGATATTCTGTTTGATTGGATATGTAAAGCTGATACCTGTCTGTAATAGTCCAGATGTGCTGTCACTGATGTCAAAGTATTTCTGGAGGCTAGACAGAACTCCTGAAATCCAAAACAGGATGTGTGTTAGATATAAAGCCCAATGGTTCACAAGCTTTTCGGTTCCTTCTAACTCTCCTAATACTTAGAAGTTGAGCTTGCTCCTTTACCTGCGATTGTGTAGCGGTCCATGTAGTTGAGCAGGTTCACATAGCACAGCACAGCCACGGCAACGTAAGATCTCCGGCGAGAGAGCACGATGTCGTTTACATTGGTGGTGAAAGGTTGGTTCTCTTCTGGCTTGCTGGCTATGGAGCCATAGCAGCGGTTTGCATTCATGGATGAGCTCAAAATTATTTTTTTTTGAGGCCCAAATGAGCTTTCATGGGATTCTTCCTCCATGTTGAAGAAAGGTTTAACAGTTTTCACACGTCTGCTGAAGGAGAAAAGTTTAAAAAGCCTAAATTCAGTTAAAAATGTGTAGACAGTATTAAAATTCATCCACCTTCTGAGCACTAATGAAACTGAAAGAGTCATGCCTTGTCCATTCCTGTCCGCTGATGGCTTTACTGCAGCTTATTAGGCTTTGTGGATGGAATTATTTGTATATTCATCTTCAGTAAGCGCTTACTGAAGTAAGCGCTTACTCCCAGGAACACTGTCAGTGAAGTGGCAATACACCCTGAATAGGATGGCAGTCTTTTGCAGGGCACCATGCACATACATTCACACCTAATTTAGAGATGCCAATCCTTCTATCAGCATGTTTTTGGAAGGTTTAAGAAAACCAGAGAACCCAGAGGAAACACACAGTTCCATGCCCAGGGACCATGCAACTGGCAAAGCTACCCACTGCACCACCATGCTGCCAAACATAATATTATGAATTTTAATTTCAGTGAACTAATCAAAGAGCATATCATGCCAATAATATTTTTAGAAAGTGGGTTGATTTTCGAAAGGCATCAAGTAGTGATATTTGTAGGTAATGTTGGGAAGCGAGTAGTGTTTGATGTCATAAAGCTGATAATATGTAGTGACCTATATGTTTGGGGGGTTTTTTATGTTTTTTTTTTACAACATTCATTTAAAACAGTTTGGAATTGCTGATTGAGATCTGGACATGTTCATGTTCCTGAGTACCACAAAAAGAACCAACAGTACCCCACTGTGCGCTCAAGTGTTTTCCCCTCAAAACGCCACACAGCACCATGCAATTGTCTCACTACAGTTCGACACAGAACACAACCGGCGTTGTCAGATCAAGATCACATAATAAATAACATTACCAATAAATCATATGACCTGCCCAAGTGATATATGAACCCACTGTTACAGAGTAATTGAAGGTTAATGGATCTTATACAGGTATTTAACATTCTTAATCATAAATTAGCTACATAAACACACTGACCTGAGTGCAGTCCTGAGGTTGCAAATTTCAATGCATGTATTCTTTCATATGGTCTCTTCTTTTAGAGGCTATGTGCTGTAGAGATGCCTCGATTGTGTGCGTGATATCCCTTACATTTCAATAAACTACCTGATTATAAAGTTTGAGCTGAGCCCTGCCCCCACCTCTCCTCCTTCTGGTCACACGCTTGCAAATAGTTCCTTCTTGTGACGCAACATGCACTTGAAGCCAATCGCATGGGGGTTGGTTTTTTTTTTTTTTTGTTTTTGCTTCTTCTTCTTAGTATTGGCAGCCATACACTCCTCAGACCAGTCACACAGCTTTCTCTTAGAAAAACTCTGGGGAAATGTGAACTTTTTGTCTCAAATGAAATGAATGACTTAGTTCAAGGAGATCCTATTTTGTCTAAAGCATGTATAACTTAACTCAGTTTAGCACTGTGAGGCATTTGCATTGAGAGACATGCTGAACAGACATTCAGTGTATTTTATTATTTTGACTTTCTTGCTTTCCACATTGCTGGCTGGAGACTGGTATTAAAGCAGAATCAGATCAGAGCACAAAACCTTTGACCACTGAGCGAGTATAGTTCAAAGATTAATCACACTAGCATCGCAAGAGAAAACATGGCTCACCTCAAGTTTTTTTTTAAAGTTCTGCACCACTTTCTCAACTGGAATATATAATTAATACAGTTTCCAAGATGAGTTCTAACCTAACAGCAAACTAGGTAAATGTTTCATATTCAATATAACAGTGAGAAAAACTTTTGTTTGAAATAAAACAGACTTATCTTGTTCTGTAACAGAGATGTGGACATCACGGGTCATGGAAACACACACACACACACAAAAAAGCCAAGGTTGTGTAATATAGTTCTCTTTTCTATAAGCCTAGATGTACAGAATTCTCAGTAGCATGCTGCATATTTGTGAACAAGGCATTTTTTTAAAAATACATAATTCTCCCCTGCTTCTCCATAAGACTTTAATACTGCGAGTCAGCCATGGGAAAGCAATCACACTTCATCAGGAACAGTTATAGCCTCTGTGATGATATTAAAGCTGTGATTTTTATCATAAAATAGTTTGTGTGTCGTAGTCTACTCAGTAACTTACAATTTGTATAATTAACCACAGTACTGTAACTTACTTGTAGATAGAGCAATAGCTTAACATAGAAATTAGGTGAAAGATGGGTGAAAATTGCATGCTTCGATTCTGTGCATAAAATCACTCTGGGCATGTTCACACTGGGACATTTTTCATAGTGCAAAAAACAATCCATTTCTTGCCCCGTGTTCACACCCATGCGCTGAATGAAAGCGCATATTCACTCCCTGACAGGAGATGCCACTTATTGAAAACCAGAAATTCCCTGGTACACAAGGTGGTGCTGCACAACTTTCCATTAGTGAAAAGGACCAGCATTTACGTGTTTGCAAAAAGCCCTTCATGCAATTTTTGCGAACTGTTTAAAGCATGCATGCAGTTTTGAGAAATGTAAGGTTTTTGGTGATTTGGTTACTGCAACAAATGCTTATTTAAAGCTAAATCCTTAAAGTTCTAATATTAAACAGTGGACTCTTTTTAAATAAGTAATGATTTGGAAATATATCAAAGACACAGCAATAGCATTCACATACTTATTGGAAGTCCCAGATTATTTCAATTATTTTAATCTGGGGTGGGTGGGTAGAAGGCAACTATTATATATATATATATATATATATATATATATATATATATATATATATATATATATATATATATATATAATATCTCTATTTATTTATTTTATATATATATATATATATATATATATATATATATATATATATATATATATATATATATATATATATATATATATAGAGAGAGAGAGAGAGAGAGATAGATAGATAGATAGATAGATAGATAGATAGATAGATAGATAGATAGATAGATAGATAGATAGATAGATAGATAGATAGATAGATAGATAGATAGATAGATAGATAGATAGATAGATAGATAGATAGATAGATAGATTTATAGATGGATGTAGGGAAGATGTGAAATGTTTCTCCCAGCCTTGGGGGGGAGCTGTGTTCTGTGGGGTTTATTGTGTGAGTGAACCCTTCTTTACATGGGTGGAACTGTTGTTGAGTCAGTTCTGTTTTCTTGTGGAAAGTTCTTTTATGTGCATGAGCCTGAATAAAGGGAGGCTTCACTACTGTGACAACCACAATCTCGGTGTCCTCCTCATTCATCCACCACACGAACAGAGACATTTTTGTTGAGCACAACCACGAAGAGGGTTCACACACACACACACACACACACACACACACATATATATATATATATATATATATATATATATATATATATATATATATATAATTGCTTTAATATATATGTTGCCACAAAAATTTTTTTAGAGTCCCACCATTACCACATCACTCCCCCTTCTGGGGGGGGGGTTTGTTTTTTCTTGTTTCTTCTGGAGTCTTCTTTTCCTCTTTTCTGGCCCCACCTCACGGAGCTGGTTGATGTTAGAGACCTTGTGCTCCTCCACCTTCCGTTTGAGGATGCTCCACAGATGCTCAATAGGGTTTAGGTCTGGAGACATGCTTGGCCAGAAGGAGGGACAGGATGGTATCATCACTGTGATTAAGTTATCTCTAATAACAATTTTACCATTCTATTAAAACATTCATCTTAAGCACATTAAACACAATATGGCCAAGGGTTTGTGGACACTGTGGTGGAAATTCAGCTGTAAAATGAGAAATCACTACCAAACAATTGAATTTGCTCAAGTAAATATTTTATTCAGTCAGCAATTGCTCACAAGCCCAGGTAGCCGCTCTTACTTTTTCCAATCGTACCATACCTCAGAGTGCTGTGAGCGTTGATACAAAATACATTACCTTCAGATTATTCAGTTCATAGTTATAGTTATTCATTTTGTAAAGAACAAATCAATTAACATCATATTGGATGACAGAGTATCCTATTTGAAAATATTCACCATTTTACCTCATCCATTTCACTTATCTATTCTGTTATGTTTTTATTGTCCTTGTATGTCTGGTCCTACCTAGGAGAAATCAGCTGCAAGAGCATTAGTGAGGTCAGGCACTGATGTGCAGGCCACTCGAGTTCAAACAATATCCTTATGGAGCTCGCTTTGTGCACAGAGATGTCATAAGTCTGTCTTATTCCACTGAAATTAATTTCTTGGGCTGGTAAATTCAGGTGGAGCAAGAACTCAATTGTTCTGCTATTACACATGGCGAGGTGTAGTCAGTTCAGCACCTCATGGATGGACTTATGGTTATCGCCATCTAGGGGTCAACAAATTGAAAGTCCCCAAACTAGAATGATAGCTCTGTGTGTTGGGTGTGTGCATAGGGTGAACAATAAAGTCCTGTCTGAAATTGCTCCTTTACTTACTTTCACTATTTACTATATGGCCTGTTAATGTAGAGCGCTAAATAAAATCACAGCATGATCTGTACAATTTAAGTGTGCCTTTTGGGGGGTTGCCAGACAGTAAGAGCGCTGATTGCATCAATTTGTTATTTAAGCAGTTATGAAACCTTTTCTTTTTTTTTTTGACATTTGCACTAAAAGAAATGGGAATATGCCTGATCCTGATGACAAAGATGGCAAAGTTAATCGCATCTTGCAGGGGAACACATCAGGACCTCAGGCAACAAAACCTGTCATTTTTGTGAAGGAGAAGATACCTTGGAATCCTGTAATAAGCTTATCAGAAAACCTCACAGAGAGAAAATGAACTTTTTGTAGAAGAAGGGTGTCTGTGTGGTTTTTTGGATACAGGACACATCAGCAGTGAGTGTAAAAGTCGAACTATCTGTTGAAGTCTTCTACACGTTCTTACTCATGAGAAGGGAGACATTCTGAACAAAGATGACTTGGACTCAAAGCCAACTGGAGGCAGTGCTTTGGTCTGTCTTCAATCCAGTGGTCTTACTGGGGCTGGTAAAGATAATTGTGCATTGTCTATAGTTCTAGTATATGTGTGAAATCAAAGAAAGGAAATCAAGCTGTGATTAATGGAAAATTTGATATTATTCTGTACCTTTTAAGAAAAACTTTATGTTCTTTTAGTCGTGTAACCCAATGTTTGAACTATCAGTAACATTTAGTTTATCCTTATTATCCTTTTAGCAGTTTCAGCAGAAGAAATCAGCTCGTCACTTCATACTCTATATTGAAGGGACCAAAAAGCTTTTGTTATTAAAAGGATTCAATCCTGTTATTTGTTATTTAAATCTTTTCTATACTAAATTATAATAGACTAGATCATTAAAGTAAAAAAAAACATCCAACATTATTTGGGGCTTTGTCCGGAGTTAGAATATCCTTCGCTTCCTCCTCTCGCAGGATTTGGGGCTGAAACCGTGCAAGAGGGAGTCCAGGACTCCTGAATAAAAAATGTCCTTTCTCAGTTTGATGTATAGGAGGCCAGTCTTGCTGCGAGGGTGAAGCGATGGTGACCTAATCCTGAATCCAGATTTGGGACAGCCACCTGACGGTCAGTATTGTTTCCTCTGGGAGCCTGGGACTGCCTAGGAGTCAGGAGCTCCTTGTGAAACTGCAGTAAAGGTCAGGGACCTGTAAAATGAACGTTTTCTTCTTTGATACTTTTTAAGACAGTCAGGGATTTCAGTTTGGGTCTTAAGAGAGAAATGGAAATTATAAGAAGTTGGGTAACAACATGAGTTCACCCCAGGAACTTTGGGGATTTGCAAAGCAGATGCAGATCAAATATGGGGACCATACCGTCCGGTATCTAGAGAAGTGGAATAAGTATGGTCATTTTCCCGTTAGGGGAAGTTTGAAAATAGAAGACTTAGAAAAGTTAAAAAAGTTTATTTAAAAAAGAAAAAAGAAAAAAGTTTCAGACTAAGAAGGGTAAAGAGAAAGTGTGGGTGGTCGATTTTCACGACGTGGAAGATAGTGTCACGTATCCGGAAACCCGGGACTTCAAGTCCCATCAGCCACTGCACTACACCACCTGACCACATGCACCTGACTCACGTTTTTGTTAATTAGCACCATTGTGTATTTATAGTCCTTGTCTGCACTTTCTCCTGGTCTTTCGTTGTTGTAGACTCACGTCACTTCTGTCTCCGTGTTTGTTTTTTGCCATAGTGTTATGCCCAGTTGTCCTAGTGTTTTTGTGTCGTTGTTCATGTGTTTAAAATAAATATTTAAAAATCTGCAATTGCTTCGGCCTCCATTCGCCAAACGTGACAGAACGAAAGACCGTGACTACGAGGCAGTAGATTTTTTATTTATTTATTTTTTTCCGGATTCAGCAGTTTGCTCCCACCCTCCCTCCCCGATGGGTCTCATGGATTCCCCTCTGTCGCGGACCTCAAGGATTCCCCGCTGTTCAGCTACCTCAGAGTCGCACGCGGCGGGTGAGTCCTGTGCAGGAGGTCTCCGCCCGCCCCGCTATGTGTGTGTAGGACGCTCCAGCTCCGGGGCGGACTCACGAATTCACCTATGTTCGCTGACCTCAGGGACTCCCCCGCTGTTCAGCTACCTTAAGGTGCCTCAGCCTTCCTGTTCAGCTGAGGTCGTCGCACAGCCTTCCTGTTCAGCTGAGGTCGCCGCACAGCCTTCCTGTTCAGCTGTGGACGCCGCTCAGCATCCCTGCTCGGCTGTGGACGTCGCTTCGGCCTTCCTGCTCGGCTGTGGACGTCGCCGCCATCCTGCTCGGCTGTGGACGTCGCTCGGCCTTCCTGCTCGGCTGTGGACGTCGCGGCGCCTTCCTGCTCGGCTGTGGACGTCGCTCGGCCTTCCTGCTCGGCTGTGGACGTCGCTCGGCCTTCCTGCTCGGCTGTGGACGTCGCTCGGCCTTCCTGCTCGGCTGTGCGCTCGCTCGGCCTTCCTGCTCGGCTGACGTCGCTCGGCCTTCCTGCTCGGCTGTGACGTCGGCTCGGCCTTCCTGCTCGGCTGTGGACGTCGCTCGGCCTTCCTGCTCGGCTGTGACGTCGCTCGGCCTTCCTGTTCGGCTGTGGACGTCGCCGGCCTTCCTGCTCGGCTGTGGACGTCGCCGGCCTTCCTGCTCGGCTGAGGTCGTCGCCGGCCTTCCTGCTCGGCTGCGGTCGTCTCTCTGCCATCCTGCTGCGCTGAGGACGTCACTTTGCCTCCACGTTCCGCTGAAGACGTCGCTCCTTTCCCTCGCTGCGCTCGTGGGTCGCTCCCCTTCCTGCTCCACGGAGGTCTCCGTTCCCCCCTTAGCCCGCGAGAGCGTTGCCTCCCTTGGGCCTCGCGGAGAACCTCCCTCCCCTTCCTGGCCTCGCGGAGAACCTCGCTCCCCCCGTGAGCCTCGCGGAGAACCTCGCTCCCCCCGTGAGCCTCGCGGAGAACCTCGCTCCCCCCGTGAGCCTCGCGGAGAACCTCGCCCCCCCGTGAGCCTCGCGGAGAACCTCGCTCCCCCGTGAGCCTGCGGGGAGAACCTCGCTCCCCCGTGAGCCTCGCGGAGAACCTCGCTCCCCCGTGAGCCTCGCGGAGACCCTCGCTCCCCCGTCGCCTGCTCAGGTACCTTCGTCCCCCTTGAACCTCGCGGTGAGGCATGCTCCGCTTTCCTGTCCCGTGGGGATGTCGCCTTTTCCTCTTTCATGCTTTGCCAAGGACTTCCCCCCGCTTCCTTGTGCCATGGTGGAAGCTGCTCGGCCTCCTGGTTCTGCTGGGGACTTTTGGCCCGGAGGGCCGGGACCCCCGGAGGGGGGCCCTTTGATTTTGGGCGCTCCAGGTGTAGCGCCCCTTGGAGGGGGGATCTGTCACGTATCCGGAAACCCGGGACTTCAAGTCCCATCAGCCACTGCACTACACCACCTGACCACATGCACCTGACTCACGTTTTTGTTAATTAGCACCATTGTGTATTTATAGTCCTTGTCTGCACTTTCTCCTGGTCTTTCGTTGTTGTAGACTCACGTCACTTCTGTCTCCGTGTTTGTTTTTTGCCATAGTGTTATGCCCAGTTGTCCTAGTGTTTTTGTGTCGTTGTTCATGTGTTTAAAATAAATATTTAAAAATCTGCAATTGCTTCGGCCTCCATTCGCCAAACGTGACAGATAGTTGGATTTGAGCTCAGCTTCAACTCGGATTCTTTCTAAGTAAGTAAGGTAACTTTGCTTAAAAGTAACCACCAAATCCACTAATGAGGGCTGACAAAAAAAAGCATAAAAATATAAAAGAAACAGGAATGAATCAGGCAGAAGCTTCCTAACATGGACACGACAATGTTACACACTGACAAAAGGCTCTCAGAACATGTGGTTTCATATTATATTATATTATATTATATTATATTATATTAAATTATAGTTTATTATATTATATTGAATTGAGGAAACAGAAAGTAACAGCTTCTAGATCATGGATGAAGTACTTCCTGTTTGTGATGGATGCTGATGGTGAAACTCGTCACTCAACAAAGTTTACGATCATTTTATTTACGCTTTGCTAAGTGCAATGTACTTTAAGTGACAGTGGTGTGAAAATATCCAAAAGTGTTTTAAAAGCTAGTTTTAAACTGACTCCTATCAATATATAGTTTAGGATCGACTTCACACCCTGAAATAGTATCAAAATAAAGTTGGGTTCAGCATATATAAACTTTTACTTAATGGAACAAGATATGATTACATAAAGCTTTTATACAAACACAACAAATTTGTCTATGAAAAAAAAACATTTGTATAAAAAACAAGGAGAAGTGAAAAAAAAATATAATAGAAACATAAAAATATCTAAAAATTATTTATAAACATAACATTGTACATATCGATTTTATATATACTGTAAATTATATATTATCGTTATTATATATTTCACAATAATTAATTGTGTGTGTGATTAATTACAGTACAAATACCCCTATATTATTAATATTAATTAATATACATGAAAATTTGTTTTAATTAATTTACTAAAAAAGATAAACCAAAATCCAGAATCTCTCTACACACTGTTTATATGGATACAGTACTTAAATATGATTTACTATTTATATATTATAGGAATATAAATATATATATAGAGAGAGAGAGACTATATTATGTGGATAAATTATATATTTAAAGTTTAAACAACTGCTACAATACTCGAGAAAGTCACCATTTTTATTTCCATAATATAAAATAATATCTATAAGACTGAATGAGTAATTGGTTCCGGGAGAAACCGCGCCTGCCACTATTGGATGTGACGTCACGGGTCATGGTGATGGCTTTTGCGTGTTTTCAAATGTTTGTTTTCAAATTTTAGAATGTTTATTTTCGAAGGTTTAGGAGGGTATATAAAGCGAGACGGAGCGGCAGCGCTTCAGTTCTAAATCTCTCAAACTCTCTCTGGCTTACACGTGCGATTTTCACTCTCTGAACGTTTTCTACACTGCGATCTACAATCAACTCCTGAACCGAGTCACCGCTACGATCATCCCTACGATCATCCCGGCACCGAGTCACCGCTACGATCATCCCGGCACCGAGTCACCGCTACGATCATCCCGGCACCGAGTCACCGCTACGATCATCCCGGCACCGAGTCACCGCTACGATCATCCCGGCAGCACTTGCGACGTCGCAGCGATGATCTTTAGGAGAGAAGAATTGCCGCAGCTCCTGGAGGATGAGTCTGGGACCGGAGTGAGCGGACTGTCTGACAGCAACGGTAAGTTACCCCTTTTCCTTTCAGCATCACACACACTTCATTTCAGTTAAGCACAAGTGTTTTAAACACAGCGTTATCAAAAGACACTAAACCGTAAAAATATCTATGGATCCATCATCCTACCACATCGAAAACTCCTACTGCGGGTTTCTGCTTCGCGTCTGTGACTTCGGAAAATAATTTAGTGTAACTTTGTCGAAGATTCTTATTAGGCACTGGGATTTTGCTGTGATTTTACTCTGAAAAATACCCTATCAGATTGTCCTACTGATATAACACAAACAGGTGTGATGAGTTTACACCGCAAAATACTCTATCAGATTCCAAGTCCACGCACAAGTAGTATAAAATGATGGGATTTTTGTTCAACGTCACAAAAATAATGCAATATTGATGTGCGCGTGCGCAGTAAGCCCTGGAAACACTGACGGTAGGGTGAAATTTCAGGACACCTGATTTGCTAGCGCTTGGTTTAATTAGTTTTTTTTTTTAAATGTTACATAGTTTACTAAAAGTTTGCTAAGTTTTGATTCCTATTTATGGAATGTGGAGATGTATCTCACGCTCTTCATCTCCCTTCACACAGGAACATGGACGGAGGAAACCGTGGAGGCTCGTGACAATGAGGAGTCCTACAGACCTGATCAGACAGGTATCAGATGTTTTGCTGAGGAGGATGTACACCGCAGGAGGAGACGGAGGCAGCAGATGAGTGAGGACAACACCGAAGAGGCCCCTCCTAGAAGACGCGACGCGTTTGGAGCAAGAAGATGAAGACGATGAGCTGATTGACTTTGCTGGTTGGGAGAGGAGCACTTACTTTATTTTTCACTTCTTTCCCACTGAAGATGCTGCGATTTACATCCTTCTTCGTTTGCATCCACATTTACGACATAGTTTTGGGGGGGCCAACTGGACTTTTTCCCGTTTCCACTGACATTCCCATTATTTTTCTAGTTACCCTTAACTAGTAGTATGGTACTAGATATTTAGCTACCATTAGTTAAGCTCTAGTCTTGGGATTTTTCAAGTCTGATATGTATTTCACCTCTAGACTCCAGCATCAGACTTTCTAAAAAATCTGCGTTCTGTATTTTCGGACACTAGCCTTCGCTCGGTTCACTCATTTCATTTGTACAGTAGGATTTGTATTGTGTATTTAGGACATAAGCATTAATATAATGTTATAGTTATCAAATGTGTATATATATTTATTAAATGTGTAGGCTAGACATATTAATGCTAAAATGTTATGTCTATTTTTATTATGTTTATTAAATACAATAATTTTTTTTATTAATGATTGAATTTAGTTAAATCTGAAATAATCAATGAACAATTATTTTTAATAACAAATATGTCTCTTTTTATGTCTCTAAACTTTTTATTAATGATTGCATTTATTTAAATCTGAAATAATCAATGAACAATTATTTTTTAATAACAAATATGTCTCGTGTCTCTTTCTTACACTATAAGACTATAAACACTTCTCACTGGTTTCTCATATAATTACAGTGTAGAAATACACCTTCAGTTGAATCCTTGGTGCTCAGAAGTAATTGCACTGTTTTCCTCCCACAAATATTTAACAACATCGACATTGTTTAAACTCTAATAAACAAAAATATTCCAACCTGTCAAATATACATAATTAATCAGCTGGTATTATAACACAAAATAAACATAAATCCCAAGGTGCACTGTTACTGTAGAAACAAGTTCATTCTCACACGTGATTGCATGTTGGTCAATTTATTAGTTTAAAGGTGAAACCGCAGATATCAGAGAGATGAAGATAGATGGGAGTGTTTGAATAACCAGTTTACATTACATACAGGGGGCGACTTGGTCATGAAGTGTTTTTGGGATGTGCAATACTTAAGTGGGACCATCCATAGAACCCAGAAGAAGCATCCATAGAACATAGATGTATTTTCACTTAATATTTTGGGAAATATGCTGAAGCAAGTTCAAAAACTCAACCTATAGGCTGATAAACAAACAAACAAACAAACAAACAAATAGATGTACAAGCTATTAATGGTGTGACTTACATTGCAGAGTGGCGAATAAACCCAGGGGTCATTTTGCTTAGTACTGCGGTCATTCTCAGTGTCTCCGGCAGCAGTGTGTGGGACAGGGGCATAACGGTTGGAGCTATAATCCAGCATCTTCCACACACATGCTGCTTGAAAAGTGTCTGCTTTTCTGTAAATACAGTCAGGAAACCCTTGCTTAGTCATGATTTTAGCCCCTACCGAGGGAGCTTAAGATTTGAGCTTTGTGGTGGACTTGGTGCGTGCGTCTCACATTAGGAGCAAGACGAAGGGCACAAGCTCAGAGTAAACACACAGACCCCCACATCCACACAATATAGACACACAGAGTGCAGATATTAATATAAATAACTCACCAGTGCATGACCTATATTCATATTATACACCAAGTACACTGTGGCAGTAGCCAATTAGCTTAGCTTGGGATCTTATCGGGATTCAAGCATGCAAATAAATGAATAATAATTAAATATACTCACTTTTTTTTTAAATCATGCCAACTCCCAGTGTAGGTCGTGTGTTCAAACCCACAGTTGCTCAGATGTATGAATGAGATCTCTCTGGATAAGGGTATCTTCCAAATAGCATAAATGTAATATACTATGACAAGACTTCTAATATGGCTTAGGTGTTAGTACGCTTGCATCGCACTACCGGGGTTGGGGGTTCACATCCTGTGTGCATGGAGTTTGCATGTTCTCCCCGTACTTCAGGGGTTTCCTCCAGGTACTCCAGTTTCTCCCCCCAGTCCAAAGGCATGCATTTTAGGCTAACTGGCATTTCCAAATTGTCCATAGTGTGTGAATGTGTGTGTGTTTGTGTCCTGCAATGGTTTGGCACCGAGTCCAGGGTGTCCCCCGCCTTGTCACCCGTGACCCTGTGTAGGATAAGCGGTGTGGAAAATGGATGGATGGATGGATGTTCCAGCTAACTAGACATTTTACCGTTTAACATCATTTTTGTCTTTGTTGTCATGATGATGTTCTTTGTATGGGTTCCATCATGCACTTTCTGTCTGTTGTTCTGTCTCCACCTTCTCTTAATTTGTGGTACGACACATTGTATGAGAAAACGGAGGGTATCCTCTCCTCAACATTCTTCTCTTAATGTCCAGAGGTTATGTCTCTTTTCTTAAGCTACAGCCTATGGTTAGATTACTGCTGATCAACAAACTTTCCGTTTCAATAATAAACCATGGATTCACTTCTTAATCAGGAGTCAAGGGTGCTGACTGAGTTTAGAAATTTCTCTTTGCAAAAAAAATGCAAACTTACCAGTTGTTGAGCGGACTGGAAGCAGCTGTCAATCAGCACATCCTCCAACAGCACTGAGTTTAGACTGAGTTTAGAAATGTGACTTTTCACTATTGGGGGAATTCCTAATATCTTTCAATAAGGGGACAATCTATTTTTTTATTTTAAAATAGGGCTGCATTTCATATGTAGAGGAAAAACAGACTTGTTTGTTTGTTTGTTTATATTCAGGGTCAAGGATTTTTGTTGAAAAGTTTTTGTATTTTTTTGTATTTGTATTTTGTTTTTTAATTATTTTTTTAAAAATAGCTAGTAGCATGTTCATTGTATTGGCTTTTGGTGCTTGAGACTTGGACAGCTTCATTAAATAGAAGCCAGATAGGTCAGCTAATTAGTTTAATCTACTATGCTGCTCATGCTAATAGTAGGTAGTACGCTAGTTGTGAAGTATTCTTAAGTCACTCATCTTTTAAAATCCAGCCTGATATTCCAAGCAACACTCAAAGATTGGAAGGACTATTCACTATTGGGCTGCACTGGAAACTGTGTTTATGTGGACAACACAATTCTGCATACAAAGTTAACCTAGCAGAAAATGTTAATTCATTCCTGTGTACACAGAGGTCAGCATAGCCTGTAGCTCCTCCCTAAGGGCGGAGTCAGCAGGGAGCCCACAGACTTACTTTTACACATAATACTTTTTGAAGAAAAGGGAGCTAGGATGAAGACTACGGGAATCAAATCTCTTGACACTGAAGCGGAATCAATTGTGCACTCACAACACCTGCCCATGTCTCATACATTACAAAACAAAGGAAAACAATAAATTGATAAGCAAAATGAGATTTCTCTCTACTGATGCAACAAGTTAACCTTGCTTTACTTCCACTAAGGGACATTCCAAGCTTTGATGGGGATCCATTAAGTCAGCATGATTGTATGAGCTCATTTGAGGAGGTGGTGGAAAAGAAAACCTGCGTGAAGTTGGCCCCCCCACCAACGCAAAACGTCAGCAAAATAGTCTCAATCGTTTGTGCTTCGTTTGTGCTGGTTTGTGCCGTTAAAATTTTCGTTTGTGCTGCTTCGGTTCCGGAGATATTAAAGGAATATTCAAAGGTCATTCTGGGGTCACCCAGCCCCCCCACATGCTCCAAATTCACCCGAAATGGTCTCAATCGTTTGTGCTTCGTTTGTGCTGGTTTGTGCCGTTAAAAGTTTCGTTTGTGCTGCTTTCGTTTTTAAGATATTAGACATTTAATTATGGCGCGGTGACGTCACCAGCCCCCCACATGCTCCAAGTTCATTCAAAATGGTCTCAATCGTTTGTGCTTCGTTTGTGCTGGTTTGTGCCGTTAAAAGTTTCGTTTGTGCTGCTTTCGTTTTTAAGATATTAGACATTTAATTGTGGCGCGGTGACGTCACCAGCCCCCCACATGCTCCAAATTAACCCAAAATAGTCTCAATCGCTTCGGAAGTGAGGGATCAACCCCTTTCCACGTCGTAGTAATTGCTAGCCATTATAATTTGCATGCAGAATTTGAAAACGGAGGAAGTGCATATGAACATACTCACGACCTCACCATGCCTACCTGCTCACAACTGCACACACTCTGTACTCACTGCCTACTGTCTGTCTGTTTGTGTGATTAAATGGACGCACTTCCGCCTTCACCCTCTCCCCCACATCTGCAATGATTACACAATCTTCTGCAATTCCGACTTTCAGGTATTTCTTGCATCTTTCTGATATAAGAGGGGCTCCAGAGCTCATCATTGCCCTCTGCTTCACTGACAGCCACAACCAGTAATACTGCGTAGTAGCTCTCTTGCATTGTCCATGGACTGTGACTTGAGAAGCTGTGCCATTGACCTCACAAAGAAATCTTTAATGCGATGTGATTTTTTCTCCAAGCAGTCCCACTGGCAGATCATCTTGATGCAGTGTGCAACATCAACCCGAACAAAACAAGGTGGCACTTTTGCTGACACTTTACCGAGTAAGACACCACAACACTCATTATTGTAGGTCTTCAGATCAGGATGAGGAGTAAAAGCCTTGACCAGAGCTCCAAGCAAAGCCAGAGAAAAGTCACTCACAACCTCTTTTGGAATTGGTGCACCTGCACGTATCCATTCTGTCAGCCAATGTGTTATTGCATTAACATCGTGTCTCTCTGACAGCATTTGCACCACCGGGACACTTGAACTCTCATCCCCTGCCAGAACACCCTAAGCTAAACAAAAGAAATCAGCTGTGCCGTAAAAATGACTTACCTATGGCAAAGAAGCCCAAAAGAAAGCATTCAGAAAGGGATAAAAGACAAGAAAAAGTTATGGCAGTAGAATAGTGGAGCAGTTAGCAATGAAACACCTGCTAGCAATGAAACATTGTCTTACATAGCAACATAACATCAGAAATTCCAGAAAAAAGATGAACCATTTAAAATTCATTATTTACCAAATGAAAACAGTCTAAGGGGCTGTGGTGGCGTGCGGTTAAGTCTCTGGGTTACTGATCAGAAGGTTGGGGGTTCAAGCACCAGCACTGCCAGGCTCTGGGTTACTGATTGGAAGGTCGGGGGTTCAGGCCCCGACTGTTGGGCCCTTGAGCAAGGTCCTTAACCCTCTCTGCTCCAGCTGTATCATGGCTGACCCTGTGCTCTGACCCCAACTTCCTGGCATGCTGGAGTATGCGAAGAAAATAATTTCACTGTGCTGTAATTTATGTGTGACAAATAAAGATACATTATATATACATATACATTATATTGTACGGAGTCAAGGAGGTGAGTGAGTACTTAATAGTTCCTAAATCTCTCAGAAAGAAAGTACTAAAACTAGGACACTCAGTACTGTGGGCAACTAGGACAAGCCAAACAATTGATAGAATAGCAGTATCTAGACGTGGTGGAATTTTGTAAATCATGTCCAGGGCACCAGTTAAAAGCCCCAGAACAGAAATCTGACCCTTTAATAACATCAATCAATCAATCCTGATGTGCCATTTTCAAGAATTGCCATGGCTATAGTAGACCCCCTGCCAAAAGTCATTTGGGAAACTGCCATATTCTGACAATCTGTGACTACACAATTCACTATATGTTACCTTTGAAAAATATGCCAGATGATAAATGCCCTAATACAACTGACGTCTAGAGCAGGCATACTGAGTAAAGTACTGACAGATCCAGGCACTAATTTTATAACACAGCAGATAAAAGAGGTGTTCACACTGTTAAGAGCAAAGGGCATTAAAACCCACATACCATACCATACCACCCCCAAACTGGCGAAACGCAGGTAGAGTGTTTTAATCAAACACACAAGAACATGCTGGGCAAGTACATGATGGAGACCATAGCTGACTGAGATACCTGGTTCCCATATTTTTTTTTCATACAGAGAAGTCCCACAAGCTTCAATTGGATTTTCACCATATGAACTTCTGCACAGAAGACAGTTATGAGGTCCACTCTACTTCCTCATAGAGGCTTTGGAAGGGGACAACATAGAGGAAGGTCTGAATGTCCTAGCCTATGTTCTCAAGAATGAGAATATGGAAAAAGGTCTAACAGCAAGAGAAAAGGTGGACAGAGAAATGAGGAGCAGCTACATATGAACTGAGTCTGCCAGTCAGAAAGAAGAGGATTTTTCATTTAAACTTCCACATCAACATGCTGAGACCATGGTGAGAAAAATCTGAGAGTTGGGCATGTGCCATTGAGTAAGATACTGCACCAACAGATAAGTAAAGAGCTGAATTACAACAAATCTGTTCAGAGAGGAAATGGGAAGACTGAACACCACATCTGTCTTACAGATGCAGGATCCATTCGATAGACAAACTGCAGGGTACCAGCGTGATAGATTTCTGAGAGGTGGAGCAAATGTTGTAACTGGGGGAGATTGAACTGTCCAAAAGTACCCCAGTGGTATTGGTTCCCCAAAAAAAAGGATGGAGGACTACAGTTTTGTGTAGACATTTAAAAATTCAGCACAGTATCAGATTTTGACCCTTGCCTGATGCAGAGAGCTGACCACCTGATAAAGAGGCTGGGTAAAGGTTTTATGTGTAAGTGTAAGTGTAAAAGATACTGGCAGATACCATTGTGTCACGCATCAAAGTAGTTGACTGCTTTCTGTGTGCCCAGTGAGTGGCCTATACCATGTTAAAGTTATGCAGATTGGGTTACATGGAGCTACTGCAAAACATCTCAAAGACTGATAGATAATGTTTTGAAAAGCACAGAGGACTTTGCAAAAGCATACATAGATGACAATGTCATTTACAGCATGAATTGAGAAGACTATCTGGAGCATTTGCCAACAGTATTCCAGAGAATCGTTAATGCAATATTGACAGTGAATCCAGCAATGTGCAATTTTGCAAGAAGTGCAGTCTCCTACCGTGGACGCATCTTGGGAGTTGCAGGCTATACCCACAAATGGATGAGGTGGAGGCCATTACAAGAATACCAGCACCAATCCTTGAGGAAGGTGAAATTCATTCTTGGCTTAGTCAAATGGTAACAGAGGTTAATCTCCAACCTTTTCAGCCATGTACGGCTACTCTATGACCTGACCAAAAGGGACAAACCCCCAAAGATCAAGTGGACACAGGAGAGTGAAGCAGCATTCCAAGACTTCCATGCTTGTGCTCAGAGCCAGTTCATCAGAGCCCACATATTTTATTTAAAATTTTATTGTTGAACTGACAGATGGATCAGATAGTGAATCCGGAGCAGTGTTACTGCAGGGTGAGGGTGATGACTTGAGACCAGTGCAGTGTATTCAGCCAGAAATTGTTTCCAAGAAAGACTGAACACTCTATAGTGGAGAAAGGGGCTTGAAAACTTGAAAATTTTATTTACTGGTACATTTTTATAAGATACTTACCTTATTTCCTAGACTGTAGATGAAACTAGGATAGTTAAGTGGCTGCTGGAGCTTAGCCAATGGGTAGCTGTTGGGCTAATGGGGTCGGTTTGAACTGAGAATCATTTTTCTTCTTTACCCTAGGCTGTAAGTAATGTTTGTTTGTTTGTTTGTTTTTGTCTGTTGGTCTGTTGGTCCATGCTCTGAATCCATTCAAACATCACACTCCATAACAGTCAGTAAAGAAAGTAACATATTGCATAATAGACAACTTTTCAGACAAAACATTAATGCTTGCTGTCAGGTATTACCTACTAAAACAGAAGTGTGACAGTCAAAGTGGGCAGAAGATCTGTAGCAGGCTCTCCAAGATGTTTAGAAAAACTTACCAGTCAATGATCTCACAAAACTGCACAAACCTGAGATTAATGTGCACGGTGTACCTAAGACTACTGATTCAGATAGTTGTCACACCAAATATTTCTTTAATTTAGTGCTGTCTAACTCTCTTTTAGTATTTTTTATGTAGAAAATGTTTACTTTCATTATTTTTGAAGGCATTTATGCTTTACAGCATTTCTTATGACTTTTCCACAGTATCCAATTATATATTTGTCTGGTCATCTGTTTGCGTTAAAATTGGAAAATATCCAATTATATGTGTAGCCCTATAAATACCATTGTTTACAATGATAATAAGCCGTGCCTGCCTCATACTTCTCTCATATTTTTCTACTTCATACATGGGCTCATAACTGTCTGTTGACACTCACTCAGTAAATCATGGTCCAGCCCCTGTGCTGCAGTAGCCCTTACTGTACCAAAGCCATGAAGGACAGATTATATTAAAGATCAGAAATGGCTTGAGTAGACTTTCAAACCAAGATATTTTAATTCCCTGATTAATTGAGTGAGAACCTCTCACACAGTATTTCTCACCACTATAGACAATCTCAATCTCCATTCCAATACATCACACTCCAAACTGCATTGCAGTCCTTAGTTAGGCGGGTAAACTACAGAAAACTTACCATCCAAACCAGCACATACTCATCCTGTCACTCATACAAATCACCCAGTAGAATGTTAACTTTTTAATTATGCAGCAATGATTACTATAAAAGCTGTAGTACTGCAAGTACATTGTCAAGTATACTTGGTTTACTTTTTTGATATACTAGTATGTCTAAATATACATTTTAATCTATGCAATGCACTCAGAATATGTTTATTCAACAGATCTATTCAGTCGGCCTTTACTTAAATTCATATTTATTATTATTTTATTTTACTATATGGCACTTTGGTTGACACTCATGCTGTTAAAATAAGATCAAATATACTGTTTACGCCTAGTGTATTAATAACACTTTTGGCATTTAAACATGAGCCTCTTCATTGCTTCTTCACTCAAATGATGTCTGTCTGAGCTATAGAGAGTGTGTAAGTGCTCTTTGTTTTGATGATGATGACATTTTAGGTATCTAATTACAAAATGTATTGATGAGGCTTGTGTCTATTTTCACTATAGCACATAACTATATAACTGCAAAGTAAGCACGGCATTCAATGTGTGAGAATAGCACAATTAGGTTTTAGACACCTTTGGGCAGACTTGTATTTTAAAGCTGCATTTGTTTCTTACATGTGTTGTTTACTTTTTTCTTGTATTACTGTAATTTAATACGTTAATGATACGTTTAACCAAGACCAATAAGTACCACTTACTGATACAATGAACTGGCAAACTGGAACACAAAACAGCTTTGAGGAGGACAACAATGTAAACAACAATGTCTGAAGCTTTATCATGAACCTGTTAACTCATAACTTGTATGTGAATAAAACTGATCATGAGAAATAACTTAATAACAATAACATCAAAAAGTCCTTCTAACAACCAATTTCATGGATGTGTCACTTCGACTGGAGGCTTGTGGGAAATTTGTTGGAGATGGAGGAGATGAACAACCTCTGAGTGGAATCTCCTAGTCATTATTATGAATTTACCATAATGCCATCATAACATGAATACACTATGGATGTGTATAGACACATACACAACAACACAAAATTCTTATTCACAGGACCATCTGTGATCTTTTTTTATCACTCAGTGATTTTTTTTAACCTAGGCACTGTGACAGTATTGTTGCACTGCACAGCCCTGTGACTGATTCTAAGTTTGAGTTTGAGGAAAGTATCCATGTCTCCATTACCAGAATGCAGACGGGATGTTGACACTACAGGAGTTTCAAGAGGGCTCAAAGGCAGATCCTTCCATTGTACAGGCGCTGTCACTCTATGATGGACTTGTGTAGCCAGACTTCAACATGGCACACAGTGAGTATCCATCTCTCTCCATCTATTTACTGTTTACTGGGACAATGATACAGTTCTGAGACAAAATTCTGAATTCTTTTAGAAACACAAGCCTTTAAACAACATTGCTATGAACTAAATTTTTTGCTGTACACTGCATTGGTGGCGCGGGTAGCGCTGCTGCATCACAGCTCCAGGTCACTGATTCTGCCCTGAATTTATTGTTATTGTCTGTGTACTGTGTAGAGCTTTGCATGTTCTCCCAGTGTCTGTTTGGGTTTCCTCTGACCTCATAAAAATATACTGGTAGGAGGATTGGCTGCTCTAAATTTCCCCAGGTGTGAATGTGTGTGTGAAAGTACACATATATATATATATATATATATATATATATATATATATATATATATATATATATATATATATATAAAAGCAATTTGGTGCTTACAGTGGTGCTTGAAAGTTTAGAATTTTTTTATACTTCTGCATAAGTACATGGTAATTTATTTATTGAGGAAAATAATCCAATATTACATATCTGTGAGTGGCAAAAGTATGTGAACCTTTGTTTTGGTATCTGGTGCGACCCCTTGTTCAGCGCAATAACTGCAACTAAGTGTTTCTAGTAAATGTTGATCAGTCTTGCACATCAGCGTAGAGGAATTTTTACTCATTCCTCAGTACAGAACAGCTTCAACTCTAGGATCTTGATGGGTTTCCTCAATGAACTGCTTGCTTCAGGTCCTTCCACAACCTTTCTATTGGATTAAGGTCACGACTTTATCTTGGCCATTCCAAAAAACATTTTAAATTATATTCTTGAACCATTCTTTGGTAGAACGACTTGTGTGCTTAGGGTCGTTGTCTTGCCGCCTGCCCCACTTTCTCTTGAGATACAGTTCATGGACAGATTCATTGTTACATCAATTCATTTTCCATCAATGATGGCAAGCTGTCCTGGCCCAGATGCAGCAAAACAGGCCCAAACCATGATACTACCACCACCACATTTCACAGATGGGATAAGGTTCTTATGCTGGAATGCAGTGTTTTCCTTTCTCCAAACAAAGCCCTTCTCATTGAAACCAAAACCTTTATTTTGGTCTCATTTATCCACAAATATTTTTCCATTGTCCATGTGACCTTTGTAAACTGCAGCTGAGCAGTAATGTTCTTTTGGACAGTAGTGTCTTTCTTCTTGCAACTCTGCCATGCACACCATTGTTTTTCAGTGTGCTCCTGATGGTGGACTCATGACACATTAACATTAGCCAATGTGAGAGAGGCCTTTTAGTTGCTTAGTAGTAACCCTGGCTCCTCTGTGACCTTGTGGACTGTACATGTCTTGCTCTTGGAGTGATCTTTGTTGAAAGATCACTGTATACACTTCCATTTGTATACAGTCTGTCTGACTGTGGATTGATGATGTCCAAAGTCTTTAGAGATGGGTTTGGAACCTTTTCCAACTTGATGAGCATCAACAACTCTTTTGATGAGGTCCTCAGCAATCTCCTTTGTTCATGTTATGATACACTTCATCAAATGTATTGTGATGATCAATATTTGATAGATCCCTGTTCTTTAAATAAAACAGGGCACTACTCACACTCATCCCATTGATTAAAAACATCTGACTCTAATTTCACCTTCAAATTAACCTAGTTAATTCAAATTAACCTAGTTAACCTAATCATAGAGGTTCCACATACTTTTACTACTCACAGATATGTAATATTGGATAATTTCCTCAATAAATAAATGACCATGTATAATGACCATAATATAATATGTTCACTGACATTTTGTCTGATTGCAGGCCACCTCGACAATCCATTTTTGCCATCCTGCTTGCTCTGTGAGAGAAGCTGATGTGTTCCTCGCTTTCCCACACTTGTTTGGACCATGTACTGCATCGACGCATTGTGGGGGATGCTTGTGGATACGTCTCAGCTGTCAATTATTCATCTGCATAGACAAAGAAAAACACAGGTCAAGACAACATTACAGTGCCATCTTCTGCAGAATTATTCTCCAGATTCTTGTGAATATGATGACTTAAGTAATTTCCTTTAAAGGAGAGAGAAGCACCCATGCATGAGAAGTGCACATATAAAAATCAGTATATTACTGAATACCAGTAGACCCGTCCATTTTATTTTGTTTGGTGGAGCAAGATGAAGACATTCAAACACATCAAACTCTTGAGGGGCCTCCAAACAGGACACCATGTTCCACTTTACATATAAATATATAATAAATGAATAAAACTTTAAACTGTGTTATTGAATAGTACATTATGGACAATGACATGAAAGGCTGTGATTCACTGGACCTGATAGGTCAGTCTTTTTGAAGATCAAGTGAAAATGTATTATACATGGTTTCATGTATACAGACATGCATCCAGTATTTAATTACCTATTTATGTAATTGTTTTAAACTGTTCTGATCACATGTGCAGTGTAAATTACTGCTGCAACCTGTGCTGCTCTTGTAAGGCTTCTCTGATCATATTGGGGCGTGTGACTTGCATTAAAGTCTGGTGATGTATTGCTTCTAGCTAAACACTAGAATATTATAGACCTGAGACCTAAAGTGTTAAGCCTTGGCTCATATGTCTCAAAAGGAACTATTCCACCATTTTCAGATTACTGATTTCTCTTAATATGGTGCATTTTGAAAACTTCTGTTTATTTAACTCAGATACTATTTTCCATTTCAATCCACTTTACTTGCTTAACAGAAATTTGTGACAAAAAGAGTCTAATCTAGCAAGCTACTTTTTTTTAGCTAGGGAAATTATTGGTTAATTGGCTAATTTTAGAGTAACGCTAGATAAAACAGTGTTTACATCACGTCCATGTTAAGTCATTTTAGATTATGGAGAAGGCCCACCAATATGGCAGCCAGAAGCTTCACATCCCTCTGTACAGAATGACATCATGAGCTATTATGGTCATATTACAGTGGTGTGAAAAAGTGTTTGCCCCCTTCCTCATTTCCTGTTCCTTTGCATGTTTGTCACACTTAAGTGTTTCGGAACATCAAACCAATTTAAACAATAGTCAAGGACAACACAAGTAAACACAAAATGCAATTTGTAAATGAAGGTGTTTATTATTAAAGGTGAAAAAAAATCCAAACCATCATGGCCCTGTGTGAAAAAGTGATTGCCCCCTAAACCTAATAACTGGTTGGGCCACCCTTAGCAGCAACAACTGCAACCAAGCGTTTGCGATAACGTGCAATGAGGCTTTTACAGCGTCCTGGAGGAATTTTGGCCCACTCATCTTTGCAGAATTGTCCTAATTCAGTTACATTAGAGGGTTTTCGAGCATGAACGGCCTTTTTAAGGTCATACCACAACATCTCAATAGGATTCAGGTCAGGACTTTGGCTAGGCCACTCCAAAGTCTTCATTTTGTTTTTCTTCAGCCATTCGGTGGTGGACTTGCTGGTGTGTTTAGGATCATTGTCCTGCTGCAGAACCCAAGTTCGTTTCAGCTTTAAGTACGAACAGATGGTCGGACATTCTCCTTCAGGATCTCTTGGTAGACAGCAGAATTCATAGTTCCTTTTATCACGGCAAGTCTTCCAGGTCCTGAAGCGCAAAACAGCCCCAGACCATCACACTACCACCACCATATTTTACTGTTGGTATAATGTTCTTTTATATGAAATGCAGTGTTCCTTCTACGCCAGATATACTTGGACACACACCTTCCAAAGAGTTCCACTTTTGTCTCATCGGTCCACAGAATGTTGTCCCAAAAGTCTTGGGGATCATCAAGATGTGTTGTGGAGAAATTGAGACGAGCTTTGATGTTCTTTTTGCTCAGCAGTGGTTTTCTCCTTGGAACTCTGCCATGCAGGCCATTTTTGCCCAGTCTTTTCCTGATGGTGGAGGCATGAACGCTGACCTTAACTGAGGCAAGTGAGGCCTGCAGTTCTTTGGACGTTGTTGTGGGGTCTTTTGTGACCTCTTGGATGAGTCGTCGCTGCGCTCTTGGGGTAATTTTGGGCGGAGGGCCACTCCTGGGAAGGTTCGCCACTGTTCCATGTCTTCGCCATTTGTGGATAACGGCTCTCACTGTGGTTCGCTGGATTCCCAAAGCTTTGGAAATGGCTTTATAACCCTTTCCAGACTGATAGATCTCAATTACTTTCTTTCTCAATTGTTCCTGAATTTCTTTGGGTCTCGGCATGATGTGTAGCTTTTAAGGATCTTCTGGTGGACCTTACTGTGTCAAGCAGCTCCTATTTAAGTGATGCCTTGATTGTGAACAGGTGTGGCAATAATCAGGCCTGGGTGTGGCTAGAGAAATTGAACTCAGGTGTGGACAACCACAGTTATAGTATGTTTTAACAAGGGGGGCAATCACTTTTTCACACAGGGCCATGATGGTTTGGATTTTTTTTCACCTTTAATAATAAACACCTTCATTTACAAATTGCATTTTGTGTTTACTTGTGTTGTCCTTGACTATTGTTTAAATTGGTTTGATGTTCCGAAACACTTAAGTGTGACAAACATGCAAAGGAACAGGAAATGAGGAAGGGGGCAAACACTTTTTCACACCACTGTAAGAAGATATGGCCAGACATGCCATTTGGTCTCCACTGAGCCAGTTGCATCAAAACTCACAGTGGGGTTAGTAGACTTCTTTGATAATGACTTGTACATAAACATTTGTGTTTGACTCCAGTAGTGACAGAAGGACTTGTCTAGTCCAATGTCTTTAATGCTACCACTGTGAGGTGAACTATATTTTAACATCTGCAGTGACAATATAGGATCCTTGTCACCTAATTCTAAGTCATTTCTCTCTTGCTTTGCTTTGCGCAGGGTGGCCAAATTAGGAAGATGGCTTGGCTCAGGATCTCCAAAATCCATCAGCTTTGTTGCCTCTGATGCCCTCCATACATGGGGTTCCATTCTACCCTCACACAGTTCTTTCGCTATATGCACACGCAAGTTACCAGACATCGGACGCTTTGAACATCCAGTGTGCAGGGAGTCATCAGTGTTTTTAAGTAAACACTTGAGCACCATTGGGCTGTTCATTTCAGGCTCTCTGTCACATTTTATGTGAATGTGGCCATGACATTCCTTACAGTTGCCTCTGATTTCTAGGAATTTCTCTGTTACTGATGGATAGACCTTGGCTCTTTTAAAAACAAATGTACAGGGGCTCTTCACTTCTTCCCAAATGTGGTGATTTATTACATGTGTCCAGATGCCAGGCTTCAAAATACTGTATTCCCTTTTTTGTGTTTTAGAGAACTTGTTTTTATATTGAACTGTTTCAGGCATGAATTCAATCCATGTCTGAAATGGAAGTTGAAGACCAAAAGTCCAGCAATCTTTTGGTCTTGGGGAAAGGGACCCTGGCTCAAAATCAGTGTCATCACTACTGCCACTTGTTTCATGATCACTTTTAAAATCAAACCCTAAAGCAGTCCAGATGTTGTGTCTGTTCAATTTAACAAAGGTATATAGAGCCTTTGCAGTGATCCTGTTTTTCGCCGCTCACTAAGCTCTGTCCAGATGCTCTGATTAGGAGTAGCTATGTTGCCATTTTGGACTATGGCCTCTTTTGATGAACAGAGGACTGTGAAAATGACACCCCTGTCGACCGCTGCTTTCTTCGGCATCTGGCATAAGCAGAACATAATTACCCACTGAAATAATCCTGGTCATACACTGCAAACTTGTTTTTGTGTATTACTGTATTTGCCAGAATACAAGGAAAATATATATTATTACTATAAGGATTAATATATTTATACTAGGACCAATATGGTAATGTTGACCCTTGGATGCACAACGTTTTCAAAAAACTAACATGGGTACCATGTGCAGCTGTAATTAGCATTGCATAGCTCCATTAACCATACTAGTATTAACAATGAGTTTTCTGTTCAAGAAATTCAACATTGACAATCTTAGCTCTTTGAAAGTTGTACCATTATGATTAAAGTTAACTAATAATATTGTAACTGATAGTGTTAAAAAATGGTACTTACATTGGCCAGACTTTTTATTTAGTAACTCGACTTTTCCTATACTAACAACACTAATTCCCACAAGAGCACCGCGAACAGAAGTGTTACACCTAGTGGTGGGAGTGAAGTGTAACAGATTATTCTCCTTGTAAATAAATGAAAAGTTCAATCATGAGAGACAAGTGAATGAAGTAAAGAGAATTGTTTATTGAACAAATGATGATATGATTTCTCTTTTAATATCTCCTGAACCGAAGCAGCACAAACGAAACTTTTATCAGCACAAACCAGCACAAACGGAGCACAAACGATTGAGAGTATTTGGGGTGAATTCGGAGCAGGTGGGGGGGCTGGGTGACCCCAGAATGACCTATAAATATTATTTTAATATCTCCGGAACCGAAGCAGCACAAACGAAACTTTTAACGGCACAAACCAGCACAAACGAAGCACAAACGATTGAGACTATTTTGAATGAACTTGGAGCATGTGGGGGGCTGGTGACGTCACCGCGCCATAATTAAATGTCTAATATCTTAAAAACGAAAGCAGCACAAACGAAACTTTTAACGGCACAAACGATTGAGACCATTTCGGGTGAATTTGGAGCATGTGGGGGGGCTGGGTGATCCCAGAGTGACCTTTGAATATTCCTTTAATATCTCCGGAACCGAAGCAGCACAAACGAAAATTTTAACGGCACAAACCAGCACAAACGAAGCACAAACGATTGAGACTATTTTGCTGACGTTTTGCGTTGGTGGGGGGGCCAACTTCACGCAGGTGAAAAGAAAGCAGGCAATTATGGAGATTGTTTGCATTTCCTGGAGCAGTACACCAGAGGGCGACCTAAGGAGCTTATCAGGAGTTGTCAACATATGATTCCTTCACAAGGTTATGTAAAGGCAAAGGCTTTGCTCAAAGAATACTTTTCCAATGAAGTAAAATTAGCTTCAGCTTGTATGGGTGAGGCGCTCTCATGGAATGTCATACAATCTGAAGATGCTAAGGCTCTGCAAAATCATGGTCTCTTTCTCCGAAGTCACTGCAATGTTATGCAGGACATTCACTACATGAATGAACTGAATCTTGCCACCAACATGCAAGCCATTTTGGCAAACTTCCTTATAAGATCTGAGATAAATGGCAAAGCCTGGCATATGGTCTACAGGAAACACGCAACAACTCAGCTAAATGTCCAGATATTGTGTATTTCATAGAAACACAATCAAAGGTTGTCATGGATCCCATATGTGGAAACATTCACGATGTTTCGCCAGGTAGAGGCAGAACCATGAGCACCAAATTACCTCGCTCGAAACCCAGAAGTCGTTTTACTACCACCATCACAACAACTGGGGCAGGGGAACACATCAGGACCTCAGGCAACAAAACCTGTCATTTTTGTGAAGGAGAAGATACCTTGGAATCCTGTAATAAGCTTATCAGAAAACCTCACAGAGAGAAAATGAACTTTTTGTAGAAGAAGGGTGTCTGTGTGGTTTTTTGGATACAGGACACATCAGCAGTGAGTGTAAAAGTCGAACTATCTGTTGAAGTCTTCTACACGTTCTTACTCATGAGAAGGGAGACATTCTGAACAAAGATGACTTGGACTCAAAGCCAACTGGAGGCAGTGCTTTGGTCTGTCTTCAATCCAGTGGTCTTACTGGGGCTGGTAAAGATAATTGTGCATTGTCTATAGTTCTAGTATATGTGTGAAATCAAAGAAAGGAAATCAAGCTGTGATTAATGGAAAATTTGATATTATTCTGTACCTTTTAAGAAAACTTTATGTTCTTCTTTAAGTCGTGTAACCCAATGTTTGAACTATCAGTAACATTTAGTTTATCCTTATTATCCTTTTAGCAGTTTCAGCAGAAGAAATCAGCTCGTCACTTCATACTCTATATTGAAGGGACCAAAAAGCTTTTGTTATTAAAAGGATTCAATCCTGTTATTTGTTATTTAAATCTTTTCTATACTAAATTATAATAGACTAGATCATTAAAGTAAAAAAAAACATCCAACATTATTTGGGGCTTTGTCCGGAGTTAGAATATCCTTCGCTTCCTCCTCTCGCAGGATTTGGGGCTGAAACCGTGCAAGAGGGAGTCCAGGACTCCTGAATAAAAAATGTCCTTTCTCAGTTTGATGTATAGGAGGCCAGTCTTGCTGCGAGGGTGAAGCGATGGTGACCTAATCCTGAATCCAGATTTGGGACAGCCACCTGACGGTCAGTATTGTTTCCTCTGGGAGCCTGGGACTGCCTAGGAGTCAGGAGCTCCTTGTGAAACTGCAGTAAAGGTCAGGGACCTGTAAAATGAACGTTTTCTTCTTTGATACTTTTTAAGACAGTCAGGGATTTCAGTTTGGGTCTTAAGAGAGAAATGGAAATTATAAGAAGTTGGGTAACAACATGAGTTCACCCCAGGAACTTTGGGGATTTGCAAAGCAGATGCAGATCAAATATGGGGACCATACCGTCCGGTATCTAGAGAAGTGGAATAAGTATGGTCATTTTCCCGTTAGGGGAAGTTTGAAAATAGAAGACTTAGAAAAGTTAAAAAAGTTTATTTAAAAAAGAAAAAAGAAAAAAGTTTCAGACTAAGAAGGGTAAAGAGAAAGTGTGGGTGGTCGATTTTCACGTCGTGGAAGATAGTTGGATTTGAGCTCAGCTTCAACTCGGATTCTTTCTAAGTAAGTAAGGTAACTTTGCTTAAAAGTAACCACCAAATCCACTAATGAGGGCTGACAAAAAAAAGCATAAAAATATAAAAGAAACAGGAATGAATCAGGCAGAAGCTTCCTAACATGGACACGACAATGTTACACACTGACAAAAGGCTCTCAGAACATGTGGTTTCATATTATATTATATTATATTATATTATATTATATTATATTATATTATATTATATTATATTATATTATATTATATTATATTAAATTATAGTTTATTATATTATATTGAATTGAGGAAACAGAAAGTAACAGCTTCTAGATCATGGATGAAGTACTTCCTGTTTGTGATGGATGCTGATGGTGAAACTCGTCACTCAACAAAGTTTACGATCATTTTATTTACGCTTTGCTAAGTGCAATGTACTTTAAGTGACAGTGGTGTGAAAATATCCAAAAGTGTTTTAAAAGCTAGTTTTAAACTGACTCCTATCAATATATAGTTTAGGATCGACTTCACACCCTGAAATAGTATCAAAATAAAGTTGGGTTCAGCATATATAAACTTTTACTTAATGGAACAAGATATGATTACATAAAGCTTTTACACAAACACAACAAATTTGTCTATGAAAAAAAAACATTTGTATAAAAAATAAGGAGAAGTGAAAAAATATATATAATACAAACATAAAAATATCTAAAAATTATTTATAAACATAACATTGTACATATCGATTTTATATATACTGTAAATTATATATTATCGTTATTATATATTTCACAATAATTAATTGTGTGTGTGATTAATTACAGTACAAATACCCTATATTATTAATATTAATTAATATACATGAAAATTTGTTTTAATTAATTTACTAAAAAAGATAAACCAAAATCCAGAATCTCTCTACACACTGTTTATATGGATACAGTACTTAAATATGATTTACTATTTATATATTATAGGAATATAAAATATATATAGAGAGAGAGAGACTATATTATGTGGATAAATTATATATTTAAAGTTTAAACAACTGCTACAATACTCGAGAAAGTCACCATTTTTATTTCCATAATATAAAATAATCTTATAAGACTGAATGAGTAATTGGTTCCGGGAGAAACCGCGCCTGCCACTATTGGATGTGACGTCACGGGTCATGGTGATGGCTTTGCGTGTTTTCAAATGTTTGTTTTCAAATTTTAGAATGTTTATTTTCGAAGGTTTAGGAGGGTATATAAAGCGGAGACGGAGCGGCAGCGCTTCAGTTCTAAATCTCTCAAACTCTCTCTGGCTTACACGTGCGATGCTTCACTCTCTGAACGCGTTTTTCTACACTGCGATCTACAATCAACTCCGAACCAAGTCACCGTTACGATCATCCCTAGATCATCCCGCACAAGTCACCGCTACGATCATCCCGGCACCGAGTCACCGCTACGATCATCCCGGCACCGAAGTCACCGCTACGATCCCCCGGCACCGAGTCACCGTCACGATCATCCCGGCACCGAAGTCACCGCTACGATCATCCCGGCACCGAGTCACCGCTACGATCATCCCGGCACCGAAGTCACCGCTACGATCATCCCGGCACATTACGCGACGTCGCAGCGATGATCTTTAGGAAGAGAAGAATTGCCGCCGCGCTCCTGGAGGATGAGTCTGGGACCGGAGTGCGGACTGTCTGACAGCAAAGGTAAGTTACCCTTTTTCCTTTCAGCATCACACACACTTCATTTCAGTTAAGCACAAGTGTTTTAAACACAGCGTTATCAAAAGACACTAAACCGTAAAAATATCTATGGATCCATCATCCTACCACACGCAAAACTCCTACTGCGGGTTTCTGCTTCGCGTCTGTGACTTCGGAAAAATAATTTAGTGTAACTTTGTCGAAGATTCTTATTAGGCACCTGGGATTTTGCTGTGATTTTACTCTGACAAATACCCTATCAGATTGTCCTACTGATATAACACAAACAGGTGTGATGAGTTTACACCGCAAAAATACTCTATCAGATTCCAAGTCCACGCACCGTAGTATAAAATGATGGGATTTTTTGTTCAACGTCACAAAAATAATGCAATATTGATGCGCGTGCGCAGTAAGCCCTTGGAAACACTGACGGTAGGGTGAAATTTCAGGACACCTGATTTGCTAGCGCTTGGTTTAATTAGTTTTTTTTTTAAATGTTACATAGTTTACTAAAAGTTTGCTAAGTTTTGATTCCTATTTATGGAATGTGGAGATGTATCTCACGCTCTTCATCTCCCTTCACACAGGAACATGGACGGAGGAAACCGTGGAGGCTCGTAAGACAATGAGGAGTCCTACAGACCTGATCAGACAGGTATCAGATGTTTTGCTGAGGAGGATGTACACCGCAGGAGGAGACAGAGGCAGCAGATGAGTGAGGACAACACCCAAGAGGCCCCTCCTAGAAGACGACAGCGTTTGGAGCAAGAAGATGAAGACGATGAGCTGATTGACTTTGCTGGTTGGGAGAGGACGCACTTACTTTACTTTTCCTTTTCCCACTGAAGATGCTGCGATTTACATCCTTCTTGTCGTTATCCACATTTACGACATAGTTTTGGGCCCAACTGGACTTCGTTTCCCGCTGCGCACATTCCCATTATTTTTCTAGTTAACCCTATAACTAGTAGTATGGTACTAGATATTTAGCTACCATTAGTTAAGCTCTAGTCTTGGGATTTTTCAAGTCTGATATGTATTTCACCTCTAGACTCCAGCATCAGACTTTCTAAAAAATCTGCGTTCTGTATTTTCGGACACTAGCCTTCGCTCGGTTCACTCATTTCATTTGTACAGTAGGATTTGTATTGTGTATTTAGGACATAAGCATTAATATAATGTTATAGTTATCAAATGTGTATATATATTTATTAAATGTGTAGGCTAGACATATTAATGCTAAAATGTTATGTCTATTTTTATTATGTTTATTAAATACAAGAATTTTTTTTATTAATGATTGAATTTAGTTAAATCTGAAATAATCAATGAACAATTATTTTTTAATAACAAATATGTCTCTTTTTATGTCTCTAAACTTTTTATTAATGATTGCATTTATTTAAATCTGAAATAATCAATGAACAATTATTTTTTAATAACAAATATGTCTCGTGTCTCTTTCTTACACTATAACACTATAAACACTTCTCACTGGTTTCTCATATAATTACAGTGTAGAAATACACCTTCAGTTGAATCCTTGGTGCTCAGAAGTAATTGCACTGTTTTCCTCCCATAAATATTTAACAACATCGACATTGTTTAAACTCTAATAAACAAAAATATTCCAACCTGTCAAATATACATAATTAATCAGCTGGTATTATAACACAAAATAAACATAAATCCCAAGGTGCACTGTTACTGTAGAAACAAGTTCATTCTCACACGTGATTGCATGTTGGTCAATTTATTAGTTTAAAGGTGAAAACGCAGATATCAGAGAGATGAAGATAGATGGGAGTGTTTGAATAACCAGTTTACATTACATACAGGGGGCGACTTGGTCATGAAGTGTTTTTGGGATGTGCAATACTTAAGTGGGACCATCCATAGAACCCAGAAGAAGCATCCATAGAACATAGATGTATTTTCACTTAATATTTTGGGAAATATGCTGAAGCAAGTTCAAAAACTCAACCTATAGGCTGATAAACAAACAAAAAAACAAACAAACAAATAGATGTACAAGCTATTAATGGTGTGACTTACATTGCAGAGTGGCGAATAAACCCAGGGGTTATGTTTGCTACTGCGGTCATTCTCAGTGTCTCCGGCAGCGTGTGTGGGACAGGGGCATAACGGTTGGAGCTATAATCCAGCATCTTCCACACACATGCTGCTTGAAAAGTGTCTGCTTTTCTGTAAATACAGTCAGGAAACCCTTGCTTAGTCATGATTTTAGCCCCTACCGAGCGAGCTTAAGATTTGAGCTTTGTGGTGGACTTGGTGCGTGCGTCTCACATTAGGAGCAAGACGAACACAGGCAAACGCTAGCCACAAGTAAACACACACACCCCCACATCCACACAATATAGACACACAGAGTGCAGATATTAATATAAATAACTCACCAGTGCATGACCTATATTCATATTATACCACAAGTACACTGTGGCAGTAGCCAATTAGCTTAGCTTTGGGATCTTATCGGGATTCAAGCATGCAAATAAATGAATAATAATTAAATATACTCACTTTTTTTTTAAATCATGCCAACTCCCAGTGTAGGTCGTGTGTTCAAACCCACAGTTGCTCAGATGTATGAATGAGATCTCTCTGGATAAGGGTATCTTCCAAATAGCATAAATGTAATATACTATGACAAGACTTCTAATATGGCTTAGGTGTTAGTACGCTTGCATCGCACTACCGGGGTTGGGGGTTCACATCCTGTGTGCATGGAGTTTGCATGTTCTCCCCGTACTGCGGGTTTCCTCCAGGTACTCCAGTTTCTCCCCCAGTCCAAAGGCATGCATTTGCAGGCCAACTTGCATTTCCAAATTGTCCACAGTGTGTGAATGTGTGTGTGTGTTGTGTCCTGCAATGGTTTAGCACCGAGTCCAGGGTGTCCCCGCCTTGTCCCCCGTGACCCTGTGTAGGATAAAGCGGTATGGAAAATGGATGGATGGATGGTTTCCAGCTAACTAGACATTTTACCGTTTCACATCATTTTTGTCTTTGTTGTCATGATGGTGTTCTTTTTTGGGTTCCATCATGCACTTTCTGTCTGTTGTTCTGTCTCCACCTTCTCTTAATTTGTGGTACGACAGATTGTATGAGAAAACGGAGGGTATCCTCTCCTCAACATTCTTCTCTTAATGTCCAGAGGTTATGTCTCTTTTCTTAAGCTACAGCCTATGGTTAGATTACTGCTGATCAACAAACTTTCCGTTTCAATAATAAACCATGGATTCACTTCTTAATCAGGAGTCAAGGGTGCTGACTGAGTTTAGAAATTTCTCTTTGCAAGAAAAATGCAAACTTACCAGTTGTTGAGCGGACTGGAAGCAGCTGTCAATCAGCACATCCTCCAACAGCACTGAGTTTAGACTGAGTTTAGAAATGTGACTTTTCACTATTGGGGGAATTCCTAATATCTTTCAATAAGGGGACAATCTATTTTTTTATTTTAAAATAGGGCTGCATTTCATATGTAGAGGAAAAACAGACTTGTTTGTTTGTTTGTTTGTTTGTTTGTTTGTTTGTTTATATTCAGGGTCAAGGATTTTTGTTGAAAAGTTTTTGTATTTTTTTGTATTTGTATTTTGTTTTTTAATTATTTTTTTTTAAATAGCTAGTAGCATGTTCATTGTATTGGCTTTTGGTGCTTGAGACTTGGACAGCTTCATTAAATAGAAGCCAGATAGGTCAGCTAATTAGTTTAATCTACTATGCTGCTCATGCTAATAGTAGGTAGTACGCTAGTTGTGAAGTATTCTTAAGTCACTCATCTTTTAAAATCCAGCCTGATATTCCAAGCAACACACAAAGATTGGAAGGACTATTCACTATTGGGCTGCACTGGAAACTGTGTTTATGTGGACAACACAATTCTGCATACAAAGTTAACCTAGCAGAAAATGTTAATTCATTCCTGTGTTACACAGAGGTCAGCATAGCCTGTAGCTCCTCCCTAAGGACGCGGAGTCAGGCGCCCCCCCCCCCATTCCTTTTAGGGGGGGAGCCCTTTTCTTTTACATAATACTTTTGAAGAAAAGGGAGCTAGGATGAAGACTACGGAGATCAAATCTCTTGACACTGAAGCGGAATCAATTGTGCACTCACAACACCGGCCCACTGTCTCATACATTACCAAAACAAAGGAAAACAATAAATTGATAAGCAAAATGAGATTTCTCTCTACTGATGCAACAAGTTAACCTTGCTTTACTTCCACTAAGGGACATTCCAAGCTTTGATGGGGATCCATTAAGTCAGCATGATTGTATGAGCTCATTTGAGGAGGTGGTGGAAAAGAAAACCCTACGAAGTGAAGTTAACGCCAAAACACAAAAACGCGTCAGCCAAAATAGTCTCAATCGTTTTGGTCGTTTTTTTGTGCCGTTAAAATTTTCGTTTGTGCTGTCGGTTCCGGAGATATTAAAGGAATATTCAAAGGTCATTCTGGGGTCACCCAGCCCCCACATGCTCCAAATTCACCGAAATGGTCTCATATGTTCTTCGTTTGTGCTGGTTTGTGCCGTTAAAAGTTTCGTTTGTGCTGCTTTCGTTTTTAAGATATTAGACATTTAATTATGGCGCGGTGACGTCACCAGCCCCCACATGCTCCAAGTTCATTCAAAATGGTCTCAATCGTTTGTGCTTCGTTTGTGCTGGTTTGTGCCGTTAAAAGTTTCGTTTGTGCTGCTTTCGTTTTTAAGATATTAGACATTTAATTGTGGCGCGGTGACGTCACCAGCCCCCCACATGCTCCAAATTAACCCAAAATAGTCTCAATCGCTTCGGAAGTGAGGGATCATTACCCCTGTCCAGAGTGGTAAGTAACTTGCAAGCCAGATTATATTGGGAATAATCTCAGGGAGGAAGTGCATATTATCATGATCACCATTAACCATGGCAAGTGACCTGCTCTCCTCACATATGTCTGTCACCCAGGCCCCGTAGGTGCGCGGTGTCTGTGTTTGGTCAAATGGATGCACTTCTTCCAGCTCTTCACCCTCTACATCTGGAATGATTACACAATCTTCTGCAATTCTGACTTTCAGGTATTTCTTGCATCTTTCTGATATAAGAGGGGCTCCAGAGCTATCATTGCCCTCTGCTTCACTGAGAGCCACAACAGTAATACTGCGTAGTAGCTCTCTTGCATTGTCCATGGACTGTGACTTGAGAAGCTGTGCCATTGACCTCACAAAGAAATCTTTAATGCGATGTGATTTTTTCTTCAAGCAGTCCCACTGGCAGATCATCTTGATGCAGTGTGCAACATCAACCCGAACAAAACAAGGTGGCACTTTTGCTGACACTTTACCGAGTAAGACACCACAACACTCATTGATGTAGGTCTTCAGATCAGGATGAGGAGTAAAAGCCTTGACCAGAGCTCCAAGCAAAGCCAGAGAAAAGTCACTCACAACCTCTTTTGGAATTGGTGCACCTGCACGTATCCATTCTGTCAGCCAATGTGTTATTGCATTAACATCGTGTCTCTCTGACAGCATTTGCACCACCGGGACACTTGAACTCTCATCCCCTGCCAGAACACCCTGATATACAGTGGTGTGAAAAAGTGTTTGCCCCCTTCCTCATTTCCTGTTCCTTTGCATGTTTGTCACACTTAAGTGTTTCGGAACATCAAACCAATTTAAACAATAGTCAAGGACAACACAAGTAAACACAAAATGCAATTTGTAAATGAAGGTGTTTATTATTAAAGGTGAAAAAAAATCCAAACCATCATGGCCCTGTGTGAAAAAGTGATTGCCCCCTAAACCTAATAACTGGTTGGGCCACCCTTAGCAGCAACAACTGCAACCAAGCGTTTGCGATAACGTGCAATGAGGCTTTTACAGCGTCCTGGAGGAATTTTGGCCCACTCATCTTTGCAGAATTGTCCTAATTCAGTTACATTAGAGGGTTTTGGAGCATGAGCACGGCTTTTTAAGGTCATACCACAACATCTCAATAGGATTCAGGTCAGGACTTTGGCTAGGCCACTCCAAAGTCTTCATTTTGTTTTTCTTCAGCCATTCGGTGGTGGACTTGCTGGTGTGTTTAGGATCATTGTCCTGCTGCAGAACCCAAGTTCGTTTCAGCTTTAAGTACCCGAACAGATGGTCGGACATTCTCCTTCAGGATCTCTTGGTAGACAGCAGAATTCATAGTTCCTTTTATCACGGCAAGTCTTCCAGGTCCTGAAGCAGCAAAACAGCCCCAGACCATCACACTACCACCACCATATTTTACTGTTGGTATAATGTTCTTTTTTGCAAATGCAGTGTTCCTTCTACGCCAGATATACTTGGACACACACCTTCCAAAGAGTTCCACTTTTCTCTCATCGGTCCACAGAATGTTGTCCCAAAAGTCTTGGGGATCATCAAGATGTGTTGTGGAGAAATTGAGACGAGCTTTGATGTTCTTTTTGCTCAGCAGTGGTTTTCTCCTTGGAACTCTGCCATGCAGGCCATTTTTGCCCAGTCTTTTCCTGATGGTGGAGGCATGAACGCTACCTTAACTGAGGCAAGTGAGGCCTGCAGTTCTTTGGACGTTGTTGTGGGGTCTTTTGTGACCTCTTGGTGAGTCGTCGCTGCGCGTCTTGGGGTAATTTTGGGGCTGGAGGGCGAGCTCCTGGGAAGGTTCGCCACTGTTCCATGTCTTCGCCATTTGTGGATAACGGCTCTCACTGTGGTTCGCTGGATTCCCAAAGCTTTGGAAATGGCTTTATAACCCTTTCCAGACTGATAGATCTCAATTACTTTCTTTCTCAATTGTTCCTGAATTTCTTTGGGTCTCGGCATGATGTGTAGCTTTTAAGGATCTTCTGGTGGACCTTACTGTGTCAAGCAGCTCCTATTTAAGTGATGCCTTGATTGTGAACAGGTGTGGCAATAATCAGGCCTGGGTGGCTGGCAGAGAGAAATTGAACTCAGGTGTGGACAACCACAGTTATAGTATGTTTTAACAAGGGGGCAATCACTTTTTCACACAGGGCCATGATGGTTTGGATTTTTTTCACCTTTAATAATAAACACCTTCATTTACAAATTGCATTTTGTGTTTACTTGTGTTGTCCTTGACTATTGTTTAAATTGGTTTGATGTTCCGAAACACTTAAGTGTGACAAACATGCAAAGGAACAGGAAATGAGGAAGGGGGCAAACACTTTTTCACACCACTGTAAGAAGATATGGCCAGACATGCCATTTGGTCTCTGTAGTTTCCTCACCACTGAGCCAGTTGCATCAAAACTCACAGTGGGGTTAGTAGACTTCTTTGATAATGACTTGTACATAAACATTTGTGTTTGACTCAGTAGTGACAGAAGGACTTGTCTAGTCCAATGTCTTTAATGCTACCACTGTGAGGTGAACTATATTTTAACATCTGCAGTGACAATATAGGATCCTTGTCACCTAATTCTAAGTCATTTCTCTCTTGCTTTGCTTTGCGTAGGGTTGGCCAAATTAGGAAGATGGCTTGGCTCAGGATCTCCAAAATCCATCAGCTTTGTTGCCTCTGATGCCCTCCATACATGGGGTTCCATTCTACCCTCACACAGTTCTTTGCTTATATGCACACGCAAGTTACCAGACATCGGACGCTTTGAACATCCAGTGTGCAGGGAGTCATCAGTTGTTTTAAGTAAACACTTGAGCACCATTGGGCTGTTCATTTCAGGCTCTCTGTCACATTTTATGAATGTGTGGCCATGACATTCCTTACAGTTGCCTCTGATTTCTAGGAATTTCTCTGTTACTGATGGATAGACCTTGGCTCTTTTAAAACAAATGTACAGGGGCTCTTCACTTCTTCCCAAATGTGGTGATTTATTACATGTGTCCAGATGCCAGGCTTCAAAATACTGTTATTTCCTTTTTTGTGTTTTAGAGAACTTGTTTTTATATTGAACTGTTTCAGGCATGAATTCAATCCATGTCTGAAATGGAGGTTGAAGACCAAAAGTCCAGCAATCTTTTGGTCTTGGGGAAAGGGACCCTGGCTCAAAATCAGTGTCATCACTACTGCCACTTGTTTCATGATCACTTTTAAAATCAAACCCTAAAGCAGTCCAGATGTTGTGTCTGTTCAATTTAACAAAGGTATATAGAGCCTTTGCAGTGATCCTGTTTTCTAGCCGCTCACTAAGCTCTGTCCAGATGCTCTGATTAGGAGTAGCTATGTTGCCATTTTGGACTATGGCCTCTTTTGATGAACAGAGGACTGTGAAAATGACACCCGCTGCGCCGCTGCATTCTTTCGGCATCTGGCATAAGCAGAACATAATTACCCACTGAAATAATCCTGGTCATACACTGCAAACTTGTTTTTGTGTATTACTGTATTTGCCAGAATACAAGGAAAATATATATTATTACTATAAGGATTAATATATTTATACTAGGACCAATATGGTAATGTTGACCCTTGGATGCACAACGTTTTCAAAAAACTAACATGGGTACCATGTGCAGCTGTAATTAGCATTGCATAGCTCCATTAACCATACTAGTATTAACAATGAGTTTTCTGTTCAAGAAATTCAACATTGACAATCTTAGCTCTTTGAAAGTTGTACCATTATGATTAAAGTTAACTAATAATATTGTAACTGATAGTGTTAAAAATGGTACTTACATTGGCCAGACTTTTTATTTAGTAACTTCGACTTTTCCTATACTAACAACACTAATTCCCACAAGAGCACCGCGAACAGAAGTGTTACACCTAGTGGTGGGAGTGAAGTGTAACAGATTATTCTCCTTGTAAATAAATGAAAAGTTCAATCATGAGAGACAAGTGAATGAAGTAAAGAGAATTGTTTATTGAACAAATGATGATATGATTTCTCTTTTAATATCTCCTGAACCGAAGCAGCACAAACGAAACTTTTATCAGCACAAACCAGCACAAACGGAGCACAAACGATTGAGAGTATTTGGGGTGAATTCGGAGGGGGGGGGGCAGGGGGGGCCGGGTGACCCCAGAATGACCTATAAATATTATTTTAATATCTCCGGAACCGAAGCAGCACAAACGAAACTTTTAACGGCACAAACCAGCACAAACGAAGCACAAACGATTGAGACTATTTTGAATGAACTTGGAGCATGTGGGGGGCTGGTGACGTCACCGCGCCATAATTAAATGTCTAATATCTTAAAAACGAAAGCAGCACAAACGAAACTTTTAACGGCACAAACGATTGAGACCATTTCGGGTAATTTTGGAGCATGTGGGGGGTTGGGTGATCCCAGAGTGACCTTTGAATATTCCTTTAATATCTCCGGAACCGAAGCAGCACAAACGAAAATTTTAACGGCACAAACCAGCACAAACGAAGCACAAACGATTGAGACTATTTTGCTGACGTTTTGCGTTGGTGGGGGGGCCAACTTCACGCAGGTGAAAAGAAAGCAGGCAATTATGGAGATTGTTTGCATTTCCTGGAGCAGTACACCAGAGGGCGACCTAAGGAGCTTATCAGGAGTTGTCAACATATGATTCCTTCACAAGGTTATGTAAAGGCAAAGGCTTTGCTCAAAGAATACTTTTCCAATGAAGTAAAATTAGCTTCAGCTTGTATGGGTGAGGCGCTCTCATGGAATGTCATACAATCTGAAGATGCTAAGGCTCTGCAAAATCATGGTCTCTTTCTCCGAAGTCACTGCAATGTTATGCAGGACATTCACTACATGAATGAACTGAATCTTGCCACCAACATGCAAGCCATTTTGGCAAACTTCCTTATAAGATCTGAGATAAATGGCAAAGCCTGGCATATGGTCTACAGGAAACACGCAACAACTCAGCTAAATGTCCAGATATTGTGGATTTCATAGAAACACAATCAAAGGTTGTCATGGATCCCATATGTGGAAACATTCACGATGTTTCGCCAGGTAGAGGCAGAACCATGAGCACCAAATTACCTCGCTCGAAACCCAGAAGTCGTTTTACTACCACCATCACAACAACTGGGGCGGGGGAAACATCAGGACCTCAGGCAACAAAACCTGTCATTTTTGTGAAGGAGAAGATACCTTGGAATCCTGTAATAAGCTTATCAGAAAACCTCACACAGAGAAAAGAAACTTTTGTAGAAGAAGGGTGTCTGTGGCTGTGTTTTTGGATATACAGGACACATCAGCAGTGAGTGTAAAAGTCGAACTATCTGTTGAAGTCTTCTACACGTTCTTACTCATGAGAAGGGAGACATTCTGAACAAAGATGACTTGGACTCAAAGCCAACTGGAGGCAGTGCTTTGGTCTGTCTTCAATCCAGTGGTCTTACTGGGGCTGGTAAAGATAATTGTGCATTGTCTATAGTTCTAGTATATGTGTGAAATCAAAGAAAGGAAATCAAGCTGTGATTAATGGAAAATTTGATATTATTCTGTACCTTTTAAGAAAACTTTATGTTCTTCTTTAAGTCGTGAACCCAATGTTTGAACTATCAGTAACATTTAGTTTATCCTTATTATCCTTTTAGCAGTTTCAGCAGAAGAAATCAGCTCGTCACTTCATACTCTATATTGAAGGGACCAAAAGCTTTTGTTATTAAAAGGATTCAATCCTGTTATTTGTTATTTAAATCTTTTCTATACTAAATTATAATAGACTAGATCATTAAAGTAAAAAAAACATCCAACATTATTTGGGGCTTTGTCCGGAGTTAGAATATCCTTCGCTTCCTCCTCTCGCAGGATTTGGGGCTGAAACCGGCAAGAGGGAGTCCAGGACTCCTGAATAAAAAATGTCCTTTCTCAGTTTGATGTATAGGAGGCCAGTCTTGCTGCGGGGTGAAGCGATGGTGACCTAATCCTGAATCCAGATTTGGGACAGCCACCTGACGGTCAGTATTGTTTCCTCTGGGAGCCTGGGACTGCCTAAGAGTCAGGAGCTCCTTGTGAAACTGCAGTAAAGGTCAGGGACCTGTAAAATGAACGTTTTCTTCTGATACTTTTAAGACAGTCAGGGATTTCAGTTTGGGTCTTAAGAGAATGAAATGGAATAAAAAAGTTGGGTAACAACATGAGTTCACCCCAGGAACTTTGGGGATTTGCAAAGCAGATGCAGATCAAATATGGGGACCATACCGTCCGGTATCTAGAGAAGTGGAATAAGTATGGTCATTTTCCCGTTAGGGGAAGTTTGAAAATAGAAGACTTAGAAAAGTTAAAAAAGTTTATTTAAAAAAGAAAAAAGAAAAAAGTTTCAGACTAAGAAGGGTAAAGAGAAAGTGTGGGTGGTCGATTTTCACGTCGTGGAAGATAGTTGGATTTGAGCTCAGCTTCAACTCGGATTCTTTCTAAGTAAGTAAGGTAACTTTGCTTAAAAGTAACCACCAAATCCACTAATGAGGGCTGACAAAAAAAAGCATAAAAATATAAAAGAAACAGGAATGAATCAGGCAGAAGCTTCCTAACATGGACACGACAATGTTACACACTGACAAAAGGCTCTCAGAACATGTGGTTTCATATTATATTATATTATATTATATTATATTATATTAAATTATAGTTTATATATTATATTGATTTGAGGAAACAGAAAGTAACAGCTTCTAGATCATGGATGAAGTACTTCCTGTATTGTGGATGGATGCTGATGGTGAAACTCCCACTCAACAAAGTTTACGATCATTTTATTTACGCTTTGCTAAGTGCAATGTACTTTAAGTGACAGTGGTGTGAAAATATCCAAAAGTGTTTTACTAAGTTAAACTGAACTCCTATCAATATATGTTTTGAAAACAACTTCACACCCTGAAATAGTATCAAAATAAAGTTGGGTTCAGCATATATAAACTTTTACTTAATGGAACAAGATATGATTACATAAAGCTTTTATACAAACACAACAAATAAATTTTGTCTATAAAAAAAAAACATTTGTATAAAAAACAAGGAGAAGTGAAAAAAAATATAATAGAAACATAAAAATATCTAAAAATTATTTATAAACATAACATTATACATATCGATTTTATATATACTTATATATTATGTTATTATATATTTCATTTACAATACCATTAAATATTATTATATATTAATTAATATACATGAAAATTTTTTTTAATTAATTTTTCTAAAAAGATAAACCAAAATCCAGAATCTCTACACACTGTTTATATGGATACAGTACTTAAATATGATTTACTATTTATATATTATAGGAATATAAATATATATATAGAGAGAGAGAGACTATATTATGTGGATAAATTATATATTTAAAGTTTAAACAACTGCTACAATACTCGAGAAAGTCACCATTTTTATTTCCAAAATATAAAATAATATCTATAAGACTGAATGAGTAATTGGTTCCGGGAGAAACCGCCCGGCCCACTATTGGATGTCACGTACGGGTCATGGTGATGGCTTTTCGTGTGGTGTTTTCAAATGTTTGTTTTTATTCAAAAATTTTGTAAAAATGTATTTTAAAAAAAAAAAACCAATAAAAAAAAAAAAAACCCAATCTCAAACTCTCTCTGGCTTACCCGCCCCATTTTCTACTCTCTGAACGTTTTTACATCTGCGATCTACAATCAACTGTCCAATCACCGCTTAATGATCATCCCTACGACATCCCCGGCACCGAGTCACCGCTACGATCATCCGGCACCGAGTCACCGCCACTCATCCCGGCACCGAGTCACCGCTACGATCATCCCGGCACCGAGTCACCGCTACGATCATCCGGCACCGAGTCATCGCGCTACGATCATCCCGGCACCGAAGTCACCGCTACGATCATCCCGGCAGCTTTTGGCGACGTCGCAGCGATGATCTTTAGGAGAGAAGAATTGCCGCAGCTCCTGGAGGATGAGTCTGGACGGAGTGAGCGGACTGTCTGACAGCAACGGTAAGTTACCCCTTTTCCTTTCAGCACCACACACACTTCATTTCAGTTAAGCACAAGTGTTTTAAAACACAGCGTTATCAAAAGACACTAAACCGTAAAAATATCTATGGATCCATCATCCTACCACATCGAAAACTCTACCGCGGGTTTCTGCTTCGCCGCTGTACTCGGAAAATAATTTAGTGTAACTTTGTCGAGATTCTTATTAGGCACTGGGATTTTGCTGTGATTTTACTCTGACAAATACCCTATCAGATTGTCCTACTGATATAACACAAACAGGTGTGATGAGTTTACACCGCAAAATACTCTATCAGATTCCAAGTCCACGCACAAGTAGTATAAAATGATGGGATTTTTGTTCAACGTCACAAAAATAATGCAATATTGATGTGCGCGTGCGCAGTAAGCCCTGGAAACACTGACGGTAGGGTGAAATTTCAGGACACCTGATTTGCTAGCGCTTGGTTTCATTTGTTTTTTTTTTTTAAATGTTACATAGTTTACTAAAAGTTTGCTAAGTTTTGATTCCTATTTATGGAATGTGGAGATGTATCTCACGCTCTTCATCTCCCTTCACACAGGAACATGGATGGAGGAAACCGTGGAGGCTCGTGACAATGAGGAGTCCTACAGACCTGATCAGACAGGTATCAGATGTTTTGCTGAGGAGGATGTACACCGCAGGAGGAGACGGAGGCAGCAGATGAGTGAGGACAACACCGAAGAGGCCCCTCCTAGAAGACGACAGCGTTTGGAGCAAGAAGATGAAGACGATGAGCTGATTGACTTTGCTGGTTGGGAGAGGAGCACTTACTTTACTTTTCACTTCTTTCCCACTGAAGATGCTGCGATTTACATCCTTCTTGTCGTTATCCACATTTACGACATAGTTTTGGGCCCAACTGGACTTTTTCCCGTTTCCACTGACATTCCCATTATTTTTCTAGTTACCCTTAACTAGTAGTATGGTACTAGATATTTAGCTACCATTAGTTAAGCTCTAGTCTTGGGATTTTTCAAGTCTGATATGTATTTCACCTCTAGACTCCAGCATCAGACTTTCTAAAAAATCTGCGTTCTGTATTTTCGGACACTAGCCTTCGCTCGGTTCACTCATTTCATTTGTACAGTAGGATTTGTATTGTGTATTTAGGACATAAGCATTAATATAATGTTATAGTTATCAAATGTGTATATATATTTATTAAATGTGTAGGCTAGACATATTAATGCTAAAATGTTATGTCTATTTTTATTATGTTTATTAAATACAAGAATTTTTTTTATTAATGATTGAATTTAGTTAAATCTGAAATAATCAATGAACAATTATTTTTAATAACAAATATGTCTCTTTTTATGTCTCTAAACTTTTTATTAATGATTGCATTTATTTAAATCTGAAATAATCAATGAACAATTATTTTTAATAACAAATATGTCTCTTTTTATGTCTCTAAACTTTTTATTAATGATTGCATTTATTTAAATCTGAAATAATCAATGAACAATTATTTTTTAATAACAAATATGTCTCGTGTCTCTTTCTTACACTATAAGACTATAAACACTTCTCACTGGTTTCTCATATAATTACAGTGTAGAAATACACCTTCAGTTGAATCCTTGGTGCTCAGAAGTAATTGCACTGTTTTCCTCCCACAAATATTTAACAACATCGACATTGTTTAAACTCTAATAAACAAAAATATTCCAACCTGTCAAATATACATAATTAATCAGCTGGTATTATAACACAAAATAAACATAAATCCCAAGGTGCACTGTTACTGTAGAAACAAGTTCATTCTCACACGTGATTGCATGTTGGTCAATTTATTAGTTTAAAGGTGAAACCGCAGATATCAGAGAGATGAAGATAGATGGGAGTGTTTGAATAACCAGTTTACATTACATACAGGGGGCGACTTGGTCATGAAGTGTTTTTGGGATGTGCAATACTTAAGTGGGACCATCCATAGAACCCAGAAGAAGCATCCATAGAACATAGATGTATTTTCACTTAATATTTTGGGAAATATGCTGAAGCAAGTTCAAAAACTCAACCTATAGGCTGATAAACAAACAAACAAACAAACAAATAGATGTACAAGCTATTAATGGTGTGACTTACATTTCAGAGTGGCGAATAAACCCAGAGGTCATTTTGCTTAGTACTGCGGTCATTCTCAGTGTCTCCTATAGACAATATAGACACACAGAGTGCAAATGTCAATATTAATTACTCACCAATGCATGCCCTATATTAATATTATACACCAAGTACACTGTGGCAGTAGCCAATTAGCTTAGCTTGGGATCTTAGCGGGATTCAAGCATGCAAATAAATGAATAATAATTAAATATACTCACTTTTTGTTGAAATTGTGCCAACTCCCAGTGTAGGTCGTGTGTTCAAACCCACAGTTGCTCAGATGTATGAATGAGATCTCTCTGGATAAGGGTATCTTCCAAATAGCATAAATGTAATATACTATGACAAGACTTCTAATATGGCTTAGGTGTTAGTACGCTTGCATCGCACTACCGGGGTTGGGGGTTCACATCCTGTGTGCATGGAGTTTGCATGTTCTCCCCGTACTTCAGGGGTTTCCTCCAGGTACTCCAGTTTCTCCCCCCAGTCCAAAGGCATGCATTTTAGGCTAACTGGCATTTCCAAATTGTCCATAGTGTGTGAATGTGTGTGTGTTTGTGTCCTGCAATGGTTTGGCACCAAGTCCAGGGTGTCCCCCGCCTTGTCCCCCGTGACCCTGTGTAGGATAAGCGGTATGGAAAATGGATGGATGGATGGATGTTCCAGCTAACTAGACGTTTTACCGTTTAACATCATTTTTGTCTTTGTTGTCATGATGATGTTCTTTGTATGGGTTCCATCATGCACTTTCTGTCTGTTGTTCTGTCTCCACCTTCTCTTAATTTGTGGTACGACACATTGTATGAGAAAACAGAGGGTATCCTCTCCTCAACATTCTTCTCTTAATGTCCAGAGGTTATGTCTCTTTTCTTAAGCTACAGCCTATGGTTAGATTACTGCTGATCAACAAACTTTCCGTTTCAATAATAAACCATGGATTCACTTCTTAATCAGGAGTCAAGGGTGCTGACTGAGTTTAGAAATTTCTCTTTGCAAGAAAAATGCAAACTTACCAGTTGTTGAGCGGACTGGAAGCAGCTGTCAATCAGCACATCCTCCAACAGCACTGAGTTTAGACTGAGTTTAGAAATGTGACTTTTCACTATTGGGGGAATTCCTAATATCTTTCAATAAGGGGACAATCTATTTTTTTATTTTAAAATAGGGCTGCATTTCATATGTAGAGGAAAAACAGACTTGTTAGTTTGTTTGTTTGTTTGTTTGTTTGTTCAGATTCAGGGTCAAGGATTTTTGTGAGTGAAAAGTACACATTTTGTATTTTTCAATTTCATGCATAATATGAAATTTTAATTTTAGAATTCTAGCTGCTTTAGTTTCTTAACCAAATTTTTTTTTTTTAAATGCTGAATTTGACTAATTCTGTAACTAATAAACAAGACAGTTCTAGGAAATGCCAAGTAAACAGTGTGTGGTTCCTTCAAATGAACACAGATTTCAAATAAAAATGATTTTATAATATTTTACTGTTGTGCCTGTTTCAGGGGCAACACCCCGCCCCCTCCCCCCACTACAAACACACAATGTATTTGATACTAAGAAACCTCCATCTAGTATAACCTTTGTTTCAAATTTTAAAAAAAAGTCCTTTTAAAACTCTCCATATTATCTTATAAATTATTAATAAACTTTCTAAAACATGTTAGGTAGCCTCGTTATTGTTTAGACAATATGTAAGATATGTAAGAAGCAGTGATTCATGCTGAAATATGGATTTTTTAAAATTGGATCTGTATCAACTGACGTTATATCATTGATATCATTTTCATGTCTGATCTCTCAAAACTCCCCATATCTCATGTATTTTTTTCTTAAGCTTCATAAATCCACATAGTTTTGTTCACAGGTTTGTAGGTGTCACAGCAGACTTTACTTTACTTTAAGTAGTCTTTAAGTAACTATTATGGTCAAAACTATTAAAAATATTTATGCATATATAAAATTGTCATACAGTTTAGTCAGAGGTGGGATAATAATAATAATAATCCGTCCATCTTCAACCATTTACTCCTTTTCAAGGTCGTGGGGGAACCTGGAGCCTATCCCAGGAAGCATCGGGCACAAGGCGGGGTACACCCTGGACAGGGTGCCAGTCCATCGCAGGGCACAATCACATACACACTCACACACCCATTCATACACTACGGACATGCCAATCAGCCTACCAAGCATCTCTTTGGACTGGAGAAGGAAACCGAAGTAGGAAACCCCCGCAGCCCAGGAATACCCAGAGGAGAACATGTACACACACATGGCTCCGGGGGGAATCGAACTTGAACCCGAACCCATGGTCCCATGGAGGTGTGAGGCAAACGTGCTAACCACTAAGCCACCGTGCTCCCCTTTAATAATAATAATAATAATAATAATAATAATAATAATAATAATAATAATAATAATAATAATAATAATAAAAATAAAGCTGCTGTTAGCTAGCCTTAGCTAATGTTTTCACACTTGAAAGGTAATCATTCACCTCATAAAATCAGTGTGTGATTTGAGACAGATATCTTTTGTGAAACTTTCTTGTATTTTACTTTCTTACTTTTATACTTTAACCTTTTATACTTTAAAAGTTTTGATTCAAACTAACATGTAAAACATTGTAGCCTAATTTCTCACGAAGTTAGGCCACTGCTTGGTTTACTCTTAGTAGGCTAATTGTGGAGATGCTAGATGATCAAGGATTGTGAATGGATAAGACAAAAGAGATTATTTGTGATTGGCATAGGTAGATGTCACAGTGCACGCCCAGCATGCCCATCCAATATGCCCATTCCAGAAGCAGCCATGTATTGCCTAAGCCATAACACTACCTCCACCATGTTTGACTGATATGCTTGTATGTTTTGTAGGACAGCAACTAACGATTATTTTCATAATCGATTACTTGAATACTATGCTTTGGAGCATTATCTTTCTGTATCATCCAGTTGTGCTTGAGTTTCTTTGAAGACTGGACATTCTACTTTAGGATTTCCCTCAATTATTGCAAGTTGCCCAGGCCCTGAAGCAGCAGAGCATCCCCACACCATCACACTTCCACTACCATGCTTGATCGTAGTTATGATGTTCTTTTTGTGGAAAGTGTTTGGTTTATGCCAGATGTAACGGGACTCCTGTCTTCCAAAAAGTTCCACTTTTGACTCATCAAAGCACAGAACATTCTCCCAAAAGAACATTCTACAAAAAGTTTGAGGATCAAGGTGTGTTTTGGCAAAATTCAGATGAGCCTTAGTGTTCTTCTGGGTTAGTAGTGGTTTTCACCTCACCACTCTTCCATGGATGCCATTTTTGCGCAGTGTCTTTCTGATAGTAGAGTCATGAATATTGACCTTTATTGATGAAAGAGAGGCCTGTAGTTCCTTTGATGTTGGCCTTGGTCTTTTGTGACTTCCTGGATGAGTAGTTGCTGTGCTCTTGGAGGGATTTGGACAGTCTCCCACTTCTGGGAAGAGTCACTACTGTGCCGAGATTTTCCATTTGGAGATAAAAGCTCTCACTGTGGTTCTTTGGAGTCCCAGAGCCTTTGGATTAGCATTGTAACCCTCCTCAGACTGATGTATTTCAGTTACCTTCCCCCTCATCATTTATTGAATTTCTTTCAACTTTGGTATAACGTGTTACTGGATAAGACCTTTTAACCAACTTCACACTGTTGAAAAAGTTCTATTTAAGTGTTGATTTGATTGAACAGGGTTTGCAGTAATCAGGCCTAGTTGAACCCCATTATGAATGCAGTTTCACAGATTTGGGGAATTAGTAACTATAGGGGCAATTACATTTTCACACAGGCCCAGTTGATATTGGATAACCTTTTTGCATCGGTAAATAACTATCATTTACAAACTGTATTTTGTGTTTACTCCGGTTTTATTTGTTTTATATTGGATTTTGTTTTCATTTCTGAAACAATTATATATGAGATATACACAAAAAATGAAGAAATCAGGAAATACATTTTCACAGCATCGTACACAGAGGACAAAGACTTTCCCATGTCATGCACCTTTTGCTGCATACAGCCAACACATGGGGGGAGGGTGGGTACTAACCTGTTCGATCAGCTCTTGCAGTATTACACTGCACAACACAAATCCATGAAGTGGTACAGTAGGTACAGCCTTTCTACTCTTCTTGTACACCAACGCTTTCATAGTGCACAAAGCGCTATATGGCAATATGACCCCCAAGGAGTTTATGGAACAGCTCATTTCTGAGCTCTGTGGTGTGTCACAGAAAGTAGCACCAAAACAGTTCAGTAGTGACCATGTGCCGGTTCCAGGAGCTGAGCTCAGATGTCAGAAATATTGCCACTGCTGGTTGCCGGATCTGTGTGCATTGCAAAGCGGTGCACGCCAAGAAGCAGAAAACATCTTAGAAATGCCAGCCATATGATGTTAACTTGTGTCTTCAGTTAACCAGGAACTGTTTCCAGGAATGTAACAAAGGCATGTGACTGTGTTCAAATCTGTGTGCTCAAAAATGTGCTTTTGACCCTCATTTTTAATATTTTAATTATGCTGGGCACTTGTTGTGCACATGTAAATAATCCGCAAAAAAAACAAAAATCCTTTTAGTCTCCTCAAATTCTTTCTTTTAGTTTCCACAGTGGCAATCCACCTTGATAGATCTATTAGAAGCTGGCACGTTATCTCCATAGGTGTGAAAGACACAAATACTCATGACCATTAACACTCCCTCACATACAGCCTTTCTAAAAACCAAGTTTAAACTTGATTTCCTCAAAAATACAAACATCTACATATGCACAGCTCACGTGTTATTGTAGCAAAATTTGTGCTAAATATAGTGTAATAGGGCTGCACGATTATGGCCAAAATGAACGATTATTAAAAATCATGATTTTTTTTATTATCAATATTGAGATCATGATTATTTATCACCATTAATCATTGATTTTAGGTACAACATATTTTTTATTGCACTTTCACATTTAAATAAACAGACCACTGCTTTCACCTCCATGTTGTGCTACATTCCTGCTAATGTACAAATCTTTGCATCAAATTCGACTGGTCCTTAAAGTGCATCATTTCGTAGAAGCAAAATATAAATAAACTTGTACCCAAAATATAGGATAAGTAAAAATATAAATGCCATCAACCAAATGAAAATATACAATCCAAATTAACAATATGCAACCAAATGAAAACAATTCAGGCAATGCAGTAAAGGCAATAACAGTGTTTACAGGAGGAGCGAGGCAGACAAATCACCCAATAGAGAGGTGCAGGGATGACATCATTTTGTATCTAAACCAGGAAGTTAGCATCACACCGGTTCCCTTGACAAAAACTCAACAGGATGTTTCCATAGGCTTTTGGATTATCTCAAAAAATAAGCTCTGTGATCAGCAAAAGTTTACAAGACTTAACACGTTTTTTCCATCAAGATCATTTTCACAAATTAACACAACTTTTATGAAGTTTGAAGCCTAAATACAATCCTCAGAAATAAACAGCTAACCGTAAGCTATGAATGAACTACACCACGGTCGCTCGACTTCAACGTCACCATCCCCAATCTTCCCCAACTTTCCCAAACTTGATTTAAAAACATTTTCCATAACAGTTTATCTGCAAAGACCTTTCCTGTTTGGCGTGATGACATTTAATGTCCGACAACCTCTGTAGTGCCATTTAGCAACATGTCAGTGTCATGATTTCCCCTCTTTTCCAGGTTTTGGCGTACAAAATGATGTGTTCCCTGCGTCGCTCTATGGTGATTGACTAAGTTTAGGAAGCGCTTGACTTGATATGCAGCAGAGTTTTCTATGAGCGGAGGACGAAATTTAAATGTCAATATCGCAGTCGGTCATGTTCGTGTTATCCTGGGCAGACAAAATCGCAATCGAGATCGATATTCAACTAATTGCTCAGCCCAATAGTGTAATGACACTTTTGTCATTAATATGCTATATAATAATGTAATGCTAATTAATAATATATAATAAAAAGAACAAACGTAAGGGCACGTCAAAATACAAAACATTCACACACAAAAAACCTCACCTCAGACTCTTAAACATATATATACATATGTTCGCATTAATATGTATGTATATATATACATACGTGTTTATCCTTACAGAAAATAACAAGTTAAATCTGGACACTGGGTGCTTTTCTTATCATAAAACACATTTAATAATCTATACAGAATAAAATCCTGTACTGATCTCCACATTCAAAAAGTTTTGCTGAAATAAAATCGACACACTCGTTCGAATGAGTCCGAAATTGATAAGAAAATAAATAAAATAAATAAACGTATATATATAATTTTATATTTATTAATATTATTATATATTTATTGACTGATTTGAATGAATTTGCTTCGCGCATGCGCAGACGCGAAGCCCATAAGTGCCCTCTCGAGCTCTCTCCTTTTTCTCGTGGCTTCATCGGAGGTACTGCGCATGCGCGCACCGGATCAGAATGTTGAGAAAAACGGACTAGGAGAGACGGGCAGTCCGCGACGAATATTTATAACCCGCGCTTCTGTTTTTTTATTAGTTTAGTTTGAACGCGAATTAAATTGAAAGTACTCTAGCTATAACGATGACGGAGCCCCAGTCCGCGCTGTTACTCAGGAGACAGCTGGCAGGTAATTCCACAACCGCTCCTGCCGAGTGAAATCAAAGTGGCTAAGCTGCACAAAAAAATGCTAACTGGCAACCGGTAGCGAGTTAGCTAACCGACTTGTGTTCGGAACCTCTTCGCTTTGCTAAACCGTTCACACGGACACTTCACCGCACGGACTCGCTCTGGTGTCCGTAGACACGTTCATTCTTCTTGTGTTCGAGTTTAAATGTTTATAAACGTGACCGTCGGGACGTTTGGACTCAATCTCTGGCCTGTTCAGCAGACCGGCAGCGTTGTTGCTCAATGCTAGTTAGCTTGCTAGCATTACCGCTTACGTATTGACGTCTACGAAGCCACGTCTAGCTAGCTTCCTTTTCTTCATTCCTGCGCACATTTGATTCACATGTATTTATTGTCGTGTCACTGAAATACTGATGTCGCGATACAACAGGGTGACTGCCGCTAATGTGTGTTCTCGCTGCTGTAGCGGTGTTTAACGGGCGACGTGTCTGTGTGCAGCAGGGTAATCATATCCCTTTGTTTTTCGACCCCTCAGCTAGCCGGCTAAAGTTAGCATGCTCGGTTAGCCTGCTTCTAGCCGAGGGGTCACGCGGCGACATCAGCAATCCGATCTCGCATTAGACGTGTTTGTGAGCGTGATTAATACGCACGCGCTGAACTTGTTGTTGTTTTTTTTTTTAAAGTCGTATATACGTGATGTGCTTTCTTCCTCTCTGCTCTTTTGTCCCACCGCTAGCAGTGAGCAGGACTGATCTCTCTCTCTTTCTCAGCCTGATGCATGAGTGACAGCGCACTGCTTTGCTTTGGGGTCCCATGATGTGCACACTAAGGTCATCAGAACACCATTATTTCAGTACTTCAGCGATCTCAGTGGCTGATAACAGACCTCCCCCCCAACACACACACACACACACACACACACACACACAAACCCAGCACACGTCATTGTCACGTGTTTCCAACAAACACAGAATGGTTAAAGCAGTCTGTTTCTCCAAGTGCACAAGCTCACATGTTAATAAATTACATTTACAGCATTTAGCAGGTGCCTTTATTGTTGGAGTGGTTTGTAATCTCTGGCAAAAAAAACCCCTCCTTGTGCTGATGTAAATGGGTCAGGGTCTAAAAATACTAGACGTTACTACTGGGGGTGGGGGGACGACGACAAGTCATGAGTTTTGTTTGTGTGTGTGAGATTAAATATATTGCTTGTATGTGTTAGTGGTGTTGATGGTTCTGAAAATGGAAATTAAATGGGGGGGTTGGTGTGTTTTTTTTAAACGCGTTCTCAAATGCGTAATCAAATAAATGAAGCTGTGAACCGTTTTGATGAATGGCTTATGTACTCAAACAGGACACGAGTCCGAAACTCGAGATTACACAAACAATGTTCTCCCAAGTGTTTTTACCCATACTGAAAGTGTAAGTGTTGTGCAATGTTTGCTGTGAGACACCATACCCCCGCCCTTTAGAGTCAGCATGGAGCACCCCTCTCCAAACACACGCGCACACATAAACAGCTAGAACGTTTGTGCCAAATGTGCACAGCTGAGAGCAAGCCTGCCCTGGAACCATGCCAAAGATCCTCCCGATCTAAAGACTGTAAACTGATCCCCAGGACCCCGTGCGGACTGCTCGACTCGTCCTCTTTCCGCCCGGAGCCAATCGACCGATTGGAATCGAACGTGTTATGACCGCTTTCTTTCAGCACCAGCATAATGAATTGCTGAAACGCGCTTATGCTCTGAGTGCTCGTCTGGACCAAGGAGAAACAAAAGGCTCATGCACATCATCACTTTAGCCCTGATTTCCCACTTGCCGCCAGATTTTGGGGTTCTGCGAGTACTTGCTGAGTGCTAGTGTGGCGTTAATGGTTCAGTGATGCTATTTTCTGTCTGCAAGCGATCGCCACGGCTATGATGAATTGTGTAGATTGAAACCATATGTGAGTAGTTGGGAGTACAATGAGAAACAGCCAGGGAGAGTCTGCTAGAAAATCTCGTTCATCTTTTGTAATGTGCAGCAGATCCCTGAATCCGGTTTGTCATCTGTGTGTTTGTGTGGGACGTGGAGGGCAAAATGTAAGCACAGTGGGGCCTGTCACAGCCCTAGTCACTGAGAAGGTCTGTATGGGTTGGAGAAGCATGCCTGAGTGTATTGGGTGTAATGCACTGCATGTAAGAGCATGCATTAACAGTGCCAATGGAGTTATCGTTTGTGATATACCGGTGGAAATTCTCCCCACAATAAGAATGAATCTTCCCGCGATAATAAAGATAAATCCTAGTTAATGACGTATTTCTGTGAGCAATGGTCTACAACCCATTCGCACCTCACGTGCAGAGCGAAATCAAGTATGGCGGAAGGTGGACGTGAGAAGCTTTTCGATAAATGAGAAGTTACCTCTACAAAACCTCTACAAGTTACCTCTACTCTGCGGCTGTGGCGCAGTTGGTAGAGTGGGTTGTCCACTAATCGTAGGGTTGGCAGTTCGATTCCCGGCCCGGGTGACTCCACATGTCGAAGTGTCTTTGGGCAAGACACTGAACCCCAAGTTGCTCCCGATGGCAAGTTAGCACCTTGCATGGCAGCTCTGCTACCATTAGTGTGTGTGAATGGGTGAATAAGACACAGTGAAAAGCGCTTTGGATAAAAGCGCTATATAAGTGCACATTTACTATTTTACTATTACAATCTGGAACTGGTTTAGTTACAGAAAATCTGTTTCATTTTTAGATCAATGTTTGTGTTTCTGAGGCTCTCTGTATCACTGATATAGTTATCGCAATAAATACCAGAAAATATCGTGATATAGTTTTAAGTCCATATCGCCCATCCCTAAAGCCTGTATGGTTTTGGTTGTGTTCTATGGATACCGGAGGAGGTGCAACAAGCGGTAATGCCATAGCAGGTCAACATCTACATGTGTAATCAATCTTCTTTAAGAAATTATTTGTCATGGTTGTTAAGGACCAGACCTCTTCTTTTTTTTTAAAAAAAAAGAAAGGATTCCTGCCAGCATGAACCATCAACTATAACTCCAGTTCTCTTTGCAGTACATGCAAAAGGTCACAGAAGTCAGGACTGTAAATAAGCATAGTGGGTTATTTCATTATAAACAGCTTGTAATAAAATGATATAAACCATGCATGCCTATGCTTGTGGTGAACAGCAGCCCTGATAAACAACGCAGCATTTTTCATTTACTTTATAACCCCTTTTGTGTTTTGAGAGGAAGGCCTCACTGCTTTCTCTGGTTGGCAGCACAGACAAGGGAAGCTAAGTGTTTCTTTGCTCTGAAGTCCGACAGCAGATTAAGGTTCATATAGGCTGCAAATTGGGCGAAAAGGAAACGTGTTCTGAAACAACACTTTATTTTTGTTTCTTAACTTGATAACCATTGCAGATTTTGGAATACGTTTGTGATTGTTAATGCTGTTGTCCCGAGCAAAAACGACAATAAAACAGGAAATGTTTTGCTTTAGTAGACATGGATGGGGGGGAATGTCTGAAAATGTAACCAGTTTCTGAATCTGGTTTGTACGCTTTTTTTTTTTTTTCTTTTTTTTTTGTTGTAGGTCAGCTTTAGCTTGTTATGTGCCTTGTGTAATAGTCTTTCCCTGGCATTCACTGGCAAGTCGGTTAAAGGCCAGTGAGCTTTTACCTGCAGGTAATTTTCTGGACATCAGATTTGATTTATAAATGGCCCTTGTCTTCGGGGTGGTAAAACAAACCTGGTTGTTAAATTGACAAAACAACTTATTTGAACGTTTCTTTTAAAAAAAACCTTATGGTTCCATTTCATGTTTCTTCTAAATGGTTCTGCTTTGTATAATCGAGTCAGAATGCTCGTATGATTCATTTGTTTCTAAACGCCGACTCCACAGGCAGCCAGTTATTTCATCAACATGTTCTGTGTTCCTTCAGTCCTCTGTGATTGTTTTCCTGCACTTCGTAAGCAGATCACATGCAGAAGTCCGTGCCAGGCCGGTCCTCATTGCTCTCACGGACAATCAGGCACCACATGTGCTCTTAGATTTACACTCCGTGCCTCCAGCTCTGTGCCGTTTAAATGGGAGTGTGGCCACAAACAGGAACCTGGGCTGCTTTTCATGCTGATCTGAGATCAGGTCTGCGCTTTCCATTAGTGGCTATGTTTAGGACATGGACCGGGGGTGGGTGAGGGTGGTCCACCTTCCTTTCTGGAGCTTCGGAGCAGTCTGCAGTTTCCAGGCGTTCGTTTACCTGTAGGAGAAATTATTTGTTTTAATGGCTATTCTTTAATTGTATCATTGAGGTTGTCGTACGTTTCTTGTGGGTTTTCCTTTTAATCTGAACAGGATGGCAGTAATAATCTTCAGTCCTGTCGTTTTAGTGAAGGTGTGCTTTAGTCATTTTTTAAAAATTTGTATCACGTTCAAGCTTAAATTGATTAGTTTCTGTATACTTCAATGTATAATATGATGTCTGTTCAACTTCTAATGGATTGTTTTTATTGTCCAATATTTTCAGGATCTTGAACAAGTAGCAAATCCAAACTTCACGTTTATATTAGCTATGTTTAAATCAAAGTTGCACATTTAATTTTTCCATCCCATGTGTTCAAGAGAACAAACCAGTCGCTTCCAGAGAAACCGGTACAAAGTATCGAGAGAAATGGTTATTGCTGCAATGGGGGAAGCCTCTGTAGCTCTTTCTTCCAATATGACACGTTAAAAACGCCATCACGAACCTCATCATTATCTTGCGATCGGAGATGGGTGGCTAATATTTGGTAACAGAATCGCGTACGACAGTTCAGTAAGGATGTCACGATACCAAAAATCTAGTAGTTGGTACCGATACCACCAAAAGTACACGATACTCGATACCAAAGTCGATACCACGGTGTGGTTTAAAAATAAATAAATAAAATTTAAAACTCTTCAGGAGGACATCCTCCTCTGGCTGATACTGGCAGAGTTTTAGTTATCACTGTCTGTTAGTTTGAGTTCACTGATCTGGCTTAAGTTCACACCGGCTTCAGAGCATCAATTATGCTTGCGGTCGTCCGCCTCAAATGCGAAGTATTTCCATATTTAACTCTTACCACCTTTCCTCTCAACGAGTCGGGGCGGAGCTAAACTTGTCACCATCTTCTGTAGTTTTTCCCGTGTGCTTGTAGGCATTCTTCTTCTTTACCACTTGGGGGCTGACTAAAACACTTCCGCATATTTGCTGCCCCCATCAGTTCCGGAAGAAATGCAACTCCGGTACCTTCATTACCAACGGTACCTTCGCAGAAAAACTACTGCAGAAAAATGAGTAGAGTCACATTTTAGGAATGTTGGTACTGAAGTATCCGTTCTCGTGACATCCCTACAGTTTAGTGCATGTTGGAAACGTTATGCGCATCTGGTGTTCCCTTCCAATGTATTAAAAATTATGAAATATCCATATTTTAAAGAAAAATACATGGATGGAGACACTGCTGTTGTCCTTTAAATCCATTTTTGTACACATGCAGGAAAATGTAAGATAGCTGTTTGGCAAACCACGCCAGGATTGAAGAAACACTGCTTTCTTGTTAATTGAAACAAATAAACAGGATGTTTTGTGGTTTGAGAACGAATCTCATCCACTGTTGGTGTTTGTCATGCTGTTATGAACTGAGGAAAGGTGGTGCGTTGTGCAAAAAAAAAAACTGTAGTGCTGCTCAGCCAAAAATAGATTGTTTTTCTGCTTGTCAGCAATGCCATATTCTCCTGTATGATTGATCAAATTATGGACGTGCTAGGAATGACAGCACAGGTAGCAATGTAACGTGTTTACATTACACAGCTAAAGAAGAAAAACAGGTAGAAGAAAATGCATTTAAATCAGTATTTTGGAAAAGTCTGCGGTGAGGTAACTGGCTGATCATACACCATGACAACCATACACCACGACAGCTGTGATACAGTGATGTGGTCTTACCTGTAGCCTTCATTGCAGCCTTAGAGCAATTGCACAGTAGTTGGCTTTTTATCATCAGTGTGAAATACATTTTTACATTCCTGTCTTTGTAACACTTCATCACATGAATTCGATTTGTAATCCTTTAATGGCCGCAAAGACTTCGCGTTGTGTGTTTGTATAGCGTGGCGCAGGGATGAGGACATTTTGTAATACCCGGAAACGAGTTAGTGTTTTAGCCCTTACGGTTCCAAGTTGATGGCTTTTTTTTTTTTTTTAATAGGATTTTGTTTAAAAGCCTGAAATGAGGTCTGTGATGAACACAAGCTCAAAATATGTTCAGGATTTATTCTATGATGTAAAATACACCAGTAAAATACCCCCCAAGACCCCCAAGAATTTTGTGAAAATTCTTGGACAAAACGTTTTAGTATTGTAAACCTTTGTTGATTACAGCGCTTATTTTTTGCAATAATCCAAAAGCCTATGGGGAAATCCTGTTGGATTTTTCTCGAGGGAACCAGTTTGATGCTAACTTCTGGGTTTCGGTACAAAACGATGTCATCCCTGCAGCTCTCTATTGCGCAAAGTGTGAATACGGTAGAAAATCCTGTTTGGGTTTTTGTGTGTGTGTCATTTAGTCCTTTGTGCCGTCACATCATGTTCTGTCTATACCTTAACAATTGCAACTGGTATACTGGATCAACCATCAGAAATCCCCCCCCCTATTTCCTGCTCAGTGTCATGTTTACTGTTTAGTTACTCACAACAATGACTGTAATCACAGTAAAACCAGACATCATTTCCTCAGTTCCAGCCTGAAACACATTTCTCCATCATTAATACCGGTCTTTGTCTCTCTTTCAGAATTGAATAAAAATCCAGTGGAAGGCTTTTCTGCAGGACTGATAGATGATAACGACCTCTACAGATGGGAAGTTCTAATAATCGGTCCTCCTGATACACTCTAGTAAGAACAGTCCCTCTCCTGCGTTTCCCAGCCCTGACCTAACTGCACGGAGTAGTGTGTTTATGGGATCAGACAGAATCTAATATTAACTTTTCTGATGTTTATCAAAGGTTAGAACCCTAGTACAGAGTCAGCTGTGAAGTTTATGCACTGGTTTTCCCCACATCCAGTTCAAGCATAGCTCTGTCCAAACCCAATATGCACTCCATTATCACGCTTGTTGACAATCGGATATCGTTTTGAAGTTATTCAAGTTATATGAGGTTGTTGCTAACATGCTCCAGTGGTATTTATTTACAGGGAATAGGAAATGCATGTACATAAATGAGAGCATGTTGGCTAGGCATGTGGAGAAGTAGGCAGTTTATTCATATTGAACTTCGTTTTAAGATGATTGCTCCAAGTGCATAATCTGGTATAATGCCGTTATTGAGCAGTGTAAAAAAAAACCTAAACTGATAATGTAATTGAAGGTATACAATTTTAACAAATGAAAAAACTTTCTGAAATTATGATGTTGAATAATTCCTAAAATGTAAAATAGCAGATCTGTAGTTGGGTGTAATGTTGTTACATGTCACTGAATAGCCTTTCATGTGATTTGTATTCTGCTGCTGATTTTCCTTTAATAAAACTTTTAGTTTTGGGGACATTTTTGTATTTTTTTTAGATGCAACAATAGACACTACACAACAGGGGATTTGTGTCTGAAGCTCACATTGTAGAACGTGATGTAGGTGATCATTGTGTTTTTTTTCCTGCATTTTTGCACTTTCTAAACACACATTTTGTGTCTACAGTGAAGGCGGAGTGTTCAAAGCCCATCTCACATTTCCCAAAGACTATCCTCTCAGGCCTCCAAAAATGAAATTCATCACAGAAATATGGCACCCAAATGGTAAGCAAGGTTTCAGTTTCTTAAAAATTGTTTTGTTTTTCTAGCTCTTTGTATATATAATCTGGTAGCACTGGGACTTCTCAAGAGAATAGAGAGATCGTTTCTTATCAAATATTAAATCATTAGTAAGTGTGTCTTTTTAAAAACACCGGACTTTTGAAAGTGCTCTTATGCCTGTGTGGCAAATTTTGGGGGGAAAACTATTGAGTTTGATTAGTGGTATGTCTTCTGAAATTATACGATTGACACCTGTTGTTAACATGTATCCTAGGAGATATGATTGCAAGATGACAGTACTAAATACAGGTGTAAATGGGGCATCTGATCACTCAAACTGCATTTGGAGGTGGTCTGTGATGTATACGACCACGCAATGTTTGTAGTGTGTGCACACTTCTCGATGAAATCGAAGGACCAGCAAAACGAATGTTACTTAATCATTGCAGGACTGTGTGGAAGTTGTGCTGAACGGTAGCGCTCCCCAACACTAGGCTAACCGATAACGGTGACGCTATAACACCAGAGAAGAAAGCGGCTGCATATCATGGCTTCTTTCATCATCTCATTTCTCATTCATTTCTAAGTTTCGTTGGCAGACCACGTGCTTGAAGGGTTTGAAACAGCCCGTACAGGTACATGAGGGAGGATTCGCTGGACATTTCTACCTGAAATATAAATGCAGCAGGAGACAGGTGTAATAAGTGTGCACGGCACCCTTCCTCCTGTGGAAATGACGTACGGAATCCAATTACCGTGAACGCGGTCACTGGATATTTGTTCACATCGATAACGACCGGTGTAAACGACTACGCGTTTCGGCTGTCCCCTTGTGATCAGATCACTCGAGACAGATGTTAATACCAAGTATGAACCAGGACTTTGACACGGCTAGCCACACATTTAATTCTAGAAAAGCATCCTGCATGATGTGATCTATCTTTCACCCCAGAGTTCACGCGTTCTAATTTTTTGTTCTTGGTCTTGTTTCCAGTTGACAAGAACGGTGATGTTTGTATTTCTATTTTGCACGAGCCGGGGGAGGACAAGTACGGCTATGAAAAGCCAGAGGAACGTTGGCTTCCCATTCACACAGTGGAGACCATCATGATTAGTGTCATCTCTATGCTAGCTGATCCTAATGGAGACTCCCCTGCCAACGTGGATGCAGCTGTAAGTCTCTCTTCACGAAGAACCCCGGTTTAGAAACAATATTACTTTACTTTACTTTTCATATAGTCTGATGGCAGCGAGCTGGAGGTTAGGTTAGTACTGCTTGGATTGCAATGAAGAAAAATAATCTGTCCACTTTCAACTGCTAGTAAAGAAGACTGTTTTTAAAAAAACATTTCAGAAAGAGTGGAGAGAAGACAGACACGGTGAATTCAAGAGGAAAGTTGCGCGCTGTGTACGAAAGAGCCAAGAGACAGCCTTTGACTGATCGTCATCCAGCAGCTTGTAGCGTCACTATTTTCAGGGTAAGTGTTGGACTTTACCCATGTGGTTTTACAGCCAAGATCCCCATGACTTGTTTATTTTGGTGTATTCAGCTAGTCTTGCTAAGCTGTATATTCACTGGTGAGGAACAAATAAAGGCTACTAGAGCATTGTGTAGTAAGAAAAAGATTCCTGCCTTTAATCTGGTACATTGTGCCTTAGTCCTACATCACATAAACAAAAGCTGGTGAGTGGGGCCTGGTTATTCAGCGGTCGTTAGTCATTTTTTGTGTGTGTGTGTGTGTGTGTGTGTGTGTATTGGCACTAAGCTTTTGTGTCATGGTTAACCTGTGTGAACAGGTTCAGGAGAGCACAGTTGGGTTTCGATGCACAAACAGTTGGTGCAGAAAGTATGCCTTATTATTCTCAGTTCAGGATAATATTTAGGTCTTCTATGACCTAGGAACAAGATAAAAATCCACTATTCCAACAAAGTAAGGCAACTTTATTTGCTGTATATGCTCACTACAATGGTTAATGGAGCTGTAGGACTCAGTGCAGTTTTACTATAATACTTATAATAAATCAGCTACTTGTATACAGACTGGTGACCTATTAAAGGAAAACTGATGGCTCTATTATGCTGTTATGGTTGGTTTGAGCCCTTTTAGAGCAGGGATTCCCAAATGACAAGCCAGTAAATGTTCCCAAATGGACATCAAGAATTTTCTTTGACCCCAAGCCTTGACCATGTTGCATTTAAAATAAATAAATAAATGATTCCTGAGTTATATAATAGGACTACTGTAACATCAGCCAATACATCCCAAGTGTAAAATGTGGAGTGACCTCATGCTGATGAGCTCGGTCTCTCTTAAAGCTTTCTACTGCTGTTTTGATTGTTGTGGGCTGCATCTCAAAACTAACTCTGACCTTTTAATTCAGTATTTTCCAACAATCTAAAAAAAACCCCAGACATTTTGGTAGGGTTGAAAGCAACCGGAGATTTTTAAAATGTTAAACAGTAACTATAGTAGGAAAGCCTATGAGGTAATGGGTTATTTTAGTAATCGGAAAATCACAGCAAATCAATGCAAAGCTCCTCAGACTAATCACATTTATACGTGTCTATCCGCCCCATCTACATGGCACAAGGACTCATGGAATGGTTTGATGAGCGTGAAAATTACATATAAATCCTATTTTATGGACAATCACCAGATCTCAACCTTATTCAGGAAATATGGGAGAATAAGGACTAACGTGTAACAGTGCTTGAACACCATAGTCAACACACCAATTGAGGGAAAATATCTTGGAAAGATAGGAACTACGTTTACATGGACCGCAGTAATCTAATTATTGACCTTATTCTGAATAAAATAATATTGTGATTAAGGTGTCGCTTTTAGAATATTCCTTTCATGTTCCTGTTTTACATGTTATAGAACATAGAGCGATTAACAGCACACGTCATTACGTCACCGTGCCACACTGTCCGACGTTCCCTCCAGAATTTCACGCATCAACATACAGTTGGTCTTCGTTATGGTACCGTATACAGTTTTGTGTGTTTTTATTTTTTAATTTTACAGGTGCAGTTAATTATTTGTCATGCTATATGTGCAAATGGATGACCGCTTGAACCCGTGGGCTGCGTCCCAAACCGAATACTTACCGTCTGTGTAGTAGCTGAGACAAATGTATTTTGCCTACTGTATAGTAGGTAAGTATGTGGTTTCGGACACAGCCGTGCTCTCGTTTGTCATAAAACAATTGAGCATTGGTGTGTGTGTGTGTACGTGTACGTGTCCGTGTCCGGTCACAAAATGCATTGAAAACTCCAACACGAGGTTAATAGTGTGATTAAGGTGTTTACATGTCCGTAATACACGTCCATAATGTGACTAAAACATTTGTAGCCGGATTAAGGTAATGAAAAATTGCTGTTTACATGGTAGTTTCTTAATCAGAGTATTGTCTCAATCTGGTTAATATTGATTTATTGTTGTCCATGTAAACCTACTGACTGTTCATCCCTCTATTACAGTTCTATAAATGTATAGAACTTATGACTCAAGGTGGTCATTACTAATATTTGCTCATTGTGTAAAAGTATACCAAAGAAAACTCCATTTCCGCCATCAAGCAACACAGTTAATTTAAAAAAAAAAATTACCTTTTTAGGACATTTTGTGTTCTGTGGGTGAAAGTTGAAATGGGATCTTGATCTTGTGTCAAGTTCCCTTACTGTACATTTGCAATGGTATAACGTAGAAATAGCTGTAGACTTCTGTTGATTTTAGAGTTTAATTTTTATATTTTTGTCTTTACCAGGTATCCAGTCGAGAAACAACATGGCACTGTTTTCCTGCACTCTACCACCCTATTGCCGGATTCTTCTTGATTGAGCGTTGGCAGAAACAAGCTGGCATCAATAGGCTGCAACAGAACAATAACGGCTCGTACAGATACGGACAGAACATGCCAAGCAAATGCCAACATCCAAAAAAAGAGAGAAAAACCATAACATAAGATGATTACACATTTTTACGCAAGTTTATGAACTGATACAACATTCAGGAAAGAAATTGTAAAGACCTGTAAATAGCACAGACATAAAAACCGGATAATATATAAGACTCCTCGTATCCATCCAGAGAAACAGTTAGTACCAAATAAATAGCTTTCTGTAGGTAGAATTTGACTCCTGTTAAAAAATAAAATGAAATCTTAATCAGAATGGTTAATTTCCCCTTTCCTCCCCTGCAGCAGCTTCTCATGTAGTGTTCATCAATTCTTTTACAGGTCACGTTGAGGGAGATGTGTAGCAATGGAAAGGGCCTTCCCTACCACTCGTAGATTTTCATTGTCTATGAGCCTCACATTGACAAACTAGACACAAACAAGCCAGAAAGGTGTGTTCTTTATTGGCATATAGTATTTGAGGGAGGGTTTGATGGAAGGGAGGGTAGTTGGCGCTACTGATGTTCAGAATGTCATGGGTTGGACATTCACTTAGGGACATTGAAGTAAAATTAATTGATGTATAGCATGGGAAAAGATTATTTCTGAAACAATCAATGAGCATTTGGATTGGTTTTAACTTTAGGGCTGGGACTGGGGGCATGTCCCTGCTTTGGCTGTTTTACTCAACAAGCCTGCACCTGTGCTTGGTTCTGCGGTGAGTTTTCAGTGGTGGGACTGCTGACGAGGAAACCCATCAGATGTGATAACCTGCATGTTTAAGCTCATTTTAATTTGTCTTTTTTTTTTTTTTTTTTTTTTTTTTCTTTCAAAAGTGCCTCCGATTGAAAATGCTTGGCTTGTTGCACCTCCTGCATTGGATCTGGAGCTAAAAACGGGAGATGTTGAGAAATCTCTATGCTCCTTCAGGCTCGTTTCGATGTGTGATGATATATATATTTTTCTTTCTTTTTTAGTCCTTTGTACCAGCAGTAATGGATTATTAAAGATAATTTGGTGTAGCAATAATGGCCCCTTTGCCCCGCTGTGTGTGTAGTGTGCCCTATTTCCCCCATGATGTATGAAGTTTTAATATTGGGATAAAATTTAGAAGCAGGTAAACATTTATTCATAAACTTTTGCCCATCGTTTGAGAGAATTCCTTTGCAGGCCTTTTTTTTGGTGTGTGTGTCGTCTCTGATAGGATTCGGTAAGCATGCTTTAACTGTAGGTTTCTCACAAGCAGATTCTTGGATTTTGTTCAGAGGGTGTGTGTTCACGCGCTGTGTGTGTGTGTGTGTATATTTGAATGTTGGAGTAAGAATGTTTCACCATCCTGCTACTCCCCACAATCCTTTATTCTCCGTTAATTTTATTACGGCTCCGACAGACTACTGCAGTTCTCTTGCCTAATGTACAAAGACAAAATACTGATGTATATTTTTCATGTTATGGAAGTTGTCTCCTTCGCTAGTGAATTCTTCTAAAATATAATTTTTTTTCCAATACTTGTGGTTTTCCTGTATCTGTCTATTTAATTGTTACATTTTGAGTACTGCTTCGCATTAGGACTTAACAAATATCACCAGGAAAAAAATGAATGAGTTGGTCAGTTGAGACATCAACCCTTGAGACACCAAGGGTTGTCGAACTTTTTGGAACCAATGACTGGCTTAATTTAAGCCTTAATTAAGTCAAGCACTTTACAGTTAAAACAATCCGTTCATAAAAGAGCCCGATTAGTATATGATGCAGTGGAAGGCTTTCCACCAGGTTTTGGAGTGTGGCTGTGGTGACTTGTACTCATTCAGCCAGAAGTGCATTAGTGAGGTCAGGCACTGATGTCGGGTGAAAAGGCTTGGTGTGCCGTTTTCATTCCAGTTCATCCCAAAGGTGTTCAAAGGGGTTTGATGTCAGGACTCTGTGAAGGTTATTCTGGTTCTTCCACACCAACCGTATGAAATCATGTGTTTATATGCCAGGTCTGGGCCTTTTAGTTGCAGTGAATTGTATTGCTACAATTGAGTGCTTCCAACTTTGACAACAGTTTGGGAGAAGGCCCATGTCACAGTCAGGTGTCTACATACTTTTGGCCTTGTCAATTTTGATCATGATTATGGTGGGTTGGGATTTTCCACCACTGTATCAAGAGTTGGGGGTGGGGGCATTGACCCCTGGCTATGGAATTACACCATGGATTCTAGTTGATACGGCAAAACACATCACAACACTTGGAAGACTTTTTTTATAAACCGATGTATATTGTTACCTTGGTATTACACTTCTATTTAATTTAAGATAGAATGGCAGATAGAAGCTAATATTTAGTGTGAGCAAAGAAGTATTGTTGAATTCAAAAACTGACATTAATAAAACCTGAGAAAATATTTAGGAGGGAAAATGAAATATTCGGTCCAAAACTATATTCATGTTTAGGTGGTAAGTTTAAGTAATTGAGGAGTTGGTCAGTGTGATCATTTAAGATTCAATCACCATAATAGATCATTTTAGGATGAAATAATGGCTTCTATACTCTGTGTGTGTGTGTGTGTGTGTGTGTGTGTGTGTGTGTGTGTATAATGCCTTAAGCCTTTACACAGGGCAGGAAAATTTAAGATATGCACAATTGAGCATAAAAGTTTGCTGTTGGCCCACTCAGTCTCCACACCTGATTTAAAAATGGTAGTATATGATCTCTCAGAATTATAAGAGATGTCAGGAATAGATGTCCCTGAGGATCTAAAAGCTTCTTTGAGGACAGCGCGATTGGAGGTAGTTACAAGCTCAAGTGGACGGCATGGAAGTTATTTAAAAAAGCGTGGTACATATATTTGGAACTGAATTTATATTTTTCCTACTAAATATTTTAACACTACACAACTGTTACTTGGTTTATTTCATTAATAATTGATGTTAAATGTTGGAATAAATCCTAAAAGCATGCACTTTTTTTTTTGCACTCAACTGGGATGACTCCCCACTTTCAAAGTGAGCTCACCATTCAGTACCCTAATATCTAAAATAAAGAAAAATGAGTGAGGGAAAACATGGATGATGCAACATCCTGTTGAATATGTAACTTGTATGAAACATTTAACAGGGGTGAAGGGTTGAGTGAATGTTATGGGGCAATAAAATGCATGTTTTTCTCATCCTTTCATGGAAGAATCATGGGAAAGGATGTTTCAATGTCAGCCGTTAAGTGGACTTATTAATGCAGTAATAAGATTTTTTAAGTAAGATAATATAAAAATACTGCTAAGTGCTTGTAGAGGTTTTATTTATCACTTATTATTATGCCCCTGTGCACAAAGTCAGGTCCATAAAGACATTATTTGCCACGGTTGGAGTGGAAAAACTTGCCTTACAGTGTATGTAAATGCAATATCTGTGGGACACAAATGACATGACGATAATGGAATTGTGCCTAAGCCTGGTCACTTTAAATGGATGGGTTTCAACTTTAATCAACTTAAAACAGATATAAACAACATCTTAAACCAAACTGTAAATGTAATGAAACTGAGAAAGGTGATACGACTCCTGGCAAAAATGATGGAATTACCACACATGGATGTTCATCCAAATTTTTTACTTTATATCAAATAAACAAATCGCAGATATGACACATAATTTGTGTTTAATAGCTATACTTAATGGCTTCATGAAACAACTCAAACAAATTCAATTAAATTGTTTTAAATAATTGCATATTTTTTTCCGGGTCAAGTAGAGGACACAAATTATGGAATCATCAACAAAAAAAAACCTTTTGTATTTTGTTTCTCCTCCTCTAGCTTTTGTGTTCTTTGAGGCATGGCCTTCACTAATGAAAAATAATAATCTCCATCAAGCTGATTCCAGGTTAGAGATTTTCAATCAGATTGAGATCCGGACTGTTTGCTGGCCATTTCATTGAGTTGATATGAAGCTTTCCTGAAGAAAAACACCCTTTTCTCTGTGGTAAGGTGCATTATAATACTGAACAATGACTTCATCCCCAAACCTATTTTCTATTGATGGAATGAGGAAAGTGTCCAAAATTTCAGCGTACACCTGTGCATTGACTGTTGAGGTCTCCCCTGATCCTTTACCTGACATGCAACCCCATATCATAAATGAATGGGTAAATGTGATTGTTTTCTTCTGTTTTACCAATTATTATTTTAAACATTAAGGCTGTTATTATATAATATCTGAAATCTTATGCTTAGCAATTTCAAAACCAGGAAAAAACATAGGCAAATATGTAACTGTATTAAATACACCACAGATTGTTTTTGTATTTTTATTTCTTTGACATGGATATACTTCAAAATCTTTTTCTCAGCTGCCAAACTCCAAATGTACCTGGCTAGGGTTCACAGAGTAAATTACATATTTTTTTAGGCCCAATAAAAAAATATTATTCAATATATTTGCCTAATTTGCCTAATATGCTACAACCCCAATTCTGAAAAGGTTGTGAGAGAATGGAAACTTAAAAAAAGAATAAGAGAAGACTCTATTGAAAACACATTATTTAAGGTTTTACTTTATACTATATATATATATATCTCCATCCATCCATCCAGCTTCCACCGCTTATTCCTTCTTCAGGGTCGCGGGGAACCTGGAGCCTATCCCAGGAAGCATCGGTCACAAGGCAGGGTACACCCTGGACAGGGTGCCAGTCCATCGCAGGGCACAATCACATACATACTCATACACCCATTCATACACTATGGACAATTTACCAAGCTGCCAATCAACCTACCATGCATGTCTTTGGACTGGGGGAGGAAACCAGAGTACCTGGAGGAAACCCCCGCAGCACGGGGAGAACATGTTAACTCCGCACAAACGTGGCCCCGGCGGGAATCGAACCCCGGACCCTGGAGGTGTGAGGCAAATGTGCTAACCACTAAGCCACTGTGCGCCCCCCCCAGGAAGCATATATATTTATAATTAGTTTATATAATCAGCCAATTAACTCAAAACACCTTCAAAGGTTTCTTGAGCCTTTAATCTCTTAGTCTGGTTCAGTACACAACCCCAATCATGGGGAAGATGAAAGTAAATTTAGCATTTTATTTGGAAATCAAGGTCCCAGAGTCTGGAGGAAGAGTGGAGAGGCACAGAATCCAAGTTGCTTGAAGTCCAGTGTGAAGTTTCCACAATCAGTGATTTGGGGAGCCATGTCATCTGCTGGTGTTGGTCCACTGTGTTTTCTCAAGTCGAGAGTCAATGCAGCGTGTACCAGGAGATTTTAGAGCACTTCATGCTTCTATCTGCTGACCAGCTTTATGGAGATGCTGATTTCCTTTTCCAGCAGGACTTTGCACCTGCCCACAGAGCCCAAACTACTAGTAACCGGTTTGCTGAACATGGTGTTCCTGTTCTTGATTAACCAGCCAATTCGCTTGACCTGAACCCCATAGAGAATCTATGAGAGACACCAGACCCAACAATACAGACGAGCTGAAGGCTGCTATCAAAGCAACCTGGGGTTCCATAACACCTCAGCAGTGCCACGGGCTGATTGCTTCCATGCCATGCAGCATTGATGCAGTAACTCTTGCAAAAAGTATTTATGTGCATAAATGAACATACTTTTCAGAAGGTTTTATTTATATAGAATTATAAATTATATATTCTAATATTTGGAGATAGTGGATTTTTGATTTCCATGAGCGGTAAGCCGTAATCATCAAGATACAAAAAAAAAGGGCTTGAAATATTTTGCTTTATGCGTAATGAATCTAGAATATATGAAATTTCCACTTCCTGAATGAAATTACAGGGCAAAAAACAACTTATACAAATTTTCTGAGATGCACCTGTGTGTGTAATTTTATTTTATTATATATATATATATATATATATATATATATATATATATATATATATATATATATATATATATATATATATATATATATATATATATATATATATATATATTTATATTTATATTTATATTTATATTTATATATTTATATATTACATTGCACAATGGAAATGGTCATTGGTTGCAAAAGGTATTGGCCGGATATAAATTTTCTAACTTGTAACCCCCCCCCCTCCTGCGTGTCTCCGTAATCTCGCGATACTCACCTCGTCTCGCGAGACCACACTACCAGCCGCGGATCCAACATGGCGGAAGGTATGAAAATGATTTCTTGCATATTTTCTCGTCCTTTTCCCCCCGCTTTCTCTTTCATGCTAATATCGTCGGCTTAACTGACAAGCGTGTGCGTCAATACATTTGCTTCGTGTTTTCAGTTACGCCAGAAATAAGCGTTTTCATGGACTAGATTAATATTGCGTCTGTTTTTCTGGGGGTCGGTGAGTAAGGGGGTGGGTTGGGCGGTGGTTGAAGTGAAAATCGACGAAAATGCGTAATAAAACGTTTCACCTTGAGAATTTTTGGCCAACTTGCTGTAGCTGGCTTGTGTAAAAGTCTTATTAGCAGCGGCATGAGCGTGTCAGACGACAAGGGCGGCCTTGTGTCTGAATCCCAGCTGAAATAGTGAGATATCAACAATTGGCATTAGCTCGCGCTCCTAACGGTCACTGTGGCTGTATCCTAAATTGCTCACTTTTGGGTATATAGTGCCCTACATAGGGTGTAAACACCAGTGCGTTTTATATATATATATATATATATATATATATATATATATATATATATATATATATAATATAGTGCACTCTTTGGGATTGAGATAACGTCGATGTGTGTAGGGAAGCAAAGCTGTCGTTATGTATGATGTGATCACGTGATGGGTGTCTCAATTATTTCTCTTATCTATTGGACCAGACACTTGAGGCAGCTTCCTTTGTCAGCACGAAAATATTGGCACCCATGCTGATCATCATCTTTTTATTTTTATTTTACAGCTTCATGATCTTGTAATTTGTGTGTTGTGCTTTCTCGCAGGCTTTTAAATGGCTTTATTGTGCCTTCTGACCTCCTGAGAAACAAAGCTGCTGACTCGATTGTGTTTATCGTCGTGAGAAGAGAGCTACATGCCGTGCTTGAATACAGTACCTGGATTTAGTCTGATTTGTAAAGATTACAAAGACTAGTGGGAGAGCTCGAACACTGTAATTAGTCCTGGAGTTAAAGTCGAGTGTTTATTGTGTCGTCGTTTATTGTCGTGCGCCCCCCGAAGGCTCGGTCATGTGGTTGGTTGGAACTCCTCTAACTCGTGCGCCCATCAACTAGAGCGCAGACAGTCCCCCAGCAGAGACAAAGTGTCTCTGCTTTCATAGAAATGACAAGCTCGTGTCCGTTGTGGTAGTAAAGAGGAAGGAAGCTCGGCTTGCGGAATTTATGCTGAGCTGTGGAATTCCAGTGTCGCCCGGCTTCAGGAGAAGGAAGCGCTCCGAGCATGGGGACATAGAGGCGCACACGGTTAGACGAATCTCAGCTGTCTCAGGGAAGGTTGTGAGATTTAGTCATCAACCCGGTTTGGTTTAGTAATAGTTGGGAAATATGAAAAGGGTATGGTTACTGTACGTTCAGTGACAGTTAATCAGTGTGTATGATCAGGAAGTAGCGTCCAGTCTGCTGTGTCAGCACATTTGTGTCGTCTTTCAGATTTTTTTAAATGAAACTCTGGTGATTCCTGTTTCCACAATCTCTTGCTTTCATTTCTTGTGTGTTTCTTTGTGTGTGTGTGTGTGTGTGTTTTTGTATGTGTCTGGTTTGAGCACCAGACTTTGTGTGAGTGTGTCTCCATGATTCTCTGTGTGTGTGTGTGTCTGTATTTCTCTTTGCACGTGTGTCCCTTTCTCTTATGTCTGTCTGTCTATGCATCACTGTAGGTCTCTATGCATGTGTATCTGCGTGTTTAACTGTGTATGTATCTGGTTTTGTCTCTTTGTGTCTATGCCTGTGTGTGTTTTACGCATGCGCGTGTGAGCGGGTCCATGCGCGTGTGAGCGGGTCCATGCGCGTGTGAGCGGGTCCATGCGCGTGTGAGCGGGTCCATGCGCGTGTATCTTTGTGTGGGTGTGTGTGATGACCCATATCTCACACACACACTAATGTTTTACATTTATGCTCGTCATTCCGTGTCTCTAACTGTCATTATTATTTTTACTTCCCTGCACCCCTTGTTTTTTCTGCTGGCTCCCCTTCTGCCTTGTTTCTCTTCCTCCCCGATCCTCTCTCCTCCTGCTGTACAGAGGAGGTGCAGAAACTGCAGAAGCACCTGTCCCTGCTGCGGCAGGAGTACGTCAAAATGCAGCAGAAACTGGTGGAGACGGAGAGGAGGTGCTCCCTGCTGGCGGCGCAGGCCTCTGGTCACGGCTCCTCCTCCTCCTCGTCCTCCTCCTCACAGCCCAGCGACTCCTTCATCAGCCGCCTGCTGGCCATCGTGGCTGAACTTTATCAGCGAGACCAGTACAGGTGCATGCTGGGAGCTGTAGCTGTTATTTTTTCTGAAGACATAAAGGATAGATGTAAAGTAAATAAATACATGGGCTTGGGAGATATTAAACAAGCTCCTCGTATGTCATTTTAGCTTCAAACCGTCTGCAATTAGACAAAGGTTCATGATCTTTGACTGTTCACACGGTGCTTATGTGCGAGTCTGAATGTGAGCTTTGGTGCCATGTTGCAGTGACCTGAAGGTGAAGGTCGGACAGGAGCAGCTGAGTGCCCATAAGTTTGTCCTGGCAGCACGCAGTGATGTCTGGAGCCCGGCCAACATGGCGTCCACGTCCGAGCTTGACCTGTCAGGTGAGACTCAATGGGGTTTTTATGATTTTTCTACAGCATGTGATTGGAGACATTAGATGGAGAAGAAAACAAGTCTCTCCCACACCGAGAGCAAGGCTGTGTAGTCCTCGCTGCAGTACCAAAAGTCCAAGGGCCAGAACTAGATCTTATCCACCTTCTCCTATAGGCCTAACCCATAACACATACACAATGTTGTACAGCACAACACACTTAGCAAAAACACACTGGCTTGTTTTCACCTTCGGCTTTACACCGTCCTGGTAGGAGGAGCTAGAACAGGTCTGACTCCACCCCATGGAGTTTTTTGTTCCGAGGCAAGGATTACTCAGTTAATTATCGGGATTCAAACTGGTTATCTTCTTTTAATGGAAACTTTAAATGCGTCCCTCGGGAGCCAGACTGTTTAATGTCCAAATCATTGTCATAGGTCGGATATAAAGTACACTTCCTTCCTTGGAACCCCCCTTCTGTTTTTTCAATGAATGTGTCTCATCCTCAGAGGCCAAGCCAGAGGTTGCCATGGCGATGCTGCGCTGGGCTTACACGGATGAGCTAGAGCTGTGTGAAGACGACACCTTCCTCATTGACCTGATGAAGCTGGCCAACCGCTTCCAGCTTTACCTTCTACGAGAGAGGTGGGCACACGGAGGAGCGAGGGTGGCTGCAAGTCGATGACCGTATTGAATTGGAGAAAAAAGCAAAAACTCTGGTTTTGTCCGTTAGCCCATGTAAAAAAAAACCAAATAAATAAAAAGTGAGCTTCCCTGGTTCTGCATCCGTTAATGCATTTTAGATAAGGATGAAAGAACCGACTGTGGACACGGTGGCTTAGTGGTTAGCACGTTAGCATCGCATCTCCAGGGTTGGGGGGGTTTGATTCCCACCCTCACCTTGCATGTGTGGAGTTTGCACGCTCTCCCTGTGCTTCAGGGGTTTACTCCGGTTTCCTCCCCTGGTCCAAAGCCATGCGTTGTTGGCGTTTCCAAATTGTTTGTAGTGTGTGAACATGTGTGTGATTGTGTCCTGCGATGGGGTGTCACCTTGTCCGTGTCCCTCGCGTTGTTCCCAGAGTCACCTGGGATAGGCTCCAGGTTCCCCGTAACCCTGTGAAGGGTTTGTATTTTAACATTTGCGTCTGCTCCCGTTACAAAAAAAAAAAGTCCACCAAAAGAGCTTTTGTTCTTTTTCATGATCTAAATGTCAGATGAGTCAGTGGACATATGAAATGATTGACAGTTATGCAGGTGTTTTGTGCTCTCCGATATTAACCAAAGCTCTGTCCCCTTCCCCTCATCTCACATCATTAATGTTTCAGTCAACTACATGTTAGTTCACAGGACTATGCATTAAGGGGCGGTCGCACTAGGCTTTAGCGCTTCATTGACTTGCATTCAAACGGCACACCGGAAACGCAAGCTTCGTGCATAGAATTTTTGACTGCGCTGCGTGACGAAGGTTCAAAATTTATGAACTCTGACCTGCATAATCCTATCAAGTGAAGATGTGTAACCGATAGATGATCGTGACGTGACGTCACTGCATGACCTTTTAAGTAAAAGAGAGAAATTAAAAAATGGAAGCACAAATTTTAGCGGTATCGAGCAGTCCTGTACTTTACCACACTGCTTTTAAAGATTATAAAAACAACTTAAAAAGCTTTCATCTGCGTCTCAACAATATAAGTGCAAGCACGTCGGAATCCATGTCGTGTGAAGCAGTAAAATGAGGATTTAATCCTAGAAGCATTATGCTGATGTCTATGTTTATATATACTGTTTAATGTAATTCTCCCTATTTAAACACTTGCGTTCCTCTCCGCGTTTCTAGATGTGAGAAAGGAGTGATGTCGTCAGTAAACGTGAGAAACTGCATTCGGTTCTACCAGACGGCCGAGGAGTTGGATGCCACCACGCTGATGAACTACTGCGGGGAAATTATCGCCAGCCACTGGGTGAGTCAGGACGCCGTGAGTCATTAACGTCAAGTCTTCAGCCTCAAATCATCATTAACACAGTGTGGGGGAAGGTGTTTCTGTCTTGTCTAGCTGTGTGTCTCTCACTCTAGCTCATATGTCTGTATTCTTTCTATAAGCCTGAATCACAGGATTCTTCCCAGAAGAACATGCATTGATATGATCTTTTTGAAATATTTTTTACCTCAAACGAAGTTATGACCTTTTCCCCCGTGCAGGATCATTGAGTTTGCCATTCTGTATGGATGTGCTGGTTCTCTGTTGCCTGTGTGAGTCAGTGGCTGACAGTAACTCCCCTCCTGCTGTTTCTCCTGCAGCAGGAAGCAAGTTTTGATGAAGAACTGTCCTTGGTACTCAGGGCTTCCTTTTTTTTTTTTTTTTTTTTTGATTTATGATTCCTTATATTCTCCCTTCAAAAATCCCTAAAGAGCATGCTCTCTGATCCTCAAGGAGATTTTTGCGAATAGGTCGCAGAGGTAGATGATAATTATTCGCCACTGTTGGAGCTGCAGATGCGGTCTCTTTCTATGCAGTCATTCCCACCCATTGGGGTGTGTGAGACAATAGTCACATGCAAGGGTACTACTGGGATGTTTATTTACTGTAGAATGTCACTATATAATGTCTAAAATAATTTAATTGAAATTCCCTGATGTGTAAGGTTTATATAGGTAAATGTATACTATGTCCTTCCCGTCATGTCTTTCCCACTCTGCTCGGTCACAGGACGATCTGAGGAAAGAGGACTTCAGTACTATGAGTGCTCAGCTGCTGTATAAGATGATCAAGTCCAAGACTGAGTTTCCTCTACACAAAGCCATTAAAGTGGACAGGGAGGATGTGGTCTTCCTGTATCTTATCGAGATGGATGCTCAGGTTAGTAGGTCATCCGTAAACCGGGAAAAAAAAAAAAAACTTAAGTATTTTAAGTAGGTCGTCTTAGAAAAAAAATCTGATTGGTATACTCCAGACTACTCAAATACATACCATCATATTTATTTATAGCAGCCAGATCCCAAACCAGTTACACCGTAATAAAGTATCTGAATGGGTTTTTTTTTTTTTAACATAGGGAGATTTTGTAGTTTAATTAAAAATTGTACAGTACGACGTGCAGTGAAATGCCTTTTTACGATTGTCTGGTGATAGAAAAACAGAATTTTACATAGCAAAAGAAAAATGTAAATATAAAAGGGGTGTGTGTGTGTGTGTGTGTATATATGATGTACAGTAAAACTGTATGAATAGGACTGTCACGATAACTATTATTCCAGGAATAATTGTGATAAACGATAGTCCTTTCAAGACCATTTCATGCCACTGATATAATGATAATATAACCGAATAATAACGCAAGTATGCCCTTTGAAAGCTTTTAATAATTAAGAATATTCAGACATTGGAATCGTAGTATCAAAAATATTTGTTGTCCTCGGTCAAAAATATCCTTTAAATTGGGGCAATGTTTAATTTGCCAGAGCCATCTCTTTGTAGCTCTCGCCTGGTTTCCCAGTGAAGCTAAGCAGGGCCAGTATCTGGATGGGAGACTGCTGGAAGTTATATTAATGAGGCCAGCAGGAGGCGCTCACCCTGGTGTGTGTGTGTGTGTGTGTGTGTGTGTGTGGGTCCTAATGCCCCAGTAAAGTGATGGGACACTATACTGTAAAAACTGCACTGTCCTTCGGATGAGACGTTAAATCGAGGTCCTGACTATGTGGTCATTAAAAATCCCAGGACACTTCAGGACACAAGAGTAGGGGTATAACCCATGGTGTCCTGGTCAAATTCCGCCACTGGCCCTTCTCTATCGTGGCCCCCTAATAATCTCTATCCCTGAATTGGCTAAATCACTCTCCTCTCCTGTCCCCTAATAGCTGGTGTGTGTGGTGGGCGTTCTGGTGCTCTGTGGCTGCCGTCGCATCATCCAGGTGGATGCCTCAAACTAGTGGTGGTTGAGGAGACCCCCCTGACACTCCCCTTTTACAGTGTCTACAAAAGTCATTTTACTCTGACTAGAATGGCATCACATATTAGTCAACGGCACTTGAGGAGAAAATGCCAAAATTAATCCTATTATTTCACACATTTTATACATCACCTTAAGCATGCATCAACATATAAACTTGTGAAGTTAAACGTTACACTTTTTACTGCAGTGGTGTGTCTGGACTTATCATATTTACAACCAAGCAGCATTGTATTGCACGTACAACTGCACATGTCTGCACTTTACAGCGCATACAGTTCATACACAGTATATACAGTGCCTTGCGAAAGTATTCGGCCCCCTTGAACTTTTCAACCTTTTGCCACATTTCAGGCTTCAAACATAAAGATATAAAATTTTAATTTTTTGTGAAGAATCACCAACAAGTGGGACCCAATTGTGAAGTGGAACGAAATCTATTGGATATTTTAAACTTTTTTAGCAAATAAAAAAACTGAAAAGTGGTGCGTGCAAAATTATTCGGGCCCTTTACTTTCAGTGCAGCAAACTCACTCCAGAAGTTCAGCGAGGATCTCTGAATGATCCAATGTTGTCCTAAATGACTGATGGTGATAAATAGAATCCACCTGTGTGTAATCAAGTCTCTGTATAAATGCACCTGCTCAGGGTTCTGTTGAAAGCGCAGAGAGCATCATGAAGACCAAGGAACACACCAGGCAGGTCCGTAATACTGTTGTGGAGAAGTTTAAAGCCGGATTTGGATACAAAAAGATTTCCCAAGCTTTAAACATCCCAAGGAGCACTGTGCAAGCGATCATTTTGAAATGGAAGGAGTATCAGACCGCTGCAAATCTACCAAGACCTGGCCGTCCCTCTAAACTTTCAGCTTAGACAAGGAGAAGATTGATCAGAGATGCAGCCAAGAGGCCCATGATCACTCTGGATGAACTGCAGAGAACTACAGCTGAGGTGGGAGAGTCTGTCCATAGGACAACAATCAGTCGTACACTGCACAAATCTGGCCTTTATGGAAGAGTGGCAAGAAGAAAGCCATTTCTCAAAGATATCCATAAAAAGTCTCGTCTTGCCACAAGCCACCTGGGAGACACACCAAACATGTGGAAGAAGGTGCTCTGGTCAGATGAAACCAAAATCGAACTTTTTGCCCACAATGCAAAACGAACACAACTCATCACCCTCAACACACCATCCCCACTGTCAAACATGGTGGTGGCAGCATCATGGTTTGGGCCTGCTTTTCTTCAGCAGGGACAGGGAAGATGGTTAAAATTGAGGGGAAGATGGATGCAGCCAAATACAGGACCATTCTGGATGAAAACCTGTTGGAGTCTGCAAAAGACCTGAAACTGGGACGGAGATTTATCTTCCAACAAGACAATGATCCCAAACATACAGCAAAATCTACAAAGGAATGGTTCACAAATAAACGTATCCAGGTGTTAGAATGGCCAAGTCAAAGTCCAGACCTGAATCCAATCGAGAATCTGTGGAAAGAGCTGAAAACTGCTGTTCACAAACGCTCTCTATCCAACCTCACTTCGCTCGAGCTGTTTTTGCAGGCAGAAGAATGGGCAAGCGAAATTTCAGTCTCACGTTGCAAAACTGATAGAGACATACCCCAAGCGTACTTGCAGCTGTAATTGCAGCAAAAGGTGGCTTCCAAAGTATTGCCGTAAAGGGCGAATAATTTTGCACGCCCCACTTTTAATTTTTTATTAGTTAAAAAGTTTCAAAAATCCAATAGATTTCGTTCCACTTCACAATTGTGTCCCACTTGTTGGTGATTCTTCACAAAAAATAAACATTTTATATCTTTATGTTTGAAGCCTGAAATGTGACAAAAGGTTGAGAAGTTCAAGGGGGCCGAATACTTTCGCAAGGCACTGTACATAGTCACAGTAATCACTTTATCATCTTATCATACAATATACTGTACGTACATGACCTGGATCACTTTTGCTGAAGCGCTTTACTAGCAGGTTAATTAACTCTCCCACACCCCCTATACACACATGAGCTTAATCAGTCATATCTCCAACCCTTTACCAATAAACATCCAATGAGTTATGAGTGATTTAGCTAGTGAATAAGCATGTGCCTTGTTGACCGTTGTTCAGATCAGATCTCCATTCCGGGTAGACAAAATTCCTTTTTCTTTTTCTTCGCAGCTGCCAGGGAAGCTGAATGAGCTGGACAATAACGGAGATCTGGCTCTGGACCTGGCCTTGTCCAGAAAACAGGAGAGCATCGCCACAACCTTGGTCAACAACAAGGCAGATGTAGACATGGTGGATCAGAGTGGCTGGAGCCTCCTGCACAAAGCCATTCAGAGAGGTTTGTAGCACTGTTGCCTTATAACATCATTCTGTTCAGTCTCTGATGCCGGAGGTAAAATAAAACCATACGGCAACTCCTTCCTGCGTTGTCATGTTGAAATACAGAATGCTCTCTCTTTTGTTTAGTTTTTTCCTTCCACTGTGCACTGCGTTGGCATAAACCTGATTCTACATGTGATTTATTTACTTCTTGCCCGTCTGTGGCTTCAGGAGATGAGTTCGCTTCCACCTTCCTGATCCGCCACTCAGCCCAGGTGAACGCAGCTACAGTCGGGGCAGTGGAGACGCCGCTGCACCTGGTCTGCTCCTTCAGCCCGAGGAAACACAGCGCTGAGGTGATGAGCGGCATGGCCCGCATCGCAGAGGCCTTGCTCAAAACCGGCGCCAACCCCAACATGCAAAATAGCAGAGGACGGTGGGTAATGTAGAAACCGTGTTCATCGGTTTATTTCAAAACATCATTGAAGTGATCTTTATTTTCATGTCTCTTTCTTTTTTTTAGAACACCTTTACATGAAGCAGTGCTGTCAGGAAACGAACCTGTTTTCAACCAACTCCTGCAGTGCAAACAGTGAGCATAAAATTCCTTCATCGGACAATCAAACCGACAGTCATACATACACTACTGGTCAAGTTTAGACACACTCGTTCTTCATTTATTTACCCCCCCCCCCCCCATTTTAGAATAATAATAATAATCATGGTCATCAAAACTCTGGAATAACACAAATATAACTATGGGAATTATGTTGTGGTTAAAAATCCAAAATAAATAAAAATTATTTCATATTTGGCATCTTCAAAATAGAAGTTTTGCCTAGAATTTAAAAAATATATTTTTGTAAATAAAATGTTAGTTTTCTAATGAAAGAAATGAATATGTATATTTAATCATACACCTTCAGATCAAAAGGTTTTTAACATCATGAGAAACATCATTTCAGTTGAGTGTCTCCAAACTTTTGACTGGTGGTGTACATTTAAAAAAAAAGAAAGACTAATTAAGATATATATTATTTATTTATTTTTTATAAATGTTCAGACTGGACATGGATCTTAAAGACCATGAGGGGAATACCGCTCTGTGGCTGGCCCTGCAGTACATTACAGTAGCATCTGATCCCTCCATTAACCCCTTCGATGATGACGCCCCTGTCGTTAACGGCACCTCATTCGATGAGAACAGTTTTGCAGCTCGGCTTATACAAAGAGGAAGCGACCCCAATGCTCCGGACGCCTCGGGTAAGGGCTCACATACTTCCTACGTCCATGCATTCTACACATTATTGTCTCAAATCATAAATCAGTATTTTTTTTTTTTTTGCATAAACATCTGAGAATCGGTAGTTGGTCTTTTCTTTAGGAAACTGCCTCATTCAGAGAGCAGCCCTTGCAGGAAGTGAGGCAGCTGCCATCTTCCTGACCACCCATGAAGCAAGGGTCAATCATACCAATAAATGGGTGAGTGAGTGCGCTCTATAAGCAACTGTATTTTTAGGCCCAACCATGGTTATAATTTTTTTCCCCAATTTTCCTGCATTGGGAACTGATTGCATGTGAGAGCTCTGAAGATGTGAGAGTGGAACTGAAACACATCAGCCCACATGTGCCATAGAACTGATTTGAAGATCTATTCAAGCAGTTGCTTGGATTTGATGCTTTACCGTGTCATACTGAATTTGCATAGAATTGAAAAATTCTCCATATAAAATGTTCTCTTTGTTACTTTCCGCTGTCGGTTCATGTCGTGCACGTGTATAGGTAATAAATGTTTATATTTTTTGTCTCTTGTTTGTGTGAATGTAGGATTATGCATTTGATTTGCTTTGGTGCGCGCTTGTCAACTCCAGTGTCCTCTGTTCTTTCGGTAGGGAGAATCTCCCCTGCACACTGCGTGTCGCTGCGGATTAGCAGCTCTGACGGCTGAGCTTCTGCAGCAGGGGGCCAATCCTAATCTTCAAACACACACTGCCTTGCCTGACGCAGGGGACCGGAGCCATGGTGGCTCCTTACAGAGCCCTCTGCACATGGCCATCGTTCATAACCACCCAGACGTGGTGTCTGTCATACTAGAGCAGAAAGGTACTGCTGCTGTTCTTTGTGACAGGGTGTGTTTTTACTCTTACTTCAGGGATCTTGATTCCATTCTTCCTTTCTGTATCACAGCCAATGCACTGCATGCCACCAACAACCTACAGATCATCCCAGACTTCAGCCTTAAAGATTCCTTGGGCCAGACTGTGCTCGGACTTGCTCTCTGGACAGGTACTACTTATCACGAGTGCTTTTCCACTGCATGGCCCAGTGACCAATCTGAACGGGAAACTATATATCCAAGTATTAAATATGGAAGAATATAATTCTTCATAAATACTCGTTTGTCAGGAATGCACACTATTGCTGCACAGCTCCTGGGCTCAGGGGCAGCTATTAATGACACCATGTCAGATGGCCAGACTCTTCTCCATATGGCCATCAAGAGACAGGACAGCAAGAGTGCCCTCTTCTTGCTAGAGCACCAAGCAGACATCAATGTAAGGTATGTTGCTTCCAGGTAGTAGAAGAGACTATTCAACAGAGGGCTTAATTTAATACCGTATTGGCAGTAAGAACATCGGATAATACTTATACTGCTCTGGCTTATTTGGGTTGTTCTAAAGCTTGTGTACCAATGAGTTTCAACATTAATCTCATATCGAGCCAGTCTTTAAACGTTCTTTCGTCCCCCAGGACACATGAGGGTCAGACAGCCCTGCAGCTGGCCATCAGTAACCAGCTCCCCTTGGTGGTAGATGCTATCTGTACACGTGGAGCAGACATGTCCGTGGTGGATGAGAAGGGAGATCCTCCACTGTGGCTTGCCTTAGAGAACAGCCTGGAGGATATTGCCTCAACATTGGTAAGGGGGACCAGGAAATTGGTCGTCTTTTCCCGTGGCAAAGATTTCTCACTGTTTGTCTTTTTGTATTCTAGGTTTATTTTTAGCTAGAATTTTTATGATTTTGCTAAATCACTGGAATGCTTAAGGTTGTACTTTTGTGATGGATGTTATGTTCTCAGCTGAATAGCTGTTTGGCATTGTATTATTTGAATAGATTTAGACCTGTTAAATGATTTATTTTTTTTTTTTAGTTAAATGCATTTTTTTTCTCCCTCTTTGTTCCGGGTCCTGATAGGTCAGGCATGGTTGTGACGCAACCTGCTGGAGTATGGGACCGAGTGGGTGCCAGCAAACGTTGCTGCACAGAGCCATCAATGAGAACAACGAGGTCTCCGCCTGCTTCCTTATACGCAGGTTTGCACATGGGCGCTAATCACTCATTCTTTATTATTTTATTTTATTTTCCACATTTTTTAATAGTCATTAAAAACTCTGAAGTAACACAAATGGAACTATAGGAATTATGTTGTGATAATTTTTTTTACAAATATTTTAGTATCTTCAAAGTAGATACCTTTTGCCTAGAATTTCCAGAAATGTATTCTTGGCATTTTCTCAACCAGTTTCTTGAGCAATCCCTCGGAGATGCTTTTTAAACAATATTAAAGGAGTTCCCACCTATACTGCACACTTATTGGTTGCTTTTCAGAATATTTCGCTCCAAGTCGTCCGTTAAAAACATTTTTGTAAATAAAATGTTAGTTCTCTAATGAAAGAAATGAATGTTTTCACAATTTGGGTTCAAACTAAACCTTAATTTATTAAAAAAAGAAACATTAAAACATTAGTTTGTTTACTTCATGCTGATTACCAGGGTCTTCCTGGAAGATGTTTTAATTGCAGTTATGTTTACCTTTTCTCTTTGTGTTTCGCATGTGGTTCTCTCAGTGGCTGTGATGTGAACAGTCCTCGGAGGCCTGGTACAAACGGGGAGGGAGATGAGGAGGCACGGGATGGTCAGAGTCCTCTGCACCTGGCCTCCTGCTGGGGCCTCGATGAGGTGGTGCAGTGCCTTCTGGAGTTCGGAGCCAACGTTAATGCACAGGTACTAACATTCTAATACGAATCTGTTAAATATTTTCCTTTGCCTAAGCTTCTGTTCAGAAATGTATTAAGATATATTGTAGGTAATTGTTGGTAGTAAAATTTCTTTAAACTATATTGTATTATAAAGGGTGTCCCAAAAGTGTCCATATTTAGGGTACAACTGATGTGTATGCCACGTCAGCTGTGCCTTCGACAGTGGACACTTCCAGTCTTTTTCAATTTGTGAAGTTTGGCAAGTGTGTGTGAGATGTGCTTGCCATGTTTCTTGTTAAAGTCTGTCGCAACCTTGTGACTGCTTCCTGATCCAGCCTTGAGAATTATTTCAATATGTTCTTTTGTCAAAGGTGTTCACAAAGGTTATTGGGGAGGGGAGAAATATGATCTAAACAAGTATTAAAAATTTTGGAAGACATTTTGCTAAAAAGTGTTAATTCCCTGTATGTATGCAGACTTTTGGGACAGCCTGTAGTACTGTGTTTTCAAGGTGCACAGTTCACATTAGAGTGTATTTCTTACATTCTTGTGTGTTCCCACTCTGCTGTTACGTGTAGGATGCTGAGGGCCGGGCACCAATACATGTGGCCATCAGTAACCAACACAATGTGATTATCCAGCTTCTCATCTCACACCCAGACATCCGGCTGAACCTGAGAGACCGACAGGGCACAACGCCATTTGCCTGCGCTATGACTCACAAGAACAACAAAGCAGCAGAAGCCATCCTCAAAAGAGAGCCTGGAGCAGCCGAGCAGGTGGGATAGGCAAGAAGGAGACAGATGAGTGATAGTTAATGTTATATCAGTGTGTATAATAATAATAATAATAATGATAACAATATCATAATATCATAATGATAATTATTATTAATAGTGATATTAATAATAATAATAATATCTTTAAGTGAAAAAGTATTTGCCCCATCCTGATTTCTTCTGATTTTGTGTACATCATACAAAATTATTTCAGAAATTAAAACAAAATCTAAGATAACACAAAGGCAACCCGAGTAAAAACAAAATACAATTTTGCATGATGTTATTTATTGAAGCAAAAAGGTTGTCCAATACCAACTGGGCCTGGGTGAAAATTTTCACCTATATTTACTATTCCCCAAATCGATTAAACTGAATGTATAATGGGGTTTAGCTGGACCAGACACAACCAGGCCTGATTACTGCAAACCCTGTTCAATCAAATCAACACGTAAATAGAACTTTTTCAACAACATGAAATTCATTAAAAAGTTTTATCCAATAACACACTGGCAAAATTGAAAGAAATTCCAGAAATGTTGAGGAAGAAGGTGAAATTTCAAAGCGATTTCAAAGGCTCTGGGACTCCAGTGAACCTCAGCGAGAGCCATTATCTCCAAATGGAAAAACTCGGCAAAGTAGTGGGCGACCTTCTAAATCCCTCCAAGAGCACAGAAACGACTCATCCAGCAAGTCACAAAAGAGCCAAGAACAACATCGAAGGAACTGCAGGCCTCTCTCGCGTCAATAAAGGTCACTGTTCATGACTCCACTATCAGAAAGACACTGCGCAAAAATGACATGGAAGAGTGTCGAGGTGAAAACCACTGCTAACACAGAAGAACATTAAGGCTCGGCTGAATTTTGTTGAAACACACCCTGATGACCCTCAAACCTTTCGGGAGAATGTTCTGTGGATTGATGAGTCAAAAGTGGAACTGTTTAGGAGACAGGTGTCCCGTTACATCTGGCGTAAACCAAACACAGAATTCGGCAAGAAGAACATCATACCTATGGTCAAGCATGGTGGTGGAAGTGTGATGGTGTGGGGATGCTTGGCCGCTGCAGGGCCTGGGGAACTTGCAATAATTGAGGGAAACTTGAATTCTGCTCTCTACCAGAAAATCCTAAAGGAGAATGTCCGGTCTTCAGTCTGTAAAGTTGCAACTGCATTATGCAGAAAGACAATGATCCACAGCGATCCAAAGAGATTTTACGGGGGCAATTAGATTTTAAATCGATGTTGGATAACTTTTTTTTTAGCGCTTCAATAAAAAAAATAAACAAATAAAATAGAAATGTTTTTATTCCTCTCATACCCCAACAATTTACCAGCATTAACAAGAATGCCTTTAATTTAATAATACTTTTTAATCTGTTTAATAGTTGCATTTAATGTCATGGAAAATCTACAAAACATTTATTTGAATTCCAGCTGGAACTGCCAGTAGAATCAGAGCTACTCTTTTCTATAAAATGAATCTGCAGCTTTTGAACAGTCAGAATCAAGAATTCAGCATTGCTGTGGTGTAATGCTATATTTTATATTCTGACAATTAGATTTACATTCTGATTAGCCAATGTAGGCTCTAGCTACAGGGTTCTATCAACTGTGAAAGAATAAGTACATTTAGTTCACAAACCAATCTCAGGACATTTCAGGCTTCATTTGAGCAAATGCATGTCTCACCTGAACTTCTGGTCTCTTTCTGTCTCTGCTTAGGTTGACAACAAGGGACGTAACTTCCTTCACATAGCTGTGCAGAACTCGGACATTGAGAGTGTACTTTTCTTGATCAGCGTGCAGGTTAACGTTAACTCCAGAGTGCAGGATGCAGCCAAACTTACACCACTGCACCTCGCTGTGCAGGCCGGCTCGGAGATCATTGTGCGCAACTTGGTAAGCTCTACATAGACTTGGACAGTCACCAGTACGCATGTTCATGATACCAATTATATCGCAACGTGGTTCTCTTTCAAACATTTGCGCGGTATCTCACTATGGGAAATGCCACATCTGTTGCTTGACAGTGATCATGACAGTGATTTGGGAATCCTGCCTTCCTCATATTCAGACATGTGACAAAATAAGTACACCCCATTCAAACTGAGTTTTTAATCAAAGGTTTTTTGTTTTTTTGTTTTTTTTACATATTTGGTCATGCAAACATGATCCTCTTTGCAACAGTTCCTATTAATAATGTTGATTGGAAAAAGCTAATTTTCCTTGTGGTTTTGTTCAAGTATTATCAATTTAACTTTAATAGGCACTGTTTCAAATATGATAAAATGGTTGCTTGTCCAAATATGTAAAAAAAATCCAACCATTTCTATGGTGTGTACAATTTTTTTCACACTAATGTACATCACTGCCAAGGGTCCCTACGTCATTCGTGTTCTCTTCCTCGTGATGTGACGATTCTTTTTGGAAGCTATCCTCAGCAGATCTTCATAGGGAGTTTTCAGGTTGCTCTGTCCAAGGGAGTATTCATATTTCTTTTTATTGTTGTCTTTACTTTTTATTTTGGGAACCAATGTGTCAAGGTGGGTTCTCCCTTCATATCGTGAGACAACCCCCCCTCCCCGTGTTCACGTCTGTCACGGTGACTGCGAGCCCTTCCAGTAGCACAAGGAAAGGAGAAGATCCCTCTCGCCCATGCACGTGTGGGTCTATGATGTCTCTCACCTCCTGTGTATCGCATGTCTAGGAATTTGACACACAGTCTACGCTCCCTAATTCCCGTTAAGAGTATTAGAGCTCCAAGTGCGAGCCGCGGCTAAAGGGGACCCGAGTTTTTCTATACCGCCTGCAGAGGAAGACGCATCTGTGTAGCTGTGGAGCATCTGGGGAGATGAGACGATTGCTCATCGTCTTTTGGATGAGGATGTAGAGGAAGATGAAAAGGATTCAATCCTCCCTCCAAATCTTTTTTCCAGACCCAACAGTGCGATGGATGAGTCCCCCTCCCCCAGGCCAGGGACTTGGACCTTGTAGAGATGTGTAGAAGAGGAGCTGCTACACTCCATTGATTGGACAGCACAACTGGTAGACCAGGGCACGGAGACAGATATATGTAACGTCTGATTGAGCTTGCCATCGCGCATTTCCTCCATCAAACAGCAGATTCCAGTTGTCCCAACATGCATCGCAGAGATGCTACACTTCTGGGACAAACCTTTCTCCCATAGAGTGCCTGTTAAAGATTTCTCTAGGCTGGACATCCATAATGTTGAGGAGTTGGGGATGAAATGTCAGTGGCAAGTCACCTCCACCCCAGGGGAGGGTGAATTAGGGTCACCTAATTCAGCATTGTGGCAAGATCAGTGTCATTTCAGCTCTCATTGGCGGTGGTGGGGGAAGGAGCCCTATGGTTGGGACTGTCCGGTCTGTCTGAAAGAGAGAAGGCTTGAGTTTCTGGATGCCCCAGTGGAGCCAAAAGTACTTTTCAGGGTAGCAGCAACTAATATGTGTCAGCAATGTGATCTGCGCAAGAAAGATTGAGAGGCTATTGAAACTTGACTCCCTAGGAAGTCCACAGCTTGGTGGGGCAAATAAATGTTTGGGGGGGGGCACACAAAAATACACACACGTGCATCCAAATCCAAGCTGCAACTCCCAGCTCTGCTGCTAGATGGTGCCATCATGCTGATGGTGAGCAAGAACTGCAGCTCTACTTGCACGGAGAGTTGGTGCGCATGTGCAGTACATCCTTGGGTTTTATCCACAATGTGGTTATTGTCTGCAGTTTTCTTTAAAACCACCACTTTTCAACAATGTGTTGGAAATTCAACAGCAGAAGGGGAATCGACTCAGATTTTGGAGGAAAAAATAACCTCTTTATTGAGCAGTTCAGGTTGTGATGCCGGAGGACGGCCATCACAGCTTTTACTACCAGTATTTTGTCATTCCCATAGGCATTTACCCAGCACACAGAAAATTCCTCTGGTTTGCCAGCCTATGGGCACAGCCTATGAATGTTTGACTGTTCCTTTTGAGCTCTCATTAGCTTCGAGTGTTCAGCAAATGTGTTGAAGCAGCTTTAACGCCACTGAGAATAGAGTGTCTGCTTATTTGTACGGTCTGCTTCTCTGCACTCCATCACGGCAGCAGGTGGAGATAGATGCAAAAGTGCTTGCGCCTCAGTTGGAGAGCTTAGGCTTCAAAATAAACACGAGATAATCTACCTAAGTCTCAGACTGAACTCAGACCTGTATTCAGTGTTTGTCAGAGAAGCGTGTCAGGTCAAATCGCGGTTGTGTGTCACTTTTTCGGAAAGGGAGGAAGGTCCTGTTCAGGCTGTGTTTATGCCTGCTGGGGCTGAAGGGTCTTGGTCATTCCGTTGGGTCTGAGTGAGAGTGTTTCAGTGCTGGACAGTGACAAACTTCCTAGAACTGTCAACATTTTGTGCAGTATCTACGGCACCACCATGTTCTGATCAGATCGGACCACACAATGGCAGTCGCATTATATAAATTGAAAGGGAGGCACACGCTCTCCTCGGCTTCACAGTCTGGCGCTGAAACTGATCATGTGGGGCTTGAAGCACTTTCATTCATTACAGGCAGTGCATGTCCCGGGAATAACGAGTGCGGGGGCGGATCTCTTCCTGGCCAGAGGGAATCCTCTGTACAGAGAATGGACTCTCCCCTCCTCGGGTAGTGAGCCAGTTGTGGAAGAGCTTGGCCGAGCTGCTGTAGATCACTTTGCGTTGCATGAAAATACTCATTGCCTTCTGCTCTTCTAGGTGTGGATGCTCTGGAGTACCTGTGGCCAAACGTTTCCTCCACGGAGTCCGATCATATTAAGAATACGGTCACTCAGTAATACTGATCGCCCCAAACTGTCCTGGGAAATTGTGCCTTGCGGAGATGGTCCATATCTGCAATAAGGGAGTTGTCTACAGTAAATCCCATTTTGAGATACCGAACGAAAAGAGAACTTTAGGTTACTTGCATAGCCCCGGTTCTCTGATAACTGGAGTGAGGTATCTCGCCATACTTCCCTTCTTGCAGAAGAGATATGCAGAGAATGAGGTACGGACCATCGGCAGTGATCTATATTAGGGAGGCGGGACTCCCGCATCACCATCGTGATTGGTCTGTCAATCGACAGACATGGTGTTATTGGTGCTTCCAGGATCGGTCACGCCCGAGGTGTTTCCCATGTTATCAGAGGACTAGGGTTATGCAAGTAGCCTAAAGTTTTGGGGCTTTGTCTTTACTTACTAGTGGTGTAATAACTTGGATTTCCCCTTAGATAGATAGATAGATACTTTATTGATCCCTATCTATCTGTAAGGATGCATTGCGATACCAAAAATGTCACTATGCATTGTAGAAATGCGTGATTCACATATTGGGAATCAGCGATGTATGTATCTAATTACATTGCAAGTGCAATGCTGGAACACCAGAGGTCCCAATCCGCCCACCCCAGAAAGTTAAAATATATAGAGCATGCTGACTGATCCACAATGACCAAAGCGCATTATATGTAGTATTTTTACACCAGCATGTTATAACCATTAAAAACAGCTCTTCAGTAGCTTTCAAATGACACGGTTGTGATCTACAGTGTCCATCATTGTTTATCATTCAGAAATAAAAAAAGGAGTCTTTGCAGTCATCCCTGCTGAAAAAAACAATAGAAACTCTCATCAAATTTAGAATGGTTTTAATTTCTATAATGGGAATTGTATTGATTTTAGTGGAAACTGTAATGGTCTCTACTGGTAATTTGTTGCTTTCAATTGGTAGCATGTCTAGTGGACACCATTAAAGACTTGTGTCCTTAATGTCCTACTAAATAATGGAAACCATTTGGTTATGGTTTTAATGGTTAACGTTGGGTGGTTAATGTTTGGTGGCTGTGGCTCAGTTGGTAGAGTGGGTTGTCCACTAATCGTTGGGTTGGCGGTTCGATTCCCGGCCCACATGACTCCGCATGCCGAAGTGTCCTTGGGCAAGACACTGAACCCCAAGTTGCTCCCAATAGCAAGCTAGCATCTTGCATGGCAGCTCTGCTACCATTGGGGGGTGTGTGAATGCCTGAATGAGAACCAGTGTAAAGCGCTTTGGAACCGTGAAGGTTAAAATTTTAGTGGAAACCATTAGAATGTCTTTTATGGATTCTATTGGGGTTTTTTCAGCAGGGAAAATTTTTCTTCATTAAAATTTTGTTCAGAATATTCAGAGAATCAAATTGGATTGAATCATGAGTAGGGTATTTTTACACACCTGTTACATATTGCTGTGTGTATTCCTAAATTTGACCTATTTGCATATTTGTTTGGATCTACATGATTGTGATAATGGTCTTTTCGTGATTGCTGTGTATGTAATTTATATCTGTTGTGTGTTTGTGTTTAGCTTCTAGCAGGCGCTAAAGTGAACGAGTTGACTAAACACCGCCAGACGGCTCTACATTTGGCAGCGCAGCAAGATCTGGCTACTATTTGCTCCGTGCTGATCGAAAACGGTGTCGATTTTCCAGCTGTTGATGAGAACGGAAACAATGGTGCGTATCTGTATTAATAAAACTACCTCAAACGAACTTGAACCATACTCCAAGATCAAATTGATGCATTTTTGAGGTCTCATTATTAATGTAATGTCTTCACTTGCTTTCATCTCAGCTCTACACCTAGCTGTAATGCAGGGTCGTCTGAATAACGTGCGAGCTCTTCTCACAGAGTCAAACATCGATGCAGAGGCCTACAATGTCAGGTACACTTACCACAAAAGTACACATCAACTGCCATGCAGTCGTTCTTTTTAATTTATTGAAATAATGAGAACTGAAGGATTGCGTTTAATTTTGTTGACCTTGCTTGTCACCTTCAGGGGCCAGTCTCCAATGCACGTTCTTGGACACTATGGGAAGGAAAATGCAGCAGCCATCTTTGAGCTGTTCTTGGAATGTATGCCAGAGTATCCTCTGGATAAACCGGATAGTGAAGGGAATACAGGTTAGTGCCCTAGCATTATCCTCACAAATGCTGTGTGGAGATTTCCCATTGAATCTGTTTAATATACATTTTGTTACTAGTATATTTTACAAGGATTGGCCTTGAGGAGAGTCAGGGACCGAGATGTCTAGTTTCACTGGGGACAAGGCTTTTTTTCATTCACACACTTTTTCAAAACATCTTTCAAAACTGGACAGTTGAAGTTTGGATAAAGATTGTCCAATATTTAAGTGTCCAGTTTCAGTGTTCCCACTGTAGTCTCAGATTCCTGTTCTTGGCTGATGGTAGTGGAACCCGATGTTTGTTTATTTGCTGTTGTTGCCTTAGTATTCAATGTTTTGTGCGTTCTGAGACTCGCCATGGTCGTAAGGAATGGTTGTGAGGTTTCCATAGCCTTCAAGTCAACTCGTCTGACTTCTCTCATCAACAAGATGTTTCTGCGTGCAGAACTGCTGCTCACCAGTTGATTTTTGTATAATGAAATGATGCAGATGGTGTTTTGACCAGAGAACATCGTGAACGAATTACACAAACAAAGCAACTGGATTTCTTGTTTAAACTATTTATTATATTTCATAGCTTTTTTTTAATTGATATAACATGAAACAATATGGAAATTGCATGTGTCTGTTGGTTGTGCAGGCAAGATTTGACATGATTTATTCGTTTGATGTACTTCTGTTTAGTTCTTCTGTTGGCCTATATGAAAGGAAATTCTAATCTCTGTCGCGCCATCGTGAGGGCCGGGGCTCGTCTGGGCGTCAACAACAATCAGGGCATAAACATTTTCAACTATCAAGTGGCCACTAAGCAGCTCCTCTTCCGCCTTCTAGGTACGAGATCGACAGGTTTAACATTTACTGGTTAACGAAAGCATAATGTCTTATAAAAACGTATATATTTAGACATAAGGCCATCGTGCTTCAATAATTAGATTGATTTTTTTTTTGTCATCTTGTATGAAGATATGCTCTCCAAAGAGCCCCCATGGTGCGACGGCTCCAACTGTTACGAATGTCTTGCCAAGTTTGGAGTCACTACAAGAAAGCATCACTGGTACGTACTGGGAATATTCTTATCTCTTTGCAATATTTGCCTCTCTTGGAAACGACATCTATCTCTCTAAACCGATTCTTTCCTTTTATCCCACTAGCCGTCACTGTGGCCGCTTGCTCTGCCACAAGTGCTCCATCAAGGAGATCCCCATCATCAAATTCGACCTGAACAAGCCAGTCCGCGTGTGTGATATCTGCTTCGACGTGCTAACTTTGGGTGGAGTTTCCTAACGCACTAGCAGGGCATGGGTGGTGCACACACTAAACTGGACCATGGTGGTTTAAAGATGTGGGGAGAGAAGGGAGGGGGGGAAAAAAGAATGGACTAAATGTATGGACCACAATTTTTACTACTATTGCAGAGATTTCTGAACAAAACAACTGTTTATGTATGTTCTAGTACCCACATCTATTAAGGATCAAAATTAAAGTAGTGCAGGAGTTCTTAACTCTAATCTTGAGGACCCTGTGTTTCTGTGACGCGCCAATTATTTAAGGAAAAATCCACCCTGAATGGACCCGTCAGTGTTTATAATCAATATGCCATCTTCACTTCTGCAGATGCTTTATTTTTAGGATTGCTGTTTTTTGGGTTGAACTTTAAATCGACACGGTATTTTCACTTCGGTTGCTCGTTATAACCATTACCCACAATGCAGTTTGAATAGCTCCTGATAGTAGTGGCAGAGGGAATTCGTTTCTACCTAAAGAGAGTGATGCAGCATCGCTTTAGTCCAGCTCGCTCATCTGCTCATCTATAAACACCTCTACTCAAACCGAGTCTAAAAAAGGTTTATTATTTGAGACAACATTGCCGTCACCACCATCGTGTTTGTAGATCGCGAAGAAGCTGAGCCGGGTCTCTGGTGTAACTGTGCATTGTATTCTGGAACGTTGAGTCCAAAGTTTTGCTGGCTCTGATATTTCTATGCGAGTGGGAAAAGAATCTCTTGCTAAGGCACAAAGAGAGATGCCTCACTGTTTTCCCATATGTTTGAGATCTTTTTTTTTTCTTTCCCCCCTCCCATCAGAGTGACAAACAATTAATAACTTTTCACAGGAATAACAAAAATACCGCACCAACCAACGAATTATACCAGAATCTCTAAGGACTTTAATGTGTTTAATGTGTTTCAGGGTGAAGTTTTCCTTTAATGACATGAGTGAGCCAGGGCTGTTGAGAATATGGAAGAGTGTGTAGAGAGGGGTATGGGGTCTGCGCGATTGGAGTTAAGAACTTCCGCAGTAGCAGAACACTATTGAAGTAGACTTAGGTGTTGTAGGTGCCAGGCTTGAAGAACAAAAATGATCATGGGGGAAGCTGCGGAGGGAATGACTATACATCTGTAGAACTTTAATTACAAAATCGACCTTCGTGTAAAACGCCACATAACGTAGATTTAAAGATTATTTCATTAGCGAGCATTGAATATGAAGGACGATGGAATCTGAATGAAGAATTTATCCACGATCGGATAATTAGCCGTTCCTCTCGAGAGGGTTTAAAGCCTTAATCACATTGGCCTGAGTGATGCTTTTTGTTTAATCTAAAACAAGGAGCGTTTACGAACCTTTACTCTTTTTTTTTTTTTTTTCTTGCACCTGTCTGTAAGGTCTACAGAGGGATTTGTCACCCCTCAGAATAACGAAACACAAGGTTGACTTGACGTCAAGCACATTTCAGTAAATGATATGATTTTTATTATTATTATTTTTTTTAACTTTTGGTCTTCTGTTATTTAACCCTTGTTGTGCATCAGTTCATAATCATAAATCAGCAAGGAATCCGCATATTAAATGCACTTCCATTTATTTCTTCCATTCACGTTTTTGTTTTGTATTTACACAGAACATTCGCAGCTGAACAAAGTCTCTCATTTTCTGACCCGAACATAAAAAACAACAAAACTTTACTATTACCATGTAAACCAAGGTTTTAGATGCAGATGTATGACGAGTTGCCTACTATGCATATGCACATTTATCATTTTAGCACTGTCCTAATCATTCCCAATCACCAAAGCATACATTCCATTTAATCTATAGCATATTACTCAATTTCAGTAAATCATGTTATCTTTTTTGGGTGGGGGGGTTATTTTTATTATAATTATTATTTTTTAAAATCTTTAGATTTGCCTGATGACACGTTAAGTTTGACCGTATTATGTTTTTAAACTCTTTCTTCTGAAAAGCTAAACAGCTGCACTTTATCAAACTGGATTTTTTTTTCTTTTCTTCTGATCGAACAAAAAGAGAATGTGACATTCAAGGTCAGAGGGTCCACAGTCCATTCTAGGTTGTTAAATTGTACAGCTAATTGTATACTATTTTTGACCACTACAACTGTTTTGTACTTAAACGCAAGTTGTGCTCTTTTGCCTCTGTCCAATCTCTTATGCACACTATATATTGTATCTGTATGCTCAGATATCTAGCCTGTCACTTCCTCTAGTATCCTTTTCAAGAAAGGGAGGACAACTTTACATTAAGGTCATCAGACGATTAAAAAAACAAAACAAAAAAAAAACAATTAAAGCGAGTTGTATTGACTTTTCTCAATTGTTTACAAGTGGAAAGAGGGAGTTACTGATTTTTATATGAACGTTTCGATTAGTTCAGTTGCATAATTGAAACCATCAATCACTGAATATCAGCCGAAATATATTAAAAATGAAAAGCAAATCAACAACAGTGTAAGCATGTCGCTTTGATCATGTATTAAAAATACTTTTGCAGCTTTCAGAGAAATGTATGATGTTTTGACATGGTAACCTTGTGTTGGAGAAATCCTTGTAGTGGTTTTCCCACATCACAGTAAATTTTTACACTGCTGTGGTGCTGATGAACAGCATAACTGACACTAGTGCCAGCTGCAAGGAAAATCACAAGTTTACATTAAGGCTTTCGTTTCTATAGTAACATAATTCACAGGGACTCGTATGGCAGACAGTCCACATAGTCCAAGACTAACAATAAATGAATGAAGAATGTTATTTGTTTCGTAAATAAAAAGATTGTTGCTATTGTGAAGTTTTCTGTAAGGAGATGTTTGTTTAACGTTAATGGAATGAGTCTCCAGTTTCAGTGCTTTGTAACAGTTGGAGGTAACTTTGTTTTCTGGCACAGGAAAGAACTCCTAGTCTGATTTACGACCTCTCGTTGAACCACCCTGTCGTTGATTATGTTCCTATATGAAGAATGGTTCCAGGCAGTCTGATTGGAGTATTGTAGAAATGCCTGAGCTAGGATTTTCACACCCAACAGTCTAGAGAGTTTACACAGAGAACTGCTGACAGGAATGCTACAGTAACTCTCAAACACTCTACATCCGTGGTGAGCAGAAAAGCATCTCGGAACACAGGCCAAAAAAATCAGTTGGGCTACAATACCCACTGTCACAGCGGTCACATTTTGACCCCTCGTTCCGACGTTTAACGTGAACACACAACTGAAGCTCTTGACCTGTATCGGCATGATTGTAAGCACTGTGCTTCTGCCACATGATTCGAGAATCCCATGAATCAACAGGTATACAGGTGTTCCTAATAAAGTGCATAGTGCGTGCTGGGGGAGGGGGTGGGTACAGTACATATTCTGAATCAGCAAACTACCTTAAACTGTAACTTGATCATATAAAAGTGGCAGGGGGGCATGGTCAAGCATCAGCTGTGGACAGAGAGCAGGTGGGTTGAAGCAGCAGGTAAGGCGATGATTCCTTCCTACTCGACATCACACACAGCGGGTTCTACTATAGAGAATATACTAGTGTGTGATGGGTTTCTGATACATTTCCAAAACGTGTAATGCAAAATGACATTTAAACAGAGAAATCTTACATATAGCATCTTTAAATGTATCCTGTCTGGTTATCCTTCCTGAGACCATTCAAACCAGTTTATATTACTTACAATAAAAGTAACTAATGACATAAAACGTTAGAAAGCTCAGTCATGGCTAAGGAGACACGACTCGGCCTGAGGTGGACAGTCTTTGTACTGCTGGAGATTAGGGTTATTCGATTGTGTGCGATCATCCAGCCGCACACACACGCAGCGAGCTTGGCCCGAACCAGGTGAGAAGAGCATTCTGGGAACGCCAGCCCAGTCTCTGTGCACTCCACCGCTGTAAAAAGACACAACACCGATTGCTGTCTTATAGATTAAAGCAGCAGTATGTAACTTTTGGTGATTTAGGGATTTTGCGATTTCTGGTAATAAACACTACTGCAAGTGATTTTTTTTTTAATCAGTTGTGTTATTAAAGTAGAGAGTTCATGCAATCTCTAATAGTAGTGAAGTAGCTGTGGTGTCAATCTGTGATGTGCTTCATGTTAAAAATAAAGTAAAATGATGCAGCACAAGTACACCATATTTTTTTCTGTTGAGCCACCTCTTCTACATAAACTACAGCTTTAACCAAACAGTTTATTTTAGCATGTGTGTGGTATAAACATCATATCATTATAAAATAAACACAATTTAAAAACTACTTCATATACATGATTTATGAATATGCTAATAATCACACTTATTTTAAGATGCAATTATTGAAAAAAAAAAGATCCTTTATGGATTATGATTCAATTATTTTATATAGCAGTCAACGTTTTGCAGCATCATCACTCGCATTTTTCACTTCATGAATTTTTGAATGTTTTAAGCAAAAATGTTTATTTCTGTTGGTGAGTTTAATTTAAAAAATCTTTTTATTTACAATGGTTTATTGCCAATAGATCTCACAAAAGCTATCATTATTATACATAAATCTTTGTTTCTTTCAAACCAAGTGTCCGGATTCCTCTAGAGGAAAAAAAACCCTGATGTGATTCTAATTTATGTTGCAATTTTAAGATTTTCGTTTGCCTCACCCTTGTATTTTAAATTCATTATATTTTTTAAAGAGATAGACGTCTTCATTTAAATAATTAATCTTTTCTGATTAATGAGCAAATATTGAAAAACAAGTAGAACTCAACACTACCCATGAGTCCACATGGATGCCTCTATTGCTACTGACTGATACTCATTTGTGTGCCTGAAATACCCTTAAAATATTCTTATTTTAATAGAGTTACCTTTTAATGGAGCACCAGACACGTCCTCCTCTGTCAGAGCGCCACTCAGAGTTACAGGCTGGATAAAGCTCGTTCTCCTTCTCAGCCTGGGCTTTCTGTTTCAGCCCCTGAGCCAAAGAGGCCTCCACCTGCTTCAGGACGTCTGTGGGCTTTCCGCTCTCGCTGTAGAATCGACCAATTAACTTACCTGTGGAGCAAACAGACATCAGGCATGAACTGGAGGAAACAGTGGGCCTCGTTTAGCAAAATTTTTTCATATGGCAAACTGAACTAAAACTTCCACTGATTTTCAAGCTTCTTGCTTGCCAACTCCACAGTACCTTACCTATACGTGTGTAGTCCTTCTGATAGAAAGCCAGCCAGTCGTAGAGTGCCACTATTTGAGATGGAGACAGGTCCGAGACATCATCGGTCAACCCAGCCTCTGTAAAATCGCCGGTCACAAAAGCACTGGATGCATCTCTTCCTGAAAATACATCAAAACGCTGACTGACGTGTGGCACAACATCGGGTTATCACTTGTACACAATCCTCATGCTAACGGATTCCCAGTGGCGCATCCCAACCTTGTCCTTTATTAGTTGGTGCATGTACTCTTGCACTCACTTTGCTATCTCCTTGCTGCAGAACCAAAAAATCCAGGGGGTGGAGTCAGACATGATCCGACTCCACCTTCCTCAGCTGAGCCAAAAAATCCAGGGGGGTGGACTGAGACCTGATCCGACTCCACCTTCCTCAGCTGAGCCAAAAAATCCAGGGGGGTGGACTGAGACCTGATCCGACTCCACCTACCTCAGCTGAGCAGAGCCAAAAAATCCAGGGGGTGGAGTCAGACCTGATCCGACTCCACCTAGCTCAGTTGAGCAGAGCAAAAAATCCAGGGGGTGGAGTCAGACCTGATCCGACTCCACCTACATCAGTTGAGCAGAGAAAAAAATCCAGGGGGTGGAGTCAGACCTGATCCGACTCCACCCACCTCAGTTGAGCTGAACCAGGTGTTCTGGTGGTGGAAGTTGAGACAACTCAATGTAGTTGAGAAGTGTGTTGTAGAACACACATCTCAACTACATTAAGTTGTCTCAACTTCCACCTCCAGAACACCTGGTTCTGTAGAGTGTCTCGTGGATTAGGGTTTCGGGTTATAGGAGGCGTTGGAGAAGGTCCAGGTCCAGCTCCACCCCCTGGACTTTTTCTTCTTTACCCTGTGTGTGTGTGTGTGTGTGTGTGTGTGTGTCCCGTTCCCATTTATGAGCAGAGAGTGTGCTGGAGAAATTACCTGTAAAGAAACGATAGCCTCCATCAGGACCGTAATGTTTCCTCCCCTTTTCAACATCAAACACCTGTCCTAAAATGGCGAGGTAAAGTCCTTTACTGTCCTCCTCCCCGTTATAAAGTGCCAGCTCTTCCTGGCTCAGTAGTCTGCCCGAGTCCTGAGCCACATCCAGATCCAGAAGCCAGAGGTTTAGCCACTCAGACCCGCTCCACACCGCCAAACTCACTGAAATAAGCGCCACGACATATTTTAACATGGTGCTGATTACAGTTTAGTCACTTTACACAACTGAGGCATGAAATACAGTTCACTAAAAAACATCAACAGCAGCATCACCAGAAACCCTAAACACAAGCTGCCGTCAACACAGTAGTGACGTCACTGAGAACTTCCGGGTTCAGGTTGCTCGTAGTGCGCGCGCATGTCTGCTGCTGAGAAACGTAAATAATTGGAATTAATAAGGGTTCAAAACATAGGGATTACTAAACAAGTTCCCCTTAAACCCTAAAGCAGGCAGTAAAATATGTTCTAAAAATAAAATTAAATAAAGTTGATGAAGGTCTGTAAAAAAAATAAAATAAAATAACAGCTAAATAATACGTTTTAAGTTGAGGATGCTTTCCCCCTCAAAATCAGTATTTTAAAATCTTTTCTTTGTTGTAGAGAGTGAAGTAAAATGACGATTCTGAAATAATATATATATATATATATATATATATATATATAATATATATATATATATAAATATATAAAAAAAACACACACACACAGTGCCCTCCACTAATATTGGCACCCTTGGTAAATATGAGCAAAGAAGGCTGTGAAAAATTGTCTTCATTGTTAAAAAACATTTCACAAAAATAATCTGCTCACATAGATATCAAACAATTGCAAACAAATCACATGTTTATAAACCAGTTTCCTCCCCAGACCACAGAAAATGCGTGTGCTGAAGAGAATTAAGTAAAATTATAGTTCTGTATAAAGATAAATACTCCTCCCCATAGTTACTTTCAGCATATTTATTTATTTATGTAAATTGAATTGATCCAAAAGTCAGTCCAAACCAATAAAAATGTGCAACATCCAAACACAAATGACCACACAGACATAAATAATGAAACAATTGAAAGAAAATAAAAAAAAAAAAAAAAAAAGGAAAAGGACAGAAAATAAAAAGGAAAGAGAAAGGGAAAAGAAAAGAAAAAAAGAAAATATGAAAATAGAAAAGAAAAAAAAGACAAGTCAAGAAAAAAGGAAAGGAAAAGAAAAGAAGGAAAGAAAAAAGAAAAGCAAAGCGCAGAGCTAGTGGTGTAGTACTGGAGGGGAGCAGTAGGGGGCGTCGGTTGTTCCACAGAGCGCCTGACGGAGGATCGCGGAAGTTGGCTGATAAATCCGTAATCCTGGTTGTGACGCTACCGACATCAAATGCGGTAGTGACACCGACCGAAAGCAGCCGACCGGAGTGGAGCCATCGAACGGGACTGAATCACGGAGCTGAAACGAATAAAGTCTCCGTGTGTTAACCCGCACTTGGGATATCAGTGATGGGGAACGCGGAGAGCGGCGGAACCGGGAGCGGTGACGAGGAGGACATCGAGGCGGAGAGCCCGAGTTTCACGGAAGGCGGCCCGGCCTCTGCGGTGGCCACGGGAACCCAGACTGGCGGCGGCGGCGGCGGCGGCTCAGCAGCAGGAGGCTCCGGCACGGGACGCGGCGGCAGGGGCTCGACTCAAGCGCCTGTAGCTAGCTCCGGCCTGCCGTCGCCCGAGGCCCTGATGGACCAGGTGCGGCTGAGAGAGGCAGCGGGCCGCGCCGGTGACACCAACACTCTCACCGTGTCCGAGTCTGCGATCGCCCGCAACGAGAGCGCGCTGGTGCGCTGGCTGGAGGACCGTCTCGGCCGCGGGGAGGAAACGCTCACCCTCGAGCAGTTCTGCGACATGCTGGAGAGCAGAGACGCGCAGCGCGACGAGTGCGAGGAGGTAGACATGTCCCTGCTTTAACACAAATCAAATCAACTGTCCGATCACTAATGTGTCCAAACTCTTTAGTAAGAGGTGTGAAGTCCGATAGAGGATCAGTTCGTAAGGTGAAACCTGTTCTAAAACATACATTAGCGGGAAACTGTGATTTACAGCACTGCCAATCAATGGATCTGCCTAGATTTGACGTTTCTACATTCTATATGCAATTCTCCCACCCGGAAATTAGCCCCACCCCCCAGCCAGAACACGTGCTCAGCCCCGCCCACAGCCAGGACACGTGCTCATCTCCACCCATAAGCTTTCCTCAGATCTGGTGGGGCTGATAATCGATCTTGAGTGTTTGTCATTATTCAGGGTCTCTTCTATCTCGATGTAACCGTTCCATCCTGTCTCTCTCTCTCTCTTATACGCATGTGATAGGAAATGCATTGCGCAATTATATAGCTAGAAAATCATCAATACATCAGCAGACCATCACCATCTCCGTGATTTCTGGAAGACACTCGAAAGATTATAACAGGGACTAAACACACTAGGAGGCTCCTGAGTGACGCAACAGAAAATCGTTCGGCCTATTTTCCTGCGATTGCGAAGGAGCAAAATCGGTTGTGCTGTCAGGATGGGAGGTGTGGCATTACTCGTTCTCTCTTGTCAATCACAAGGCCACTAGCCAATACGTGAGTTTGTGTATGCGGAAGAGGGTAAAAAGCACGATGAGGCATAATCGGCTGTTTGGGTGGCTTCATATTGGGTTCACCCACCCTGGCTTTTGGTTGTCATGTAATAGGAGAGTTGGCTATTGGCTGGGAATTGACAAGACCAAATTGGAGAAATTGTAAAATAAATAGATAAATAATAATAATAAGCATGCAAGAAGATCCAACAAAGCAAGTGCAATCTAGCCACAAAGACCTGAACGGCGAATCATCGTGATTAAACATCCACCATGAGATTGGTGCTAATTGTCCAGTATGGAATGGACACGTGATTCTGCCGAAGACGAACAGCAAGCTCTCGGTAGAATATACAAGGGTATAGGCGCTAACTATCGACAGAGAAAATGATCCATTACAGCAGTGGTATACAAACAGAAAATGTGAATTTACACATTTACTTATATAGGACAGGGCGCACGGTGGCTTAGTGGTTAGCACGTTCGCCTCACACCACCATGTTCGATTGCCACGGCTCTGTGTGTGTGGAGTTTGCATGTTCTCCCCGTGCTGTGGGGGTTTCCACCGGGTACTTCGGTTTCCTCCCCAGTACAAAAACACGCATGGTAGGCTGATTGGCGTGTCTAAAGTGTCCTTAGTTTATGAATGGGTGTGTGAGTGTGTATGTGATTGTGCCCTGCGATGGACCGGCACCCTGTCCAGAGTGTACCCCACCTTGTGCCTGATGCTTCCTGGGATAGGCTCCAGATTCCCCGTGACCCTGAAAAGGAGTAAGCGGTTGAAGATGGATGGACTTATATAGGACAAGTTTAATAAAAAAGTATGGTTAGTATTGAACCTATAATCACTTAAATAATACAACAAATACCCCGCCCCAGTATTTCTAGAGCTCAACCCATTGAAAGAAAATCAAATTGAGCTGAGTCGTTTTCTCATGAACAGTCAAAATGAAAATAACCGACGCTTTAATTAATATTGGGGAAAAAATCCACAACAGGGTGGTGTGCGTTGGATTATTTTCCAATAACATCACGTCACAAAGTATTTAATTATTCTTGTACCGCAATAATCTCCCAATTAAACTTTTTTTTTAATAATTAAAGAACACATCATGCTTTTCAATTTGTTTATAGTTCAGGTTAATGCTGTGGAACATCTGTGAGACAAGTTGAGTTCCTGTTCTCGATTACATTAAAGCTATAAAGAGACGTTCCCTTACCGGCGTATCTGTTTTCTATCTCTTGAAGATAATTTGACAAAAAAATGAAGTTGTGTCAGAAAACTTAAAGTAGCAGCTTTACCTCCGGCCGTTATGAAGTGCTGACACTGGAGACTCCTTACATCAATGTTAAATAAACCTCTCCTCAGCCTCACAGAAAACTTTGCCGTATCAACAATTACGCGTTTTTTAAAATACGTTTCTGTGGAGTCCCAGTGTAAATTGGTACAATAGAAACGATGATCCAGAACCTTCTCACTATCTGTCCCTCAGTGGTGGAATGAACTTCCAACCTCAATCCAGACTGCAGAATCTGTCACTCTCTTTAAAAAAAACAGCTAAAGACCCACCTCTTCCGTGAACACCTAACTAACACCTAAAACCCCAACCCCACATTATCTTAAAAACAAAACAAAAACACACCTCCTCTGGTCCTTACACCGCGACTCTATGCACTTTGCTGTTCTAGAACTCAATTAAAGATCTTGTATGGTAGCTCTACTTGTATTGTTCTCCGCTTGATATATCGGTTTTGCTTGTATTTCCTTTTGTATAAAAGCGTCTGCTAAATGAATAAATGTAAATGGTGTATTAGAACAAGCGCATTAATCTACTAGCATCGAAACTGCTGTTATAGAAAATAAAACGCCACGTCATGTCCAGCAGCTCTGTGGTCTTTACTGTCGCACTGTTTTAAAATCTAGTTCAGATTATCACTGTATGAGCAGCACTGAGAATGCAGTGTAACCTACTCCATAACATTACCGATGAGTTATTATAGATCGTTTGTAATATCTGATTTGACCCTGAAGGTTAAGATATCTGAATCCTGGCTTGTTACGCCCTCTACAGTGCATATTTTGTTATGTCTCCTCCTCTAACACACCCACTTTATCTTCAGGAAGGGCGTGGTAATGAGCTGTTGAGTTGTCTTGGAGCAAATAAAACACTTTATACAGTAGTGCTTTTGAATGGTCAAATAAGGTTGATTACTTTTTTATAACGGAAGCTCGGACTGTACTAACAGCTGCCAGGCAAATTGCAGGATTATATTAATGCGCTCATTCTGTTCATTGTCGTTCATTATTTATTTGTTTTTTGTTTTTAGGAGGATTTTTGGAAGGAGTCTCCAGTGTGAGCATTTTGTTTTGTAACAGTTAGAAGCTCAACTGTTCCTTCTTCTTTTCAGACCTGTAGATCTGTGCTTTGTTCCGAATCGGGGACTTAAAGTTTTTCAGTGTTGTGTTTTTTTTCTTCCCGCTTCGGTTCGCTTTCGCATGGCAACGTTTCAAAGCATACCGAAATGCGTTCATGCGAGTCGCATGTGAGTAAACGGTCGTCTCGTTGGTCAGAGTGAGCCAGTTTTTGGCTGTAGTTATTCTAATTGATCAGTTTGAATGGGAATTGATGTTTCATCGGGACAATGCTGTTGCAATTCATTTAAAATGAGGTGTGTTTTGTTTCGTTTTTCGAATTGCCATGACGTGCTCGACCACAGAGTTTGTCAGAATTCGTCATTAGTATCTATCAGGTATGTTCATGGTTATCAGCATAGCTATCACTTGTCAAAATGTGTACTCGCTATATCTTTTTAGGATTTCTCGAATGTTTAACCCGCTATCGCATCGCGTTCCCTTAGGACAGTGCTCACCAACCCTGTTCCTGGAGATTCGTCTTCCTGAAGACTTTAGCTCCAATTGTAATCTGACCATCTAATTGTTGCCTTAAGAAACTCGTGATCAACTAATTCAGGTGGGTTAGATTTTGGTTGGAGATGAAACCTGTAGGATGGTGGATCTCCAGGAAGAGGTTTGGTGACCATTGCCCTAGGGCAGTGGTTCTCAACCTGGCAGAGATATGAAGGGGAGTGCAAATTGCTTTGAAGAAGAAAAACAGACAATGCATCATTTGGGTACTTGGTGTATTTTTTAAAATTGTTTTTCAAATAGAATGTGCATAAATGAAAACCCCCGCATTCCCTCTCCCTCTGTATTTTCTCTTTGCGGGGAGGAGGCAGAGCTTAGCCTGCCATTTATCTAGCTGTCAGTGCAGACCAGTGTTGCCAAATTAACGACCTTTTCAGACCGGGAAAAAAAAGCGGCAACGACAAATCTAGTGTCTTCTGGACAAGCCTTTGGAACTTTCCAAATGTCTGCAATACTGTCCCGCAAGCGTGAGGTCTTGCTTTCCCGCTGCACTCTCACCCTGTGTCTGCTCTGTTCAGTGAGAGGCGGAGATTTAACAATGTCATGACTACGGAGACGTGCCCTTCGTCCCAATTTACATCATTCGTTTGCGACTGTTTTTAGAATGTAAAACGAATGGAATGCAACATGTTTTGCATGTAAAATAGTCCACTTTATTACAGACTAGTTCTCTTGTTCAAAGTAGTTCTAGTGTTCAGAAACATTTTTGATCATTCATGTTCCATACCGGTTCGTTATATAGTTTTATAAAGGTTATTTAAAAGATCTGTCAAAACAGATTATAGATTAGGTATATATAAATAGATTTTATGTTGAATAGATAATCATTATACCTGTTCTCCTCCAATATTTGGGGGGGCACATGATTGGGGAGGCTTGGGGGGGGCTTTAGTTACAAAAGGCTGAGAAGCTCTGCTCTAGGATAACAAAAATCATGTAAATTAATTACATTTATGGGTATTTGAGTGAAAGTTCTCTTCATGCATTGCGATTCAGGTTGGTTCGGTGGTCCTTTGGGTTCGATTGCTTTCGTTTGCCAAGACTACCTAACCGAGGATTGTTTTGGTGCGGATCTGAGTGTGATTCCGGTGTTCGTGTATGTCTCAACGAACCAATCCAAAGGAGAAGCTGCCCAGGTTCTGAAACAAATATTCCAAACGAGCCAGGTGTGAAAACGCCTCGAGTCTCCAGCCTCGGAAAAGCCTTCAGGACAGCAGACGTTGCGTTTTGCGGTTTCTTGTTAACGTGACGAGCTGTGTGTAGAGGAAGAGGAATAATGCACTTTGGAGAGGCTTGTTATTGGAAAATCATCAACTTCAAGGTGGGAAGAGTAACAACTCTTTGCTTCAGGCTACATCACACTATCCTGTCGTCGATTTACTTTCCTATAACACCAAACCCTGAGTGTTTTATTCCTTACAGAATGTGCATCTCCGAGCAGGACTCGACGGGAAACCCTAGTGTAGTAGAGAAAGTCTGACGTGACCTACGTAGAGAACGGCAAACCTGTTATGTTGAACTTGTGGTTCCTGCGTTTGAGCTTTAATACAGAGTTACTCTCCATAATAACATCTGGAGACGTAACAGTTAAAAGGTGAAGAGATGAGTTTGTCATCTTAATCTCGTGAGCGCCTCACGCTGTTATTAGTCCACGAACGAACTTCAGTTAGTGGCTTGAGTTGACATCAGCCGTTATGCATTACCTCATCCAACAAATTGCCTTGGTGTTGTTAGTAAACACCGGTGCCTGTAGCTGTTTTTATTAAAAAATAAAACTTTATTTATGGAGCACTGTTCTCCTAGTTGAAATTTGACTCAATGTGCTAAACAGTACGTGCAAAAATGAACCGAAGCATGAGTTAAAGGAACTGTTAAGAAAGAAACATGCCAAATCTGAATAAATACATGTAATAAGAAGAAACAATATGGGGCCCTGAAGTGAAAATGCTAATTAAAATGAGTAACTGGTGTTCTAGTATACACACAGATGCCTACAGCTGTTTTTATTCATTCAAAAGCAGCTCTGTATAATGCATGACAAACAGATGCTCAGAGATGAAGTTAAACGCTGTGATCGGAGTAACAGATAAATCCGCACAGACATGTCTTTTTTTTTTTTATCCTTTTCTGAAAAGTATTCATAAATTTTTTTTAAATAATTTAATTCCTGAATATAATGGAATAAAGGTCTCTAAAGGATAAAGTACAGATTGTTGAACAGTGTCTTACACGCTACACTAACCGACCACTTTTAAGAGGAACACCTCTTAAACACCTCTTGGAACAACATTGGATCATTCAGAGATCCTCGCTGAACTTCTGGAGTGAGTTTGCTGCACTGAAAGTAAAGGGCCCGAATAATTTTGCACGCACCACTTTTCAGTTTTTTATTTGCTAAAAAAGTTTAAAATATCCAATAGATTTCATTCCACTTCACAATTGTGTCCCACTTGTTGGTGATTCTTCACAAAAAATGTACATTTTATCTATGTTTGAAGCCTGAAATGTGGCAAAAGGTTGAAAAGTTCAAGGGGGCCGAATACTTTCGCAAGGCACTGTAACCCTTTAATGGGAGAGAACATAAAAATATTTGTATTAAATTAGTTTTTAACACAATAGGGTTCATTTAGCACAATTTCGCACATAATCAGCCAATGCTTATTTTTGCTGCATCAAAATTTGATCATTTCATGACCTGTTTGTATCATGTTTTATTGAATTAGAATTATGTGTATCATTACGCCTCTATTAGCTAGCTCTGTTATACGCAAGTGTGTAGTAAGCAGAGATGGGTTATATCTGATGGATTTACGCTGTGAAAAATAAAGCGTGGCAATATATTGGGATTAGTAGCGTTGACACCAACGTTTTATGCCAAAAGGTTTTCTCATCGCTCGAGTCGCTTTCGTATAATAAGTAATAACGACGTCGTCACTTTAATCAAGACCTACTCCAGATTTCACTTCAAATACAGTCTGGTCATCTGTCCAGAATAAACCTGCCTGTGTTGCGTTTATTGATTGACATTACTGTTGTCTTATCTTGTAGGAGTGTCTCGTACTACAGCGAGGACTTTGCTTTGTTGCACAATAGCTTTGATTTGGCTGGGGTTTGGGAAGGGGTGCGTTTAGGTGAGCATGGGGAATGCGCACTTCTGTCTATTGTGCCTTTCGTTTCTTGTCACAACAACGTTGTGAATCGATGTTATGTTTTATTGTGTTTTCTTAGCCAAAAAAACAAACATGTCATTATGGAGGCTAGTTTGATCAACAGACAAAGCAAAAATCTGTTCAGAACAGATTGGAGTTAAAAGGATGCGATCATTTTGACAGAAATATTTGTCCTCGTCTGACATTCGTTACACTGTGTTTGACGCAAGTGCAATGTGGATCAAAGAAAGTTTGCATAACGAACATTAAGACAAAATGAAGTAAACAAGTAAGGAATAAAATGACAGGGTGATGCAATAGAGCCTGATGCAAAGTTGATTATTTGCCTGTAACCGCATGTCCTGAAGTGTTCCCTTATACTACAGCACTGATTACAGTTTTATATTCATATTAAAGAATGAAATGTGGTGGAATATCTGCGAAAACAAGTTAGTTCCTGTTGTTACTTCCATTATAGCAGCTTCCTCAGCAGCCTTCTCTCTCTCTCTCTCTCTCTCTCTCCTCAGCTAATAATGTATCTTAAACAAAGCTAGGCTTAGATTATACAAATATCTGTGTAGGGAAATCCGATTCAAGAACTCAACGTTCAACAGCCGTGTTATAAAGGAATGTCGTTTATTACAGGTAATGATGAAATAGTTAATGTTAGAGTATTAATAATAGTTGGAAAAAACACAATAAGTAAATGATCAGTGTACGTACTACTCTGTGAGCATACTACAAATGTTCTGTAATAATGTTTTGCACGCTGTTTGTATGTATAATGGCCTCCAACCTCTTTCAGGTCCTCTGAACAGCTTTTGTAAATATTTCTTTCTGATATAATATCTGATATTATGAGAAAAGTAGTTGCAATATTCTGAGAATAAAGCCATAATATTTTCGAGGAAAAGCCGTAATATTGGATCTTACAGTGGAAAAATTTGCAATATTAAAAGAAACAAGTGATTTCTCTTGACAAAAACACCAAAAAAGATTCATCATTTTTACGCTCAAACATTGCTCTAAAATGCAGCATTTTGTCATACTAGCATGCCTTTATTCTCGAAATATTCCAACCTTTTTTCTCGTAATTTGATGACACCCTTTTTTTTTTCTCAAATAGTAAGACTTTTTTTCTTGAAATAATGGGATTTTTTCCTCATAATATCAAAACAAATCTGACTGTTAAGCATGTATTAATGGACTGTCCTGCTCTTAACAATACTAGACAACACTTTTTACTCCGAACAGATGAATTCAGAAGTTTTCTAAAATGACTCAGCAGGAAAAATCCTAGAGTTCTTATTGAATATCAGTGAAGGACCTCGTATAGCGGCCGTTGTTGACACTGTTGAAATGTTGTAAGATTTTATTGTTGTAATACTATAAGAATTTGTGGAATGTCCTGTTTTAACTTGCCATTGATGCTGACACAGCATTAAAAGAACAATAAATAAATAAGTTTTCTTATGATAGCAGATATTGTGATGATATCCTGATATGATTATGAGCTAATATCATCATTAGGGCCTTTTTTCCACTCAATATATTATGGTTTTTTTTTTAATCTTTTATGACTTTATTCTGGAAATTTTTGGTTCTTGTTAAACAGTGGCCTTAAAAAGCTTAAAACATGATGATAATTTTCAAAAAATAATAATTAAAAACTCCTGACTGATGAGAGAGAGAGAGATTTTATTTATCAGTGACTCATAAACCGTGCTAAGGTACACTCTTAAACGTGCGCACACACGCACACCGGTTATACTCTGAATGCAAGCATTAGTTTAAGTTCACTGATATGGGGGCAGGCCAAAATGATTTATTGAAAGCATGAACATCTGAATAATTATTAGTGACATTAGGCTACATTTAGCTGACAGGACACAGGCTGAATGGTGATGCATGGTGGCCCATTAGGAGGTAGTTTATAACATCGCAATGCGTTAGCGTTGTTAACAAATAACTGGCTATCGCAAACATTACATAGAGTATAATGTTAGCTGGTTTTATGGCTACAATGCCAGCTGCCTCAAACAAATATAATATAGGACTGTCTTTCAGGTGCTTCGCCAAATTCCAGGTGTTTCCTTGCTTTGTTTGAAATGAATGGTTGCACCCCGGAAACCGATGCTACCTTTCCTCTCTTTTCCTCTGAACGAGTCGGGGCGGAGCAAAACTTTGTAGTTTTTCCAGTCTGCTTGTTGGTGTTTTTTCTTCTTCTTCACCACTTGTGGACTTAAACACTTGCATGTATTTGCTGCCCTCATCAGTTCCTGAAGAATTGTAACATCGGTACCTTCATTAATAACGGTACCTACCCAACTGCAGAAATTAAGTACCATCACATTTTAAGAATGTTGGTATCAAAGTATTGGTTCTCGTGACATCCCTTTTTTATATATATAACAAAGTTAATTTAAAAATAGGCGGCAGAACAATAGGCATTTCACCGCTGAATGTTTGTGGTGTAACACAATGCTTCTATTTGTCTTTTCTTTAAATTCAATAAGAACTCCACCACTACGCCCCTGGAAATGTTGAAAAACACTGGAAAGAAACCTCAGCGGTAGAAATGCAAGTACTGTCAGGCTCACGGCTACATCATTCCAGTTCATAATTGGTCTGTAATAGAGTTGTTTTAGTCCTGCTCACGAGACTTTTATACCTGGGATATTTTCTAATGATATTCCTAAAACTTAATTACGCTACTAGTTTGTTTAAGATCATTGTGACGGTCACTAAGGATAACTGAGTGGATGCTGTAAATGCTTTCCTCAATTCCACCCTTTCGTTCTTTTGGACATCTTTCTTCTTCCTCCAAGCTTCATATCTGACCGCATGCTTGTGTCTTCATGAAAGTAAAACCTTCCTGATCGCCCTGTTCTTCTGCGTCCCACTACTCTCATCTCAGTTCCGTGCTCTACAGCAGCGGTCCCCAACCTTTTTTGCGCCACGGACCGGTTTAATATCAGACAATATTTTCACGGACCGGCCTTTAAGGTGTGGCGGATAAATACAACAAAATAAAATGATTGGACCGGCATAAAAACTGGGGTATTTTTTATAATGTAATAATAAACGTGAATCCAATGTGAAATCGCAACTTTATTAGCAGCATCCGCGTAACATCCTCTCTCCCCCCTAACGCTCTCTGGTCTCTATGGTAAGGTTTGAACGCATCACGTGACCGAGACAAGCGTCTTCATGCGTCAAGAGTGAGTCGTAGAAGGATGTAACGGACATTTTTCAGATCCAGATAATAAATAAAACGGAAATAATGTAAGTTATTTATTCTTTCTTGCGGCCCGGTACCAAATGACCCATGGACCGGTACCGGTCGGCGGACCGGGGGTTGGGGACCGCTGCTCTACAGCTATAAACCTTTCTTCCAAGCTTACAAAAGAAACAAATAGTCTGCCACTTATTTGTACCTGTTCTGAACACATGATCTGTTTATTCTGAATAATGTATTCATATTTGTATGAGCGTTTGTATATCAATCCATGCACATGTGTTGTTTCACTCATCTGATAAAGGCCTAATGAAGACTTAATCAGCATAGAGTTCACCGATTTAAACATAGTGTTTATTTAAGATTTTTAAAAATATTGATAAATATAATAAGTTACAGTATTGAATTGTTGCTGCATCGTTTGTAGTTTTGATCTTTCAGTACTACCTGGGACATGATTTCAGTCTAGTACTGGAACGGTCACTTTGCTTGAATGATGTGGAAAAAATATTATAACGCATTGTACTAAAAAAATATTGTCTTATTGTTGTTGTGTTTGAACAGGCTTTTGGTCAGTTTGATGCCGAGGGCGATGGGGTTGTTGATGTCGAGAGCATGCTCATGGCCCTGAAGAACAGCAATGGCGCAAATCTGCAAGGAGAACTTAGTCACGTGATCAGACAGCTGCAGGCCTGCTCTCTGACTCCAGGTAAGTTTGAATGCCTTTAGGGTTAAGGGTAACTGTTTTCTATTTGGGAGACGATCGAAGGTAGTCATGACAATTTTTCTCATATTAATCAAGCACGGAGTTTTCCTGCTCATGATCAATAAACCGTTATTAGGGGTCCAAGCACCAATGGTGCTGGAATTCTAATGTATTTGTTAGGATTTCTTTCTTTCTCTCTGTCTTCCTTCTGCCTTAAAACAAATCATGCACACCAAACTATCATTCGTAGAGACAGAAATCTTGGCCAGTAGGTAGTGCTCCTTCCTGGTACTCAGCCTAATGGTGGCGCTATAGCACAGAGTTTTACATTTTCATCTCTATCTCTAGAAGCATGAGTCCTACAAACAATTTGTTTCCCGTTGATTGCTTAGGTTCTCCGAAGCCAAAAAGCCTCAGGAGCCATTTAGCTCAGATTTGTTTGCTAATTTGTATAATGTGCAAAACCTACCTTTGCAAACTAGGATTTTTGGCCTATCTTCACAAATTTGATGTCCTACTACTCGGCAGAGTATGAACCTTAAAGCTTGCTGATATTTGTGCATAATTTGGCTGCCACATGTCAATCAATTCTAAGGAGCTGCTTTACTTAAATAGCTGTAATTCATGATTGGTCATATAGATTTGAACCAAACTTTTGCTTGGACACTGCAGGGCACCACTTGTGGCTATATTTGTTAGTAAAAGTTTTAAATGTTTTAATAGTTGTAGCAGTCGTAACAGTAGTAGTTGTTGTAGTAATAGTAGTTTTTGTAATTATAGTAGTAGTTGCTGTTGTTGTTTTTGTTGTAACTATAGTACCAGTTTTAATTATAGTAGCAGTCGTAATTATAGTTGTTTTTGTTGTAATAGTAGTTGTTATAATTGTAGTAATAGTTGTTATAGTAGTAATTGTAATTATAGTATTGTTTGTTGTAGTAGTAATCATTGTTGTTGCAGTTTTTGTAATTATAGTAGTGTATGTAGTAGTGGTGGTGGTGTTGTAGTAGTAGTAGTAGTAGTAGTTCTTACATTAACAATAGCCTTGGGTGCTTTGAGTAGCTTTGGTCCAGTGAGTTAGAAAGACTATATCACATGACATGCTGAGAGTCTTTGTAACATAACATACATTTACTATTTAGGGTTGTCAGTAGGGCTGCAACTACTGATTTATTTTGATAATCGATTAATCTGCCCTCTTGTTGTCCATCAAATTTTGTGCAAATTGAGGTTTATGAAAAAGGTTTTAAGTGTATCTATGTGGGCTATGGTATACATTGTGCAAATAAAAAACAAAAAAAAACAGTATATTTATAGTCGGATTGTCCACAAGTTATAAAGCAGAAGTTCGATCACTATATTAAAAAAGTAAAACAAAAGCACAAACTAAGTGTTAACTGGTAAGAGGTTCACTGTTCTGCAGTAACGGACCCATTCACTCCTCTGAACACAATACCATGTTCATTTATTCTGTAAATGTGACACTTCTTACATTTCTATACAATTACTTAATTACATGTTATAACCCCATTACTGTTACTGCTAATTGTTACTTAGAAACAATTACTTTTGTTTCTAACCATCGCTAATTATAGCATCAAACAACATGTTTGATCAAAATGAATATTTTAGTCAGAGTTATTGCGCTTCCTTTCTACTGCGTGCTGTTTGACAAGCATGTGTGGACTCGCGCTCATTCAGTGAAGTTGAATGGAGACTCGCTCGCTGTCGGGACGAGGCTTTATGTAAAATAGAAATACTGGCGTGAATTTCTAACATTTACAGATAAGGGTATAAAAGTAAAAATTCTGTGCTCATTCATTTCTGTGCTGAAGAAAACATGTCTAGAACACATTAAACAGCATGCACATCTGCCGCAGCATCTGACACAAGCCACGTCAATACACTTACGAGTTTGTTTGAAGTGCTTAATATACAACAAACATTGCTTTGGATGTCCTGGATCGTGTACTTTTCCCACCACAGCAGCTCACTCTGTGACCTCCGCTGTTTCTCAGATGTGTTTTATTCATAGAAATGCATTGTTAACTATTGTGAAGTGACGTCACTGACGGGGGGGCGTCACACACCTGACTAATCCATAATGAAATTCGTTGTTGATTATTTTAATGATGGATTATTAGTTATTGCAGCCCTAGTTGTCAACAATATGATGTGGTTAAATTGCCAGAATCCTCTGTTGCTCTCAGGTTCTGTAAAATAAATAAAATGATAATGTAAGCCACCAACATCCATCCGGTCAGTACATGGAAGCGTCTTTATTTGCATGGCAGTTCAGAGGCACTCTTTCTTACATTAGCAAGCATTTCCCACTGTTTTCTGGGCGTGTCTTAGAATGAGGGGGGTGTTTCTGTTTACATATCACTTCTGCCAAAATTGCTGACGTTTAGCCAGACATAATTGTTCAGAGCTGTTTATCATATCTAACATTCGTACCCCCTTATTATCCCGGTCATTCCCTTGCAGGATTTGTGGACATCTTCTCCAAGTCAAAAGACAAAATCGGGGCGCACGCCTCAAAGATCCTGAAGTTCCTGCACAGGAATCGCATCCCAAGCAGTGCAATTCCCTTCCCCTTTCTGGATGGCTACAACAGCATCAGTTCCTTGAGGGCCGCTGTGCTGCAGGACTTCCTGGATTACCTTCTGCAGAAAGAGAAAGGTAGCGGTTTCTGATTGGACTGACAACGTGACGGTGCAGGCTTTCATTTTCGATCGGTTTAATTTCATGTTCCGATGCGCTTTATGGAGAGAAATGTCAGTGCAGTCTATTCATTGGGGGGGAGCTAATGAGTGGATAATAGAGCTGCTCTGTAGCTGCACTAACAGTAAGATCATTACTTTAAATAGTCACCTTTAATGATGTTTAGCACGCATTAGAACACATAGAAGTCTATATCCGCAAATAACAGGCATACATCTGTGGTTTTATAGATCTAGTAGTAGACAGTGTGGTTACCAAAGATGCTCATGTAAATTCAGAAATTGGAATCTCACAGCATTGGAGATGCCCATAGTGTTGTGATTGGCTTGCAGGTTTATTTATTTCTCCCCAATTGTTTTCTACCAAACAGGAAGGGTGAGCCAAACCCACACCTCTGCATTTTTTTTTTTTTTTTTTAACTGCATCGCAGTGACTACGTTTACTTGGACAGCAATAATCTAATTATTGACCTTAATCTAAGTAAGGTAATAATGTGATTAAGGTGTTTACATGAGTCACTTCTGGAATACTCCGGTCATGTTCCCGTTTTACATGTTCTAGATCATAATTAGATTAAGAGCCCGCGTCATTACGTCACCGCGGCACGCCGTTCGACGTCACACCAAATTTCACGTATCAACATACAGTTGGTCTTCGTTATGGGACCATATATAGTTTTGGGGTTTTTTTTTTTTTTTTTACGAACGCTTTAAGTGTAGTTAAATATTAGTCATGCTGTACTTGCTAATAGATGACTGCTTGAAGCCGTGGGCTGTGTCTCAAATCGCATACTTACCTACTGTATAGTAGCCGAGAAACATGTCTTTTTCCCCACGACAGGCCTATAGTAGGCAAGTATGCAGTTTGGGACACAGCCGAACTCTCTTGTTTGCAATAAAACGTAAAAGTGCCGTGTGTGATCATGTCCTGTTGCAAAATGCGGTGAAAATGCTCACACGACGTTCATAATGTGATTAAGGTGTTTACATGTCTGTAATGCATGTCCATAATACGATTAAAACAGGAGTAATCCACATGTCTTAATTCGATTAGAGCTTACTTAGATTATGACCTTAATTAGATTTAAGGTTGGTGTTTACATGGTAGTTTCTTAATCAAAGTATGGTCTTAATTAGATTAAGAGTGGATTATTGTTGTCCATGTAAACGTAGTCCGTGTAACACACTTGAAGGGAAAGTGCTGTCTCCTTTTCCAGCTGTTTTCACTCCCGGTCACGGATGAATATGGAATTGCTGGGATTCAAACTTTTTTTGTCTCCAGACAAAAAAAAAAAAAAAAAGTAAAACATGTCACTTAAAAACAAAAAAACAAACAATAAAAAATATTAGTTGTAAATTCAGTTTGGTTTGGTTATTTGTATAGCAAGGAGCAAACGAGTACCAAAAATATTGGTCAGTGAATACCATCTTTGGGAAAATGAAGCGGCATGACAGCCATGATACAGTTAGAAATTTATACTGTACCAGGATATAAATAAAACGAATCGAAAGCGTAATGTGTAGGTCTGGTGTGATCACTGCTTTATTTTGTTCTGCTAGACGTCCCCTTTTCCTCTTTATATAAATTCTTAAGCATTATGGAGCCTAATGATTTCTTTTTAAACTGACTGATTTTATTTTACTCCTTCTTTCCTTTGTATCATAAAGACATGGACATTCAGTACGGGACAGAGCTAACCCAGGGCCCGGAAGTGGATCGGGTCAAGGTGGTCTCTCAGTGCTACAGCTCCATCGAAGCCTCGTCCAACAGCGCAGACGTCCACAGGATGACCAACGGTGAAACCGTGTCCTACTGGCAGTCTGACGGCAGCGCGCGCTCCCACTGGATCAGGCATGGTGGCTTTCTACATTTTAAAACCTACGTAGTTTACGAGTGTTCGGTTCTCTCTCTTCGGTCAGATCCCATGATGCGTTTTGTGATCCCGAGAGTAAGCTTTGTTCAGACGTTTTCTATGTGCATTAGCTGTTACTCATGAGGGATCCAGAGTAGTAAATGGCTGTGTCCCTATTGGGTCCTACAACCCTCCTGGAAGTTTAAAAGTTTAAGTTCTGGTAACCTTAACTTACTCACAGTTCCTTGTTTAAGTCTTAAACACAGAAGAGAGAGAGAGAGAGCTTTTTCAGTGATGTGTTTTCCTTAGCTTTTAATACTTGTGAACTGTTGCTACTTGTATTTGGCCACTTTGCTCATGTACAGCACTTTGGTCGGCCTTGAGACTGTTGTAAAAGTGCTTTATAAATAAATGAACTGAACTGATGATTATGCTTGCATAAAATGGCTATAATTATATCATTACAAACTCTGTCTGTTTTAACCATTGACCCAGCATTGCAATAATTAAACTTTGTTGGGCGTGTCTACCATTAGGTCATAAGCGATCTTGATAACTTGTCAAGCTTACGTTTTTATCGTATAGATAACGCTTACAGTATTTTCAGTAAGCAGGTAAGAATACCTAGCTGTTTTTGGGATTCAGTAGGACACAAAAGTCCGACTCTAGTAAACACTAAAGCGTGTTTTCTGAAATTTTGATTCCTAAAGTTCACAGAGCGTAGATGTATAGATGGTCGTGACAGCTGGTTTAATACCAGACCTTGGCTGCCCATGCCCATGAAGAGACGTGATTCGATTCAGCATATGGACGTCTTTCCTTTAGAAACAAGATCTCCAGAAGGGAGCATGACAGATATTTTTTTTCTACATCCAATAGCAGGATTTCTTGCTGCCATTGTGACATTGTTGTCAATTTTGGTGTTCTAAAGGACACACTTCCAACCACCACACTTCAGAGGGTTACCAAGCCGTGGCTCATTTGTTACAGACCCTCTTCCCCACAGCACTGAGAGTATGAGTTTACCCACGGGAGAGAGGGTAAGACTGCTGTTTAGCTCGAAGCAGTTTAACAAAACTATGATGAGAAATGAGCTTTTGGGACAACTTTCTCCCTCACACGCAAACTAACTTGCCTCAGTCAGTCCCTCCAGGCTTTCGTAATTTTTGCGATCACAGAAATGATCACGAAATCAAGGAAACTCCACAATATCCAGAGGAGTTTGCAGTTTTGCCAAAAGACCACTGATTTGGATCAAGACGCGTCATGTGACATCACATTCAACACATTCTGTTCATGTGCGTCCAACATGAGTACAGCTAAAACGTCTCATTTGCCAACAAACATCACTGCGAAAGAAACAATTTCATGCAATTGCGATTTTGCCAATTCAAGTAGTTTATGCAAAAAATGCACAAAAACCTCCACAAATTGCATCGCCAATGTAAAAACGTAGCAAAAATCAAGCTTTTTGGCAACAGCAATCACAAAAAACTCTGTGAAATCCTATTCGGAATGTGTAATATGTCCAAATGCCTGTATGCTCCTGTTTTCATACACACACATTAGCTGTGTTAGACTCCGACTCTCTAAAACACCTATTTTGATTCCATGGCAATTTTAACGGCATATTGCAGTGGTTTTTATTTATTTATTGTTATTATAATTTAATATATATATATATATATTAAACCTAATCTGTAGGTGTTATGTTTGTTCTGTATGCTTTATTACTGCTATGTAGATTTGTGATTCAGTTTGCTGTGCTGTGAAAGAAGCTTAAAAACCTCTTGACTTGAGGCTTCTAGAAGTGTGTTGAAACCCAATTCTTGGTTTTGTGCAGTACATTAACTTCTTCGTTGACGGACTGTGTTGCAGGTTAAAGCTGAAGCCAGATGTGGTGCTGAGGCGCTTGGCTATTGCTGTGGCCTCCAGCGATCACAGCTACATGCCACAGCTGGTGTCTGTATCTGTAGGAAAGAGTCGGCGCTCACTGCAGGAGCTCAGAGACATTCGCATCCCCAGCAACGTCACAGGCTACGTGCCCCTGCTGGACAATGCCAACATCTCTCAGCCATGTGAGCTTCCATCAGCTTTTATTAAAAAAAAGATTAAGAAAACCACATCCATGCTGAAAAAAACAAACAATTGAAAACCTAATAGAATTTTTAATGGTTATAATGGGAATTGTATTGGTTTTAATGGAAACTGTAAAGTCCCTGTTGGTCTCTACTGGTAATTTGTAGCCTTCTATTGGTGGCATGTTATGTCTAGTGGATACCATTTAAAGACTGGTTTTAATGGTTAGCTGATGGTGTGTAATGGTATTTGTAGTGGAAACCATTAGAATTTCTGTGTTGGTTTCTATGTTTTTTTTTTTTTTTTTTTGTTTTTTTCAACAGGGATGTCATGATGTGTTCTGAAATCGTAATAGGCTTAATGTTGTGATATGGCTATGTTTTCATGTTTGAGGCAGAAACATGATATAACGGTAGTTTTGTGATGTTTGTCGTATTTCTAATGTCGTTATAGGAAGAAAAAGTGCTGATGTTTACTCTTTTTGCCCTGTTGCTATTTTTGTAGACAGAAATGACATTTGCTAAGCGTTTAGGAACTCTTAAGCAGTCGGCCATAACTTCCTGTTTAACTAGGGTGTAATTATGAGGTGATTAATTTCTCTAGTCATTTGTCTATATGGGGAGGATTAGAGAATATGCAAATGAAATGAGAAATGAATAAATCAGATGCCTATATTAAAAAAAGCTGCTTAATGGAAATAATTGGAGTAATAATAATTGGAATTAATGGAGGTCTAATACAAGAGGGCTGTAATGAATGGAAGAAGTAAGTTACCCTTCCCCACAACGCCACCTACCAATAAATGCTATTTGGAAGATGGGCCAGAAGAAAGCCTTTTCTTAAATCTGACCACAACTGTAAGAGCCTGCAGTTCACTAGACACTTCTGGAGCCTGGTTCCGTGGACAGATTTGTGTTTGGTAACAAATCTTCTAGATGTATTCGGTATAATGTATAAAGGGTAGTTTATACAGAAAAGAAATGAATCCCCACATTTAAGTGTGGTAGAGGTATCCTAACCTTGTTATGATACATGGTGTCATGGACTCCATGATGTACAGTACCAGGGGATTTTAAATGAAATCCTGGCTGCCACTGCCAAGAAGTTACCAGAGGATTGTTTTGGTATCTTCCAACAGGACAATAATCCAAAACGTGTTCTTATCCACACAAAAATGATAAGGCCATACCAGTCCCCTGATGTAAATCTGTTTGAAAATCTGTGAATGAGCGGAAGAGGGGAATCCACAAGAGAGAACCCAAGATTGTGGAGGCTCTAGAGAGATTGTGTATTAGGAAGAGCTATATCTACACTGTGTGTGTGTGTGTGTGTGTGTGTGTGTGTGTGTGTATGTATATATATGTGTGTGTGTGTGTGTGTGTGTATATATATATATATATATATATATATATATATATATATATATATATATATATATATATATATATAAAAATCTCTCTCTCTGTTGAATTCTCGATTCTGATTGGCTGACAGATGTTCTGAGGTAGTAAATGCACAGCTAAAAAAAGTGCCAGTCAGGTCTTGACCACATTACAGTTCCATATCACTTCGCCAAGTGAGCTGAAATAATGGAAACGTTAAGCTACCGTCCACCACAGCGCACAGATCTAACAACAAACAAAATGGCAGAAAACTACGATTTTCCAGAAATAATGATGACGGGTGTTGAATTATTCGAAAAATAACGCGCACCGAGGTGGTATAATAACTGCATATCAATAGCTCGAGTCTCCGTTGCTAGCTCTAAAAGGACGTTTTGGAATTGGCAATAGAGGCTTGAGATGGAATGCGTAATAATTTAGTTCCACACAGAGCATTTTAAGGACCAAAACCTGACCGATGTCTTGAAATAAAATACCTGAACAATGTCTTGAGGTGTGATAACTGTCTTATACGCGGAATAATTGACTCCGGTCTGTTGAATTATTAGAAAATAACGAACACGAAATAACGGTGTATAATTACCAGCTCGGGGTGTGCACTATTGTCTAATGTTCTAATAATTCAATTATTCCTTATTAACCACATTTAAACCCAGAGCGTTTTGATGAAAGTGTAAAAAAATAAAAAATAAAACGTATAATGTCCTGCACTCCTATGCAGATGTTCAGATCAACATCAAGCGGTGTTTAAGTGACGGCTGTGACACGCGCATCCACGGCCTGAAGATGATGGGCTACCAGGTGGCTAAGAGCAAAGAGGTGTCCGTGTCGGACGCCTCGGCTATCTGGTACCTCTCTCTGCTTACCTCACTGGTGACTGCGTCTATGGAGACGAACCCCGCCCTTGCCAACACTGTTCTACAGAGCACACAGTGAGTCATTACACTCTTTAACCCCAGTCCCAAAGTTGAAATAAGTAATAGTAATATTGTAATGTATAGTATAGTATATGAGCCTTTGGCCATTATGGCCTGTGATTCTTGTTCTTGGCTGACACCTGACGTGGTCTTCTGGCGTATTAACTTGCAACCCCAGTGGATGTTTTTTTTTGTTTGTTTTACGCACCATTCTGTGTAAACTCTAGAGCACGAACAACAATGCCGCAGTCAAAATGTAGATCAGTGAGATCACAATTGCTCCCTGTTGTGATGTTGAATTAAATTGAGTCTTGTTTTCTGATGGGGAACATGGCTTTGTAGGGTTTTTTTAAAGCATATCCTAAGGAAGTAAGCAATCTCGAACTAGGAACACTCGTAACTGTCGAAAGCCACTAGCTACTGTTTAGTGATTGGTGTGTTGGAGTGAATCGAATATGTGAAATATTTGGTGTCTCTTTCAGAAAAGCCTTACAGCACATGCCGCCTCTGTCGTTAACGCCGTCCTCTACCGAGTTCCCCAAGTTCTTCTCCCCCAACATCCTGGAAGAGGTGGATGCCTTCCTCCTCCGAATCGCAGAGTAAGCAGCTTCATCTGTGTTCACCTTCTGTATTCATTCTCTGCACTGTGACAGTTTACTACACACACACACACACACACACACTTACTTTAATGATCTTGGTGTTCAGTTTTGATGTGTTGATCATGCAGTAATGTTGACTCTTGCTGTTCTGATAGAATTAAATACGCCGCAGTAATCACTGTGTAATTACACACTGCTACTGTTTCTCCACATCTGATTAATTCCACCATTCTCTCTCTCCCTCTGTTCTTCTTTCCTTTCCCTTCCTTTCCTTCTTTTGTTTTTTCTTTCTTTCTGTCTCTCTCTCTCTCTCTCTCTCTCTCTCTGCCCGTAGTTGCTGTGTGAGTCCGGATGCTGAGTTGACTCTCTTGGCGTTTGCTCTGGCTCGGGGCAGCGTGATGAAGGTGTTGCTGTCTCTGGCTGGGATGTGTGAGCGAGTGGACTCCGAGTACCGTGCTGCCTCGCTGCTGGCCTCCATGGCCTCGGTGCGCCTCCACCTGCTGTACCGCAACGGTAACGCACTCTTCCTGACATTACTGTAGTTCCCTGGGGCATGATAACACGTCAATGAGCACAATAATAACATGTTCAGGAGATTCTTAGTCCCTTGAGATGGCCAAGTCCACTTTGTGAAAACACTGTGGTGCACATTAATATGTGTAGTACACTCTGTAGTATCATTTCTGTATAATCTCTCTTCTCCTTCGGTACAGGTAAAACTTTACACCTACATTTGCAAGCGTGCGATGTGAAGAGCCGTGATGATAAGTGCGGTCCGGAGAACATGCTTACCGATCCCTCTACAGGAGACGGTACTCTTAACCTTCACTTCACCTCCTCTTCTGCTGTGCTTACTGGATTTAAGATTTTCTTCCATTACGAGCAGTTCTGTGTTTAATACACGGATTAATCATTTAATGCATCATGGATTTTCAAATGGATTTTGTGTTTTAGACGGCTTTAGTATTCTCTATCAGAATTATTCTTTCATTACAGGTGTATAATTGTACTGTGACACAACACATTAATATGAGAAATCGATCATAAAATCCTCATTATGTTTAAAGCGTTCACGGATTGCAGACATGCGGAGACGGGAAACGTGTACGTGTTTTATCTGCACAGGTTTTCTCACAGAAAGCGGGAAGACGAGAGCCAGTGTGATTCTCTCCACTGAGGACCAGACGTGCTTCCAGGTCACACAGATTAGAATCAAAGTGAGTCGACTCATCAGGGCTACTCACAGGCTACTTGATGCTTTTTCAGAAACAGCAATCAGCCCAGATTAATATGTTTATTAATTAAAGAAGGTGTCATACTTTTTTATTTATTTATCCTTTTATAGATATTTTAATATTGTATAACATCCACTAAACAACTTGGTTTCACTTACGGTGGTGCTTGAAAGTTTTAAAAATTATACTTTTTATTTAATTTATTTATTGAGGGGAATGGTCCTATATTATATATCTGTGCGTGGAAAATGTATGTGAACCTTTTGCTTTCAGTATCTGGTGTGACCCCCTTGATGATACTACCACCACCAGGTTTCACAAATGTGATAAGGTTCTTATGCTGGAAATGCGATGGAATGTTTTTTCTTTCTCCAAACATATCGCCTCTCATTTAAACCAAAAAAAGTTCTGTTTTGGTCTCATCCATGTATACAACATTTTTCCATTAGCCTTCTGGCTTGTCCATGTGATGCTTTGCAAACTGCAGAAGGGCAGCAATGTTCTTTTTGGAGAGCAGCAGCTTTCTCCTTGCAACCCTGCCATGCCCACCAGTGGTGTTCAATGTTCTCTTGATGGGTTCATGAACATCAGCCAATGTGAGAGAGGCCTTTAGTTGCTTGGAAGTTACCCGAGTTCCTTTGTGACCTCACAGACTATTACACGTCTTGCCCTTGGAGTGATCTTTGTTGGTAGACCTCCTGAGGAGAGTAACAATGCCCTTGAATTTCCTCCATTTATACACAATCTGTCTGACTCTAGATTGGTGATAGTTTTGTAACCTTTTCCAATTTGATGAGCATCAACAACTCTTTTTCTGAGGTCCTCAGAAATCTCCATTGTTTATACCGTGATACACTTCCACAAAAGTGTGTTGCGAAGATCAGACTCTGATAGATCTAAATGGCACAATGATAAATTCTTACACTGTGTCTCGTTCACCCGTTCACACACACACTCACACACCAACGGTAGCAGAGCTGCCATGCAAGGCGCTAACTTGCCATCGGGAGCAACTTGGGGTTCAATGTCTTGCCCAAGGACACTTCAGCATGTTGAGTCATCTGGGCCGGGAATCGAACCACCAATCCTATGATTATTGGAAAACCCACTCTACCAACTGAGCCACAGGTGCAGATTTGTAATATTGGAAAACACAGATTTGTAATATTGGATCACTTTCCTCAATGCATAAATGACCAAGTATAATATTTTTGTCTCATTTGTTTAATTTCATTCTCTTCATCTGATTTTCCCAAACGTAGATAATGTTTTAGGTCCTGTTTAAGCAGGTAGATATGGAAAATTATAAACACCACTTAGATTTCACTTACTTTAAAGCAGCTACAAAGAGACATTCCCTCACCAGCCTCTTGTCCTGTTTAGAAATGTCAGAAAACTTGCAGCTTTACCTCTCATCTTTACAAAGCTCTGACACTGGAGACTCCTTCCAAAATGTAGAGTGAACGTCATCTCACAGAAAACCTCACCGTGTTTATTTTATACTTTCATTTTCAGGACCTGTAATACATTCAGCACGAATTACACTTATTCGCAAATTTTTCCGCTTCTTTCCTCATTAGGTGCGTAAAGGGGCCATCGGCGCTAAATGTGGCCTGGTGTTCACTTACAACGACTCTGACGTTTTTGACGCAGACAAGCACTTTAAGAAGTTCAGGAAGTATGACTCCTGGGATTTTAACGACTACAAGGAGTTTGTCCAAGACAAGTATGTCAAATTGTTTTCTCACACGTGGTGTTTGTAGTAATGTGAGGGCCCATGTGGTTTTGACTGTTCTGAGCATCTGCAGAATTACTCTTACATGTTAGGAAGATAGTAATGTGGAGATAATTGTTAGGGTTAATAAAACTAATAGCACATCTGCACTGTGCGTGAATGTGTGAGAGCATATACCGTGCTGTGTGATTTACAGCACACTGTAAATTTAGTAAAGGAAGGTGTTCCTGTTTGTTTTTCTCTCTCTCTCTCTCTCTCTCTCTCTCTCTGTCTCTCATACATCTCTCTGGTACTCAGACGTTCCAATAAAGGAGCAGCAGATGTGAGGGAGAATCCCGTCGGCTGGTTTGAGCTGGAGGACGACTGGAACGATGTGGAGATCAAGCTACAGCAGTGCCGTGTTGCAAATGTAGGAACTCTCTCTCTCCCGTCTCCTTCCCTATCTCTCTCTCCCACTCCCCCTCTCTCTCTCGTGTTGCATCTTTCCTCTCTGTTTTGTTCCCCCTAACACATCGTTATCGATCTCTCACTCAGTACATTAACATGGGCAACAATAATCCGATAGTAACCCGATTTAAGACGATACTCTGATTAAGAAACTAGCATGTAAACAGTGATTATTGGATTACCTTAATCCGACTAAAGTCATGCTTGGAGTAAACACACATCTAACGAATACGTGTGGAGTATTCCTGTTTTAGTCGCGTTACGGAAGTGCGTTACACACATGTACGCACCTTAATCACACTATTAACGTCATATGGGAGTTTTCACCTCATTTTGCGACAGCATACGTACATATACGCCAAACAAGGAGCACGACTGCGTCCGAAACGTGTACTTACATACTATATTGAAGGTGAAATACATGTTTCTCAGCTAATAAATAGTAGGTAAATATGCAGTTCTGGACGCAGCAGATGGCGTCAAACAGTCATATATTTGCACATATAGCACGACAAATAATTAATTGCACTTGAAGATTTTGTAAAAATTAAAAACACCCAAAACTGTATAGGGTAACATAGTGAAGACCAACTGTATGTCGATACGTGAAATTCTGGAGGAACGTCGGACGGCGTGGCGTGAGGACGTAATGACGTGTGCCGTTAATCGATCTAAGTACTACAGGAACATGAAAAGAATATTCTAAAAGTGACTCATGTAAACACCTTAATCACAACATTGTCTTATTCAGAATAAGGTCAATAATGAGATTGCTGCTGTCCGTGTAAAAGTAGTCAATGGACACTGCGTCCTTTTTATTTACAAGGAATTGTTAAGCAAGTTATCCTTCTACCTTACTTCTCTCTTACAAGTCAAATCCATTCTTCATAAAACACGCTCGCAGGAATTTATACCTCTTGAAACTCCTCCAATTAGCACTGAGCTTGGAAAATGAGCTTTTAGTTGTTGTTTTTTTTTTTTTTTTTTTTTGCACCAAGTCAATGGAACAAATTATAAGAGGTTTTGAAATTAGACCAATGTGTGTCAGTAGATCAGTTTAAGTGTTTGATGGATGGTATGGTTGTAGTACAGTGTTCCAGATTTGGTTGAGGTGCAGATTATTAGTTGTTAAATTTTATATCCTCCTTTTTTTTCAACAATGGTATAATAATAAAATGTCACCATTGTAAAACGAGCTGAGAGGTGTCAGAAAACATGACGTCATCTCCAGAGAGGGAACGTAGCGAGCATCAATGCTCCCTGGTTTTTGCGGTGCATTGTGGGGATGAGAGTGCATCTATTTTGTTCATTTTTGTGATGGATAATTTGTAGAAGCCTATGTTTTAAAAATTGTGATTTGCCATTTTGGAAAATAATAATAATTCCAGTCTACAGAAATAAGAAATTTGTGCATTAAGATGTTCATGGTGAGATCCCTACGTCGTTCAGATTTTTCGAACCTCTTAATGTAGCATGGGAATGCGCGACATGTGTAACTAACCCAACTAATCTATTATGTAATTCTGTGCGTGTCTGTTTGCTCAGTTCCTCATGGTGAAGTTCCTGTGCGTGAGGCAGGACTCGGCCGAGCGGCTCGGGGTTCAGCACCTCGAATTCAGCGGCTACGTGTGTCCGGATTCCGAGAGACTGGAGGAGGAAGAGCAACTGAACACTCGCACACAGGGGGCCGACCTCGGACTGGTCACAGGCCTCACGCTAATCAGAAAGACTCTGTACTTCATCCAGCAGCTCACCCGAGACATGGTAACACACTCACTCACTCACTCACACACACACACACACACACACACACACACACACACACACAGGCACGATTGGCTCCCATGTGTGCCAGTGAGTGTTTATATAATAATGATTTTCTGTCAATCCATCCAGGCTTGTAGATGACCGAGCAATTTCTCAGGAGACGGTCTTTCTTGGGTCAATGTACAAAGCGATGGTGTTTGGGATGTGTGTTTATGTATGTGTGGAGGGTAATGGAGCTGCACATGTGGTTTTAGGACATGATGCATCACAAGCAGAAGTCTTTGTTAGACTTCAGTGAGCTGAACTTGCTGCTCTTCTGGGACTTCTACAGAAAACTCAGGTCTATGTGAGTATGCAAACCCAAGTAAGCAATAAAACACAACAGGACATGCTGTTCTTGGAAAAAAAACAACGTCTAGGTGGTGTGATGTTTTTAAATAATAACAGTAGGTCCTGTTGTGTTGTATTCTTCAGCAACTGTGGTATTCAACACTGTGCCCTTGTTTGCTCTAACAATGGTCTGTTTTTGTTTGAATGTGTGCCTTTGTCAGTGATGGAGAGGAGGCGATGAAGGCCCAGGTCCTCCTGCTCCAACTCCTTCAGAACTGTTTCCCAGCTCTTCCTGCTTTACCAGAGTCCCGGGGCTCACCGGAGAATGCGGCATCATCCTCCTCCTCCTCATCTATATCATCAGCAGCAGCTGCAGCATCAGTGAGCACAGATGTGGATCCATCTGAGGCTGTTGGGGCTCTTTATAGTCACCTCTGTCAGGGTATGAACATTAACACTGCTTTATGTAATAATTTTATTAACGCATAATCATACAGAATTGTCCAAAAAAAAGTTTAGCGTTCTTTAAAACAAGGCATGCAAGTGTTCCATTTTTTTTTATTACGATGAATATACTAATGCAATTTTTTCTTAATTTATTTAGTTAGTTTAATATAATAATTATATATAATATTATTATTATTATTATTATTATTTTATTATTATTATTATTTATTTTTTTAAGTGTTCTACCTTTGAGCTTGACAGTAAGGGTGGCGATATAACAAAAATATCTCTACAATACATAATGTAGATCACATTATAAATACATAAAAATATATGTAAAAACGATATATGCACAACCCCATTTCACAAAAAAGCTGGGACAGTATGGAAAATACAATAATAAAAAAAGTAATCAGAAAATTTTATTCACCCTGTACTATATTGAAAACACATTATTTGATGTTTTACTTTGTGAATCAGATGATTGCAACACACTCCAAAAAAGTGGGACAGTCGAATGTTTACCCCTGTGTAACATCACCTTTTCTTTTAATAACACTTATGGTATGGCAAACACGTTTGGGCGCTGAAGACACCAGGTGGTTAAGTTTAGCAAGCGGAATTTTCCCCCATTCATCCATTATACATTTCTTCAGCTGTGCAACTGCATTGGATGGTCCTTTTCCTCTTTGGCCCAGAGAACAAGACTGCTGTTTTGTCCAAAAACTATTTGAAATACTGACTTGTTGGACCTCAAAACATGATTCCACTGTGTTACTGTCCGTCTCAGATGAAACTTGAGCCCAGAGAAGTCAGTGATGCTTCTGGACAGTGTTGATGTATGGCTTCTGCTTTGCATAGTAAAGCCTTAATTTGCATCTGTGGATGCAGCGGCGCATGGTGTTGAATGACACAGGTTTACCAAAGTATTCTCGAGCCCATGTCAGGATATCCATTACAGAATCATGAAGGGTTTTAAGACCGTGACGTCTGAGGGATCAGAGATCACGTGCATTCAGAAGTGGTTTTCAGCCTTGCCCTTTACACACCGAGAATTGACCAGATTCCTTGAATCTTTTAATTACATTGTGCGCTGTAAAAGGTGAAATGCCCAAAGTCCTACTGATTATCTTTAGGGAATGTTGTTCTCAAAGTGTTGGATTATTCGCTGACTCATCTATTAGCAGATTGGCGAGCCTCGACCCATTCTTGGTCTTGAAGGACTAGGCCTTTTTTGGAAACTCCTTATGTACTATAATTAGACGATTGCCTCGCCCGTTTCACATCAACTTCTTATTTCAACTTCTCACATCCCTATTAGTCCTAAATTGCCCATGTCCCAACTTTTTTGGAACATGTTGCATGAAATTGCATGCATGCAATTTCAAAATAAATGTTTACTTAAAAAAAAAAAAACATGCAGTTGATTAAGTAAAACATCAAATACCTTGTCTTTATACGTTTTTGGTTTAAATTCAAGTCAAACTACATTTACAAACCATTACTTTTTGTTTTTATTAGCATTTTAAAGATTCTGACGCTACCAATCTTTTTTTTTTTTTTTTTTTTTTTTAAGTAATGAAAGATATTTCAATATCTCAAAAAACATATTGTAACAGTTGTTTATAAAATGGATATTATATCATCATATATCCCAGTCCTACTTGACAGTGAATGCTTAACAATATTTTGTTATTTGGACTTCTATTTAAACTTTTTACATACTGAATAAAAACTTTTATGTGAATTAAGTTATATAACAAAAACAAAACACTACAAGCTGAGCCTGGGCATCAACAACTTCAGTAAACAATACAATTCTTTACTTTGATAATGAAGATTGATGTGAAATGTACATTTCTTTTAAAAAGGCAAAATTAAACAGTTCATGATTTTAGCCTCTCTCTTGCAACCCACTGTACTGAGTGATCGTGTCTACAGTAACTAATATCAAATACAGTTGTATGCAAAAAGTATGAATTTCTGATGCGTGTATGGCTGTGTGTTTGGCTGTTGGCCGTGTGCAGTTGTGGACGGGCCTGAAGGAGAGTCTGCAGTGGAAAAAGCTCGGAGGAAACAGGCAATGAAGGCCATCCTGAGCGGCGCTGCCATCTTCTACCCAGACAAACAGAGCCGGCGAGACAAACTCTTTGACATGATGGTATGTGTGTGGTTAGTGTGGGTGTGGGAGAGCATGAGGTTGTGTTCTTGTCTGTGGGTTTGAAGTCCTTGTTCTCTCCATTTACAGAAGAATTTGACCGAGGAAGATCAGCCCGAGTCGGCTAAGCTGACATTCGAGTCACTTTGTAATTATTTCAGGTAATATATATATATATATGTGTATGTGTGTGTGTGTGTGTGTGTGGTGTATATATATATATATATATATATATATATATATATATATATATATATATATATATATACACACACACGAACATTTTCTTCACCATGATGCAAATTCGGTGATGAAGCATAATATATATTATTTATATTTTACTGTATCTTTCTCTCTCTCTCTCTCTCTCTCTCTCTCTCTCTCCTTCTCTTTGATCTGTCTCTCTCTGTCTCTGCTGGACTTATGTCCCCCCCCCTTCATCTCTGCAGTGATCAGGACCCGAGCGGTCTCCTGCTTCTGCCTCCTAAAGGAGCGCCCGCTGACTTTGACATCTCCCCCATCCTCAGTGTTATGGACACACTGCTCCTCGTGGCCACTAGAGAGGTGTGTAGGAAACCTCGACCTGCAACTGTTTATTTTAAGTGAGCGGTGTCCTCTATAGCCTCAGATTCCTGTTCTTGGCTGTCAGGAGTGAAACCTGATGTCGTCTTCTGCCGTTGTAGCTCATCCATCTCAAATTTTACATGTTATGCGTTCTGAGAGTTTTTCTGCTCAGCACAAACTGTCTGGCTCAGCATGAACTGACTATTTGGTTCCCGTAGGTTTTATCCAATTTCTAGCAGTTTCTATTCTACTAGACATTTTGCTATTGCTTTATTCTAGGAGAACTGTTTATATGTGAGACAGATTGGTGACTTTACTATATTGTCTCCGTGTGTGTGTATCTCAGTGCGAGAGGTTGATGGTGGATGGCTCTGGAGGACCCAGTCAGAAGGTCCTGCTCTCTCTGTTCTGGGCTCTGCAAGGCAGTTTGCTCTCCTGGTGCTTCCTCCAGCTCAAAGGAGGCACGGCCACAGCCGGCGATCTGGCCAGAAACATCCTGATCAAATGTAAGCCCAAAAGGCTAAAAAATTCAGCTGTGTGGAATAGTCGCTATGAGCAAGGTTTTATGAACAGTTGGAGCTAAATTAGAATTAATTCTATTCTTACTTGAAGATGGTTAAATTCTACAAGCTGCATTTCTTTCTTGTATACTTTTTACTTTTACATTTTTTAGCATGTTCATGTACTATCCAGACAAGCACTTATTCACACAATCAGCAGATTTAAAAAAAAATATATATATATATATACGTCACGATTTGTGTAAAAAAAAAATTACTTTATGACTATTCAGACATGATTCGGACATAATCATTCAATAAAAAATAGTCTATTTAACTAAAAATAAGCCTTTTAATAACATTTTTATGTGTATCTTTTGTCAAGACAACAACTAAATAACCACGTGACAGGATTGTTAAATTACCACAGGGTTTTTTTTTCCCCGTACAAGTTGATATGTTTACGTGTCATTTTCCCTCGTCCAGAATAAAAGCACCTGAAAACGATGGAAATACCATGTAAATCTAATCCCATCAGCGTAGAGTGAAAGTAGACTTGACCTGTGATGTCACTTCTAATGAGAGTAACATCAACAGCCGTTTGCGCTCTCGCTGTGTTTGTGGTGTCAGAAACGTTATTTGTGCTGTTTTATCGAACCCGATTGCTTCAGAGTTAATGAATTTTGTGCTGATTCGCATCATAAGATTCAATGGAAGAAAAAAAAAGTTTTCCAAAACCCACCCTTAAAGCGTGTCTACAGCACAAATGCAGCATGAATAAGTAGAAATGCTTGAAATATTTGTTTTGTAATTTTATTGTACCTAATATAAACATGTCATAAAATACTGTTTTTAATGTTTTAATGCAAAGATAACATTTTTACAATCAACAATGTTGATTTTTCTTTTTTTTGGTGACAAACGGCCGAATTGCATTTGCAAAATGTAAAAAGGCTTAGTCATTGAGCATTAATGAGAGAAACACTGAAGTAGTTCTTATTTATAGCGTAGATGAGTCAGCGTCTGATGCCTAATTTGGTCAATAAGAAGACGCTGGTTTGCGCTACTGTGGACACGAGTTTCCTTGATTTAAGGTTTTCTTAAGTGTCCCTGTGCTTGCTCTTGAACAGATGTAGCACAGTTCCTCGCCAACACCCAAACCACGCTGAGCTCCCTGCTGGAGAGATACTCTGCGACCGACATCGTCGCCAAGCTCGGCAACTCCATTGTCACCATGGCGACCAGGCAGCTGGTACGGACTTACCCATATTGCCTCAGTAGTACAGTTTGTCATTTAGTGTTGTTAAGAGTTATTTTGTATAAATGAGATGTAACCATAGTTTAATATACACTGGATATAAAAAGTCTACACACCCCTGTTAAAATGGCCAAAAAAACAAACCAAGATGAACCGTGACCATAAACGATACGGGTGTATCTGTTATTGATTATATACCTGTAGACATACTGTCAGTATGGTGTGAGAATTCTGGCTCTGACAGTTCCTCAACCTCAGCTACATCATTCCTGTGGGGCTGTTTGTTTTTTTTGTTTTGTTTTTTTAATTGAAATAAAACTATTTAGTTCATAAGTGCCCATGATATCTTCTAACACATTTCTTTGGTTCTAATTAAAAAAATTAACAAACTAGTAGGCTAATTTAAAACTACCTTGACCCTGACCAGGCAGTCACTAAGGATGAATTATTGAACGAACGAATGCTTTTAAATGCATTGCACAGTAACCCACGCTCATGTAGATGCACAGTAACAGGCTGAACAAGATGCCCGGTGATTCTGGCAAGGTTTTTTAAAAATAAGGATAGTCCTCCATTATTTGAATCTGGATATGTTTAACAAACATCTGAGTTCAATCTGAATAGAATATCCATATCACATCCATAACACGTGTCAGAATGAGTCCCTACGTTGCTACTCCTACACCACTCTCCTAATCTAAAAGGAGTTTATGCTAGAGTAAAAGTTGTTTGATTCAAAAATGGACATGAAACCGCTAAACTTGATACACAGGCAATCACACATACACAGTATTTCCCAATTTGGGGTGTCTTTACTTTTGATATTCCATGCCAGACCAAGCTAGCTAACACAAAAAAAATATTTTGATAGAGATAAATTGCGTTAATTTGTATTTGTATTGAAGAAAGTTTTGCTGCTTTTTTCCTGTTTGACGCTGACGATAATGTTGGTGTAGGCGATCTTCCTGCTGGAGCTGTGCGCTCTGGATGTTCCTCACTGCATCATTCTCAAGAGCTTCTTTTCTCTGCTCGAGCTGCTCAAGAAGCTGTCCACCGGTGTAGAGGAGTCCTCCAAGGTGAGTGAGAGATGCATTCTTTTTTTCTTTTCAGGTCATTATGATTATGATTATGACCGTAAATGTCCAGGTGAAATAGGGCACATAGTAAAAAGCATTTATAGTTCTCGCCCAATGACGTGCTGCATATTTTTATAGGGGGATGTGGACGGCTGGCAGCATCCTCAGCAGCCGGTGGTATTAAAGACATGGGCGATGGAGTCCCCTCACGATTATGAAGACAGTAAACATGAGAACACGGTGTTCCTCTGTCCCGGTGCCACGTATTTCGAGGTGGAATTTGATGAGCACTGCGAGACGGAGAAGAGGTACGGGTGTTTTTGTGTTTTCAAATAACTGTTTAATGTACAATGTACACTAGGGATGCATCAACTGGCTATAACCTACATGATAGTATATGACATGTGTGTGTGTATATATATATATATATATATATATATATATATATATATATATATATATATATATATATATATATAACAGACGACACATCATTAATCAAAGCAAAGAGGACTGCAAACTGTCCTCAGTAAAAAAAAATATCAAAAGGACAAACTGTAGCGACTTCCCATAATGCAAGTAGCCTAATAAGACATCTTAAGACGTTCGATCAATAGATTAATGAATGACGTGGGCGTGCAGAGATGCCGTCGCATGTGAGAGCACTTCGTTTCTGCGAGCACTCTTCCATTTACCAGGGTGTCAAGTATATGGAATTAATTTGTGTCGAAAATATTGACGGACAAAAATGTTCAACGAGAGAGAAGAAAAAACCTCTGAAACACGGTCTTCAAATAAACAGCATTCTCCGTCAACGATGATGACGCTGACGACGACAACGCTCCTGAGAGCTCAGCTTGAAAATGTAGTCGTATGACACTACCCAAAAATAAATATTAATTGTGAACTTCTATACCCGTTAAGTAAGTCATTTCCACTACAAAGTAAAAAAAGACTGGGAAATATACCGAGAACCGCATACAGAAGGCTGTTTAAAATTCGCGCCACTGAAGTCTCTACTTCCTGCTGCGTTCCAAATCTCACTAGCCAATTAGAGTAAATGAGTGTTAAGCCCCGCCCACACATGGTTTGTGCCAGAACGGTGAACATAGGCGTGTACACGAAAACTTTGAAAGCATAATTAGTAAATACGATTAGTAAACACGAAACTTGGAAAACTGACCGCGTTAAATTATTGCCACAGAGTTCACTGTGTTCAGTTTCAGAGTGTTTTTGTTCTTTGTCCTTGTATATTTCTGGCCGTTTCCCCAAAAGTTACGTTTGATACTTTTGGCACAAATTTATTTCAATACAAGTAGGTCTGAAGTACCATTGAAATGATTTTGGACTTCAGTTCCACATGGACATTCTCACTGTGGTTGCTAGGACTACGGTTGCTGCTATGGCCTTGGGACTGCAGTTACCACGTGCAGTTTTGCACTCAGGTCTCCTTTAGTGAACAGTGGACTAGTTGAACAAAGACTTCATGTACAAACCATAATGAACTTTCTTTTACTTTCACACTACCTGTTATTACCCAGATGATGAATTTGGAGTTTTTCTTCACCACCGTCGCCACCGGCTCGCTCAATTGGGATAAATCCTCACACTTAAAATCTGTATCCTGTGTTTATATGTTTCTATAAAGCTGCTTTGAGACAATGTACGTTGTTAAAAAGTGCTATACAGATAAAATTTGATTGAATAGATCTATTTGGCGTCAGTATCAGTATCAACAAGTACCAAGAAGCATGTCCACAGTCTTGTACGCCATCTGGGGTGGGGGTGGGGGGGGATGGTATTCGTGCATCTCTACTCATGAATGCTCCGCTCGGATGGAATTACACGCGTATCTTTGGGGGGAAATAATTCATAAAACTCATAAAGTGTTTCTAATTTAAAGTAAAAGAGTCGCCATACTGCTATCTGTTAAGCAGTTTGTATTTTCCTGAATTGGCAGGTACGACTATTTGGAGTTTACAGATTCCAGAGGAGGCAAAGTGCGCTACGATATGAAAGTCGGCTCTGAAAAGTGGCCCAAGGTGAGCTATGAGTTTGTATCAGTTACTTTTGAAATTGATTTTGTATTGGTCGTATTATCCAGAGCGGTCGTGTCCTATGAAGTTTTAATCTGGCCCTGTGTGAATATGGTATCCATGTCTGTAATTAAATTGAAAGATAAAGGGGTTAGGGAATGACCTCAATAAACTCTGTTACTGTCAAAATGTGCTAATGACTTTTTTCTTTTTTTTTTAATTGTGCATAATTTTGCAATCTTGTATTGCTGCACTTCAATATAACGTGATCTCTTCTGTATTTTTATGACCTATAATTCCAAATAAATCTGTTTCACACTCTGAAATGTGGTGAACAAAATTAAGCGAAGTGGAATATTTGGTGAAATGAGGTTCTTTTAAAAAAAAAATTTTATTTATTTATTTTTCTTTCTAGAAAGTGACGTTTAAAGCAGGCCACCAGCTGCAGTTCCTGTTCCACTCAGACAGCAGTAACACAGAGTGGGGCTACAAGTTCACAGTGACGGCGTTCGGCCTTCCAGACATCAGCGTCTCCTGGATCTCTGACCTGCAGCTCCTCGTGTCGAGGCTGATGGGCCGCCTGGCTTCACGCACCATAGCGCTCAAATCCACACCCAGTATGATATTTCTGAGTTTTTCCACTTAACTTGTCATTCCTATGATCATACGGTCCAAATAGAGTAGCTCTGTGCTTCTACTGAGTGCTGATATTTAATCCAGTTCTCCAGTTCTAAAAGTGTGAACTTGACAAATATCGGCCACCAATCCATAGCCTGCTGGAACACGTTCTCGGTGCGACTGTGTTTTAATTTCCTGCTGCAGAAATATTGGCGCTATTAATTCATTCACGGCTTGTTTTTCCCCGTGTTTCTCAGAAGTTCACAGTCTGAAGGAGCTTCCTGCAGCCGTGATGAACCACGTGATTTCCTCTCCTCTGTGGAAGCCCGTGTTCATGCACGGCCTGAGCGGACCAGCCAGAAGCCGAGAACCTGAACACCACAGTAACGATACAAAACAGGTACAAGCACTCGAACAAACGGATCATTACGTCATATGATTGTGCAACGAAGTACCTCACCTAGTTCTTAAAAAGCTCACCTATATCCTGCGAAATATAAAATAGTATCATGTTTTGTTTATATATAGAGTTTCTTATTTATTTAGACTTTTTGTGTCTGTAGTCTGGGGCAGTGGTTCTCAACCAGGGGAGTGTGGAGAGATGAGAAGGGGGGCGCAAATTGTTTTCAAGAAAAAAAAACAGACAGGGCATAATTTGGGTTCTCTGTTTATTTTATTGCTTTTCAAATAGAATGCACATAAATGGAAAAACCCCACGTTCCCTCTCCCTCTGTATTTTCCTTTTGCTCGGTAGAGGCGGAGCTTAGCCTGTCTTTTATCTAGCGGTCAGTGCAGACCAGTGTTGCCAACTTAACGACTTTTCAGACCCCTTTATCGACTTTTGCAAAAAAAAAAAAGCACCTAGCGACAAATCTAGCAAATTTTGGACAAACCTTAGTAACTTTCAAATGTCTGTCCTGTCCTGTACTGTACTGCGCTGCAAGTGCGAACTCTTGCTTTCCGCTGAACTCTCACCTCTCTCTGCATCTGCTCAGTTCAGTGAGTGGCCAAGAGCCGGAGATTTAACAATGTCATGGATAACAAGATGTGACCTTCGTCCCAATTTACATCATTCTTATGTGAATGTTTTTCGAATGCAAGATGAATGGAACAGAACATGTTTTACATGTAAAATAGTCCACGTTATTACAGCCTAGTTCTCTTGTTCAAAGTAGTTCTAGTGTTCAGAAACATTTTTCATTCGTTCATGCTCCATACCTCTCCATTATTTAGCCTAGTTTTATAAAAGCTATGAAAAATAATTTAAAAAGTGCAAAAAAAAAAATCTATCTAAACAGATTATGTATGTAAACACGGATGAAAATGTCTCAAAGGGAAATATAGATGCTAGCCCGCCTCGAGTAAGATCTTGTACGTGTGAGGCAGAACACGACGTCTCGTAGCCGAATACAAGTTGCTTAGGGTGCAAACATGATGCGCTACATTAGAAAGTTTGTTCGAAGCTGATAATCATTAACCTGTTTGTTTTTGTTCCTCTGTATTAATAAGCGTAAATAATACCTAATTGTTACATAGTTAGCAAGGTTTATTTTTTTTTTGTGTCTAGTCACTGAGGTTTCTGGGCAACCGAAACATAGGACTGTGTAAACACATTAGACACATCTTTCACTCGCTTGTTAATTGATTCATGATTTGTCCACACTTAATTATGTGTTTGAGCGGTTCCATCCTTTCACGCAGCTCTAAAGCAAATATTAAGCAGGGTATTAAATTTCCCTTCGAGGATCAACGAAGTCTGTCGGTCAAGTAGAACATTTTTGTCATGTTTGTCTGCACGCAATCCTGTCCTGCAGGCAAAATCTGTCTCCTCTGGAGATGACCTGCTGGAGTTCCTGGTGGACTTCGCTCGCTGGGATCCTTCCCGCGAGTCGTGCGATGAAAGGGCGGAGCTTATGAGGAACCTCATGCTGTCATGCAAGAAGCAGCTGATCAGGAACGAGATTGCCGTGGGGTCGAAGGTCGACCGGGCCGTAAACGCAATCTGGGCAGCTATGGTGTACCACACCCCAGCTCTTCAGACGCCACTCAGGAACTTTGGTAAAGAGTTTGATTGATTTGTGAAAAGTCTGATGATCTGAAATCCTGTTCCGTTTCATTCAGTTATTATTCATCTTTAAATGCCTCTGTAGTAGAGTGAAAATCTGCATAGTTCATTTACAGATATTAGGTTATTTATTTGTTTGTTTGTTTATTTATATATGTTTAGGTTTTCATATAGCCGGTGCAGCATGGTTTCAGATGCGTTTCACTAAACACAAGAAAAGATTAGGAACACGTGTCAAACTGCAAACACTCCATTATCAAATAATCAATGAGAGTATTTCTGTGTGTGCAGCATTTGTTCAGCAATTTCTGAGAAATCTCATGATACTTGTTGATCTCAATCTTGTTTTGTTTTAATGTTCTCAAATTTGCACATTTCTTGGTTTGTTATTCCCGACACAATTTTCGTGTCAGTAATGTTAAATGAACTAAATTAACAGTTGTAGGAAATCGATAGCTTTGCGTCTGTCTATTTTACACACACACACACACACACACACACACACAGGGGGTGTGTTGTTTTTTTTGTTTTTTTATAAACAAAAACGACACCGAAGGGAGAAATAATTAACAATTATTTTTTTTTTCACCTGCACCGGGTTTTTTTTTTTTTTTTTTTTTTTTTTTTAGTATTTTAAGGGGGGGGGGGGGGGTGGTGTTTGGGGGGGTGGGGGGGCTTTTTTTTTTTTTTGGGGGGGGGCGGGGGGGGTGGGTGGTGGGGCGGGGGCTTTTTTTTTTTTTTTTTTATTTTTTTTTACACAAGCCATGTGGCAGTTGGTTTTTGATCTGCTTTTGTGCTGTAATGGTGGTGATTGATTTTTTGGTGGGGGGTTTATTAGAGATGGAACAATACCACTTTTCTATTCTGATAACTGAAACATTCAGTATCACATTATTTTTTTTTTCTCTTCTAGCTTTCCTAACATGAGCTTTCATCTGCAATATAATGATCATTCAGAATAAATAATAAGTGACTATTATTATTAATAACAATAGCTTATATCAATAAACAATTCTGTTTGTTTTATGACATAAAGTCAATGGTAAAATTAATAAAAGGAGAAAATACAAATAAATATTTTTAATATTTATTTGTAAAAAAATAAATAAGGTATTTAAATTTTTTATTTATTCGTAAAAGCAATGTTTTCTCTCTGTTTTCTACTTTTCTATTTCTCACACTCTTTCTGTACGTTTTCTTTCTCTCTCCAGCTGAGATCTGCATCAGTAAGAGTTTGTTGTTGTTCAGGTTCAGGCCCTATGCTGGCAGTGACTCTGCACCTCCTCCATGTCCTGAACCTTGTAAACCAGCAGAAAGCCCGATCATCCCGGCTCTCACTCACTCTGTGTCTATAGCAGAAAGTGATTTCCAGGCCTGTCCTGCTCCCTCCTCCTCCTCCATCTTCTCCCAGAGTCCTACGAGAGTAGAGGCTCAGATCTCTGCTTCCTCAGAACCTCGAGCTTCCAGCAGTGCCAGTGCTCAGGGTTCTAGAGGATCCACAGAGAGCCTTCACTCTCAGGGTGGAGAGTCCCCGCTGACCTTTTCCCGCAGGGCGCCGTTCAGTTGTGGCCGCCTCAGACTGCTTTCCTACCGCTCGGTTGAGGAAACGCGTCCCACTCCATCAGTCAAAGAGAGATTCCCAGTTCTCAAACACGTATTCAGCTTCATGAAGGACGTGGCGATTAGTGAGAGCAGGTATGGTGGATACTCCAGGTTAACAGGATTTAACAATGGGTCATTGTTGATATGATGACGTTTTCTGTAAGGAGACACCACAACATTAACATAAATATTATGTAGTGTAAGTTTGAATCACTTGTGGTTAACTGATGCTGAAATTTGTAGTGAATTATTGTTAATAAATACAACAGTTAATGGCACTTTAAACTTATAAAAAAAAATATTTATGATGATTATTATATTGATGAATTCTTATATTATTTTAACAATTTTTAAAGGCTTTTTGCTTTGTTTTTCCAGAACTATTTAAATTACAGCATTGTAATCGTCTTAGATTTTCAGACACTACTGTGTCGGACTTTTATTTATGTAAATATGTTAACCCTGTCATGCATACTCTCCACACTTATGGACAGTCAGAGGAAAATATAATATGTAAACAACTCCACGTCACTTAAGAGCGCTTGATGTAATTACTGTAAATTAGCATCAACCTTTACAGCTCTGTAGAATATTTGTTGTTCTCAATCTTTAATAACTTTCAACGTCAAATAAACAAAGAAAAAAATAAGAAAAAATGGTTTTGTGCCAGGATCCATGTATTTTTATAAATAATAATAATAATAATAATAATAATAATAAATCAATACATTTTAGTGTTTTTTTTATTTTTATTTTGGGAAGATTATTTATTTATTTATATGCCCTTGTCATATAACAGTCCTAAGAAATGTTTTCAATTATTGTCAATATTGTAGGCCAGAATGTGTTTTTTGTTTGTTTTTGTTTTTTAAATTGTGAATATTTATAGATTTACTTATTTATTTGTATTATTTTAGGCATACTGTCTAATATTAGTGTTATTTAGACAGCCATAATTCAAAACCCATTATTTTTTTTAAGTAAAAAAATAAATAAAATTTATATATATATATATATATATATATATATATATATATATATATATATATATATATATATATATATATATATATATATTAAAAGTTTAAATAAAGTTGTCTCTCTATATGTTATGGTCAAACAGCATACAGTAACTAATCCCATAACTCCCTCTCTGTGTGTCTGCGTGTGTGTGTAGTGTTCTCCAGACTCTTGCCTTAAAAAAGTCCCAGGCTACGAGTGTGTGTGAAGTTTTAGACATGGTGCAGCAGTTTTTACTCTCCTTGGGGGAACCACACCTCTTCCAGGCTCCCTGCATTCTGTTCCTGCAGGAGCTGCTGGCCTGCCAGAAAGACTTCACCAAGTACGACTTCTCTATTCATAAAGCTGAGTTATTTGGGTTGTGTTTGGGTGAATGTTGTGTAAAAGACCGTACTGATTAACATGGGATCTCATGTGATGGTTATATCTCAAACAATTTTTTTTTTGCACGATTATTAAATTCCTGTAGCATTCTTCCAGAAGTGTACTTCACCTGAATTATTTCCTGTGTCCTCATGGATAGCACAATGTTAATAGTACTACTTATTCAGTTTCCTAATCACATTAAACCGTCTCAACAGTGTACACATTTAATAATAGTCCTCCGTCTCCCTCAGTTATTTCTCACAGTTATCCGGCTGTGGGCTGGATCTGAGGGAGCAGGTCAGGTCGTCCTACCATCAGCTCATCCGCATGCTCGTAGAGGCGGTGCAAGGATTCAGCGAGCTCGATGACAAGTAAGATCGTGTTTGATTATCGTGAATAAGGCTTTTGTTTTCTTTTTTTTAAGATTAAAGTAGTTTACATGTGCAGTCTCTTTAGTTTATCCGTCGTAAATATGAGGACCACGTGCTGAGTGGCTGAGTTTTGTATTTAGAGAGATTTGAGTCTTTGTCATAAGCTGGTGATTGTCCACAAGGGAGAGCTATTTAAACTGTTTTTGTAAAGTTGTCTTTGTTGGCTCAGCACTTTTCTCGAGCCCAGTTATTTTATCACAGTTATAGTTATTCCAATAGTATAGTAGTTAACTAATCAGTGGCAGCAGAACAATGAGTTAAAAAAAATCATACATATACAGGTCAAGAGCTTCATTTAATGTTCACATCAAACTCCTGAATGTGGAAAAGTTGTTGTTGGTCGTCAATGCCAGATGGGCTGGTTTGAGTATTTCATGAACTGCTGATCTCCTGGGATTTTCACACGCGACAGTCTCTAGAGTTTACACAGAATGGTGCGAAAAACAAAAAACATCCTGTGAGAGGAGGGTCTGCAGGCTGAAAGACCTCGTCAGAGGAGGATGACCAGACTGGTCTGAATTAGCAGGAAGTCTGTGGTAACACATAATAATTAAATCTCCAGCTGAACAGTTTGGGTGAGCCTGTGCCCATGATAACCGTAGCTTCCTGTTCTTGGCTGACAAGAGTGGATGTTGATGTGGTCTGCTAACGTCCCATCCACCTCAACTGTAGCTCACATGTCGCAATTTTTTTTATTTATTTTTTTGCGCACACCATCAAACCCTAGAGACTGGCGTGTCTGTCTGTCTGTCTGCCTGTCTGTGTGTAAGTAAATCAGCAGTTTCTGAAATACTCAGTCCAGCTCATCTGGCCCCATCATCCATCCCACAGTTAAAATCACAGAGAACATTGTTCCCAGTTCTGATGTTTGATGTGAACATTAACTGAAGCGCTTCACCTGTAGATTCATAAATTTTATTCGTTGTGCTGCTGCTACATGATTGGCTGATTGGATAACTGCATGAATGAGCAGGTGTACAGGTGTTCATATTAAAGTGTATGGTGAGTTTGTGTGTGTGCGGAATGCATAAAGATTTGATGCATGTTCTATTGTTTGTTTGTGTTTTGATAAAACTGTGTCCTTGTGCCTCAGGCTGCTGCTGCCGGCATTGTCTTGTGTGCAGACGTGTCTGCTCCACCTGCTGGACATGAGCTGGGAAGTTCAAGACCTGCCTCTATTTGAAGACATCAAGTTACCTGATCTGCTGCTCACCATGTCTCAGGAGAACATCAGCGTGCATGACATCGCCATCAGGTGTGTCCTGGAGCTTAGTGCCCCCTGCTGGACTCTTACTGTGGTGTTCCAGCCTTATTTATTTAATCAATAATTATTAATAGGTTTTCTTGGGGTCCTTACTGTCCACTGATTTCTACTTCCTCGTCTGTCGTTTCTGCAGTCAGTGGACAGAAGAGGACGAGATTACAGACTATGAGAGGAACACAGAGTGGATGGACGAGTGCATGGATGGCATGTTCGAGAAATGGTTCAACAAGATCGCACAGGCCTCAGCAGACGACAAGAGAAAGGTAGACACGCCTGAGTACACCCAGGAATGCAAATGTTCATGTGTTTTGGCCATGCAAAAACGCCACTTTTGCATTTTCCTATTTTGTTAACTAGGCTGGGTTCGGGGGTGCTGTCGAGCAGGCAGTGGACTAGGCCGAGTTTGGTTTGAGCTCCCGTCGAACTTCTGTCTTATTTTAAGTTAATAAGTGCTTTTCATATCTAAATACTGGCAAACCCTCCTTCAAACACATTCCTTAAGTTAAATGTACATATGTACGCGTGTAGATGGCGGCAAATTTGCATAAATATAAATTCGCAGAGTCAACCAAATCTAGGTCCGACACTGCCTCGTCCACGAGTTCCACCGCCTCCCCCTGAAGACGCCTATCCTGCTTTCACTAAGGGCCGATATTGTAGCAGTGATTAAAAACTGGGCTGAAAAGTGCACTTGCTGAAGATTTTGACTTTCTTGTGAACAAGTTGCAAGCGGTGAAAATGCAAATAAAGGACAATTCGGCCACAATTCACTCAATTGACCAGATGAAAGCTACAATTAAAGAGGTGGAAGGTAGGCTAAACTGATTGGACCAAGTGGCAGTTTTACAGTTTACGGTGAGTGACCTGGCAGTAGAGGTTCCTGGTCTCAGAAATAAGTGTGAGGACATGGAGGAGAGACTGAGGAGATGTAACATCAGGATCCTGGGGGTGGCGGAAGCGAACGGATCAAGCTCTACAACATCGGTCTCAAAACTACTGAGAGAAGCGCTGCAGCTGGATAGAGATGTTTGTGGACCACTCTCACAGAAGTCCTGTGAGGAAGGATGGGAAACCACGCGCCATCATAGTCAAACTCCACTACTACCAGGACTGCGTTGAGGTACTGAGCCGGACGCGCTCCTGAGCTCAGTGGTGAGACAATTGCTATCTTTCTGGATTATACCACGAGTGTCGCTAAATACAGGGTGGTATTCAATGAGGTCAGGAAGTTGCTCCGTAACCGGCGGGGAGTTCAGTAAGGCATCCTGTTTCCAGCCCGTCTCCGCATCACGTTCAACGGAGAGGAAAAGGAGATCACGGATGCAAGCAAAGAGCTTTGAGCTACGTCAAGAAGAATGTCATCACTACAGCAGAGTGCTGAGTGAGTAACATTGCCCTGGCTAAATCATCGTCTCTGAGCTCTGACTGGATGATCACTGTTTGAACGGTCTTTTACTGTAATAAGGAGGATGATCAACACCGCTGTCTTATTTTTGTTATGTATGGGCTTGCAGGGGAAGAGTTCCTGGCCTTAATTTGTCCTTATTTATTATTTATTTATTCATTTACGCCGTAACGTATGGACATGCAGTTGTTTTTCGTTTAAAGGGCTATAAGGCCCTGGCACGATCTTGAACTTAACTTGGGTGGTACAGTATTTACCTGAACGTCGTGGTTTCTTTCATCTTCTATCTGGGCTAATGGAGGTTTTCCAGGCCATATTTCTTATGCAGTAGGTTATTTCTGAAGTGAATTTTGTTTATAACTATCCTGATCCATGCACTGCGATGGACTGGCACCCTGTCCAGGGTGTACCCCGCGTCGTGCCCGATGCCTCCTGGGATAGGCTCCAGGTTCCCCACGACCCTGAAGAAGGAATAAGCGGTTGAAGATGGATGGATATCCTGATCCATATTATTGGTTCATATGCTGCTGCTAGTCATCAGTTTTCTTTTTTTTTTTCTTCTTTTTTTTCAAAAATATTTCATTTGATTATGACAGGGTGTATGATACTAAACTATGATAGGATGCACTTTTCAGAATTTACTTTTTATACCATTGGTTTGGTGGAAGCTTGAGCAGTAAGGTCTATAGAGCATGGGTTCCCAAACTTCCCAAAAATCAAGTCTCTGTATAAATGCACCTGCTCTGTGATAGTCTCAGGGTTCTGTTGAAAGTGCAGAGAGCTTCATGAAGACCAAGGAACACACCAGGCAGCTCCTTGGGATGTTTAAAGCTTGGGAAATCTTTTTGTATCCAAATCCGGCTTTAAACTTCTCCACAACAGTATTACGGACCTGCCTGGTGTGTTCCTTGGTCTTCATGATGCTCCCTGCGCTTTCAACAGAACCCTGAGACTATCACAGAGCAGGTGCATTTATACAGAGACTTGATTACACACAGGTGGATTCTATTTATCACCATCAGTCATTTAGGACAACATTGGATCATTCAGAGATCCTCGCGAACTTCTGGGTGAGTTTGCTGCACTGAAAGTAAAGGGGGGCCGAATAATTTTGCACGCACCACTTTTCAGTTTTTTATTGCTAAAAAGTTTAAAATATCCAAAGATTTCGTTCCACTTCACAATTGTGTCCCACTTGTTGGTGATTCTTCACAAAAAATTAAAAATTTTATATCTTTATGTTTGAAGCCTGAAATGTGGCAAAAGGTTGAAAAGTTCAAGGGGGCGAATACTTTCGCAAGGCACTGTGTGTGTGTGTGTGTGTGTGTGTGTGTGTGTGTGTGTGTGTGTGTGTGTGTGTGTATAATTTTTTTTTCTTTTCGTGTATTTATTTATGTTTCACACCAAGTTGTAGTGTGAATAATACTTTAAAAGTACTTTTGCAGGCCTGCTTCCAGGAGTTACTCCTTTTTCTCCTCAGTTCATAACACATACTCCCGTATAGACTATTTCTTTTTGGACAAAAGACTACTTCCCCTCATTACCTGATGTGATTATGGACCCATAGTTATTTCAGATCACTGCCCTTAACTATAAGAATGCGCATCCCAGATACACAATCCAATTATCGCCCTTGGAGACTCAACCCTCTGCTTCTGTCGGATGACGTGATTCAGTGTGTAGGGATAGAGCATAAAGTTTCGCTTTATGCGGACGACATGCTATTATTCATTTCACAGCCCCTTCTGAGTTTCCCTAAACTAATGGACTTACTCTAGGTTTTTGGCAAAATATGAGACTATAAGGTCAATATTCAGAAAAGTGAATTGATGCCTGTTGGTAAGGGGGCAGGCCAGGTACCCCTAGACTCATTCACTTTTAAAATCAGTCCAGTGAAATTCAAGTATCTCGGGGTGTGGGTTACACACAGCTATAAGGATCTATGCCTAGCTTGCTATCAGCCCCTGTTATCTAATCTGAAGCAAGATATTGAGCAGTGAGACCCCCTGCCTCTCTCCCTGGGGGGCAGAATCAATACTATGAAGATGAATGTGCTGCCTAAATTTTTGTATGCTTTCCACTGTCTCCCAGTGTTTCTTATAAAATCCTTTTTTTCAAAATTGAACAATCAGATATCAGCCTTTATTTGGGAAAGCCATCATGGATCAAAAGGCATATATTACAGAGACCTCGAGCGAAGGGAGGGATGACACTCCAAACTTCATGTACTACTACTGGGCAGCTAATACTCGATCGCTGCTGTACTGGATGTGGGGAAAATGCTACAGCCCTTGAATGGACAATAATTTAGGGGGTGTCCATTGCGTCCACCTCTCTAGCGGCCCTACTGTGTGCTAAATTACCATTCGCACAACCTCTGTCTAGCTTTACCTCTAAGCCAGTTGTTGTACACGCAATCAAAATTTGGAATCAGTTTAGAAGATCTTTCTCTCTTAGGGACTTGTCATAATCATCTGTTTCTCCCATCCTTGTTGGATAAGACTTTCGATACTTGGTCTAGAAAGGGAGCTGTCTTACTGTCTGATCTCCATGTTGATGGTGTTTTTGTCTCATTCGAGCAGTTAATGCAGAAATGACATTTCCAGATCACATTTTTCTAAATATTTGCAGCTTAGAAACTTTGTGAAATTCCGACACTTTCCCATTGCACCCTTCCAATTCTATGTTGGATGCAATTTTTAAATGTAAACTGGCCAGGAACAGACAATAAGGGTTATATATGACTTACTCAGCATGCATGATTCGACGTTTCCTTAGACCTCCTTAAGAATAAATGGGAGACCGACTTAGGTGAATCAATTTCTGATGATGATTGGCGCAAAGTAATCCAAGGTATTCCGACATGGATCCCACATGTGATCGATGCAGACAGGCTCCAGGTACTCTGTTGCATATGTTTTAGACATGACCAAAGCTGTACACATTTTGGCAATCTATATTTGAGACCTTCCCTAAGATATTGGGAAGAGTGGTGAAGCCATCCCCTCTTATAGCGCTGTTTGGGGTGACCCCGGAGAATACCCCTTTTAGATGGTGTGAAATCAGCATGATGACCTGTTTAAATGGAAAGTTCCTGCTCCTCCGATGTATAGTCATTGGGTCAGGGAAGTCATGTGCCCTCTTAAATTAGAAAAGATTAGATACACTGTCAGGGGAGCGACTAAGAAATTTTACAGAATCTGGCAACCTTACATGGATACTGGCAGTATTCTTAAATAATATTATAGATAATGGTTACGTATCTTGCTGTCTTCTTTTCTGTGGTGGTCTGGCTTTATAATATGTAATATGTATGTCCTATGTCTGGTACTGGGTGGGGTGATGCGGGGTTTGTTCTATTTGTTCTGTTGGTGTCGTTATTTTTTACTTCAAAATGCCATTAAAGAAACCTTGATCATAAAAAAAAAAAAAAAAAGGGAGAGAGAAGGCTGGGTTCCAGCATTCAGAAACCACAGCATTAAGCCTAGCGAGCTCTGAAAATAGTGAATGGTAGAAGTAATCCAAAGCATTACGAAGCTTTTTCGCTTCATGCTAAGAATAACAGTAAGAAAAACGTCCTTTAAAAACGCATCCCATATGTGTCTCTTGCAGCAGTCAGTCTATTTGTCTTGACTCCGCAAACACGGGAAGGGGAATGTCAACACCTGTTATAATTCCACAGCTCGAGCCAGACCTAACGCTCTTAGTAAATATTTACAGTGAATTCAACCTCAAACTTAGCAAACTTGCCATTTCACTGTACACAAAACTCCTTCTTTTAACAGCATAACAAAAACCTTTCCGTGGAAAATGCTGCATGTACGCTCGTATGTTTTTATTCTTTTACCATCTCTAGATCTACTGTTTATCTAGTTTGAGTTAGCAAATTAAGACGATGCGCCAAAGAGTATTTCCATGAGCTCATTCTGATCATCGACTGAATGAACTATACAAAACGTTCGACTAAAACATTGTGCTGATTTTATAATGAATGGATTAGAGGTTGCCAGATTGACCGTTTGCTGGAACTGTTGATAGGTTTTCCCTCACTTAAATTGCATGAGAGGGTGAGAAGGGTCTGCTGTCATTATACATTACGAGAGCGGCCTCTAGAGGCAAAATAAAAACTATTACTGACTAATTTTGTTGTATTATTTGATGTGTTTTTGAATTCATTTTGGTCTGTTTTTATTTGTTATTTGGAGTGTTGCATTTAAACCGAACCAAAAAGTATGTTTTATTTACTTTAATATTTATTAATGGTTATGTATGTATGTGTGTGTGTGTGTGTGTGTGTGTGTGTGTATGTATGTATGTATATATATTTATTTATTTATTTTTTCTACATTGAATGTTGTGTTTTCATTCAGTATCACTTTTAAAAACAATCAGTTGATTAATCGGTTACAGGCAGCTACTGCGCAACTTAGTTACCAGTATCGGTAAAATCCACTATTGGTTGACCTCTACAATGGATACACTTTGTGTGGGGAAGGTTGTTCAGCTTTTGACTGTGACCTTTTGTGTCCTTTGCTCTTTGCAGATGCACATGTTCATTGCACGGTACTGTGATCTGTTGAACGTGGAGATCTCGTGTGACGGATGTGAGAGAATCGCTCCCGGACACCGCTATCGCTGTCTGCAGTGCACGGACATGGACCTCTGCAAGACCTGCTTTCTCAGTGAGCTGCTGAACTCTTTAACTCCTCGTTCAAGCAGTAGCAAAGCATGAGTTAGGCTATTTTAGTTTTTAGAACTTAAAAGGTTGTTACACAGCAGGAAAACAGGAGAGGACCATGAAGGTAGGACTATTTATAGTGGCTATAACGTAAATGATGTAAAAAAAAAAAAAAAAACCCACAGAAACTAAATTGTCTCCTGGACGCTCCACAACATTAGATGCAACTATAAATGGATTTTTCCTCTTGTAATAGGAGGAATAAAACACTTCTGGATATGTTGTTTTGTTGGAAAACAGGCTTCGAAATCCAGCCCATTTTTAATTATTTTAACAACAAGCCCTGAAGTGTTTATTTCCTGATAATCAAATATACAACGTATAATAGTGTTATGAGTACAGTTTTCTGCTGTGGTGGCACAGTTCCAGCTCTTGAAACAGTAGTTCCCAAGAACTCTGCAATCTTATCTCTTTACCTCAGAGGCATGCTCAAACAGTCTTCCCTGTTGATGCAGTCTCATTACAGGAGTCGTGACAATGTTTTGAAATTGTATAATCGGTTATCCACATGTATAGCATGTTCCTTGCTGTAATGTTTTAGAACGCGTGTTTTTATGATGTCAGCAGAAGGAATTATTATCTTACGATTCTGCTTTTACTCTACAGGTGGCGCCAAGCCCGAAGGGCACGAGGATGAGCACGAGATGGTGAACATGGAGTACGCTTGTGATCATTGCCAAGGTCTCATCGTAGGCAGTAGGATCAACTGCAACGTCTGCGAGGACTTCGACCTCTGCTTCGGCTGCTACAATGCCAAGAAATACCCCGACAGGTAGAGAGTTTAGGAAAGGTCACAGCAGTTTCCTTCAGAGAAATTCGTGTTAATAAAGTGAACGGAACTCCCACGGATAGTCGATCCTGACTATAACGATTTCTTGAATATTTTTCCGCAGTCATCTGCCCACACACCGGATCACAGTCTACCCCATGGTGACCATCCGCATCAGCGATCGGCACCGGCTCATCCAGCCATACATCCACAACTACTCCTGGCTCCTGTTCGCCAGCCTGGCCTTGTTCTCCTCCGAGCTGATGATTGAGTCAACAGATACCGTGGCTCAAGGTCACGCTGCGGCGCTGCAAAGCCGATGCACCCAGCTCATCACGGAGTGTCTGATGAAGGGCCAGACAGGAAAAGGTAATATATGAAGAAGAATCCAGAAAGTAATGGTGCTGTTCTTCAGTCAAGATGGTGGATGATGTAAAAATGAAGCATAGTCCACAAAGTTTCCAGAGAAACGTTGCGTATGAGTGTCCTCTATCACGCGTGTAGGAAACATGCATCTGAGGCTGTAGGAGGTGCACTCAACTTGTAAAGCTGATGAATGACATCCGTCCAAAATGTCCCGTTTCTCTGGAAACGTTCTGTACTAATACGCATGAGAGAGATGAGCTCTGTCATTTATAATTGTGCTTTATTATGGTCTGACTTCTCTGTACATCTCTTCCGTTTTCTTTTCCTATCTGTCTGTTCACCTCCTGTAGGTTTGCGTGCTTCAGCTCTTTTGTCCTTGCTCTCCCCTAATGAGCCGGAGCCTTGTCCTCCCAGCCCAGAGCGCAGTCAGGAGCTCAGCATCTCGGACACATCCTCGCTACCTGGCAGCACTGCAGCTCTCTGCTCTCCACCATCCTCTCTGTATAAAACGTTGTCTGCAGATGATGCTCTGGATTCTCCATCGCTGTCCAGTGAAGGCACACTGTCTCCAGAGCTCAGAGGTGAGACTGCATGGCATATTTCTGTGTAGATTTCCAAGAAGGTTAATAACATTTACAGTTAAATTGCTACACATCTATACCATCTAATTATCCGTTAGCTTTAATAATGTGAGAGAGCATGATGGTGTGTTTGTGTGTGAGAGAGAGAGTGTATAATGGTGTGAATAAGAATATAATGGGGTGTGTGAGAGTGTATGGTGGCATGGGTGAGAGAGTGATATTGTAATAGAAAGTATGAAGGTGTATGTGCGGGTCTGAGAGAGATTATAATGGCATGTGAGAGAGTAGGATTGAGTGTGTGTGTATGAGAGAGCGCAGGATTGAGTGTGTGTGTGTAAGAGAGAGCGCGTATGATTGGATGTGAGAGAGTCGGATGGTGTGTGTGAGAGAGTCGGATGGTGTGTGTGTGAGAGTCGGATGGTGTGTGTGAGAGAGTCGGATGGTGTGTGTGAGAGAGTCGGATGGTGTGTGTGAGAGAGTCGGATGGTGTGTGTGTGTGAGAGTCGGATGGTGTGTGTGTGTGTGAAGTCGGATGGTGTGTGTGTGTAGAGTCGGATGGTGTGTGTGTGTGAGAGTCGGATGGTGTGTGTGTTGTGAGTCGGATGGTGTGTGTGTGTGTGAGAGTCGGATGGTGTGTGTGTGTGTGAGAGTCGGATGGTGTGTGTGTGTGTGAGAGTCGGATGGTGTGTGTGTGTGTGAGAGTCGGATGGTGTGTGTGTGTGTGAGAGTCGGATGGTGTGTGTGTGTGTGAGAGTGGGATGGTGTGTGTGTGTGTGAGTGGGAGGGTGTGTGTGTGTGTGAGAGTCGGATGGTGTGTGTGTGTGTGAGAGTCGGATGGTGTGTGTGTGTGAGAGTCGGATGGTGTGTGTGTGTTGAGAGTCGGATGGTTGTGTGTGTGTGAGAGTCGGATGGTGTGTGTGTGTGAGAGTCGGATGGTGTGTGTGTGTGTGAGAGTCGGATGGTGTGTGTGTGTGAGAGTCGGATGGTGTGTGTGTGTGAGAGTCGGATGGTGTGTGTGTGATGTCGGATGGTGTGTGTGTGTGTGAGAGTCGGATGGTGTGTGTGTGTGTGAGAGTCGGATGGTGTGTGTGTGTGTGTAGAGTCGGATGGTGTGTGTGTGTGTGTGAGAGTCGGATGGTGTGTGTGTTGTTAGAGTCGGATGGTGTGTGTGTGTGTGTGTGGGATGGTGTGTGTGTTGTGTGTGAGAGTCGGATGTTGTGTGTGTGTGAGGTCGGATGGTGTGTGTGTGTGTGTGTGTGTGAGAGTCGGATGGTGTGTGTGTGTTTGAGAGTCGGATGGTGTGTGTGTTTTGAGGTCGGATGGTGTGTGTGTGTTTGAGAGTCGGATGGTGTGTGTGTGTGTGAGAGTCGGATGGTGTGTGTGTGTGTGTGTGTGAGAGTCGGATGGTGTGTGTGTTGAGAGTGGATGGTGTGTGTGTGTGTGTGTGTGTGTGTGAGAGTAGGATGGTGTAGGAGAGGGGGTGTTATGGTGTGTAAGAGAGTAGGATGGTGCAGGAGAGGAGGGGTGTTATGGTGTGTAGAGAGTAGGATGGTGGTATGAGGGAGTGAGAGTAGGATGGTTTTAGGAGGAGGGTGTTATGGTGTGTGTGAGAGAGTAGGATGGTGTAGGAGAGAGGGGTGTTATGGTGTGTGAGAGAGTAGGATGGTGTAGGAGAGGAGGGGTTTATGGTGTGTGTGAGAGAGTAGGATGGTGTAGGAGAGGAGGGGTGTTATGGTGTGTGTGAGAGTAGGATGGTGTAGGAGAGGAGGGGTGTTATGGTGTGTGTGAGAGAGTAGGATGGTGTAGGAGAGGAGGGGTGTTATGGTGTGTGTGAGAGAGTAGGATGGTGTAGGAGAGGAGGGGTGTTATGGTGTTTGAGAGAGGGGGTGTTATGGTGTGTGTGAGAGAGTAGGATGGTGTAGGAGAGGAGGGGTGTTATGGTGTGTGAGAGTAGGATGGTGTAGGAGAGGAGGGGTGTTATGGTGTGTGAGAGAGTAGGATGGTGTAGGAGAGGAGGGGTGTTATGGTGTGTGTGAGAGAGGAGGAGGGTGCGGGAGGGGAGGGGTGTTATGGTGTGTGAGAGTAGGATGGTGTAGGGGAGGGGGGGGGTTGTGGTGTGTGTGAGAGAGTAGGATGGTGCAGGAGAGGAGGGGTGTTATGGTGTTTGAGAGAGTAGGATGGTGCAGGAGAGGAGGGATGTTATGGTGTGTGAGAGTAGGATGGTGTAGGAGAGGAGGGGTGTTATGGTGTGTGTGAGAGAGTAGGATGGTGCAGGAGAGGAGGGGTGTTATGGTGTGTGAGAGTAGGATGGTGTAGGAGAGGAGGGGTGTTATGGTGTGTGTGAGAGAGTAGGATGGTGCAGGAGAGGAGGGGTGTTATGGTGTGTGAGAGAGTAGGATGGTGCAGGAGAGGAGGGGTGTTATGGTGTGTGTGAGAGAGAGTAGGATGGTGTAGGAGGGGAGGGGTGTTATGGTGTGTGTGAGAGAGTAGGATGGTGTAGGAGAGGAGGGGTGTTATGGTGTGTGAGAGAGAGTAGGATGGTGTAGGAGAGGAGGGGTGTTATGGTGTGTGAGAGAGAGTAGGATGGTGTAGGAGAGGAGGGGTGTTATGGTGTGTGTGAGAGAGTAGGATGGTGTAGGAGAGGAGGGGTGTTATGGTGTGTGAGAGTAGGATGGTGTAGGAGAGGAGGGGTGTTATGGTGTGTGAGAGAGTAGGATGGTGCAGGAGAGGAGGGGTGTTATGGTGTGTGTGAGAGAGTAGGATGGTGTAGGAGAGGAGGGGTGTTATGGTGTGTGAGAGAGTAGGATGGTGTAGGAGAGGAGGGGTGTTATGGTGTGTGAGAGTAGGATGGTGTAGGAGAGGAGGGGTGTTATGGTGTGTGAGAGTAGGATGGTGTAGGAGAGGAGGGGTGTTATGGTGTGTGAGAGTAGGATGGTGTAGGAGAGGAGGGGTGTTATGGTGTGTGTGAGAGAGTAGGATGGTGTAGGAGAGGAGTTTATGTGTTGTAGGATGGTGTTGGAGAGGAGGTGTGTTGTGTGAGAGAGAGTAGGATGGTGTAGGAGAGGAGGGGTGTTGTGGTGTGTGTGAGAGTAGGATGGTGTAGGAGAAAGGTGTTATGGTGTGTGTGAGAGGTAGGATGGTGTAGGAGAGGAGGGGTGTTATGGTGTTTGAGAGAGTAGGATGGTGCAGGAGAGGGAGGGTGTTATGGTGTGTGTGAGAGAGTAGGATGGTGTAGGAGAGGAGGGGTGTTATGGTGTTTGAGAGAGTAGGATGGTGCAGGAGAGGAGGGGTGTTATGGTGTGTGTAGAGAGTAGGATGGTGTAGGAGAGGAGGGTGTTATAGTGTGTGAGAGAGTAGGATGGTGTAGAGAGGAGGGGTGTTATGGTGTGTGAGAGTAGGATGGTGTAGGAGAGGAGGGGTGTTATGGTGTGTGAGAGAGTAGGATGGTGTAGGAGAGGAGGGGTGTTATGGTGTGTGTGAGAGAGTAGGATGGTGTAGGAGAGGAGGGGTGTTATGGTGTGTGTGAGAGAGTAGGATGGTGTAGGAGAGGGGGGGTGTTATGGTGTGTGTGAGAGAGTAGGATGGTGTAGGAGAGGAGGGGTGTTATGGTGTGTGTGAGAGAGTAGGATGGTGTAGGAGAGGAGGGGTGTTATGGTGTGTGTGAGAGAGTAGGATGGTGTAGGAGAGGAGGGGTGTTATGGTGTGTGAGAGTAGGATGGTGCAGGAGAGGAGGGGTGTTATGGTGTGTGTGTGAGAGTAGGATGGTGTAGGAGAGGAGGGGTGTTATGGTGTGTGTGAGAGAGTAGGATGGTGTAGGAGAGGAGGGGTGTTATGGTGTGTGAGAGAGTAGGATGGTGTAGGAGAGGAGGGGTGTTATGGTGTGTGAGAGTATAATAGTGTGAGACATGTTATGTTTGAATTGAATACTTGCCTCATGGATTTAAATGCATGGAAGAAGTCTGGATATATTTAGTCACTAATATAAATATATAGAAATTACACGTCTAATTCTTGCACTGTACACTGATGGGGATTTTCTCTCTCAGCTGCTGATTCCAGTGGTGATACCATTACGTCTCCCACCTCCGAGCACCTGGCCACAAATAAAGAACAGGAAGACCGGATGCCTAAAGGGCCTCTGCAGGAACAGGTGTTCGCAGAGTGTTCCAGGGAGAGGATTCTGGGATTGCTGGCAGCCATGTTACCTCCAGCCAAACCGGTAACATCTAAGAACGTTTTTTTGTTGTTGTTTACTTTTGTACTCTACTCCGAAGTTACTTATAGTTGAAGGCAAAAATGTACACCCCGTATACCCACCCTAATACACACTGTCTGCTGCTAATAAATACATCTTCTTTCCTGTCTTCATTTTCTTCTGAGGGGATGCAAACTTTTGCACTCAACGGTAAACTTATAGGATGCAGGCCTGACTTTAATAATTGAGCATTTCGAGCAAAATTAGTGATCAGATGTGGTGCAATGTTTAAGGCAAACATCTTTATAAACTACTTTAGATTAAGCGTACTCTGCATACATGTCGAGATGTTCCAGATTCTTCCTGACTGTTATTGTTGTTATGTTTGACCTTTGACTCTGCAGGGCACTACGATTTCCCTCTCCAGGCTGAGCCCTATCCTGCCTCTGCTCTTCCGTGTGGTCATCTCTAACGCAGGCTGTCTGAACGAGGCCTACCACCTGACACTCGGGCTTCTAGGGCAGCTGCTTCTGCGCATCTCACCCGCCGAGGCCGACGCTGCCGTCACCGAGGCTCTTTCTGAGAAATACGAGCTGCTGGCGCCGGCCAATGGAGCGATCAACGAAACGGAAGGCTGGAAAACCACCCAGCTTCTGTTCGGCCTTGGAGCTGTGTGTTTGGACAGGTCAGAGATTCTCACAACCTTGAGTAAACCAATTACAAATTCCAGAAAGGAATAAAGGCAAGCAGGACCCAGTGTCATTTCACCACTGATACACAAGGACTCTTCATTCATTCATTAGGCCTTGATTTTGCATGTTCGTAAAAAAAATGTGGCTTAGTGGTTAGCACGTTTGCCTCACACCTCCAGGGTTCGGGTTCAATTCCCACCTCTGCCCTGTGTGAACAGAGTAAGCATGTTTCTCCCTATGCCTCTGGGGGGTTTCCTCCCGGTTACTTCGGTTTCCTCCACCAGTCCAAAGACATGTGTTGTAGACTTGATTGGCGTTTCCAAATTGTCTCTTGGGATAGGCTCCGTGCTGCCTGCGCCCCCGTTTAGGATAAGCAGTACAGAAAATGGATGGATGAGTATTAAAATGTGATTAAAAATCAGCCATAACATTAAAACCACTGACGGGTGACGTGAATAACATGGATTATCTCGTTACATTGAAACCTGGCAAGGGGTGTGATGTATTAGGCAACAAGTGAACAGTCAGTTCTCAATGATGTGTTGGAAGCAGGAAAAATGGGCAAGCGTAAGGATCTGAGCGACTTTGACAAGGGCCAAATTGTGATGGTGAGACGGCCGGGTCAGTGCGTCTCCAAAACAGCAGGTCTTGTGGGGTTTTCCTGGTATGCAGTGGTTAGTACCTACCAAAAGTGGTCCAAGGAAAGACATACATAAAATGGTCTTAAATTACATTTGGGGGGGTGTTATTCATTCAGCCTGAGGATACGTGCAGATACCCTATGCCCAATGCTTTATGTTCACACTTTCCTCTTGGAAATGTTTCCATTTTTACTGTTGATATGGCAAACAAACGAGCTTTTACAGTTCTTCATTTTATTTAAATTGCGAATTGACCATAAAAGCATTTAAATCACCATAATTCTTTTTATGCCAGCTTTTTACAGCACATGGTTTTTATTGTTGTTGAGCCTTTAATTATCACTCATTGCCCCTTCACATCCGTGAGCACTTGTTAAACCAATATTTGCCATTTGGGAGGACATTACTATATAATTACTAAAGGTTGGGTTCAGGAAGACTTCGTAAACACAACTGAATGTTTCAGGTGTATGTTCTAAAGGACTTTAATAAATCATATAATGATATTTCAGCACCTGTTTGTGTTATTGCAGTCGCATTGGTTTGGACTGGGCCAGCACAGTGGCGGACATCTTGAGAAATCTGAACGCATGTCCTCAGTGGTCTGAAGTTACTGCAGGCTACACTGACCACTGCATTCAACAGCTACCACACCAACTCAAACGCACCAATATCTTCACTCTGCATGTTCTGGTCGTCTTCCCTGAGGTATGAAAACGCATACTCGCGTACACACTGAGCCCAATTTCTGCCCATTCTCACCCTTATTCAGTAGATAATTTCTCCTGGATTTCAAATGAATTCAGTAGAACAATAGTTTTTAATCTGAATGAGGATCCTTCAAGGTATTAATTCACCCTTAAAGTCCGCACTCATTTTAAGCAGTGTGGTAAAAAGAGCGAGTGACGGATCCCATTGTGTGTCACTGTGTAAAAGGAGCCGTCAAGTCCCAGCCGCAAGCTGTGTTTACATCTGGCCTATCTCATTAAAACGATTTATTGTTAAACAAGCATTCAAATTTTGTGACAAGGAGCTATAAACATAAATTAGCATGAACCAAATATACCTTGCTGAAGCTAAACAAATGCCTGTGGTTTCAGGTGCTGTGTATGGGAACTCAGTCGGTATTCATAGACAATGCTAACGAGCAGCACAACATCATTCTGCTCAAACACTTCAATGAGAAGAACCGAGCTGCCATCATCGACGTTAAGACTCGTAAAAGGAGGACAGGTGAGAAAGAGAGATACAGTCAAAAACAAACTCCAAAACTCTATCACTCTATCACTCTATCTATACATCTCTCTATCTATCTATCTATCTATCTATCTATCTATCTATCTATCTATCTATCTATCTATCTATCTATCTATCTATACATCTCTCTATCTATCTATCTATCTATCTCTATCACTCTCTCTCTCTCTCTCTATCTATCTATCTATCTATCTCTATCACTCTCTCTATCTATCTCTCTCTCTCTCTATCTATCTCTCTATCTATCTATCTATCTATCTATCTATCTATCTATCTATCTATCACTCTATCTCTCTCTCTCTCTCTCTCTCTCTATCTATCTATCTATCTCAAACACATAGTTGGAATTAAAATGATTCATCCCCCATTGCAAATCAGGTTTGTTGTCAAAATGTGCAGACTTTCAGCTGTTTGCTATGAACAACACAAGCAAAAACAATTTAAATATTTAAACACAACGAATTCAAGCGGTTTCCCCAAATCCAACTGAAAATCCAACTTATTATGACTTCTCCAGTCTCAAAATGATTCAACCCCCTGAATAGAATCCCTCACAGCTGCACAAATATGCAAAACAAATATTTATTTTAATAAAGTATTTACCCCATCTTGATTTCTTCTGTTTTTGTGTATATTTCATACTAAATGGTTTTAGATCTTCAAACGAAATACTATATAAAACAAAACCAACCTGAGTACACACTGTACAGTTTTTATTATTGTGTTAAAAATTTTTATTGAACTTAAAAAAAAAAAAAAAAAAAAACCATTCAAGTCAGGACTTTGACTACACCAGTGCAAAACTTTACTTTAGCTTTTTATGGGCCATTCAGAGATGGATTTACTCCTATGCTTTGAATTATTGTCTTTCTGCATAATCCAGTCGTGCTTGAGTTTCAATTTGCGGACTGAAGACTGGACATTCTCCTTTAGGATTTTCTGAGCAGAGAGCAGAATTCATGTTCGCCTCAATTATTGCATGTTCCCCAGGCCCTGAAACAGCAAAGCATCCCCACACCATCACACCTCCACCACCATGCTTGACTGTATGGTTTACGCCAGATGTAACAGGACCCCTGTTCCAAATAGTTCCACTTTTGACTCCTCGATCCTCAGAACATTCTCACAAAAGGTTGAGGATCATCAAAGTGTGTTTTGTCAAAATTCAGATGCACCTTAATGTTCTTCTGTGTTAGCAGTGGTTTTCACCTCGCCACTCTTCCATGGATGGATTTTTCCCCAGTATCTTTCTGATACTTTCATGAACAGTGAGCTTTATTTATGCAACAGAGGCCTGCAGTTCCTTTGATGTTGTCCTTGGCTCTTTTGTGACTTCCTGGATGAGTCATCATTGTGCTCTTGGGAGGAATTTTGGCCGAATGCTGTGGAGTTTTTCCTTTGGGAGATGATGGATCTCACTCTGATCCTTTGGAGTCCCAGAGCCTTTGAAATCGCTTTGTAACTCTTCCCAGACTGATTTATATCAATCACCACCTTCCTCATCATTTCTGGAATTTCTTTCAAGTTTTCCATAGTGTGTTACTGGATAAGACCTTTTAACCAACTTCATGCTGTTGAAAAAGTTTTATTTAAGTGTTGATGTGATTGAACAGGGTTTGTAGTAATCAAACCTGGTTGTGTCTAGTCCAGCTGAACCCCATTATGAATGCAGCTTCATAGATTTGGGGAATTAGTAACTATGGAGGCAAATACATTTTCACACAGGCCCAGTTGGTATTGGTTAACCTTTTTCGCTTCAGTAAGAACATTTAGCATTTAAAAACTTTATTTTTTGTTTACTCCGATTGGCTTTGTTTTATTTCTTTATTAGATAAAACAGAAGAAATCGGTAAACTGTACATATTAGAAGTACATATTTGCATATTGTTTTTAAAGTGAAATCTGTTCTATGCTTATAAGGAGGACCTTGGAAATTCTTTTACTCTAGATCTAAATGATTTGAGAACTACCAAGTACCTGCTGCATGTGTTTAAGGATTTAAAGTCAACGATATCAACTGTTCATTTCATTCATCACTCTACCACGTCATTTGATTATTTTCCTATACCAGCATGCCCCATGTTTTTGTTTTTATGTTTTTCTTTTTTTCTGACTTATTACACTGCAGTTATCATGTCAGTACTCATTACTCATTTTCCCCACAGTGAAGGATTACCAGCTGATGCAGACTGATGAGAGCTTGGCTCTGTCCAGCCACTACCTGAAGAACTTAATCTCCATTGTGAGCCAGCTGCTGCAGACTGGGGTGGAGAGCAGCTCCCCGGACGCAGTGGAAGCCACCTGGGTGCTTTCACTCACCCTCAAAGGCCTCTACATCGTACTTAAGGTGATGCCGCTTATTATCACACATGCAAACGTGAAGCATGTGCTCACATTAAAGAGGCAGGTACGCCTGGTCAGTAACTCCTTAGCAAATGATCACTTATGCCCTCTACACTGAAAAATAAAATATAAGTTAGATTAAGGCAGACCTGAAGGTTTCCTGGGGCATTTTTGTGTATACATGCCTCAGTTAGTAAAGAACCACGACAAGTTCTGTCTTCTGGAAAAAAAAAACAAGTCTCATCCGAATGAATTATAGAGAGTTAGAGCTTCTTTTAGAAATACAGTAAATTAAATTGTACCGTTAGTGCCGGAATTCAGCAGCTGCTCTTGGACTTCCATTATAAATGAGTTTGGAGTATAGGAGTTATGTTCTTTTCTCAGGATCAGGGAAATATGACGAAATACTTGTCTGTGGTAACAATACATAAGCTTCAGAGTTGTTGGATCTACAGTTAGTAGCTGCTTTCGCTCTAGTCACCATGCAGAAATGTATGTCTTGACCTAAAACTCTGCTTTTTAACTCAGCATTATCGATTATGCTCCAGCAGAGAGTAAACAGTGTGTGTGTGTGTGTGTGTGTGTGGGCAGAAGCACGGCAGTGAACAGGCCCAGCAGGCCATGCACAGTGCCAGCCTCATGCACCTGCTGGTCCGCAAATGCAGTAAGGGCACGGGATTCAGCAAGATGTGGCTGTTGCGCGACCTGGAGATCCTGTCTATCATGCTTTACTCGTCCAAACGCGAGATCCATTCCATGGCCGAGGAGAGCGAGAGTGGCGAACGAGAGGAGGACCGAGAGAGCGAGAAAGAGCACGACTCGGACCTTTCCAGCTGTGGCGCTGAAGAAGTCGACCCACTCGAGGGGCTGGATGAAGAGACCAAAGCCTGCTTCCAGGTGAGCATGGTGAACAAACAACACAGAGAATTCTATGCATTTCTCTTATAGGCATAAATGTTATGTGAACTGTACATTAAACCTCTCTCCAGATTCTCCTTCCATATATCATTCATATATATATATTTATTTGTGTGTGTGTGTGTGTGTGTGTGTGTGTGTAATATATGTATGTTAATTTCAGAATACAGGACTTGGGATACATGTGTATATGGTCATTTCAGAATACAGGACTTGTGGTACATGTATAGTAATTTCAGAATATAGGACTTGGGGTACATGTGTATATGGTGATTTCAGAATACAGGACTTGGGATGCACCAATACCAATTTTCCGACCTAGTACAAGTACAAATGTTTTTGGGGTTTTTATTATTATTATTTTATTTTTTATACTTGTCGATACTGATCGCTTTACTAATACCAGAATGACTAAGCTACTTGATGTTAATCAGTCAGGGGCATCATGGAACATATAAATTCCGATTCTGTTTCCTCTATTTACATAATGGCCATGAAAAGCACACACGCATTTGGGTTACTGGGATTGTTAGTTAATATAACATTGTTGAGTCGATATTAACCGAAGTGAGTTTGCTATAATACGTTAGTTACCTTGGATCCGGCAGGGCTGCAGTGGTGAAAAGTGGGTTTTGTTTCAGTTCGCAAGAGCGCTTCTGTACAACTGTATGTACGCTACATTTTGTTTTCACCGTGTCGGGAAAACCTTGCTGTCGATGACCGTTAGTAGCTGATCGTCAAGAGCAACATACTGACTAAGAGCTGCTGTTGTTTTCACTCTGTTAGCTTCATCTGTAAACAATTTCTCTCACCTAGCCAATGTTTGTGTGCCGGTAGTAGACTCGCACAGTTTGCAGTCTGCTGTAGTGACGACGTACTGTGAACTACTTTATAGGCTATTTATGTGGCATTCCTGTGTTTGCATCAGAGCATTTCTTACGAGTGCGAGTAAGTGAGCATGGTACTGGAGCGATACCAGTTTCAGCACTGATGTATCTCTCTACAGGAAACAGAAATTCACAGCATACACAGAAGACTGTAATGTGACGATTCTTCTGGTCCATATGTGGTATGTGAAGCGTTCACCAATATCAAAGCAATTAATACTGGTGTTTCTTTGTGTGCTTCCAGCTTACTCATGATGCTTTAAACGCTCCTCTGCACATTCTGAGAGCCTTGTATGAACTCCAGATGAAGAGGACGGACTCCTTTTTCCGGGAAGTGCAGAAACGGTGAGCAGTCTTTTCATTTGCTGTCAAAATGATTCCTCCTATGTCTATAAATCGCATTGTAAAGCTGAAACAGTGAAGTTCTCCGGCCCAATCAACCAAAAATTGTCGTCTGTTAAAAGCGCTGTTGAAATCTATTGAATCTCAGATTCGACGGAGACGTAATAAAGACGGACGAGACGATCCGGACGCTGGCGCAGAAATGGCAGCCTGCTAAACGCGTGCACTCAGACGAGCGTCACGCAAAGGCCGTGGACACGGATATGATCATCATCCCCTGCACAGTACGTTTCTCTGGGTTATCTACAAACTGTTAAATGTTCGATTAGATGATGCCCAATACTTAGGAGGAGGAGAAGGCATCACAAGGAGATCTGGAATAAAAAAAACTTTTTTTTTTTACATGGTGTACACAATTTATTTAAATGTCACAATGAGGTACTAAATATGAAGATTAAAAAAAAAATCATACTGTACATGTAATAATACCATGTTACTATGTAAATGAAAACAATTGTAGGCATCACAAAAACTGGAGGGGGGTGTGTGTGTGGAATTTGACATTAGGGTACAGTTTCTGAAGATGGTTTATTATGCATTGAATGCTAGACAAGTTACAACATTAACCATAAAAAATTAGTTCAGACTTGGGCGTTTATCAGTCATGTATCTTTTCTCTGAGACATCCACAAAACCATCAAAAGCTCCAGAGGAACCATTACCACAAAGAAACAAATGTACTATATTTTATTTGTGAGACTCTAATCTCCGATTGTTTTCTCTCCTTGTCTCTTACAGTTGAAACCAAGCCGTTGCGAGATGGCCACCGAGGAGACGAACGCGGTGACGCAGAAACTGATCACCATCACAGAAAGTGAGCTGCAGCTCAGTTATGCCAAGCAGCGGCGCACCAAGAGCTCAATGCTGCTGCACAAGGAGCTGGATGCACGCAGCAACAAAGCTGTGCGCCACTACCTGTTCCGCGTGAACGAGGCCATCAGCATCCTGTATGCCCGCCATGTGCTGGCTCTGCTGCTGGCCCACTGGCCCGACAGTAGCCCTATCAGAGAGGAGGACTTGGAGCTGAGCGGAGCCTCACACATGGCTCACATACTTGACATGCTTATGCAGCTGGAGGAGAAGCCATTGTGGGAGAAGGTATGTATGTGTGTGAAGGCATATGTATGTTTAGGATCTTGAGCAGATCCTTTTTCTCCACACCTTGGCCTTTCCATGACTTTGGTAGAGGTTAATCTTGGTTCCAGAACTTTTATGGCTCATCTCTGTATTTCTTTGTGAACTCCAATCTGACTTTCTGAATCGTGCTGCTGAGTGGTTTCCATGCTGTGTTATGGCCTCTGTATTTCTGCTCTCAAAGTCTTCTTCAAATGGTGATACCTTCACCCCTGCCCTGTGGTGGTTGTTGATGTCACTGGTGGTTGTTCTTGGGTTTTCTTCACAGCTCTAATACATGTATCCCAATCCGCTGCTGTTTTCCTTGGCTGCCCCGTTCGATGTCTGGTTGTTAGTACACCAGTGGCTTCTTTATTTTTTAGGACATTCCAAGTGGTTATATTGGCTATGTCCTATGCTTATGCAAGGCTCTGATTAGTTTTTCAGAGCTTTTCTCCCATAGACAGCTCTCTGATCATCATGTTGGTTTTTCCTCTTTAACAATAAATGCAGTCTTCATGGGCAAAACCCAAGGCTCAAACCAAGAGAAAACATTCAGAGATGTTCACTGTTTAAACAATCAATCTAACAGGACACACCTGAGCAACAAGACAGACCTCTCAATCAAAATGTTCAAATATTGTTCATCAATTAAAAGTCGGTGGGTTCCAAGTTGTTCATCTAGTTGTAAAAATCAGGAAATGAAAGCTGAAATTCTGATCTATTGTCTCGTATTCATCTTTTGATCTCAAATCCAAATGTTTTCATTGGATGGCAAAAAGAATAGAATTGGCCTGGCTGTTCCAATACTTTCGTGGGGATCGTGTACAAGTAATGGGAATGTAGGTTCAGTTACAAACACATTGTTTTAAATAGGATTCTGCAAAGCTATATTTAGCTGTTTACATTCAGATCTTCTTGCACAGGTGAAGAAAAATAACTAAAACAATACAGAACTTTCCTAAACAAAGTGCAAGTATGCTTGTGCATGTGTAGAAAGTGTGTGTGTGTGTGTGTGTGTGTGTGTGTGTGATGCGATGCTGACTGTCCTCTTTTGTCCTGACACAGATCCTGCAGAAAGTCATAAAAGGCTGCAGTCGGAGCATGCTGGACAGTTTGTCCCTGACTGCATGTCAGTTCATGGAGGAGCCTGTTATGGCCATGCAGGTCCGGGAATCCAAACACCCCTACGACAACAACACCAACTTTGAGGTATGAAATTTGTGCTCCTATAGTCATTCTACACCATCCTTTTCTCCATCCTTTTCTCATACTGCTCCCATTCTGGCACCAGTCTGCTCCCTTGCAGCCTCCATGACCGCCCCAGCCTATATACTGACTCAATATTGCCACCATTCTGCTTCCAATCTGCCCCAGTTCTCATGTACTGGCCCCATTCTGCCTCCTTCTGTCAACATTTTGTTCTCGTTCTGCCCTCATTCTACCCATGTAATGACTCTTTACTACTCTCATTCTGTCAGCATTTTGACCCATACCGCCTAGTATCTCCTCACATACTGCCACCATACAGTCCGTATACCTCCCTTATTCATCTCCATACCTAAACCATTTTGTTCCTGTTCATCCTGCTTCCTTTCTACCCCTATTTTGTCCTCATGCTGCCCTCATTCTGCCCACATGGCACCCCAACTTGGCCCAATTGTGTCCCAATCTGCCACAGTTCTGCCCCATACCTCTACAATTATACCACTATTCTACCATCATTCTGCTAGGACAACCCCCTCCCCACCCCCCCGCGCTGCTATTCTGCCCCATAGCATCCCAACATCGCCCCATTCTGCCTCCATACGGCCTCATACCACACCATTCTGCCCTGTTCAGTCCCCACCTTGACCCATGGCGGTTGTGGCTCAGGTGGTAGAGCAGGTTTTCCACTAATCGTAGGGTTGGTGGTTCAATTCCCGGCCCACATGACTCCACATGCCGAAGTGTCCTTGGGCAAGACACTGAACCCCAAGTTGCTCACGATGGCAAGTTAGCGCCTTGCATGGCAGCTCTGCTACCATTGGTGTGTGTGTGTGAATGGTTGAATGAGAACCAGTGTAAAGCGCTTTTGTATAAAAGAACTATATAAGTCCATTTACCCCTATTCTTCCCCTTTGAATAATGTGCTGGTTTCTGATGCTAAACCAGAAATCTTGTTCTGACATGCCCCATTTTCTCCACTGTTTCAGGACAAGGTGCACATCCCTGGGGCTTTTTATTTGTCTGTGAAGTTTGACTCTCGTTGCCAAACTGAGGAGGGCTGTGATGAGCTGCAGCTGGCCAGCAGCGCCGACTTCCAGCAGGACCTGCACACTTTTAGCGGCTCCTACCACAAATGGGCTGATGTGGAGATACCAGGTAACGAGTTCATGTGCTTGTACAGTGCCTTGCATAAATATTCAAATAAATATTAAATTCAACTGGCCAGTGTAACTTTGGCAGGATGCTCTGGGACTGCTGTCCTGCTAGAAGGTGAACCCCTGCCAAAGTCTCAAGTATCTTGCAGACTTGAAGAGGTTTTCCTCTTGGATTATCCTGTATTTGGCTCAATCCTGCTTGCCCTCAAGCCTGACCATTTCCCCCAATTCTTGCTGATGTAAAACTTCCCCATAAAATGATGCTACCACCATCATGCTTCACTGCCGAGATGCTGTTCTCTGAGTAATGAGCAGTGTTGGGTTTATACCAAATATGGTGCTTTGTGCCAAAACATTGATTGTTCCTAGAACTTTGTCCAAGACTTATTTTGATAGTGCTTTGGTCTTTATGGTGCTCTTTGTTTAGCTATGTTCTCTAACTCTGGGACCTTGTACGTGTACCATTTGCTATTTAATTGCCATTCAGCTGTTTTTTCCAAATACAAATAAGTGCTAACTATACCAATTTGTGTAGATCCATAACTTCATAAGTCATTTCAAGTCCAGGTTATAACTATAAAATGTGTAAAAGTTCATGGAGGGTGAATACTTTTGCACGGCACTATATAGAAGTGAAGTGGTGGATTTTGACTGTTCTCTTTTTCTCCTACAGGGGACACTCTTCACTACAGGTTTGTGTCGGACATGAGTAATACAGAGTGGGGCTACAAGTTCACTGTGACTGGAGGACATCGCGGACGCTTCCAAACTGGTCAGAGTCTCTCGCGCTCCTGTGTTCTTTCACTATTTAGCCTATTTTTAGTAAAATAGCTTCCAGATCCAGTCCATTTCCATCAGAATTGCTTGACCCAAATTGTACCTCTGCCTGCTCTTTTGTGTGTGTGTGTCAGACTGAGAGAGAGGGAGAGGTGGCATCCATCCCCAGAGTGTGTGTGATTGATTACTGTAGTCATTTTTGGGGCGGCAGCAGGTGCGTGCTCCTCACCTGCGTCCTCGCCACTCTTAATTATCAGACTAATTGAGTCGTGCACCTTTTTGTCCCAACGCTGGAATTATGAGCGTGTCCAGGAATATCAAACAGGTTGTTTTTTTTTCATGCACAGTGTAAATGCTTTGTTTATATTTAACTCTAAAGTCATTTATCTCAGGCAAGAGGGGAATTAAGGTAAACCTGGTAACCCAGGCTTTTCCATGGCCATTCAGGTAAATAGTGGAAAATGAGTCGTGATGCAGAAAAGGACAATTCCTAGCAGTGGGTGATGCTTCTTTTGTGTGTCTGATTTTAGAAAGCAGACCTCTAGTGATGAAGGGGAACAATGCTAAAAGTAGTGTTACCATCCTGAACTTTTTCTTTCCATCTGGTTGTGCTGATTGTGTAATCCAAACATGAAGTGCTTTGGCATGGACCTTATTATAAATATTTCAGATTTGTACCCAGGAGCTTCATTGTCTATAATTGGCAAAAAATTCTTAAAGGTGCTGCTTTTGGTTTTTGTTGGGTGGGGGGATGTATCTCGGAATCCAATGGTATGGTTAAAGCTGATCTGATATTTAATCGGTACTCATTGCTCTTTTCCCTCAGACCATGTGGCTCATTAGGAAATTAACTCTGAATCTCATGTTGTTTTCCTAAGTACCCTAGATTAATTTGCTTATCCATCCTGCCCAGGTACACTTCACGCCAACCCAGGACATATCCGTGGAGCTCAAAACAGTGCAGACCCTTAATGAATGAATAAAGCTCACTCATCAGAGCATTGCTCTCATAATGTGTCTGCTTGGAATTTCTTTTCTATAGAAATCGTCATGAGTAGTCAATATTAAAAATGTATTATACAGTTTAATGTTTCAGGTTAATTTTTATTCATTTGTCTTGCCGCTGATCCAGATAAAAACATAATCCACTTTATTTCTCCAAATGCAGGTTTTGAAATACTGAAGCAGATGCTGGCTGATGACCAGGCTCTCTGCCATCTGCCGCTGGCAGACATCTGGGAATGGCAGGTGGGCGTGGCCTGTCGTCAGACAGGAAGTCAGCGCTTAAAGGCAATTCATCTTCTCCTGCGGATACTGCAGTGTCCTACTCAGTGGTATGTGTTGGTTATGGCTCTCTCTCTCTCTCTCTCTCTCTCTCTCTCTCTCTCTCTCTCTCTCTCTCTCTCTCTCTCTCTCTCTCTCTCTCTCCCCCACACTTTTGTTCACTCAGTCATAACACCATTAACAAATGTATTAACGTGAATAAAGAAAAACAAATTAGGTATATGTGAAACGAGTGCATAGGGTACAGCAACAGTTAAGGTTAGCTCCATGTAGCAGGAGCAGATGATAATATTTTAGTACTAAATCCAATAAGAATGAATTTTTAAAGGAATTTTAACATTCCATGTCAGCTCTAATTCCTGAGTTCATGGCCTGACAGTACCAGGTTCAGAAAGGCAGAGATACGTTTACACAACCATTAAAATCTAAAAGGCTTCAACTGACAGATGCAAATATACTGTATGGAAATTCTCCTGCCTCTAAACTTGATCTAAACTTATGCTTCAGTATTAGTATTAGTTTTTTTTTTTTTTTTTTTTCCTCTCCTCTCCATTAGTTTCCAGCTCTTTTGAAATCGCTCCTTTCTCACGGTTAACTTTGCGCCTTTGCCGTAGTATTTAGTCATGATTAAATATCATTCAGTAAATTCATTTGCACTTGCAGTCAGAGGGGAAAAAGACTCTTGCAATTTACCTGACTGTGTTAGCACAGTCTGCTGCCACCATAAGGTGAAAGGAAAAGTATGGATAGATATGGATATGGACTTTGTAAGCATCTTCGCTTTATAGCTTGTCTTTGCATTTGCCTAAGACAGTAGTGTGTGTGTGTGTGTGTGTGTGTGTGTGTATGTATGTATGTATATATATTTTAGGTGAATAAGCAAGGTTATGTCAAAAAGCAAGGAAAATGGTAGCAGCAACAGAAAAGCTAGAACGGCAAATGTAAATATAAAATGTTCTGGCAAATGCTCTGATTTTTGTTGGTAGCTTGTCTATTGTCTGTTTACCCCGTATTATTACTATTATGAACTAGTATGGCTTTACCTCCATCAAGTGACGAGGCTTATTTAGATAGAAGTTTTAAAAAATAGTTTCGTTAGACTTGCATCATGTAGCTACATGGGGTCTGTGTTATGAAATGTTGAATAGTATTGTACAGGCTTTCTTTTCGATGGGCCTAATATTTGCCCTTTAATAAAGCTATTGAATCAGCTGTAATGTAAACCTACTGATTTTTCCAGGTACCTTTTTGGTCCATTTTATTTATTTATTTGTTTGTTTGTATATTCAGACCCAAAAGTATTAAGCAACCCAATATATTAAGTATAACAATCTAAAACTTTGCAAATACAGATACTATCAAAAATAAATCAAACATTATTTTGATTGGTAAATGTACCTACCAATGTGTTTTGTGCTTCTCGAATCATTCCAGGAAAAATTCCATTCGTTTTTCACTAGTAGGCGGGGCTTAGACTGTGGATTATACCCTCAATGTTTGTTGTTTAGCTAGAATAATTGAGTGAGACTTTTGCTGATCTCTTAGCCATGCCCACTTAGTGTTTGCTGGTGTTTGTCAGGTAGCTAGCTTTAACAACAGGCAAATATCTCTGATGGAAAATAAACTGCGCTGCGTTCCTGTAGTAATTACCATTTACCATTTTATGTGATTCCAGCATAAGGTTCATGTTCAAATTGAGCTGGATATTCCTGCTTAGTCCATGCTGAGTATGAAGAGGCGGGTCAATATATGGGTGTGGCTGAGAGGTCAGAGATTGTCAGTCCACTTTCCAGTTGACCAATAGACATTTCAGGTATATGCCATCTTCTGAGACTCGCTTACCTGTGAAAAAATGTGCTGAAAGTCAGAAGTAAAAAAAAAAAAAAAAAAAAAGAAAGTATCACAAGACCTAAAAAGGGAATGTGGCAAAATTCACAAACAGAAATTGACAAATTATCTGAAATAAATAAATAAAAACAGTGGAACCCCCCACCCCACCCCCACTATTCCTATTTGCAACTTATATATATGCTTGCACTGTACCTGGGCAGGATATACATGTTTCGTTATATATTTATTTATTGTTATTTTCTTTATTGCTCTGTGAACAAAATTGACTCCATAGTATGACATCATGGTATCAGCAGCTGGCACTGTGTGTTTACCAGACTTGGTGTGTTCAGTCAACTATAAAGGACTGAAACCAGATCCAGAGTAAATATAGTAGTTACCTTATTACCTCATGTATAGTCATCCGGAAAGACGTGAAATACTTTGTTAATAAGTTGACGTGTGTGTATGTGCATGTGCCTGCGCTTCAGATTTACAAACCTTTTGCATAAAACACTGACCACATGCTTTCTCCCTTGATTGTTGCCATGACGATGGGTTCACATGCCAGTGAGACGATTTGCATGTTTTCCATGGTGTCTGGACTCCAGGACACGATCATCCCCAGCTCTGTGTGTGTGTGGATCTAAAACGAGTCTATTATGGTCTGTAGAGTCGGATGAATAAGAGGCTGGAGGATTAGGCCATGCAAATGGATCCCTGCCCACCTGTGGCTGACAATGAAGCAGCAGTCAGCCAGAGCACTGAATTACAGTGGATGATTCTGCCTGTTTAAAGAAAGAATGATCTCGATCTTTTCACTGTGTGTGAGTGCTAATGTGTGTTCATATCTCAGTACGTATCTGACCTCATACGCATATACCACACAATGTGTATGTGTTTTCGTGTTCTCATGCTGTTGAATTTTGCTATTTGAATACTATCCAAATTTTCATAATATTTACGTAATTGATGACAGATCCAATGTTCCACATTTACTCACCTAATGTAAGTCGGAATTTGAAACTGACCTGGAATAGAGGAATAAATTCATGTCGTTTGTGTCCTACTTTCTTTTAATTAAGTTAATTTTCATATTAAATATTTTCCTATAAAAAATGCAAGCAGCGATTGAGGGGCCAAGCACTTTCTCACTCCGCCACTTAGTGACGACCTAGCACAAAAGCTAAGGAGATATTCTAAATTTGATGGTAGATATTGCCTCACTTTTGCTGCAGTTTTATGTAGCCCTCTCAATTTGCGAATGAACTTGACACTTGTTTGTTTACATCAGAACGTGCTAAGTTTGGTCTCGATATGTAAAAGAATTGCTGAGTACTGGTCTCACTTTCTCACATTAGAAGTTTGGTTTGAATAATACACAACCTTGCCAAGATATTCCCTCACTTCTTGTTTAATGACTTTACTGTAAAATCCGCTTTCACAATATAGACAAACCACATATAAAAAAAAAATCTGCTAAATAAGTTTTGTTTGGATTGGTCTTGTGATGCTATGATTAATATTTTTTTTTATAATTGGACAAAATTTGTAGAAGAAGCAAAAACACCCCCAAAAAAAAACAATCTGTTTTTGAAAAATCACTTGAGGGACTCGCACCAGAATTGCTGTGTAGGTAGCTCAGACTGTCCTCCATCACTCTGCCAGATTTCATGAAAAGCCTTTTATGGACTTGTACAATAATATCTAGAATTGATATTTTCTGAAGAAAAAGATTGCCTGTGCACAATTCAACACCAACATGCAGCCACACATGCTGGTCAGTAGGAGGAGCTACATGTGTGGACTCATTTGTTGAAGCGTAACTAATTTGTGACTAGTAAGGTCCTGAGGATTTCCGACGGAGATAGTAAATCTACACGGTGTCTCTGTTTGCTCCTCTTGGCTCATTTTACATTAGTGTTTGTTGGGAATCCTGATGGCAAGTTCCATATCATGTGCACGTGGGATCAATTCCCAAACAGGATTTCCTGATTCTCTGGACCAAGCCGAAGACTTGGACATGTCATTCATGTCTGTTTCATTAATGATGTGAGAGTTGGGGGGGGGGGATTAATGGGGAAAATAATTTCCCATTATTGTCTATGGTGCAGGAAGGTACATGCCAGGTCTACTCCCTAAGATATATGAGAGGATCTTTGATACTAGCATGTCAGCCGAATCATGTCCAAGCTGTGACACCCGTGTTTATTCCCCATTCATTTCTCTGTGGGCCAAAAACAAACATTTTTAGAATATAAAATTTGTCTTCTAAAAATAATCTTACATGTAACTAGCTTCTTCTGTAGCTGAATCTCAAATGATGCTGGGGATATATAGCGCATTACATATGTTTGACACAGTCACACACTATGAAGTGAGCATATATAGTGAATAGGTCTAACTTAAGGGGGAGGGGGGACAGATTTTAAGAAATGTTAAAGTGATTGAAATATGAAAAGAAAGGAAACACTAATGGTGAAAGAATCGAAATGATTTAAAAATGTTATGAAACCTCATTTATTTGGTTTGCTTGAGAAAGCAATACATTATCAGGTTCTGTAGTTAATATGATCTGAGCATATTACTAGCGCTAATGTTCTCGCTGTGTGTGGCTGAATAAAAATAATAGTCTCATTAATATTCAAATAGTAAATGTTTTAAATAATTAAAATTCAAAGGAACTTGACTGTCCTTTCATGTTCCTGTTCAACAAACCATGTGTGTTTTTTAGATCTTGGTGGGGTCCAAAGCGTCCCCACGAGGATAGGAATATCTGAGGAAAACGGCAAAATAACTATTTAAGAAATAAGAGGTAAAAGAGCCGCAAGGTTTGGTTTTGCTTCGAGATTAAGAGTATTGTTTGGTCTTGGTGGAGCAAAGCGTTATTCGTGGCATTAATAATTATGTCGATGGAAAATCCGAACAAAGGAAGTAAGACAAACGTACGTGTGTGTATGTGTTGCAGGGGCTGTGATTTGACCCTTCTGAGGCCGCTCTGGCAGCTCTTTTCCACCATGGAGGGTGGCGTGAATCAGGATCCCACCTGCATTACTGTCCTGTTGCCTCTTCATCGAGCCCTCACTGAACTCTTCTTCATTGCTGAGACCAAAGCCTTGGTGAGACTTTCCCCTCCTCCTCTCTCACACACACACACACACACACACACACACACAGCACAAAAGTCCACTTCAAATCATGCGAGTTTGCATGTATCACATTACTCAGTGTATACAGTAAGTGTTAGTTCTAGGAGTAGTGCTGAACACACACACAGTGTTTATTCTGTCCACCTGCTCACCTGACCAGAGAACCGTGTGTGTGTGTTTGAAAGAGTAAGAGTGGAATGAAGAAAAGAACTCCATTAGAGGGCAGTAGCACATCTTGATGACTTTTAGAGTAAACCAAGTGCTCGTTACACACTTATGTTTACATCAGCCATAACATTAAATCCACCTGCCTAATATTGTGCAGGACCCCCTTGTGCTGCCAAAACAGCTCTGACTTGTTGAGACATGGACTCCACAAGACCTCTGAAGGTGTGCTGTGGTGTCTGGCACCAATACGTTAGCTGCAGATCCTTTAAGTCAATTGTGTAAATTGTGAGGTGGGGCCTCTATGGATCAGACATGTTTGTCCAGTACATCCCACAGATGCTCGATCAGATTGGGATCTGGGGAATTCGGAGTCCAAGTCAACACCTTGAACTCTCATGTTCCTCAAATCATTCCTGAACAATTATTGCACGGTGGCAGGGCGCATTATCCTGCTGATTCTGACCATGAATGCCAGGACTCAAGGTTTCCCAGCCGCCTAGAACATCACACTTCCTCCGCCGACTTGCCTTCCCATATTGCATCCTGGTGCCATCTCTTTCCCAGGTAAGTGACGCACACGGCCGTCCACATGATGGAAAAGAGAGCGTGATTCATCCGACCACCTTCTTCCACTACTCCACTACTTCTGATGCTCATTTGCCTATTGTAGGCACTTTCGGTGGTGTATAGTGTCGGGTACTAACTGTGGTGGACACTTTTGGTAGGTAGTATCTACTGCATACTGGGAACATCCCACAAGACCTGCTGTTTTGGAGATACTCTGACCCGGTCATCTAACCTTCACAATTTGGCACTTGTCACAGTCGCTCAGATCCTTACACTTGCCCATTTTTCCTGCCTCCAACACGTCAACATCGAGAACTGACTGTTCACCTGCTGACTAATAAATATATCCCACCCCTCGACAGGTGCCAGAGTATAATGAGATTATAAATGCTATTCACTTCACCTGTCAGTGGGTTTTTATGTTATGGCTGATCAGTGTATATACAATAGACATCTAACACACACACACACACACACACACACACACACACACTCACTGCCCTGGAATGCACACTCTTTTTCATACTTTTAATCTGTGTGCAATTTAAGATCTTTTTTTTTTTTAATAAATAAATAAATAAAAAAGACAGAAAATCCCCTTGAAGAACCTCTTCTGAACTTAGCAGTGACTTAGCCTTTTAGCTATGACGAGTTTTGTTGGGATGAGAACTGTACGCTTGGCTCGGATTTTGCTTAGGAAAATTTATTATGGTTCAAATACAAAAAAGAAAATGTCCTTTAGAGATAAATCAGAGCTGAGAAAACTCTTCGCATGCTAATATTGCTAGTCACAGGTAATGTTAATTCAAGTTAAGTTTTTAAAGGGGTTTCCTGTCTTTCCTTTTTTCTTTTTCTTTTTTAAGCAGAACTATTAGTCAATAAGAGGTGAAGTACGTGTGACGTTTTTGCTTGCCACATGTATTCGTATCAGAAGTCGGTTACATAACCATTGCTGGAGAGAGTAAAAAAAAAAAAAAGTGACACACAGTTGTCAAGATATTAGTGCGAAACCAGACATCACAGGAATTCAAATAATGTTGAGTTATTAGCAGCCCACACAACCTTAGATTGTCTTTGGTGACTCACTTTTTTAAAAAGGTACCATTATTTATTTAATTTATATTAAATTTAGAGTATGAATGTAAAAATATTACACTCTTAACCATAAATGTGAAGTGTCAGTACTACAGTCACGAAATAACAGACCTGACATGTTTCAAAATAGTTCACTGTTTATTTAGTAAAGGAATACAATTAAACACATTGTCCTTAAGCTGCTACTTAAAATTAGTGATTTCATTTGCAGTGCTGTTTCATCTTCAGAATCAGACAGGCTTGTATGGTGGATACGGAAAAAATGAATAATGAAGTTTTCTGTAAGGAGACGGTTATTTAACGTTTACGGAAGGAGTCTCCAGTACCAGCGCAGAAAAATCTTCAGGATGGAGAACATTATGCGTTCCGGGTTCTCAGTAATGACAAATCCCCATGAGCCGCCCCCCCTTTTGTTTCTCTTTTGAGAAATTACTTGGGTCGTGTCCCACAATTTAAACACCTCTGTTCTCCAACATGTAGCTATTAGGGATGGGCGACATCTTATCGTTTGTGATCTACAGTACAAATTCTCCTCACAATAAGAGTGAATCTTCCCACGATAATAAAGATAAATCCTAGTTAATGACGTTTTTCTGTGAGCAATGGTCTACGACCCAGTCACAGCTCACGTGCACAGCGAAAATAAGTATGGTGGAAGGTGGACGTGAAGCAGAGGAGGAGTTTATCGATAAACGAGAAGCGACCTCTACAATCTGGAACTGGTTTAGTTACAGAAAATCTGTTTTATTTTTAGATCAGTGTTTGTGTTTCTGAGGCTCTTAGGATCACAGCTATCACTTGTAGCCAAAAACAATAGTGCATGGTACTATATTTATATCACTGATGTAGTTATCGCAATAAATACCAGAAAATATCATGATAGTTTTAAGTCCATATCGCCCATCACTTGTAGCTATTAACAGTATAAACGGTATTGCGTCGTTCACTAATAAATAAAAAATCGCAGGCATCTGCAGATCAGTGTGGTACAAGAAAGTAATCAGCTACAGGGTTGTAACCATCTCCGCTTCAAGTTTTACCTCATCATACCACCTGGTCGGTGATTACCAGCATGTCCCGTCATGTTTTTATCTTTACATATTACACCCATTCTTCGATTTTTAAAGGACACTCCATAAAGGAGGACACACCATTGTTGGAGAATTTGATGGTACGATTATGAGGAGTCGTTCATTCGGGCATCAGTTTGGAAATGACAGTTTGGATTTTACCTGAGGCAAAGGCTGAGATGTAGCTTGTGCTGTTTAGATTATGAGCCTAGACTGGATAAATATTGCATTTGTATTGTTTCTAGCCAGACGTTTTGCTTGTGGCATGCAGCAGAAATTGAAAGCAGTAAAAAATGCTACGTGCGCTTCACATGTCTGGGCTAAAGGAGAAGAAGAAGAAGCCTGAAGAAACTGGCTCAGCAATGATATGGGGTGTCTGGAGCAGGGAGAGTTAAGGGCCTAGCTCAAGGGCCCAACAGTGGCAGCTTGGTGGTGCTGGGGCTTGAACCCCTGACCTTCTGATCAGTAACCCAGAGCCTTAACCGTGGTACGTTGATTAACATGGGAAGGTATTGGAAGCATCTGGTGTTTTTGTGTTTGGCAGCCATTTTATTATTATAAAAGCGCTGTGACCAGCAGAACATGGTTCATTGGTCACTGGCTTCCGAACCGTGCTGTTTTCAATCAGGTTTATTAGTGAACTGGTTCAGCATTTCTACTCCATGTATGCCTGTACGCTGCAGGTTGTCTTTTGTATTTGTCCTTAAAGATGCATCACGATCAGTGATGCCGTTTTCCCATACAGCATATACAGCAAGTACAGCTCACTCAGGCTCTGTGTAACTCCATGCTGTTTTACCGTTAACTGTGTAGATAGAACGAAGCTCATTTACTGCCAAAAAACACGATCACTTAGCAACGTTCCACAAAAGTTCATCATGAGGAAAGGTTCAGGGAACGGTGCACTTTCTTACCGTAGATGGCATTAAGACCGGAGCGGTTTAAACAGAGACGGAACGGAGTCTGGCTTGAATCAGGACAATGTCTCCTGCAGGACATTTTTCTGCCCCAATCCCGCTTTTAGTCTCTCTTTATAAACACTGCAAGCTTCTTATCTATCTCCGAGCTAGCTGGTCTGTCTGCAAGTCCTCCACATCATAGCCAGTGAATGTTGGAAAATCAATTTGTCGGTGTACAAATAGATGAAATGCCAGCCCCGGCACAAGATAAGGGATGACTTTGGTGCCATCATTGATCATGTTGTTTATTGCATTAGATGATTTAAGTCGATGTTATCCCGGTGATCTGCACATTTATGTTTTCCAGGATTCTGTGCTGAAATCTAAACAGTCTGTACACTGTATAATTACATATCTGACGTTATTGGAGATTGAAGTTTTGTGGAGTATTAGCTGACACATGACTGCCCTGTTTTTTTTGTTGTTGTTTTTCTCCCTTCAGGAGCAGGGCATACTTCAGGAGTATCTGCTCGCTCTCACAACCAACGAACAACTCATAACACGCACAACTCAGGTAAGACGACCTTCCTCCCCTCGAGTCTGCGTTATGAAGTGTGTAAACCTCCTATACAGGAAGGAGACAACATGAATACCACACCGTACGTCCTGTGCTGTTTAAAAATAAATACAAATAAAAAAAACTTCTTTGTGAATAAAGGACTGACGATAAATGACGCAACCGAGTCTGATTTTTATCGATGTTTAACCAGTTTGTAATTACTTTATAATGTGTGTGTGTGTGTGTGTGTGTGTGCAGTTCCAGCTGTTGAAAAGTGCGCCAGGACATTTTCATTTAATAAATAATGTAATGTTCGTGTTTGTTTTCTTTTCGATCAATATTTTGTCATGTTGTCAAGGGGCGGCTCTGGAACGCGAGCGAAGGAAACGAGGAGGCGCGGTCTTTAGTAACGGAGAGATTTGCCCTGGATTATTTACAAACGGTAGCAAACGTTCAAAAGGGCCGATTTGCTAGTCATGACATTACCTGAAAGGAATCTGTTTTCATTCAAGAACATCGTAACAGCTGAGTTAAGCAGTGAATCATGGTCGCACTGTTGGCTTGTAAAAAAACAAAAAAAACAAGAGCTTCTTGTTTGTCTAATCATCTTCTAGCAACGTTTAATGTTATATTAATGAGAAATTCAACGTAGAAGTAGTGGAGACAGCAAACGTTTAACTCGGAAGTTCCAGAATGCAGTGCAGCTATATGCACTGCATTCGGTGGCACCGAGTTACAGCTCGGCTAGTTCATGATCTATGCCATGAAAGGTGAAGCTTAGACCTGATCTGTCTGAGCAAAGTGTACAGATGAGGAAGTGAGAGCTGAACAGATTAAAGGACTAAAGTGCTGCTGCATCTGCTGCAAAATGTTAATTCTGAAAAAAATAATAGGGATCATGAAAAGTGATAAAATTACTACCCTGTTTCACATAACAGATGTTTTCATATAGTCCACAAGACACTATAATTGAATTTACACAAATGAACCAGTTAAAAACAGTTTACACACACTGGATTCTGAATACTGTGTGTCATTACCTGGATGATGTGATAGTTGTTCATGAGTCCCTTGTTTGTCCTGAACATTTAAACTGCCCAGTGTTCTTCAGAAAAATCCTCCAGGTCCTGCAAATTCTTTGCTTTTCAGGAATCTTCTGCATATTCGACCCCTTTCCAACAGCGACCATATGCTGTTGAGACCCATCTTTTTACACTGAGGACAACTGAGGGACTCGCACACAGCTATTACAAAAGGTGCAAACATTCACTGATGATCAAGAAGCCAACACTGCATTTAAAACCGGGGGTGTAAACTTTTAAACAGGATTATTGGCATGAACTATTTTGTTAAAAGATCTTTTTTAGTACTGCCCCTTAGAAGCTACATATGATATTTACATATCTTCCAGAAGACGACAAAATAATTTTCACCGATCATCCTGTTCAAAAGTGTACACCCCCCTGTTTCTTAATGTGTCTTGTTGTCGTTTTGAGCATCAGTGAATGTTTGCACCTCAAACATCTCAAACATCTCAAATGGATCTCAAACATCATATATTTTTGTTGGAAAGGGGTCAAATATGCAGAAGTTGTTGGAAAAGCAAAGATTGTGCAGGTCCTGGAGGATTTTGTGGGCAGTTTAACTGCTCAGGACAAACAAGGGACTCATGAACAACTATCACATCATCCAGGTAACGACACACAGTATTAAGATTCGAGCATGTGTAAACTTTTTTTTTTAACTGGTTCATTTGTATAATTTAGTTATTATTGTGTCTTGTGGACTATATGTAAACATCATGTGAAATAACATATGTAGGGCAGAACTAAATAAAAAATGAAATGCAATTTATATGATCCCTATTATTATTATTATTATTATTAGTAGTAGTAGTAGTAGTAACAACAACATTAATAATAATCAATTGTATATATTTTTAATTATTAACATTTTGCAGTTTCTGCAAGGGGTATGTAAATTTCTGACCTCAGATGTAAATCATGGACGTCATTTGGGATTAGCAAGATTAAAATGCACGTTGTTCAGGGTGGAGTTCTCCTTTAAATAGACACTTTGCAGATGAACATGTTAGAAATGTGTTGATGTTTTAACATTTTAAACATTTTTAAAGCAGTGTTTTTAAAAGAAAAAAAGGAAACACATAGCCCGGAGCGTTCGTGACCGCATTTGCCATGTCTATTAACGAATGTTGACACGTGATATATTGTATGATAAGGATTGAACAGATCATCTTTACGCACGTGATCTTGTTTACATACGCCTTTGAAAGACCGCTATAGTGTGCAACATATCATGAAAGCTTAATGAGACTGTTCCACCTATATTTTGTTTTCTCTTTGCCAGTATTCGTTGCCGTAATGGTCCTCCAGTGCTTCTGGTTTGAGTTTAATATGAGTCATTCCTGAATCGTGCACTTGGTATCGGAAGGTTGTCTAGAAACGGAGATTATCTTGAAGATGTTCATATAAAATTGAATCTTGCCTTTGGTTAGACGTTTTCAGCGGACCGTAAATTCAGAACTGCCGCTGGAGAAAGAAAGAGACAAAGGAAAAAACGGATTGACAATGAGACAGGAAGGCGATGAAGCTTTTAAGCACATCATGATAAATGGGAACAGTGGTCAGCCTTCAAAGGATGGTTACGCTTATTGTGAAACTAAAAAGGACACAAAATGTTTAGAGTTGTTATCAGGAGCACTAGGGGGAACAACCCCCCCATTCTATAGAATAGAACGGTAAAAACACTGCCTCTGCTTGATTTCACACGAAGCCTACCTTAGTGTCTATGCATTATGATGTATTGTGTAGCATGAATACAAACTCACACATTTATGCAGTTATTTACTCAGCCAATCATGTGACAGCAGCTCAATGCAAAAAATCATGCAGATACAGGTCAAGAGCTTCAGTTAATATTCACATCAAACATATGAATGGGGACAAAATCTGTGATTTGTGAAATTAACCATTTTGCTGTCATGTGATTGGATGATGATGATGATGATGATTTGCATAAAAATGGCCAACTTTAATTTTTACACAGTCTCCATTTTTTCCAGAGGTGCGATCGTCAACAATTTAGCAAAGCCAGTTCACTGAATGGGAAATGAGACCAGATGTGAAAAACGGGATTTGTTTCCAGCAGTGGTCACTTTCACTTCACACAGGTTTTAGGTGAACCATGACCTCGGAATACACGGGCCTTGGTTTTTTGGAGCCAATAGAAAACAAGGGCCGTGAACTTTTTGGTCAGGGAACCAAATGGAGGAACTGTTTAGTGTTAAGGAGCAGAAATTATACTTGTGGTTTTCTTACTCCTGCTTGGCTCACATTTGGTGAAAGAAAAACAAAACGAAAGATATGCTAGCTCATAGCTCATGGCACAACAGTAGTGCGTTTGCTCTGCCATGACGCCTTTAAATCCAGACTGTGCAACAACCATCTGGGGCCAGGAGACAAGGGAGCTAAGTCGGTTGTGTTCTCTGGGTGAGACAGAGACTCTCGCTCTTGCTCACTCTCTCTCGCTCGTGTTCATGTATGCAGAAGAGGGCAAACAGCAGATAACTCTTTCCTCTAAGAGGGTTACGCTGCCATGTGTTGCAGTATGAGCAGAAGTACACAAAGATGTGGTTGGCTGGCTTCACATGTCTGAGGAAGCACTTGCTAGCCTTTACTCTCACCAGCTCGTAGCTGTCGTATGATCGCGGAGAGCTGGCTGGGAATTGGAAGGTGACCAATTTGAGGTCACCTAATTTACTAAATAATTTGTTAGTCGCTAATGCTGCGTTCAACTTGACATTGAGTCGGGAAGTCAGAACTCTAAATTACGGCAATTTACGACCTCCATTGGTTCAAGCTACAAAGCAGGGCAGGGGGGTACAATTGATTGCGTCATGTTCATATTTTATTAACAACAAGCTAGCTAACTGGCGAGCGATAAGGCGTTTTCTTAGTCAGAGGTTGAACGTTCTGAGTTACGAGTTAAACGAGGCATAACTTTACCTATATTACACATACACTACTGTAGGTAGGACTGCAGAGTGGACATACATTATGTTTTGATGGTTAAAGTTCTTTTGTTTTATATCTTGATGAGGTCTTAATGGGACAGTTTTTACCTTGTGGGGACATTCGGCTGGTCCTTTCAATGAGAACTGCAGATTTTATTTCATAACATAACTAAACGAGCCAAACAGTTAAGTTTAGGAGTAGATTTCGGTGTAGGCACCGCATTCATCAGCTGCATTTAATAATTGTCAGTGGACGGTCCTTACAAGTATAGTAAGACAAACCGGTGTGGGTTGTGGTTATGCTTTTAGTAATTATCCTGCATGGATGTAATCAGAAGAGGTGGGAAGATGGCCGTGTTGTGTTGTGTTGTGTGTGCACACGGTGTAGGCTGCTTAAATGCGCTGAAGTGCATCGGTCCATATCCACAGCGCGCTCTTACGTTAGTTTTGGCTCTGGAAATTTTTTTTTTTAACATTTATTTATTTATTTTGTCAGGCGTATTTATTCCTACGCCAAACAAAAAAATTTTGAAGTGCACATTTACAACAAAACAGAAACAGTCATTTGTGTGACTGCCATTGATTACTGTGTAGGTGTTCTCAGGACCACAAGTGTGTAAAGCAGTCTGCTGAATTCCCTGCAATACTTTTACTTCATCATCCCTCTGGCTGCTGTTCTCATCTTCATTCTGTTTCTTTTATCTCCCTTTTCTCTCTCATTTTTTTATTGCGCAGGCCCTGAAGAACATCGCCGCCATCAGCCTGGCCATCAATTACCCTAATAAATCCACCAGACTGCTGAATGTTTCTCCCTGAAGCGGGGAAAGTCAGGGCTGTCAGCGTAGTGTGTGTCCTCCATCGCTGTCTTAAAGCAGGCAGCTGAAGCAAGGTGTACCAGGAAATCTCTCTCTCTCTCTCTCTCTCTCTCTCTCTCTCTCTCTCTCTCTCTCACTCTCTCTCACTCTCTCTCTTTCTCTTACACACTCTCTCTCTCTCTCTCTCTCTCTCTCACACACACACACACACACGCATATGCAGTGTCTTCCAGAATCCGGAACCCTCTTTAATCAAAAAGGAACACGGCGAGAAGAGTTCTCCTTTATCTTTAATGTCCTTTTAGTCGAGGACATCAGAATTAGCAACACTGATTTGAAAGCGCTTCGGACAAGCCAAAGGAGTTCCCAAGAACTTAAGAGCACCCCCCCACCCCCACGCACACACACATTTGAAGCCACTCCAGCGCTGAAAACAGGGCAGCAGTGCCGCGTGCCAAATTCGCTCTTCCCTCCTTTTATTTATGCCCATCTTTTTCAAGCGCACCTCGGGCGAGACAATCGATCATACTGAAAGCAGGTCATCTCTCGCCGCTTTGGCCCTAAAAATACAAGCAGGCCACGCAGCCTCATCCGTCAGAGCGGCCCGAGACTTCAGCCCAAGCAGCGCTAGCCTCAGAGTCACGCCGCAGAGAGACGCCCGAACATTTTCTTCTCAGCTTTACAAAAATGACTGTAACAAAACACAGCTTGTGTTTTTTTTTTGTTGTTGTTTTTTATTATTATTACTATTATTATTTGAATGTTCACATCACATGTATACTATTATATATCCATCACTTGAAAACACTCATTGTTTTACATGAACCCGCGCCTGGGATGTTGGTTTGATGTGCCATATGCGCCTGCAGCCTTGAAGCGGTCAGTACACTGATGGGTTTAGAATAAGGAACCGCTCCGGACCCGAGAATAAAATCATCATTTTGCTTAGATTTTCTTCCTGGTTTGAACAACTAAATGAACAAGATTAAGGGAATTGTTGTTGTTTTTGTTAAACTTATAGAGTGACGTGGTGGTGGGAAGGTTTACAGGTTTGTTTTTGGTGGGGTTTTTTTGTCATTGCATAGGAAATAAACAATCAGATGCGTGATTAAAATCATTCTTGATTTTAATTTATTTTAGTGGGTGTAAACTAGAAAAAAAAAATCTAAAGTTGTTGACGCCAAAGAAACTTCTCGCCTGAAAGAGAAAAAAAAATGTAGTCATCTTTAAAGAATGAGGAACGTTCCAGAAGCTGGTGCGGGTTTCTAACAGAATATTGGAATGAAAAGATAATAGATATTGAGGTATTTTTGCATTTCTGACTGAAGATTGGTTAAAGATATTAATAGGACTGGCGTTGAGGTTAAACACAGACCCTTTAGTCTTCAGTAATTTTGTTTACAAAAGTACATACAGAGCATTAGCCGCTTTCGGTGCCTGAACTCCACTTTCAAGATGGCTGCCAAGTAGACTTCCGGTCTCTCCAAGCCTCAGATCTGGATAAATTTATGTGCCTATGTTCGAAATGAAGCAATCTTTATTTGTCATGTCATTGTATGAGACCTTCATCCTTATATTTTTTAAAATGAGACTTCTATGCCTTTAATTTGAGGTATCTCCTTTTTTTTTTTTTTTTTTCTTCATGAATGTCATCTTTTTTTTTTTTTTTTTTGTATTTGGTTCATCCATTACTTGGTTGATGTTTCATGTGAATTAAAATCGACATGAATGTAAATAGTTCTGTATTATAATGGTAATTGCACATATAGGGAAAAAAATATTTCATATCAACTCACTCCCCGTACTAAATCCAAATGATTTAATATATTGTTCTGGGTCAAAGATATAACTCTTGATTTTGTATGTCATGGCACTTGGGACAAAAATTGAGTTTTTAATTAAAATGCCGTTGATGCTCCATGGATTTCTGTTTTTCTTTTCCTTTTCTTTCATTAAAATGAAATAATAAGTATATAGTAGGGATGCATCGATACTATATATAATATATATTTCAGATTGTGTACTTTTTTTTTTTTCCCTTTTGTGTTTTTTTTTGGTATACTTTGATACAGATACTGCAATGAATTACCTTCTTAATATCAATCAGAGCGTTTTGTTTAGCTCTTTTTATGTAGCAGAATCTTGAATAGAGAGCAGGTGTCTTTAAACCAGAGTACGCAGAGCATTAGCAAAAGTTTACCTTTGAGGGTAGACCTGAAGTGTGTATGTCTCAGGCTACGTCCACGTTAATCCGGATACATCAGTAAACGGCATTTTCATTTTAAAATGCTATTCATCTACACTGCCGTCTTCGAATGTTTTCCAAAAATTGCTTGTGCACACTGAAACTCCTGAAAACGCTCATGTCTCTATACTGCGCATGTTCAAAAACCTAAGAAGCTCTGTTCTGCGTCATTTGTTTAAAAATGCAATCTGAATGTTGTACAAACGGTCATTAATCTGTAACAATGCTATCAAACTGGATAGCAGGCACAGCAACTGCAGTACAACACCACCATCTTGTTTGTTTTGAGCTGAATAGGTCACATGACTAAAAATATATATGTTGTTTTGGTTCTTTTTGTTTAATTTTCTCAGTCCACACTACAATGTGAAAATGGCGTTTTCAAATTTATCCACTTTGGAGAGTGTTTTTCAAAAAGCTCAGTTTTTGCTGGACAAAAACACTGCCTCAGTATGGACAGAAGGCCAAAACATAGAGAAATGATCCGGACTGACGTGGACATAGCCTCAGTGCGTTTTCAAATTCATCCAGATTAACGTGGACATAGCGCCGGTATTCAATGCCTGCAGAATTTAATTGCGCTCTCTCACGTATCCCAGGTTCTCTGCATACCTTTTTCACTGTTCCACATTCTCAAATACTTGTGTATGTATATGTGATATATGTATGTATGTATATTATATGTATGTATAATATATATGTATATTATATTTTATATATATATATATATATATATATATATATATATATATATATATATATATATATATATATATATATATATATATATATATATATATAAATATGCACACATTTCGAGGTCCCTTGCATCAAATTTTAATGACTATTCTGCTCTGTGTGCTCACGTCGGCCGCCATTGCAATCTCTGTTAATGGTACTGCTTGTACACCCTGAGAATTTTCTTGTGTTGTTGGAGGATGCTGTAGTGACTGTTTGTAGGCCGCTGTGCTTCGATTGTTAATCAGGAAATGATACCTCCAGATCATGGTCATTCCATGTCACGTTGCTTAGAATGGCATTGTATGATGATGAGTAAATGAGCCAGACCGATATCTGACACCAGTGTCAGTATTGATGCATCCCTATTATTTTGTGTCAGAGATGACTGGTACTATACTGAGGGTTTTCTTTTTTGTTTTTTTTTGTTTTTTTCCCTCCTGTCTCAGTTTTTCCTTTATGTCTCACTGATGTGTGTGTTCAAGTTAAGCAAACATCATGTTCCACCCTTTAAAACAACATCTCATATCCACTGCAAATAATGATCTATGTGACCATTTGTACCCTCCTAGAATGTAAACCATCTGTTGCTTTTTACTATTGTTGTCTGAGTCCTATAGTATTACATGTCACTTGTTTTTCTTTTTTTGCTCTCTCTCTCTCTCTCTCTTTCTCTCGCATATCCTGGAGGTTCGCACACCCACACTCTTGCTGAATTAAACGCATTCTTCATCACCTGAATGAATGTGTGCATCATTACTTCAGCTGATCTCATTCTTTCTTTCCACGTCTGTTTTTCTTTCTCTCTCTCTCTCTCTCACTCTCACTCTCTCTCTCTCTCTCTCACTACTAGTCTCCCACTCGTTTCTCCCTCCCACTATCTCTCCATCCATGCATAGAGGGGGAACGGGGGACACGTTCTAGCCCAGGCGGTTGATGATGATGATGATGATGTTTTGGAGTGATAAAATTTGTGGGGGAATATATTGGATAAGATGGTGATGATTCAGTGCAGTACTGCACTCAAACAGCCCCCACTTCTCTGAGTCAGCCCCTCTCTCTCTCTCTCTCTCTCTTTTTTTTCTCCCCTCTTCCTTGATCACTTCATCCTCCTCTCTCTCTCTGTCCATCTATCTGTGTTGGCCACTCTGAGAATTTGAGAATACAGTGGGTTGAAGATGGTGAATGTCACCAGAAGGGAATCTACGGTGGTGGGTTGAATGAATTCTAAATAACCTATGACACTCTTGACGGTGTAAAGCTTGCTCGCAGCACCAACCCAGGAATGGAGGAGGAATGCAAATGTTTTAGAATGATTCAGCTTTGAACATGATTCGTCCTCCTTTTTTTTTTTTCTTTTCTTTTTTTGAGTTGTTCAGGCATGCAAGATTGGTTTTGAAACACCACCAAACTACCTTGTACCTACACTTACCAATTAAATCAGATACATTTTCCCTGTAGGTGCCTTGATATACTATTACTGCCTGTAGCCCACGTTGCTATTTATACTGTATACCGGCCATGACCATCGGACCACCACTGAGCATACGTATAGTTTGGGTGAATTTTATGCACTAGCCAATCCTAATGGCTTCATGGTCCAGCCATTGACCTCCATATATAATTTAAACATCATGTATTTACTCTGGTTGGTTTTTTTCCCCCTTGTTGGTGCACCTTGTTGAGCTTTTTTCTTTAGTCTTTTATTTATTTTTATTTATATATATATATATATATATATATATATATATATATATATATATATATATATATATATATATATATATATGTATATATATGTGTGTGTGTATATATATGTATGTATGTATATGTATGTATATATGTATATATAATATATATAGTGTGTGTGTATATGTATGTATGAGAGAGAGATCGAGATATCTACATATCTATCTATCCTTTGTCCCTTTCCACTAATGAATGAGGGAAAGGGATGCTACTATCAACACATGGGCTACATTGAGGTTTTTGTGGCCTGCAGTATATGGTAGGATTACCCTAGTGGCAACGTACACTGATAAACCTTATAAACTTTCTACAAAGGTCTATTTAGCTGCTTTGTTTTCTAGAGCATGGAATTGTCCATTAGAGTCAAGTCAGGGTGCATAAGATTATGGTATAATAATGAAGACATTTCATCACTCCTCATGAGGAACATGCTTGGTCAGTTAATACTACTTGGATATACTGTTTTAACATTGAAATATCTGAATGAGGAACATCCTAAGCATTGAAAGATGCTACAACCGAAGCATTCTCTTTAAAAGAGAGAGGATTTAGAGTGGCTGTGGTCAGTATACAAACCGAGAAAGATGTTACTTTATCACATTGGAGTCAATTAAAGTAGCAGTTCAACGTTTCTAGACTTGAGTAATCATATGATACCTTTTTTTTTTTTAACTGCGATTTGGAATAGTGCCATGAAATTAGATCTGGCTAATTTCTTCCAATTAGAGTGGTGCTTAAAAGTTTGTGAACCTTTGACAATTTTCTATATTTCCGCATAAATATGACTTAAAACATTAGCATCCTGAAAGGTGATAAAGAGAACCCAATTAAACAAATGAGACAAAAAAAATATTATACTTGGTCATTTATTTATTGAGGGAAACGATTTAATACTACATTTCATAACTTTGACTTGACCATTCCACAAATATTAACTTCTCCTCTTTACCCATTTGTTGGTGGAATGGCTTGTGTCCTTACGTTCATTGTCTGGCTGCATGGCCCACTTTCTCTTGAGATTCAGTTCACTGACATTTTCCTTTAGCATTTTCTGGTATAATTCAGAATTCATTGTTCCATCAATGACACTGAAGTAGCCGTCCTGACCCAGATGCAGCAAAACAGGCCCAAACCATGATACTACCTACCACCATGTTTCACAGATGAGATAAGCTTCTTATCCTGGGCTGCAGTGTTTTCCCTTCTCCAAACATAATGTTTCTCATTTAAACCAAAAAGATCTATTTTGCACTCCTCTATGCACAAAAACATTTTTCCAATAGCCTTCTGACTTTTTAGAGGACTATTACACGTCTTGCTCTTGGAGTGATCTTTGTTGGTCTACCACTCCTGGGGAGGTTAACAGTGGTCTTAAATCTCCTCCTTTTCTATCTGAATCTGTCTAACTGTGGATTGGTAGAGTCCAAACTATTTAGAGATGGTTTTGTAACCTTTTCCACCCGGAGCATCAACAACTCTTTTTCTGAGGTCCTCCGAAATCTCCTTTGTTCATTCTATCATACACTTCCACAAAGTTGTGAAGATCAGATTTTGATAGATCTCTGTTCTCCTACTTAAAACAGCTGACTTTAATTTCACCTTCATGTTAACTGCTAATCCTAGAGGTTCACACACTTTTGCCACACGCAGATATATAATATTGGATCATTTTCCTCAATAAAGAAATGGCCAAGTATATGTTTGTCTTCTTTCTTTAATTGGGTTCACTTTGACCACTTTTAGGAATTGTGTGAAAATCTGATGGTTTTACGTCATATTTATGCAGATAAATAGAAAGTTCCAAAGGGTTCACTAACTTTCAAGCACCACTGTAGGTTTATGCTTACTGTTTTGGCCCAGAAATAAGTTGTAAGTTAAGTTGTAGCCTATTTTTTTTTCCTCCTTTCAAAAAACCTCCTCACAAGGTATATGTAATGTGGTTTTAAGAGGGAGTTAAAAAGTGATTTCTTTGCGATCTGATATTAGTTGCGTGTTCTCACCATGCTTCTGGGTTTTTTCCAGGTACTCCAGTTTCCTCCTCAAGTCCAAAAACATGCAATGTAGGCTGATTGCCATTTCAAAATTGTCCACAGTATGTGTGTGGTTGTGCCATGCGGTTGGCACACCATCCAGGGTCACCCCTGCCCTGTGCCCCGAGTTCCTTAGGATAGGCTCCAGGCTCCCCTACGACCCTGTGCAGGATAAACGGTACAGAAAATTGATGGATGGAAAATGAACTGCAGAGATGCACAATTTATTTTTCGGTTGGTATGAAGGGATTTTTCAAATATTTTATTACAATTTACCTCATAGGCAGTACGGGCAGGGCTTTGAAAAAAATTACAAATGGCTCCTTTAATGATAAGCCTCCATTTTGTTTCAAGAGGCAAGTGGGATTTCATTTTAGGCTTTTTCTGGTTTTCAGGTTGTGCACATGCACTGTAGAAATTTAAAATGATACTTTCAGTACTGTTACCTCTCTCTCTCTCTCTCTCTCTCTCTCTCTCTCTCTTTCTCTCTCTTTCTGTTTGTCACAAGTAAAGCGAAGGTCTCGATCGCTATGCTGCACCCCTCCCTCGAGTGAGATGAAAATGAAACTCTGCGGTTATATCATTTGTCCTTCGAGAGAGTTAAAAAGAGGTTATTGGAGCATCTCTCTTCAGCAGGTGCACTTTCACAGCACAAACTCTTCGTTTTCTTTTCTTAATTTGTTTCACACACACAACAAAGGTGAAAGTTACCTCAGAAAATTTGGCATCACTTTGCACATCCCCCGCTTCCCACACAAACTAACCAGCTCTACACTCTCTCTCTCTCTGAACAAACTTTTATACACTTTCTTTCCTTCCACTAAGTACACAAACTCTAAAACAGTATAATCTGACAGAAGGTATGATGAATGCAAACAAACAGTGCCTAATAGTCCGTGGCACGTCCATATACATGCTGGATTTATATGTTTTTTCTTATTTCAGTGCCTCTCCTCATTATCACAGATGAGAACACGTTTTCTGTTGATAGAAATATCCAGACAGAAAGCACAATGGCTGCCTACTTGACATGTACACTTCTGCACCGTATATGTAGTGTACTATACATGAAATCTGGATTCATCATAATAATGAGACCTACTTCCTGCCTCCCGCCTGAGATGATCAGGGCGGAGCGTGTCATTTCCTGTGAGGCATGCTTGATAATTGACTCATTTAAATAAGCCATGAGAGTTCTGTTAGACCTTTCAACCCAGATTTTGCGACATGGCCGAGGGATGTCTGATTGCAGTACGTGAGTCACTCGAGGCCGATTCATCTTCTCGTTTTAATCTCAGTTGATCCTCCACTCATAATTGGTTTAGTATTTAAAGAGATTTATGGGATAATGAAAACGTTGCATTGACATCCTTACAAATTAAGAGTTACAAAGAGTCTCAGGAGCACTGAAACAAACAGGGCTGACCCAGTGCAGTTCCCACTCTCCGCTGAACCTAGAAGTCAAGAGAGACACAAACAAAACATTATCATGCTATTATTTCAGCTTCCATTACTCTAATATTGACTGGTATGTCACAAATGCTTCCACTGGAACCAAGGAAATAAGAGACAGTAGGGCAATTCCAACTGTTCTGAGGCTTTGAAACTCAAAGATTTATTTTCTTTCAAAATATGGTTCCTGTTCAGTGATCCATTATACCCAGGTGCTATTATACTGACTGCCTAGATGGTAATTCTATTCCAAACCAATAACACTCACAGGTGACTATCACTAATAAGGGAATGTAATACCTTTAACGACAGCAGATATAAATCTCAATAAAGGTTTTTAATAAGAATCGTTTTAATTGCCGTCAGCAGACAGCTTGTGAGACTGTAAATTACTATCTCTCCCGTCAATCAGAACAACATTATCCAATAGCGGGCATCTGTGAGCTCATGAAGAGGGCAGTTAGTGAAAGTGTTTTGAAACTGTCCTGTGATCTATTGTAGATCTATTGAGCAGCATTTCGAGGTGTCTGACTTCACGTGTCTCAGAGGAAGTGTGCTTTAGTCTTCACCCTTTCCATGTGGTAGCTGTCGTGTAATAGAGGAGAGTGACCTATTTGACCAATTGGCAAATGGCCAAATCCATTCCGTCAATCGATCGGTCAATAAAGCCATCAGAATGGACTTTTTATACTGACATTATATGAAAGTCATAATATGATGCAGCAGACATCAAGGCAAATCTTGCTGTAATTTTGGGTCATGGAAAAATATGCATAGCTGTCATTATGATGTCACAAGATGTGTTCTAACTATTAACATCCATCCATCCATCCATCCATCTTCTACCGCTTACTCCTTAGGTAATAGTAAAAGAAACTGATTAAAGGAAGCATAGTAGGATGGAAAAATGAGCAAAAGAATGAGGCTTTACAAGTGTGTACATGTACAGTGTGTGTAAGTTTAAAGCAGAGTCGCTGATCAGTCTGCTTTGTAATTAAGCCCGCTTCGACCACAAACACTCCCCTGCCCAAAACATGTCGGAAAGTCTCAAATTAGAATTCCAGTTGAAAGGCAATAGATGCCATTGATAACCAGAGAAAAACATCTGCTGCGCACGCTACAATGTGGCTCTAGAAGGACCTCAAGTTGATTAGATAGGAGTTGTCCAATCAGCTCTTCTCGAGCAGACCGTATACAGTATAGGACTCAATCATTTCCCATGTATGTGCATGACTGCATTCCTACAGAGTGTTATTTGGATAGGGAAGGGTTACTGGCTTCCTACATATTTACATAGAAATTGTATTTCATGTTCTTTTACGTTCTTTTCACAGTGTTCCAACGGGTCATGGAATTTCTGAAATATCATGGAAATTTAATAAAGTCTATTCCAGTCATGGAAAGTCAGGGAATTTTATCATTTTGGGGTTGAAGTCAGGGAATATCAATTTTGTTAGTAAATTTTTCAAAATGTATTAGCTAAAATGTGAGATATTTATCTATATATCTACAGTATCTGACAAAATTGAGTACACCCCTCACATTTTTGTGAATATTTGATTATACCTTTTCATGTGACAGCACTAAATAAATAACACTTTGCTACAATGTAAAGTAGTGAGTGTACAGCTTGTACAACAGTGTACATTTGTTGTCCCTTCAAAATAACACACAGCCATTAATGTCTAAACTGCTGGCAACAAAAGTGAGTACACCCCTAAGTGAAAATGTCCAAATGGTTCCCAATTAGCCATTGTCCCTCCCTCGGTCATGTGACTTGTTAGTGTGACATGGTCTCAGGTGTGAATGGGGAGCAGGTGTGTTAAATTTGGTATCACTCTCACACTCCCTCATACTGGTCACTGGAAGTTCAACATGGCACCTCATGGCAAAGAACTCTCTGAGGATCTGAAAAAAAGAATTGTTGCTCTACATAAAGATGGCCTAGGCTATAAGAAGATTGCCAAGACCCTGACACTGAGCTGCAGCACGGTGGCCAAGACCATACAGCGGTCTAACAGGACAGGTTCCACTCGGAACAGGCCTCGCCATCGTCAACCAAAGAAGTTGAGTGCATGTGCTCAGAGGTTGTCTTTGGGAAATAGTCGTATGAGTGCTGCCAGCATTGCTACAGAGGTTGAAGGGATGGGGGGTCAGTCTGTCAGTGCTCAGACCATACACCGCACACTGCATCAAATTGGTCTTCATATCTGTCATCCCAGAAGGAAGCCACTTCTAAAGATGTTGCACAAGAAAGACCGCAAACAATTTGCTGAAGACAAGCAGACTAAGGACATGGATTACTGGAACCATGACCTCTGGTCTGATGAGACCAAGATAAACTTATTTGGTTCAGATGATGTCAAGCGTGTGGCACGGCAACCAGGTGAGGAGTACAAAGACAAGTGTGTCTTGCCTACAGTCAAGCATGGTGGTAGGAGTGTCATGGTCTGGGGCTGTATGAGTGCTGCCCACACTGGGGAGCTACAGTTCAATGAGGGAATCATGAATGCCAACATGTACTGTGACATACTGCAGCAGAGCATGATCCCCTCCCTTCAGCAACTTGGCTGCAGGGCAGTATTCCAGCATGATAACGACCCCAAACACACCTCCAAGACGATCACTGCCTTGCTAAAGAAGCTGAGGTTGAAGGTGATGGACTGGCCAAGCATGTCTCCAGACCTAAACCCTATTGAGCATCTGTGGGGCATCCTCAAACGGAAGATGGAGGAGCACAAGTTCTCTAACATCCACCAGCTCCGTGATGTTGTCATGGAGGAGTGGAAGAGGACTCCAGTGGCAACCTGTGAAGCTCTGGTGAACTCCATTTCCAAGAGGGTTAAGGCAGTGCTGGAAAATAATGGTGGCCACACAAAATATTGACACTTTGGGCCCAATTTGGACATTTTCACTTAGGGGTGTACTCACTTTTGTTGCCAGTGGTTTAGACATTAATGGCTGTGTGTTGAGTTATTTTGAGGGGACAGCAAATTTACACTGTTACACAAGCTGTACACTCACTACTTTACTCTCTGTGTAATTTCTTCAGTGTTGTCACATGAAAAGATCAAATATTTACAAAAATTTTGGGAGATATGGTATATCAGTCTTTTTTTTCTTTCTTTTTTTACAGTGTGCTCATTTGCTGAATGTGACATGGTGTTACTGGTTTAATATGTACTTAAAATGGCTTACAATGCCATGTAAATGAATTGATTTTATTTCCTTTAAAGAAATATATTTAAAAATGTTAGGACCATTTTGTTTATGAGGTGTAAAGACTAGTCATGAGATAAGTATATGTTCTTTTTAAGCAATTAAAACTTTTTTTGCACTGAAAATGTCTCTTAACCAGGAAATAGAGCTTGCAGATTTAATGCGTTAAAATAGGTTAAAACCATTCTGTGTACAATAGGTCTTGGAAATTGAAGATTTTCGTCAGGGAAAGTCATGGAATTTTACTTCTGACTTGGAGTGGGAACTCTGTTTTCAGTCTGTCACTAAATTCTTTTTAAAGAGCCAAGTTGGTTAAGGTTGTTCAGTTTGGGTTCTCATGAAGAAATTTGAATATGGACGTCTCTTTTTAAAGGTTGTCTCAGAGGGACAAACTAAAGAACGCTTAAAGGTGCCTGTAGTAGTAGTAAACATTATAATCTCTGACTCATGTGTTTAATTTTTATTAATAGCGATGGTGCATAGTGCATGACGCCAAGACCCCTGCAGCAACTCCTTCTTTTGAATTCAAGACTTATACTTGCAGGGTATTTAGTAGGTGGGAGGGAAAGAGTTTATCTGCAGTGAATTTTACTAGGCGGTTGGGAATCAAAGATCAAGGAGTGCTGGATTTTTATTCCTGATCTCTTTTTCTTCTTCAAATAACAACTCTTCTCTTCCAGACCAGTGGTTTTCAGCCTGCGAGCTGTGCTACTAAAGGGACCATCAGTATTTCCTGATTATAATATAATGAGAAAAAAGAACATTTTATTAGAGTGTAATTAGACCTATTCAAAGATAAACCAAATTTAATGTAATATGCTGCATTGTAATGGCTATAAAGTTTCGCAGTACATCATTGCTCACAGACCTCAGATTCACCGGGGACTAAAAAGTGATCAGACATCTCATAAACCTGGTGCATTGTGATGGCAGCCTGCACAAGTGACAGAGCGGCCAAAAAAACATTGACAGCTGAACGGGTTTGCCGAGAGCATACTGTTCACGAGCTACTGAATTGTTGGTCCTTCTGTTTAATGAAGTCGATTAGCTGCAACGGCTTATTAAAGTCATTCATCTTCCGAGTGTTATTGCTCCATTAGCTGCTCGTATGTTTGTCCTCACCTTCCTGTGCCGGAGATAATCATTATAAACAGCAGGCATCATTGTTAACCATATGGCTTTGGGTGAAAACCGGTCTTGTGAGCTGATTTTTGACCCACTTTTAAAAATTATATTGTTTTGCAACCCACCCGGACCCCAGTGGCTTATTGGCCCCCTCCAGCCCAGTAACTTGTTACCAAATGCCCCCCAAAGCCCAATGCTTCGGACTACTCACTGAGTGGGATGGTTGGGCTTGGATAGTGGATACGAGGCGGTCCAGTCATGGCTGAGGAAAGGACGCAAACAATCTTCAACCATGAGTCAGGCTCTACATTTGTTCTCCAGGTACACCAGCACTAAATAACCAGCATCACAGGGATAGGCCGATGCAAATCAGAGAGCTTTTTTCTATGCTGTGTCACTCAGTTCTCGGTATTCTGTGTGCACAGATATCCAAAAATCCACCAGTGGCTTCTCTGTGAATGTCTGTGTACAATAGTTTCAAATAAAAGTATTCCCCAGACCACAGGTTAAAGAACTGCTGTCCTAGGGAATATTTATATTCCTACCTTTTCAGCTAAGATTCCCTTAGGGGCACCTGGATTGCATTCACTCATGTGTTTTGTACTATAGAGGCACCCTAGATGGCACTTCATTTCATTTTCTTGCATGCAGAGGATCCTAAAAGGGCAGTGCATCGGATATCCTCCACTGGAAAGGCCCCCATTAATACGCTTCAACAAGTTTTCGTGCAAATAGAGGCACCCTAGAGAATATTTCATTATTATAATTATTCCACTTGAAGGACACTAGGGCAGTTAGGATATTAGGGCCATTAGGATATTAGGGTGTTTCATCACATTTTCTTCAACCCTACATGGCATTTTAGGACATTTTATTTTTCATTTAGGGCAGTATGGTTGTGTTTTTTCAACCACTGGGATCACGAGGGGACGCCCCATGCCTGAGTCGGCCAGTGATTGGAGATGTACTCCATCCAAAATTATGAATGTTAATAATGAATGAAAACTATAAGAACTAATATTTTATAAATGATCTCAGACTTTCATTTATTATAAGCGCCATTTACATTTTTAAATGGAATAATGCTTTAACATTCGAAAAGTACAAAACTGCAGCAAATGCTGATGCAGCCTTAATGCACCACTACCCAAGTACATTGCAGTGCCTGTTAAAGAGGAGACTGGCAGTGTGTGTGTGTGTGTGTGTATGTGTGTGTGTGTGTTGCAGCATCCATCCGTAGTAGCAATAAACCCCTTCAAAGGTCATTTACGCTCCTACGGCACTGCGACACATCAAAATGAAACTGGGATAAAATGTATAACAAAAAATGCTACAAAAAGACAAAGGGTGAGGGGAAAAGAAGAGTGTTATAAACCTTTAGAGAGAGGGGTGATCAAAAAAAGGAGGAGACAGGCTGTGTAATGAAGACAGACAGAGATGACCACAATGCGGGTTTTCTTAAAATGGTTTTAAGGTATATTCGATTCCAGTCATGATTCCATCTGCAGTGATTGGTTCTGCGTGGTGGTCATGACCTTCACCATAAAGTCGTGAGTGTAGATAGCCCCCCCCACACACACACACACGCACACACACACACATTCTCTAAGCAATAACCATTTCACAATAGAGAGATTCATTTTCTGGCTACTTTTTAACAGTTATCACTATAGTGGCCCTTTAGTGGATTGAAAGGATTTATTTTACTTAATATTCTAGAACAGCAGCTCTGACAGGTTTTCCAACTGTAATTCAAATCACAGGTTTATATTTATCGTTTGTATAGAAACAGTTACGCCATATGGTGGACACGCCACAGATTAAACAGATTTATTTTTTTTAAACATGTAATTATTGATATGGTGCAGCTTTTTATGAGATGTTTAATAGTTCTAGAAGGAGTCTCCAGTGTTACTCCTTTATAACAGTCAGAGCTAAAGCAGTAACTTCACAAGTTTATGGAGGGCTTTGTGGATTTTTGATAACAAAATCTGTGGGTTTTTGTAACTCATGAGAGAGAGGCTATTGAGGGTTTTGACAGTTTATAACTGCTGTAACATAAGTGAAAACAGGAACTAACTTGTTTCATAACTGTTCCAAAACATTAGTACCAGTCATTTACATGTACATTAGTAATGTAAATCTAAATGGATAAAAAAGTATGACTTGCTATTCTTTAAAAAAAAAAATCAATTAAATTGTTGGCAAATTGCTGTGGTATAAGAGAAATGAAACACTTCGGGACATGCTGCTATAACAACAACAATAATAATAATAATAATAATAATAATAATAATAATAATAACACGTATTATTATCCATCCATCCATCTTCTATACTGCTTTATCCTTTTCAGGGTCACGGGGAAACCTGGAGCCTATCCCATGGAGCATCGGCACAAGGCGGGGTACACCCTGGACAGGGTGCCAATCCATCGCAGGGCACAATTACACACACACCCATTCATACACTACGGACACTTTGGACACGCTAATCAGCCTACCATGCATGTCTTTGGACTGGGGGAGGAAACCCCCGCATCACGGGGAGAACATGCAAACTCAGCACACAGTGCCACAGTGGGAATGGAAGCCCAGACCCTGGAGGTCTGGGCACTCTTAAGGTACACTGGTTTTTTCCTCCTGCAGTCCAAAGACATGTATAGTAGGCTAAATTGACATCTCTAAATTGTCAGTAATGTGTCAATTGGTGTATGAGTGCGTATGCAGTTGTGCCCTTTGATAGCTTGGCACCCTGTCCAGGGTGCCCCGAGTCCCCTGGGATGGGCTCCATGACCCTGTGCTGGACCAGCGGTACAGAAATTGTACCATGGTAAAGTGGTTTTCAAAAGCCTTTTGACTGCTTTTGTCAGACAAAAAAGGCAACCCTGGCATAGAGGCTACATTTATATTCCTTGTACCTTGGGGAACAATGATGTACCTGTATAGTACATTTTGTCTCAAGGTGAAAAAAGGACTGGAGAAAAAAGAATGTTCAGATACACAGAGCATGACCAAGACCTCTCTTTTCACTTACCTACAGCACAAAGCAGCTTAGGGACCTACTTTACTGGTCTGACTAATGGCTTAATTCACCCAATTAAACCACCTGCAGTAGCTGGTGTTATATTGATCTAGTTCAATAAATGGAGCACAGTGAATTGCTCTAAATGGATATTGGCATGCTTTAGGCTCGTTCCGGTTCACAGCAGCTTTCATTCACCAACAAGAGCGGGGAAACCTGACACACGGTCCATCAGAGGAAAACGTGATACGACCGACTTCACTAGAGAGCATATGAAATGATGAAAGATGTCACTACATATTTCATGTACAGCCAATTTCTCTGTTCTTTGTTGCCAACACTGAAGAAACGAAGCGAAGGGCAACTTCGTAAATGTTTAATTCTGCTGGAAGAGAAGCACACGGTGAGGTGATGTGCTGAGGTGCAGAGCAGAGTTATCAACGTGTGTAAAGAAAATGAAATGCCCATGAGCTACGAGTTAAACTATAAAACACCTTCTAACACTGTGTATATAAGACCATTGAATAATAATGAATTCTTAATACATTAGAGGGCATCTGTAGAACTTGTCTGAGGAAGATAAGAGAAGGCGAAGAAAATTGCCTTTCTGCTCTTCCTTAATTGCTTTCTGTCATAAACAGCTGATTCTGCGACAGTCAAGGACCTGTCAGAAATACCTGTATGAACTCACACACACACACACACACACACACACACAGATACAGTACACACAACAGTAGCAACAACCCAGATACAGGAGAATGTATCCTAAAAAGTATTTTCTTAGACCTCTTATTTAAATGATTTCAACAACTTTCTTAGTATTCCTTGACTAATGTACTGTACAGTGGTGTGTAGACCTTCTGTCTAGCATATGTGGTTCTGTGAAACTAGCCTTTCGCCCCCTCATCATTGTTCAAATGAAACACCACAGATACGACACACTCAGCTTCAGAAGCTTCATATTGGCTACAATGTACTATGCTAGCTGATGACCAAGACATCACTCTTCTGGTGTTAGTCTAAGTTGAATTGATGAGCCACAAACCTGAGCAAGAAGATTTAGCCTGGCTTTTTCAGTTTAATTTAACAGCAAACACCTAAAATGGATGTATTCTAAGTTGAGTTATGCATGAGTAGTGAGGAGTTCAGATCAAGAATAATATCAAAATCGTGCACACTGGTATTCATATCTCAGACATATCTATGGACTTTAGTGCTTCTCAGACAGTGGTGTGGGATTTGTGCACACAGGGCAGAGTTTGCTGGAAACAAACAGAGGTCTGTCTTAGGTACACACAGTTCTATCCTTGGGCTAGATAGAAAAATGCAAGAATAAAATAAAATATAATGCAAAATAATTAGATGCGCTGGATCAAATGGTATTTTTTTTAACAGGCTATCGAACACTGAGAGTGGAAGCCATTTTGTTAAATTCGAAACAAATTTATATAAATTGAATGTGATAATTAAAACTAGGACTATTCATGCAGCGATATATTGGCAATATACTAGACTCTTATTAAATGTTTAGTTCACTGCATACCATCTTTTCACTTGTATATCATCATCTTAGTCTTTTTTTGTCATTTTTATATTGTCCTTTGCGTTTAAAAATAGAGCAATTTGGGAGGTGGGAACAACACAAAGGTCGTTTGCATAATCAGCAGGTGGGTATACCAACTCTGTATTGGTATCTCTAAATTGTCAGTAGTGTGGAGATGGGTGTATGAGTGAGTGTGTGTGTGTGTGTGTGTGCGCGCCTTGTGCCATTTGATGGGTTGGATAAGCGGTAAAGAAAATGTACGTGCTAAAGTGGTTTTCAAAAGCTTTTTGACTGCTTTCCTCAGACAAACCTGGCAACCCTGGCATTGAGGCTACATTTATATTCATTGTACCTTGGGGAACAATGATGTACCTGTATAGTACTTTTTGTCTGTACTCATTATCTTTGTTTGCATAATCATCAGGCGCATAACCCAACTCTGATAACACATAACTTTCAATTCATAAACATAGACATAAGTTTTCGTCTTGAGTCGCTAACTCGGAATACAGCCAGTGAGCACTGATTTGGAAAGAAGAAAACGGCTTCTGGTTGAACAATACTGACTGAGTGTAGCTTTGTATGAAGCCATTCTCACTGACATTTTAAAGTAAACCTATTATGCTTTTTCAAATATTACCTTTCATGTAGTGTTATAGAGCTGTTTGTGAATGTAAAAATGTCTGCAAAGTTATTGTCACATTATTGTCACATTATCGAGGCGTATTACAGACATGTACACACCTTAATCACACTATTAACATCATGTGGGAGTTTTCATTGCATTTTGCTACAGGACACGTACATACACAGCACTGCTCAACCGTTTGACAGCAAACAAGAGAGCACGGCTGCGTCCGAAACCGCGTACTTACTCACTATATAGAAGGTGAAATACAGTGGTGTGAAAAAGTGTTTGCCCCCTTCCTCATTTCCTGTTCCTTTGCATGTTTGTCACACTTAAGTGTTTCAGAACATCAAACCAATTTAAACTATAGTCAAGGACAACACAAGTAAACACAAAATGCAATTTGTAAATGAAGGTGTTTATTATTAAAGGTGAAAAAAAATCCAAACCATCATGGCCCTGTGTGAAAAAGTGATTGCCCCCCTTGTTAAAACATACTATAACTGTGGTTGTCCACGCCTGAGTTCAATTTCTCTAGCCACACCCAGGCCTGATTATTGCCACACCTGTTCACAATCAAGGCATCACTTAAATAGGAGCTGCTTGACACAGTAAGGTCCACCAGAAGATCCTTAAAAGCTACACATCATGCCGAGACCCAAAGAAATTCAGGAACAATTGAGAAGGAAAGTAATTGAGATCTATCAGTCTGGAAAGGGTTATAAAGCCATTTCCAAAGCTTTGGGAATCCAGCGAACCACAGTGAGAGCCATTATCCACAATGTGCGCGAAGACATGGAACAGTGGTGAACCTTCCCAGGATTGGCCGGCCGCCAAAATTACCCCAAAGAGGCGCGCGACGACTCATCCAAGAGGGTCACAAAAGACCCCACAACAACGTCCAAAGAACTGCAGGCCTCACTTGCCTCAGTTAAGGTCAGCGTTCATGCCTCCACCATCAGGAAAAAGACTGGGCAAAAATGGCCTGCATGGCAGAGTTCCAAGGAGAAAACTACTGCTGAGCAAAAAGAACATCAAAGCTCGTCTCAATTTCTCCACAACACATCTTGATGATCCCCAAGACTTTTGGGACAACATTCTGTGGACCGATGAGACAAAAGTGGAACTCTTTGGAAGGTGTGTGTCCAAGTATATCTGGCGTAGAAGGAACACTGCATTTCATAAAAAGAACATTATACCAACAGTAAAATATGGTGGTGGTAGTGTGATGGTCTGGGGCTGTTTTGCTGGTTCAGGACCTGGAAGACTTGCTGTGATAAAAGGAACTATGAATTCTGATGTCTACCAAGAGATCCTGAAGGAGAATGTCCGACCATCTGTTCGTGTACTCAAGCTGAAACGAACTTGGGTTCTGCAGCAGGACAATGATCCTAAACACACCAGCAAGTCCTTTGGAGTGGCCTAGCCAAAGTCCTGACCTGAATCCTATTGAGATGTTGTGGTATGACCTTAAAAAGGCCGTTCATGCTCGAAAACCCTCTAATGTAACTGAATTAGGACAATTCTGCAAAGATGAGTGGGCCAAAATTCCTCCAGGACGCTGTAAAAGCCTCATTGCACGTTATCGTAAACGCTTGGTTGCAGTTGTTGCTGCTAAGGGTGGCCCAACCAGTTATTAGGTTTAGGGGCAATCACTTTTTACACACGGGCCATGATGGTTTGGATTTTTTTCACCTTTAATAATAATAAACACCTTCATTTACAAATTGCATTTTGTGTTTAGTTGTGTTGTCCTTGACTATTGTTTAAATTGGTTTGATGTTCCGAAACACTTAAGTGTGACAAACATGCAAAGGAACAGGAAATGAGGAAGGGGGCAAACACTTTTTCACACCACTGTACATGTATCTCAGCCACTATACAGTATGTAAGTACGAGGTTTCGGAAGCAGCCCACGGCTTCAAGCAGCCATCTATTAGCACGTATAGCATGACAAATAATTAACTGCACCTGAAGCTTTCCTAAAAAATAAAAATGCCCAAAACTGTATACGGTACCGTAACGAAGACGAACTGAACAGCTGAAATGAGTCGCTAGTAATTCCAGACTTACTTCCTGAACAAACCTACATAGGTTTGTAACAAAAAGCCCCGCCTCTGGGCTTCATCAGCTTCTCGCTGACAGCGGTAGACCAATCACAACAGACTGGCGCATCTGACCAATCAGAGCAGAGCAGAGGATGCTTTTTAAACGGTTATGGGGGGAATGTAATGCTGCAGTTTAAATTATGAGTACATTAAAGTGTTCTCTCTTTTTTTTTTTGACCTCGAATGCATGCAAGTCCATTGTATGAGACCTTTAAAACAAAATTAGGCACGTTTCAAAACCATAATAGGTGCGCTTTAACTGTTTAACTTGAATAAGGATTCATGTATGATATGCAAGGCTAACTACATCTCCCAGCATTCATCTGTTGGTTTTCGCCTACCTCCTGATCCTCTGAAAGGGCGTTCTGCTGATGGCTTCTCTTTCATATCAGGTTGCCATATTTGCATGGGTGCCTTGACCTTAGTTTGTTTGCTTTGCAAATCACTATGTCATCATGCGTTATTTTGCAACCTCTTCCTTCCACCTTCGATTTTAATACTCATGCACTGGCTTGTGGCATCTGCAGGCTAGATTCTGGGCTTGTGTTTTCTAAAATAATGAAGATCAACTTCTGGAAACATGTCATTGTTTTTGCCAACTTATTATCTCATGTAGCCATTCAGGATGAATCTCTCTCTCTCTCTCTCTCTCTCTCTCTTTTTTTTTTTCTTTAGTTCTGAACAGAATCAGGCCAGTGTTTTATTTAAAGGCTCGAACAGGCGCTATGTTCTCCTGAGGCCATGTTGCAAAGCATAGCCAGTATAGAGGTGAGGAGGAAGAGAGGCACGTTTTTAACAAGTTAAGCATTTCTTTTTTCAGCTTCAAGATGAACTATTTTGAATTTTGGACAGCATGATATTAAAAGAGAGAGAGAGAGAGAGAGAGAGAGAGAGAGAGAGAGAGAGAGAGAGAGAAGAAGAAGAAGGGTAGAGATAGAGCCTCTACCAGATTTTACTTGATGGTAGTTAGATTGTGTAAAATAGCAGCTTTGGACATCTGAGCTTAGCATGATAGGGTTTTTTTTTTAGCATGCGCGTGCACGACGCAACATTGCAAGCCTCTTAGTGCGCGTCTGTCTGTGCGTGCGTGCGTGCCGGGATGAGTGTTTGTTTTACCGAGCGCGTGTGGAGGCGTCTGAGCCAGAGTTGACGTCGTGACAAGCTGTCAGCCCATCAGCAGCTTGACTAAGTGTCATTTGGACACAGTGGGTAATGAGAAATGATTATGACTGTGGACGCAAATGCACAGCCCTAATAGCCTTTTATTCCCAGCTGCAGCCCTCATTATTTCAGCAGAAGATACCTCGAACTGAAGGATCTCTAACTGCACTTTTTGAAGCATATACTGTATTTGAGGGCCTAATTGAGTTTGCATGTATTTGTGTGCACAAGAAAGGGGGTTCATTGCGGGTGTGAATGCTTTGCATATCGCAGGTGGTGGGTACAAGAGTGTAAAATTTTGTGTGTGTGGGTGTGGGAATGTTTTTATATATTGATGGGGGCTGAAGGAGCTTAAGAATAGGAATATCTGACAGTTTTGACTTTGTGGGAACATTTGGTTGGTCCCCATGAGGAACACAACGGAGATCCTCACAAGGAGAGTAAGACAGACGTGTGTGCTGCAATGTGTGTGTTTGGAAATGACTTCCTGGTGCTGAATCGATAATGGTAGGAGACACAGGAGAAAGGGGAAGCCCACCCACTGCCTCATCATCACAAGCAACAGCAAGAACATACAGATATGCAACACTGGCTAGAGAGGGGGAGGGAGGGAGTTACACGGGGAGGGAGGGAGCGAGACATGATGTAATTGTTGAACCCAGGGTTGCTTTAGTTATACTTACATTTATATAGCACTTTTCTAGATGCTCAATGTGCTTTACATAGTATGGGGGGGTCTCCTCAACCACCACTAGTGTGTAGCAGCTTTAGGACTGCATGAGGTCTGTGCTACTGTTCAAATGAAGCGTAAGAATGACACAGACGTTGATGTTGATTCCAACAAACAAACACAAATGCCAGTGAATCATTCTCTGCACTGACGTACATGTTCATGCGAGCATGTGTGTGCATGTCTGGGGGTGATTATTCATGAGTAACTAAATTTCAAACTTACCTGCAAGAATTTCCTTCAAAGAGCACCATTGTATCGTAGGACGTAGGAATCAGCTGCTTCTCTGAAACTAGCAGAAATTCTTTAGTATCACATGGGGCCTCTAACGTATGTTTCTGGGCTCATTTCTTCTTTTCCCAAGCTTCTATTGGATGGTTCTGCCGAATGATTATATTTCTTGTTTCGCTCATAACTGACCTGAACTCAGCATTCGGCTTGTCGTGTGAGATCTGATTCATTTAAGTACAATCTATCACTGGATTACGTGATGCTTTTGCAGGAAACATGTTCAGAGCCAATGGATCCGCCAACAGATCATCTGATGTATATTGAAAAACGTATGTGGCCACAACTATCAGAATCTTGCTTAGCGTCTTTTGTTTGAGAGCATGGTTCATCATTAATCACAGCCCAGAATCGCCTACTCACTAACACTGCAAACAGTCAGTCACTGAGCTTTTCCTGAGCCCGTTGGCAAACGAGCAAGGGCATCTTGTTTACTCACCACTCAGTGTTTCAAACAAAACTCTAACAACTTTTTAAGCTGGTACGCTGTGAGCCTTTTTCATTACATCATGGTGTTTCATTGTGTCACGCTATTTGGAAACCCGTGCATGGAAGTGTGGAGAGCCAATCGGATTGCATCATCAAAGATTCTGAATCTTGTGGCCAGAAAGTGTACAAAGATATCAAAGTCTTGTCAAACATTCAAACACCTGAATGCAATAATAATTTTCCAACATAAAATAGTCACTGGATTGAAACAGAGTTTGTTAGGTTCATTGTTTTAGCCTCAGCCTCACAAGTCTGGCTTGCAAAACTACGATCATCTATACTCTTTCCGAGTTGTTGCACATGGGTCCGTAGTGGGTTGGTTGCAATGTCCGATGTCACGCAATGCCACTTCCTGTAAAAGTAGGCGGCTCTTGTCTATGAATGAATAAATTCTAGACTCTCATTATCTCACCAATATTTACAAGCTTGACTATTCACTGTGTGGCAGTGTCAGTAAACATTTCGTTATTGAAAAATGTCTAGCATAACAGACAGTTACTACAGTGACGACTTATTGCAGACCATTGAATATGTCTTGAATTTTTTAAATATATTTTAGAATTAATGCTATCTAAGTTTGTGAGCAATTATTTTTTTTGCTGCCTGAGTAGTAAAATGCAAAATGAAGCATGTGAAATTGAAACAAACTACTCTGACGTTCATTGAAAGGTGTATCGTGCCCTGTTGTATTATAATCAGACCTTGTTTCTATATAGCGCTAAAAACAAAATATATCATTGGTCTGTATGTTTTTATAGACAAAACACAGATGTACCTTTTCTCTCAGACATAAATCTTGCCCCACTACTTTTGGAGTACTGGTGCCACCCCTGATATATGATCTACTTAATGTATAATACCAATTCGCACACCTAGACCATGTCATCTCATGATGCCTCAGGTATGAATTATACACTGTGTTTAAATAGCTTGGATTTCCCCCATTCACTTGATGAATCTTTTAAACATCTCGCTAAGACTTTCTAAGACTCACTACTATCAAAACCTTTTCTGCAGTGGCTTTCAGTTGATGTATGGTGAATCATACATCTGTTTCTGGGTCGAAATGCAAAGCATAATAAACAAGAAGTGTGATAACATTTGTTGCATTTTGATTCATGTGTACACCCCAAGCTAACAGAGACCATTATTAGTAACAGATTTAATGTTATTAGTGACATATTTGTGCCTTTATTGTATTTCGAAGCAACCGGTGCTAATCAAAGAGAGCCTGATTATAATCCCATCACAGCTGAACCAGACAAGCGCAAAAAAAGGGCAGCAATCCCGTACAATAAAAGCTAGAGATGTCTTTCTTTTCATACATCAACTCTTTTGCATGCAGCTTAAACCCAGTTTAAAAGGTCACTTCAGTGAAATAAAGAGTAGATGCCAGTTTATGAAGATGATGTGAAATGGCCTTTTGAATTTTTTGAATTCCCATATTGCTGAGAATTTTTGGAATAAAATGTCCCAATTTCACAAAATAACTGAAATTATTAATTAATTCATTCATTCATTCATTAGTAGTCAGGGTTGTGGTGGATCCTGAGCTGGGAAGATACCTGGATAGGATGTCAATCCATTGCTGGGTATCATGTGCACGTACATTTATTCACACTAGGGTTGGATAGTATACCGTTACTACAGTACTATCACGATACTAAAACTTTAACATACCGCCGATGCCACTAAGTACCGTAAGTAATGTTGTACAGTATGTGCGGCAGTTAACACTATATTCGCTAAAACGACACATCTCCCCGCTTTTGCAGAATACACAAAGCTTAGTGACACTTTAAACCTAAACATTTAACCTGAATACTTTACCTTAATCTTTTACTTTAAAGTAACCTATTTGCTAGTAACCGCTGTGTGTAAATACTAAACTTAGCCAAAGCGAGCTAATGTCATGCTAACCGCTGTGTGTGAATACTAAACTTCGCCGAAGCAAGCTAACAGCATGCTAATTGCTGTGTGTGAATTCTAGAATTAACCGTGTTTGCTAGTACGCAAGCTAACGTTCCTAATTTTATCATTTTTCAAAAAAGTTTGTTTCCAAATTCAGTTATTTATTCCTGGTGATGTGTTCATTCTTCATACTCTGAGGACAGTTCGCATGATTTCATTGCTCGAGGAAACAATAGATGAAATATGTGGTACATTGACTTAGTTGCTTGCCAATCGTATGATTGTTCTTGACTTTTTCCAATAGCCAGATATTTATTCTCATTAATAACCTATTCAGAGGAAAGATCAGGGCCCTAACCTTAATCATTGCAGTATAATTTTATTTGGACTTCTGTAGAAAACTGAAGAATTTGATTTTATTGACTGTTTTATTTATTTAACGTTCAGCCACACTGAATGTTCTAATGGCTTATGTTCACTCATACCCTGAAACCCAGGCGGAAAAGAAATCTTCCTCTGATTGCAATAATCATTATATTACACAAGTAAATGTTCATTAGATGGGAGCTGCGACCATGCGGGAACCGCAGTGTTAAGACGTTTGCTGTGTGAGACTGAGAGCAGCAGGGTGGAACCATGATTGAGAAGAAAGAGAAGATGGAAAGCCGAGAGGCAAAATCCGGCACACCATTTATAACAACACCTCCGAGCACTTCCTGGCCACTTCAGCGCCGTTTAAAACTGATGCCTCGAGATCAGAGTGTAAACAGAGCCGCTGTAATCAAGCTCATGACAGTTTCCTCTAAAGCTTCCTGTCTGGAAGCCCAGAAATATCATTTTGTCCTCACCAGCATATCAGCGTGTGCTGAGTTGTCTCTTCTGGCAGCATGGTAAACAGGCATCTGGCTGGACAGTCTAGTGTTTACATAATGCTATCTTCTCCTTAGAACTGTAGATGGCTTGAGAAAAAGAGCTCTGGAAGATGGAGTTTGTAGCTTTAATGAATTTCATCTTTAATTTTCTTCAAGAGAATGCTGTTTCATTGTCATGGAAATATCGCCTGTTATTTACCTGTGACTCGTTGCTCATATGGCATGCCACATAGTAAACAAAGTGACATATAGTTGGTATCTGCAGCATGACTTTATAGGCTATGCTATGCAAGCTGTCCATGTTGACCATCTTAACATACGCTTTGTTTAATTTTCCATCAGAAATCCTGTTCCCAGAGGGAGACATCCTCCTCCGGCTCCCTCAGGGAGGAGCTCACGAAGCCTGGGAATGATTACACAGCTCCAAAGCCGTACAACAAGCTCGGGAATATTGCTTTCTTTTTGCTCTGAAGCTCATTTGTGTACTTGAGTACATTATTTGTGTGGATTTGTGTACATGTATAACAGGGGTGTCAGTCCTGGAGAGCCACAGCCTTAAAGAAATTTGTTTTCACTTTCTAAAAGTTTTAAAAAGACCCTTTTAGTTAGCATATATATATATATACATACATACACACACACACACAGTATCTCACAAAAGTGAGTACACCTCTCACATTTTTGTAAATATTTCATTATAACTTTTCATGTGACAGCACTAAATAAATGACACTTTGCTACAATGTAAAGTAGTGAGTGTACAGCTTGTACAACAGTGTACATTTGCTGTCCCCTCAAAAGAACTCAACACACAGCCATTAATGTCTAAACTGCTGGCAACAAAAGTGAGTACACCCCTAAGTGAAAATGTCCAAATTGGGCCCAATTAGCCATTGTCCCTCCCTCGGTCATGTGACTTGTTAGTGTTACAATGTCTCAGGTGTGAATGGGGAGCAGGTGTGTTAAATTTGTCATCATTGGTCTCACACTCACTCATACTGGTCACTGGAAGTTCAACATGAATTGTTGCTCTACATAAAGATGGCCTAGGCTATAAGAAGATTACCAAGACCCTGACACTGAGCTGCAGCACGGTGGCCAAGACCTTACAGCGGTCTAACAGGACAGGTTCCACTCAGAACAGGCCTTACCATGGTCAACCGAAGAAGTTGAGTGCACATGCTCAGTCTTTGGAAACTGGACATATTAGTGCTGCCAGCATTGCTACAGAGGTTGAACCGATGGGGGGTCAGCCTGTCAGTGTTCAGACCATACACCGCACACTGCATCAAATTGGACTGCATGGCTGTCATCCCAGAAGGAAACCACTTCTAAAGATGATGCACAAGAAAGACCGCAAACAGTTTACTGAAGACAAACAGACTAAGGACATGGATTACTGGAACCATGACCTCTGGTCTGATGAGACCAAGATAAACTTATTTGGTCCAGATGGTGTCAAGCGTGTGGCACGGCAACCAGGTGAGGAGTACAAAGACAAGTGTGTCTTGCCTACAGTCAAGCATGGTGGTAGGAGTGTCATGGTCTGGGGCTGTATGAGTGCTGCCGACACTGGGGAGCTACAGTTCAATGAGGGAATCATGAATGCCAACATGTACTGTGACATACTGCAGCAGAGCATGATCCCCTCCCTTCAGCGACTGGGCTGCAGGGCAGTATTCCAGCATGATAACGACCCCAAACACACCTCCAAGATGACCACTTCCTTGCTAAAGAAGCTGAGGGTGAAGGTGATGGACTAAACCCTATTGAGCAAGGTCTCTAACATCCACCAGCTCCGTGATGTTGTCATGGAGGAGTTGAAGAGGACTCCAGTGGCAACCTGTGAAGCTCTGGTGAACTCCATTTCCAAGAGGGTTAAGGCAGTGCTGGAAAATAATGGTGGCCAAACAAAATATTGACACTTTGGGCCCAATTTGGACATTTTCACTTAGGGGTGTACTTACTTTTGTTGCCAGTGGTTTAGACATTAATGGCTGTGTGTTGAGTTATTTTGAGGGGACAGCAAATTTACACTGTTATACAAGCTGTACACTCACTACTTTACATTGTAGCAAAGTGTCAATTCTTCAGTGTTGTCACATGAAAAGATATAATCAAATATTTATAAAAATGTGAGGGGTGTATATATTTACTGCTCAAAAAAAATAAAGGGAACACTTGGAGTTACATTGTGCTGTTTAAGTGTTCCCTTTATTTTTTTGAGCAGTATATACCTGGTCATAAAATTAGAATATCATCAAAAAGTTGATTTATTTCAGTAATTCCATTCAAAAAGTGAAACTAGTATAATGTATACATTCATTACACACAAATTGATATATTTCAAGTGTTCATTCCTTTTAATTTTGATGATTATAACTGACAACTAATGAAAACCCCAAAATCAGTATCTCAGAAAATTAGAATATTGTGAAAAGGTTCAATATTGAAGACACCTGGTGCCACACTCTAATCAGCTAATTAACTCAAAACACCTGCAAAGGCCTTTAAATGGTCTCTCAGTCTAGTTCTGTAAGCTACACAATCATGGGGAAGACTGCTGACTTGACAACTGTCCAAACGACGACCATTGACACCGATGACCATTGACACCTTGCACAAGGAGGGCAAGACACAAAAGGTCATTGCTAAAGAGGCTGGCTGTTCACAGAACTCTGTGTCCAAGCACATTCATAGAGAGGCGAAGGGAAGGAAAAGATGTGGTAGAAAAAAGTGTACAAGCAATAGGGATAACCGCACCCTGGAGAGGATTGTGAAACAAAACCCATTCAAAAAAGTGGGGGAGATTCACAAAGAGTGGATTGTAGCTGGAGTCAGTGCTTCAAGAATCACCACACACAGACGTATGCAAGACATGCGTTTCAGCTATCGCATTCCTTGTGTCAAGCCACTCTTGAACAAGACACAGCATCAGAAGCGTCTCGCCTGGGCTAAAGACAAAAAGGACTGGACTGCTGCTGAGTGGTCCAAAGTTATGTTCTCTGATGAAGGTAAATTTTGCATTTCCTTTGGAAATCAAGGTCCCAGAGCCTGGAGGAAGAGAGGAGAGGCACAGAATCCATGTTGCTTGAAGTCCAGTGTAAAGTTTCCACAGTCAGTGATGGTTTGGGGTGCCATGTCATCTGCTGGTGTTGGTCCACTGTGTTTTATGAGGTCCAAGGTCAATGCGGCCATCTACCAGGAAGATTTAGAGCACTTCATGCTTCCTGCTGCTGACCAACTTTATGGAGATGCCGATTTCATTTTCCAACAGGACTTGGCACCTGCACACAGTGCCAAAGCTACCAGTACCTGGTTTAAGGACCATGGTATCCCTGTTCTTAATTGGCCAGCAAACTCGCCTGACCTTAACCCTATAGAAAATCTATGGGGTATTGTGAAGAGGAAGATGTGATTCGCCAAACCCAACAATGCTGAAGAGCTGAAGGCCACTATCAGAGCATCCTGGGCTGTCATAACACCTGAGCAGTGCCACAGACTGATCGACTCCATGCCACGCTGCATTGCTGCAGTAATTCAGGCAAAAGGAGCCCCAACTAAGTATTGAGTGCTGTACATGCTCATACTTTTCATGTTCATACTTTTCAGTTGGCCAACATTTCTAAAAATCCTTTTTTTGTATTGGTCTTAAGTAATATTGTAATTTTCTGAGATACTGATTTTGGGGTTTTCATTAGTTGTCAGTTATAATCATCAAAATGAAAAGGAATGAACACTTGAAATATATCAGTCTGTGTGTACTGAATGTATTCATTATACTAGTTTCACTTTTTGAATGGAATTACTGAAATAAATCAACTTTTTGATGATATTCTAATTTTATGACCAGCACCTGTGTATATATATAGATATATATATATATAAATTGTATATGAGATAGATAGATAGATAGATAGATAGATAGATAGATAGATAGATAGATAGATAGATAGATAGATAGAAAGATAGTGTATTTTAAATTAGAGTTGTGTATAGGATTTTCTTTAGAATCATCTAGGAATGCCACATTTTAACATTGGAGTACGCTGCTAAGATTTATTACCCCCCGTCCCTTCCCCCCCCCGGTGAAAATTGTATATAAGACAATCAGAAAGTGATTCTAAAATGATTAATATAGACTGTGTAAACAATTAAATATAACCGTTACCTATATTGGTTAGGGCTGCCGCTGAAAAATTTCAGGCAAAAAATAGAGTAAAAAGATCAAGGACAAAAAAAAAGAAAAGATTAAATAGGCCTCCACCAAAATGGTTACGATAATTATAAAGTAATTTCAAATGCAGCTTGCTCTCCTGCACCAGTCAACACAAATGTTGCGTCCTCGCAGTACACACAAAAACACATAACAGTGGTCCCAGAAGTATTTTAAAAAATGTTCAATTTAGTGTCATTTAGATTCAGAGACCATGAACTTGAGCATGAGAGCAAGTGAGCACGGGAGAGCATACATGACATGGTGATGGATTAAAGCACTACCAGCTTTGGTGTAAATATAAACATATATGCATAACATCAATCTCTATATGTTCTTGTCCTGAGTCTGCCTTACGTCTGTTGGTCATCTCAGTCCAAAAACACTGGTTTGCTTTGCAATACGTCTTCACCCTAGTTGTATGTGCATTCCTTGAGTATTTGTAAGTTTCGCTCCGACAAGCAGCGAGATGAAAGTGCTGCTGGCGACAAACAGAACTTGTTATGAAACGAATGTCCGCCATTATAGTGCAGTTAGCGCTGTGTGCTCTGCTTCCTGTTTAACAGAGAGGAGAGGTGTGCAGAGTGCTGTTTATTTCACATTTCCCCTCTGCAGCATACACACAGTCCCTGCCAGAACTCTGATAAATGAAGAAAGGCTTGGGTCTTCTGGCTTACTGAATGTGACTCTACAGCCTCCTCACAATTTGACCTTGGTATGCTTATGAAAGTTTGTGAAAAGTGAAGAGGAAAAAAAAAAAGGTTATCCAGATCTGGTGTATGGTGGAGAGACATGGTTAAGGGTCAGGGTGGAGACAGTATGGTCAGATAAAATAATAGCGTTATTAGAAAACAAGTTGAATGATGAATGAGGTCTCAGTCAGAATCCATGTTAAAAGTCAAACAGTCCAGAGAGTGACAATTCCCAGTGCTCTCTCTCTCTCTCTCTCTCTCTCACTCTCTCTCTCTCTCTCTCTCTCTCTCTCTCTCTCTCTCTCTGCTCTCTCTCTCTCTCTCTGTGTCTGCCTGCTGAAGGAATTCACATCTATCCCTTGAGCTTTCTAAAAACCTCTGTTTTCTTCCTCTTCCCCATTTATTCCCCATTCATTCCCAGGTCCTAAATTTAGAAAAAGATCAAATGCTGCTCAAAGGGCACATGACAAGGGAAACCAAAGCCCTCTTACAAAAACAAATGCCTTTATTTATAATTTAAGCTTTAATAAACACCGAATAACTGTCACCGTTAGACAAACAGATGCAGCACAGCATTTCAGAGAATGCACAGATGATGCAAATTTTCCAGTACGCGTTTGACCAGTGATGGTCGATTTTCCAACCATGGATGACAGAATCATTGCTTTAAAGCACAGATCTGATTAGGAAGTATTCGCATGCTATATAAACATGTAAGAGACGCTTTCATCCTACACCATTTGCTCACTCAGAACCGGATTCAGGCCCTTTTCCCCCTTTTTTGTATAGACTGAGTTTAATGGGGTAGAAACATGGTACACAGGACCTCCTGATGTGTTTCATTTACTAGGAGGTTAGCATTGCTGTAGTGGAAATGTTCAGTCACTGTTTGAAAAAGCATAGCTGTAGCGTGCAGACAGGGTGAGGGAGCTTTGGGAAGCACTCCGACATTGCAGTAAAGGGATTAGTTTCAGTGGTGAAGAGGGAGAGCCAGTCTCTCAAGTGGTTAGCCAGTCTCGCTTGAACAGAACATGTCTCCTGGAGGGATTTCTTTGAGAGTCAGAAACCTTTTGGGTTTTTTTGAGGAGCCATATTGAAAAAAAAAAAAAACGATATATTTGGAACATGCTCCTCTATATTTCAGTGTGGATTCATACTGTGCTTCATTTGCTGTTGAACAGTTTTTTTTCCCTAAGAATATGTATTGTGAAGGTCTCACCAGAACTGTTGTTGTGGCAAACTAAAACCAATTTATGGACTAAAGTGTGTGGAGCATCTGAACATCTGAAGTCAGATCAGTCTCGTCTCCCAAAAGACCATATAAAAGTGTGTCAGGAAAGGCATTTTCACTGAATGACTGACTGACTGACTGATCATCCTGTTGTTAAAATGTGCACGTATGGAAGTCCCTCATGATATTCTTAGTTTAGGTGGTGGTACACATCAAAAATGTGGACCAGCACTCTAGCAATAAACTTGGACAGGAAAAAGCAGTGAACAAATTTCTCATTATTTTGAGTTACTGAGTAATAATTCGCGACCTTCTGGTTCTCTCTGGGTGAATTTTGAGATATGGGATTTCAAATCTTTTTGATATTCCAGCTAGCAAAACTCTAAAGTGCTGAAATTTACCATAACAGCCCAGTAAGACCTACACGTTTAGGTTAGTTCAAATTTACATAATTGATATTTTGAGACAGTAAAAAGACTAGCTGAATACAGATAGAGCCATATTATTCTGTAAGATCAAATACTTTCTGTTTACTTGGTTTATACAGTCTTATCTTGCTGTTTATCTCTTAATCTCCTAATAAATGGTAAAGAAAAATAGCAGAGAAAGACATTTGGGCATTAAAACCATCCATCCATCCATTTTCCATACCGATTATCCTACCCAGGGTTACAGGGAACCTAGACCCTATACCAGGAAACATGGGGCACAAGGTGGTGGACATTCTGGATGGGGTTCCAACCCATCCCAGGGCACACTGTTTGATTGGTTTTTTTTTTAAATCTTACACTGAAATACGTTGAAAAATTCAAGACAGGAGAATAAAGTGTCCCCCAGTGATGAAGTTTATGTAATTAAATCCTTTTCAACCAAAACAAGATAGAGTCTTATAATACTGTGGTCACGAATTGTAATTATTTGGTGATATGTACTGAGTCATACTTTCAACAAATGTTCACATTACGTATTGACTTGTTATTGTTTTGAGAAACTTTTCCAAGAAATGTTCATATTATTTGAATATTAATTTGATAAGTCATAAATTTGAGGCACTTTCAGATTATTTTAAGATATCAAGTCATAATTTAGAGAAATGCTATCATTATTTTTGAGATATTACTATGCCACAAGTTTCATTTTCATTGGCATTTTTTAAAGATACTAAGTCTTTCAGAGTATGGTTGTATTTTTTTTGTAAGTGACTGTTGAATTGAAAGACCAACAGGATCATTTAGAAGCCACAGTCTGTGCAGTGGAGACAAATATCCAGCATAAGGTTTGTTGGAATATGGGTAAAGCATCTCAGATGCTTCTTTAGGAAACCTGCTTATAGACCCAAATAAAATTGGACAGTTTACTGGCATGGTAATTTAGTCCAATACTAGACTTAATCTCTCTCAGAAAAGCCAGTGCAGAGATATCAGGGCTAATATGCTTCCTCCAGTGCTATAGGCCTCTGCTGTGCACTGACACTGTCCTCATGAGTGTAGTCGGTTTTCCCAAGTCATTAATGAGCTGTTGCTTTCTGCAGTTACTATGCCGACAGAGAGGGATGGGAGAGGCCGAAAGATTCTTCGAATGAGAGAAGCCATCTGGCCCTTATTACGAAGCACTGAGCTGAGGAGATGCCACGGTTTGTTGCAAATATCAGCCAAGACGAATTGATTCTGCAAGGGTTCATTAAGAAAGTGAAAATGATCAACATTAGATAGAATTTAACACTATCAGTTTTGGTTTTACAGCATTTTGTATAGATATAACCCCAACTAAGGATTTCGTTACTCAATTGAAGGCCTGAATTTTGACCAAAAGTCAACTGATCGACAAAATGCACCCAATAAAATACATCATCTGAACTTCTCCAAGTGTCACCAGAAATATATTTGGAATCGTTGTGGAGTTGATGAGACCGAAATCGAATTTCTGACCATAAAAACCACCTGCAAAAAACAGAACAGCATTACAAGGAGATGCCCTCAATACCCACTGTTAATTATTATAGTGAATCATTCATGCTTTGGGATCATTTGTCGCTAGTGTTCTAGGACACTTTTGGAAACACATGGCATCATTAATTTCACTATATACCAGAATGGTTTAGTCCAAACCTGGTTGCCTCTGCCGAAGGGTTAAGATTTGTCCATAGATCGATTTTCAAAAAATAACCAGCTCAAATCTGAAACAAAGAAATGGTTGAGAGGACACAAGGTCAAAGTTTTGCGATGTCAATTTTAGTCTCATATGGTTTAAATTGAACATTTGGTCTGAATTCTAGAGGAAGTCCATTGAAGTCCATATGTGCAAATACAACAGTTTACAAGTGTCTCCGTCCTTGTTACATTACAGTAAGACGCTCTTTTACTGTGTCCAGTGATGTGTCACCAAAGAGCGATGAAAAAAAATTACAAACAAACTTGTATACAGTATATAGTTTTCAAATAAAACTATACAGTGTCCTCATATGGCCCAAAATGGCTACTCATATGTTCATTTTTACGCATTTTCCCAATGTATGCCAATCATGCTAGAGCTGACTGTATATACTTAACTGTATATGTTGACCTTTTGGGATAATGTTTACAAACTTTTTCTGCCCAACATGGAGGAATGATTTGTTAATCACTAGCTTCTTGGTTCAAACCTCCATCCAGAAATGTTTCCTCTGTACTGAAGACTCTGATAGAAAATGTATCAAATATTACAAAGCACTGACTTCAAGACTCCTTCTATAAACATTACATAAACATCTCCTTATCAACAACACATGTTTAAAATGTATTAATATTAATATTTATGAAACATGTTTATTATTAGCCATAGCTAATGTGGAGTAGCATAGCACATGGATATTTTTCTGCATTGGTCTTGAGAGGTCTCTGCATTAGCATTCATTGTGGGCTACTTCTTTGCCAAGCATGATCCCTTCGTAGTGCACTTGATTATGGGCAGGGCTAATAAAGGACAGACAGTCAATAGAGTACTGGGAGTGTCCTGGTAGTGCAAGTAATCAGAAGGACAATGAGGTTAATTACTGACCCTGCTAGTCTGTGGTACATCCCAATCTCTGTAATGTGATTCTGTTGTGCACTGCAGGCTTGATTGGGAGGATTTAAGGGGATTACAAATAGCTGATTCTCTTTTCAAGTAATAAATTAAAACTCTGTCAAATAGATCACAGATTGATTGTCTGAATTGATTAGACGTGTTTTGACTCGTCATTGGTTGGTTTTTAACTAGTTTAACCTAGGCTAACTTATTCAAAGTATTCAGAAAGATAAGTGACACATTGTCATTTTCAGCTCAAGGGTGATTTTTCCACATCCATGCATATAGAGTAAACAGTAACATGAATGAAGACCTCCCTCGTTCATTTACATGCTACTGATGTAAAAACAAGTATTTAGGCTATATCTATAATGTCACTATGGTGTTATTGGCTGTATATTTGTATCAAAATTAATAAATGAATTTACAGTGCCCTCCTCTAATATTGGCATGCTTGGTAAATATGAGCAAAGAAGGCTGTGAAAAATTGTGTTTATTGTTTAACCTTTTAAACTTTTGTTCATAAAATTCACAAAAATACTGTGCTCTCATAGATATCAAACAAATGCGAACAAAACACACACATTATATATATATATATATATATATATATATATATATATATATATATATAATATAATGTATATATATATATAAAATGTATATATATATAAAATGTATATATCTTTGTTAAATAAAAGAGTGCCAAAATTATTGGCACCCTTTTAGTCTTTACTTTGTGCAGCCCTGAGTCTTCTCCTATAATGCCAATTGAGTTTGAAGAATACAGGGCAAGGGATCTGAGACCTTTCCTCCATACAGAATCTCTAGAGAGCCTTAAAATTTCCAGGTCCATTCTGGTGGACTCTCCTCTTCAGTTCACCCCCCATGTTTTCTATGGGTTTCAAGTCAGGGGACTGGGATGGCCATGGTAGGACCTTGATTTTGTGGTCTGTAAACAATTTTTGTGTGGTTTTTGATGTATGTTTTGGATCATTGTCCTGCTGGAAGATCCAAACACGACCCATTTTAATCTTTCTGGCAGAGGCAGTCAGGTTTTCATTTAATCTCTGTTGATATTTGATAGAGTCCATGATGCCATGTATCCTAGCAAAATGTCCAGTTACTCTGGCAGAAAAACAGTCCCAAAACATTAAAGAGTCACCACCATATTTAACCATGGGCATGAGGTTCTTTTTCCATATGGCTACCTCTCTGTGTGCGCCAAAACCACCTCTTGCATTTATTGCCAAAAAAATCTATTTTGGTTTCATCTGACCAGAGAACCCGATCCCATTTGAAGTTCCAGTAGGGTCTGGCAAACTGAAGATGCATTAGTTTGTTTTTGTGTAAGAGTAGAGGTGTTTTTCTTGAAACTCTTCCAAACAACTTGTGGTGATGTAGGTGACTTCGGATTGTAGTTTTGGAGACTTTCTGATCCCAAGACACAATTAACTTCTGCAATTATCCAGCTGTGATCCTTGGAGATTTTTTCGCCACTTTAACCATCTTCTTCACATTGCATTGACACAATATAGACACATCCAATTCCAGGTTGATTCATAACATTTCCAGTTGACTGGAACTTCTTAATTATTGCCCTGATGGTGGAAATGGGCATTTTTAATGCTTGTGTTATTTCCTTATAGCCACTTCCCATTTTGTGAAGCTCAAAAACCTTTTGCTGCACATCACAGCTATATTCCTTAATCTTACCCATTGTTATAAATCACTAATGGAATTTGGCTTATGTGTTACCTCATATTTATACCCCTGTGAAACAGGAAGTGATGCTTGAACAAAATGTGAAATATCAATGGGAATATACATATGGGAATAATTGTTGGACACGGACACCTATATTTAACTATTTTTTTGGGGGGGATAAACCTGTGTTGTGTTTGTGGTTGTTTGATATCCTTGATACGGTATCCATTTTTGTGAATCCATTTGATTCACAAAATATCCATTTTTGCAAATTTTTTGAACAAAAGATCAAAAGGTTAAACGATAAAGACAATTTTCACAGCCTTTTTTGCTCATATTTACCAAGGGTGCAAATATTTGTGGAGGGCACTTGATTATAAGATAACGGCCCAATATACTTTTTAAGAACTGCTTCTAAGAGCCGAGTGAAACTCATAAAGCCTCAGGAGAACAGCAGGAGCTCATGTTTTATTGTTGTCCATTTACATAAAATGGTGGCGTTTCCACTGAAATGAGATTGTTGCTGTTTTTGCTGCAGAATTATTTTGCTTAATGGGAAACATTCATTCAAAAGAACGACTCGAGGCTTTTGAACTTTTCTACAAGCTCGATTAAGGCAGAATGCTTATATGATTTGTCAGCAAAGTGTCCTCCACAATCTTAACTTGAATGGGAAACCTAATTAACGTGGCTGTTAAGCTACAACTTAATCCAAGTCCCTAATGGCTTATTCCATATTAAAAGCTATGCTGTCCTGAAAGAGAACAGTGTCTCCAATCAGCCAACTTCTTAAACTATTCTAAGGTCGAAGCCATTTTTTGGCTGATTTTGCATGACATCTAAAATTTTTTTAAAATATATATTTGAAGTTTTTCCCTTCATGTTTTATATAATTTTTCACCATTGTCATGGCATATATATCGGCTCTTAAAGTGATTTTACATCCAGAATGAGACAAAAAGAATTGGACTACTGCAACTCGCTCCCAGTAGTTCTTCCCGCTGTGTGCCATTCGACCCTTACAGTTGATCCAGAATACAGCTGCAAGACTTGTTTTCCAGCATCGCCCCATTGCTACACTACCTCCACTGGCTTCCTGTAGCTATTCGCATCAGATTTAACACACTGCTGCTTATATACAAATCCAAAAACAGATCCTAAAGTTACTTATCACACCCTGCTCTACACGACACTCCCTTCAAGCCCCTAGCCATGCTCCTCTCGACCCAACATCCCTCAAGATACAAGTTAGACATGCATCAAAACTCTTCTCTGTCATGTGTCAGGGAATGAACTCACCCTGAGTCACTCTCTATTTTCAAATGAAGACTGAAGACATACCTCTGCACCAAGCACTTAAACGAGCACTAATTTCAAAGAAAATCCTATGACTTGTGTGTTTTCTCTTCTGATATGTTTCTCATGAAGACTACCGAGCATGTCTTTTAGTCACTCTGGATAAGTGCTTCTGCTAAATGCTGTGAATGCAAATGTAAAAATGTGCGGCCCAAAGCTTTTGGCATCTCTACACCCAAAAGTGATCCTTAACTCTAAATTTTATAAGGAGCTAATTTTCCCCATAGTTTTGTGCAAGCTTTAAGTTTGAAGCACATGCACACCTTTACAAAGGTTGCTTGATAAATGCACGTATCTGATTGTAGAGGGTATTTCATTGCAGTGAGGCTGGATTTTACATAGACAACTGTTGCTGTTGAATAACAAGGCCCCTGATTGCTTCTGATACGTATTCGGATATTACTTGTGCAGCTCTACTGCTAAAAAAAAAGAGGTTCAGTTGCCTTTGAATTGAATTTTAAATAAACTTACCATATGAAAAGTCAGAGTAGACCCCTGAAAGGGCCAGGTGTGACTCTGTTGCTAAATGCAGTTCGAAATGCAAGAGAATGCATTTTACGGCACGGACACCATAGTCAACCTCATATTGAATAGCTTAAAAAGATAGTGTGCCATTTCGTTGTCTACATTCATCCATCAGTACAAAAACATGCAGTAATGATACAATTGTTTCACTATTTAGAAGCTACTTGCTTGAGAAATCCAGTTAACCTTACAAATTCACAATGACCAACACTTTCTGTAATAAGTGTGTTTGAAGAGAGGGTGTGAGACATACTGTTGAAGCTCTCATTGGTTTCTCTCCTCCGTTTATTCATGCGTCTCTACTGGACTATCACATTAGAGGTGGATGGGCAGCATCTGAAATGCTGTGCTCTGCCCCATCTAAAGTTCCTGTCCAGTGCTCCATAGCTCCAATGTTTCCTAAATGTTTTCGAATAATTTGGTTGCCTGACAATTTCCACCCACCATCCAGATCTAGCTTATCACACGATAACTACCAACCGGTGAGGGTGAAACTGCTCATGCTGCATCACAGGGCAGTGTAACACACTTGGAGGAAAGCACTACCTGCCCTCTTCTGCATACATGAGATCACAGATGCTGACAAATGCCTAGTGTTGCTCTGATTGACAGGAAAGTATATTTTGTCCCTTGCCTCCCAGCCATGGATGACTGTCACATCTACAGGAAATTGTTGGTTCAAATCTCAAGTTCCACATTCAAACTGATGATAAGACAAATGCTTTTCTATGCCTTTAGTTTTTTATGGTTTTAATTAACTATGAGTCCACTATAAGTTTTAGTCTAGTACAGAGTGGCAAGCCAGACTCAGGTCGAGTCCAGAGTCCCAAGCCAAAGAGACTGAGCCAGGTTAAGTCTTCTAAGTCATAGTCTGAGTTGAATCCAGACTCCGAATCCAAAGAGGCTGGATCAAGAGCCAGGTTCCGAGTCCTAAGCCACAGAATCCGAGTGTAGTTTTGAATCCAAAAGTATTTGTGAGTCTTAGATGGGTCGCCATGTATGAAACAAAAGAGAATAAATATTTATTATGTATCTTTTTTGCTATTTATGTTTTGCTATAATGTGACTATCGCCAATCATTAAAAGCTGCTAAACTGTTTTTCGTTGTTTTTTAAAACAATCACAATAATTAATTATCTATCTATCTATCTATCTATCTATCTATCTATCTATCTATCTATCTATCTATCTATCTATCTATCTATCTATCTATCTATCTATCTATCTATCTATCTATCTATCTATCTATCTATCTATCTATCTATCTATCTATCTATCTATCTATCTATCTATCTATCTATCTATCTTGCTTGACTTTACAACCCTTAAGTTTTTTAAATCATAGTTGAGTCGCAAGTCAGAAAATTTGGAACAGAAGTGCGACTTGAGTGAAATATTTTTGTTGTTACTATGATTAACTAAAAACTACAGAAAAGATAATGCGCTAAAGCATAAAAAAAGATGTATATTCCATGTGACCTTGTGCTGAGTCTTCTGGTCTTCCTGCATTCTTTTTATTGTGTTTACGAATGTTTTCTGCTGCTGGTGATGGAGAAAACCTTCGGCCAGCTTAACCTGCCGATGCCTGTAAATCAAGACCGGCTGACTTACAAAATCGATGTTTACCCAAGCTCTCTTTTTTTTATTTTAAACACACAGCTTTGCTGTCAATGTAAGCCTATCAATGACACCTGTTATCCTTCAATCCCTCACTCTTTCTCTCACTCTCTCTCTCACTCTCTCTCTCACTCTCTCTCTCTCTGAATCCATTTCATTGCCTGCATCCTTTTCCCCCTGACACCAATGCTTTGTTTATCTTCCACTGCTCTGGCTAATGTTCTCTATCTCACTCAGCCTTTGACTGTTTTTCAGTACCTTTCAGGGTTTTTTTTAATCTTTCATTCTGGTACACTATCTCACTCTCTCAATATGTGCATTTTCTGTTCCCTCAGTATCTGGGGTTTTTCTTGGTTAATTTGTATTGCCTTGTTTTAGAAAAGACTCAGCTGCACATAAAGTAGGACTCCATTTCAAATCAATGCACAAGTTCAGCTGCAAAGGCTTTGCATTAGAGCCGCATTGATCCAGACTTCCTATGTTTCACAATCAGTCAGAAACAGAAATAAAAGTGAACGTGCTGTAAAATGAGAACCAGAATGGCCAACAGTAATACTTTTTTTTTCCTACAGCACACAAACCAGTGAGTGAGGTTTTAGAGAGTTTCTCCATTAATAAAATATCATTGAAATGCCACATAAAATACAAAATCATTAATCACAGAGACGAAAATTATCCAAAGTTGTTGAATGATCCAATGTGCTATGTTCCAGAGTCTGCAGACTATTATTTGAAGTATAGAGTGATGACAGTGGAGGAATGAGGACACAGAACATTTTATTCCTGTTTCTTAACCCAGTGACTACCCAAGTCTGAGAATGACAGAATGACAATGCAAGTATTTGGTTCGTACCATACAGTAATCGATCGTCTTTCTTTCTCTCATCCTGAGTAAAGATAACTGGAAAATTAGATACTCTTCAAGGTGGCACAGTGCGGCGCTATAATATCGTGTCAACTTCTCAAGGTTTCGCTGCCTGCTAGGTAATTCCCTTAGACATCTAGTGAAATTGAAGTCTCTGAAGAGCAATGCTGCTGTGCAAAGATGATTCCCCCTTCACAGATGTTTGCAGGTCTTTAACTGCTAATTGGACAGATTGAGTGATGTCAATTTATTGGAGTCTGTTAGGAATATAGTGTGAATTTAGTGTAAATGTTTTTCAGAAGCCAGGCATAACACAGGCCTGTTGAACATTCTGCTAATGAACAAGCTTCAGCCAATGTGAATACTGTAATTCATTCATTCGTCTTCAGTAAGAACTTAATCCTTGTAAGGGTCACGGTGGATCCAAAGCCTATCAAGAGGACACTAGAGGCCATTGCCAGATATCAAACAAGCACAGATTCAGACACAGATACCAATCGACCAATAGGCATATTTTGGGGAGGTTGGTGGAAAACAGAGAACCTGGAGGAAACCCTTACAGACATGGGAAGAACATGCGAAATATCTGCTCATGATGGAACCAGTGAACCTGGAGTATAATTGGTTTTCAATTTCAAATCTACAGCAGCAAATATCTGCAAGTTCTTTTTTGACCAATATAGAAGCGAAATAACATTCATATTTGTCAAAAATGTCAGTTTACGCTTTGGTGTTTAGCTACTTCTGAAAGTTTGCATGCTATGGCAAGGTCTGGACATCTATAAACTAGGGAATGAAACACTTCAGAGTATGCTCATATAGAAACAGTGATGCCATTACTACCCCGAAGTTGATTATTTTTCCAATAACAGCATGTCCCAAAGTTTTTCTTTTCTCTAATACCATCTTTCTTGTTTCAGTTATACCACACTAATTTGCCAATGATTACAAGCTGTATTTCATTTCTGTTTATAGTTATGTTTCAATCCATCCATCCATGTTCTGTACTGCTTATCTTACACAGGATAGCCTGGAGCCTATCCCAGAGGACTCAGGGCACGAGGTGGGGAACACCCTGGACAGGGTGCCAAGTCATTGCAGGACACAGTTGCACACATTGCGGACAATTTGGAAACGCCAATCAACTTACAACGCATGTCATATTTACTGGGAGAGGAAACCAGAGTACCCGGAGGAAACCCCCAAAGCACGGGGAAAACATGCAAACTCCACACACACAGGGCAGAGGCAGGATTCGAACCCCCAACCCCGGAGGTACGAGGCAAATGTGCTAACCACAACTCATGTTACGGCAGCCATAAACAATTGTTCTCTCTGCAGCCTTTCTTTCTCTTTCTTAACGTTAATAACGTTCATTTTAGAAAATCTTTGCTTGGCATACTACCGACAAACTGAAAACCTATCCTGAAGACTTTCCTGTGTCAGAAAATTTACTGACAAAGCACTGATACTGGAGACTCCTTCCATTCATGTTAAATAAACATCTAATAGAAAGCTTTACCGTTTCAGTGATTATACATCTTTGTTAAATAGCAACACATTTTGAAATTTTTTTTATTATTAGTGTTCGATTTTGTATCCATGTGAACGAGTTGTTACTACAGAAACAATAACGTATTAAACCAAGTACATTATCAATCACATACCTGTGGTTTGATTGACAGCGGCATTTACTGTCGTCGCTGCTCTTATAGAAAATTAATAAACACTTTTTGACCAATCAGATTTAAGAATGCAACAGCAGCATGGTATAAGTGTTTTCAATACAGAGTTTTAGAAAATTGGAGTTCATTCACTTAAATTGGAGACAATTCATGTCATTAAATACATGATATAAGGATGGGAATTGGCAAAGATGTCATAGACTTTGTGCTAACACAATTCTAGGTATCATCGGAATGACTATAAAATTATTGTAATTCTGTATAATATGACCAATGTATGAAAATATGTGGGTCCAAGGACTCCCTAGGGAATATGGGGAATACCTTGAGCTGTAGTAGCAGTGTATGATTTAAGTTTGCCAGTGGCAACAAAATGATATATGGACTCATTGCTCAAGAGATCTAGTGCAGTTAATAACTCTAGGCAACCTGCCTGATATGTAACTCAGTTGGACAATGTGACTGGCAGGCTTTCAGAGACAACGTGTTTTAGAGCATGATAATTGTGGACTGTTTGATTCCATTAGCCAATTACCAGCAGACAAAGACTGGCAATGATAAACGTGTGACTCATCTTTATGAATAAAAATTTCAGTCACGTTTCAGGCTCGCAGGTGTTTTGCAGTTCAGTTCTGTGGGTGCTTGTGATAGTCCTGCACCATATTCGAACTAGAATTTGGAGTTAACTACCATGACAGACATGTATACGAATTTGAATGTCTTGCTGAATGAGACACAGGATTGCATTGGAATGTGATCTATTTATCATAAATGTGATCTATCGTCATATCATTTTCTGAAGCAATATGGCTTGCTCTGTATTTCTCTTTTTGTCTTGCTGTTTTCTTTCATTTCTTGATATTAGAATGAAGATGATGTGGTGCTCAATCAATATGAAGGAGTCGGCTATGTGAGATCTGATTGGGCCTCACGCGCCGAGATGATTGGATGCCAGATTACCCAGTTCCCCCCCTCCCCTCCTCTCACTCTCATGCCAACTCTCTTTCATTCTCATTCTCTCTCCCCTCATCTTCTATTCTTGTCAGGTAGACTAGCAGACAGCACATTGGCATCTCTTGGTACCATCCTGTGAAATTGCTGCGTCACGGATGTAGTTTGTTGAGAATGTGTGTGTGTTTGGAAGAACGAGTGTAAGAGACAGAAACACTGCCTTTGTTCTAACACCCTCTAAGCACATAGTCTATTTTGATTCTGCTCTAATCACTAACTGTGGACCCCTACCCTCTCTCTCTCTCTCTCTCTCTCTCTCTGATATGTCAGGATCAGCTGCTGCGGTCTGACGGCTGCTCTCACTTCAGATCTCCTTGAGTCAAAGTCAGTGACAGAAACACAGCATGAAACCTTTAGAACAGATGACTGTTGATTCGGACAGATGCAAAGGCTACGAGACACATGCAGAATGAAAGACTCTTTGCAGTAAACACAGTAATGATCAGACATACAGTAATTTTCCAGACAAACATCTGTAAGTAGACCACATAATTGGTAGAACCAATGGTGGAAAGAGACAGGCAAGCTTTTGTTGCATGATATATGAAAACAAGAAAGAGCAAGAGAGAAACCTCCGTTTGACCCCAGGAACCCATTTGCAGAGAGTCCAAATGGCAGAATATACAAATAGGAGAATGCGCTATTATACTTTCAGAGGACCTGGCCTGATTTCCATAATGCAAAGTGGGAGAGAGACCTGAGGTGAAGGCAAATGTAGCCAGGATGCACTCAAGACAAAATGGAAACTCTGTGTCTGGACTCAGACGGGCAGACATTGTGTGCCAGTGAGGTAAAACAACACACACACAGAATCACCATGTAGAGAAGGAGAATTTCCTTCTTTTAAAAAAATAAAATAAAAAATTTGAATTCAAGGATTGTTTTTGGTTTCTGTACATGGAAACAGATACTATGCTCAATATCTGTGGTCATGCCAAGGTGCCATTACTTACTGTATATCAACCACAGCGATGATAAGAGCTCAGGATGTGTTTGTTTTTTGTATAGGTAGGAAGTGTTAGTTGGAATATGAACTGGTTTCACCTCCTACAGCTTGAGAAGCACATTTGCTTGGACCCCTTTTTCCAAACTGTCACGTTTCTCTGGAACGGTTGTGTACAACGGTTAATTTTTTACTACATCTACTATACTCCATGCAAATAGTCAAACACTTCTCTCAATATATAGCAGATTTTTCATCCATCAATAAATAATGGGAAATTAGCTACAGACCTGCTAATATTTTAAGGTTAAGATTAATATCCAGGAGCATGAGGTTGTCTGTCAGTTTGCATTATCAGCCAAATACACGTCTGTACTCAATGGGTCAATAGCTCAGAATCAGCTGATTAAATACAAAGTGCTCAGGATAGTAATAGTAACAGACGCTGCAGCATGATGGAAATGTTCTTAGCATTAAAAAACTATTGCGGTGTAGGTATGCTCTGATCCAGGGACTCAGCTACAGTATATCCTCACTTTCAAGATTGCATGGAGAAGTAAGCCAGCTTTGTTCTGAACTAGGCCTGTGGGATCTTCATTTCGTTGTCCCTTAAAGTGATTTGAATGTAACCTGTGTGAAAAGGAGAAGGCTGACTTAAGGCTTATCTGTGCACCTAGGCAGTACATTTGCATGTAAAGCAAAGCTATCCAAAATACAGTGAAATGACTATGCTTTTGGTTGAGAAAAAGCTAGGGCAGGATCAAGCAAAGACAACTTGGAGTCAGGGAAGGGTGACTTACTGTACACCGAGTGGAAGTTTTTAATGACCTGAATAGAAGTAGGAGAACCTGTTCACTTTTCTGTGTCTTTCTGGGAGATAAATATAGGACGTAAAGTGTGAGCAAGCACAATAGTTGAGGGGGAAAAGTAGGATAGGAATACTTTGGGGAATGTCACAGAAAATCAAGGATCCAATGCAAATATCTGTTTTAAAAACTGCAGATTTCATGATGAAGATGATCAAATGAACAAAACCTGAAAAATACTAATGCATTTCTGATGCACATGAAGTTTTGTAAACTTCTTTTGCAAACTCGAGTGTACTGTTATCTGCTGTACAGTTCCTGCTAAGATGTTTTGCTGGATTGGTTTGCAAGAGATATAATATTAGAGCTACAGCTGCAGCAATATTGTTCTTCTCTCATATAGAATGAACTTACCTCTTCATTAGGATTTTTGTATATTATCCAGAGGTTCAAGTATTTTGGCTATTTATAGTCTTTGCAGAGGATAAGAGGACAGACTGTGATGAAGAAGAAAACTAGAGCACCCTGTTCCTAATCCACTTTTCTATAGTGGCCAGCTATGCAACGCCCTGCTACCTGGCTACTTCACTGCGGATGTAGCAGAACTCCAGTTTAGTTTGATCAAGTCATTTCGTTCTTTAAAACATAATCAGACATGTCCTGTCTTGAAAGACCTAATGACATCACTGCCCTAGAGCAATGTATAGGTAGAACCTGACAGTCTAGTCTTAAAGATTCAATCAAGAATTGTTGGTACACTAATAGTAAGTGAAATACATCATTGAGCTATATCTATATCAGGTTACAATTTACAGATTCACATTGACTGGTATGACTTGTTCTTAAAAGACTGAATGTGAGAAAATGGCAAAAGTGTCTTCTTGAAGAAACTGTACATGAACTGTATGTTGCATAATAATACAATCCAGCATTAATCCAGCAGTCAACACAGCAGTGTTGTAGGTGTGGTAACACCGTGTCATGCTCAAACGATGCTCCTGTTTGCCCTCAGAAGACGTTTCATGGACGTCATGTCCCTCTTTCTCTGACTTTTCTCTGGAAAATTCTCTGTCGTTGTGTGCCATTTACCTGGAATGCTAATTAAGACAAGCAACACAGAAAATGTGTAGTACTATACAGTAAAAGCATGTAACAGTACCTATCAGCTTATTAGACAAAGTGGATGCTCCAGTAATGTAATCTGATAGAAATGGCATAATAGTGATAATAATAATGATTACTATTACAGTGCATTCAAGAGAAATGTTTTCATTTCAAAATGGTAAAATGTATTACTTCAGGCAAGGCGTTAACAGCCACGTATGTACACAAAAATGTGTTCCTTGTCCTAGATTAAAGCTCTAGGATTTCATGCCTTGTTGCCAGAATTAGAAGATACCATTTTGATGTGACAAACAAGGAACAGTAAAAAAAAAAACTAACAAAAAATAACAACAACAAAAGCTATGGCTATGTATCAAAATCTACAAAAATCTGCATTCCATATAATAAAACACACTGAATGGTAGTAGTCCTCACTCTCATCAATAAAAGTACTAAACTGTACTCTGGTGGTACCCTCAAGAGTGCACCCTGTACTGACAGTATGTATCTTTTACATGGTAACATAAATGTAGTATACCATCCATCCATCCATGTTCCATAACGCTTATCCTACACAGGGTTGTGGGGGAGCCTGGAGCCTATCCCAGGGAAGAAGGCGGGGGACTCCCTGGATGGGATGCCAAGCCATCGCAGGACACAATCGCACACCCATTCACACACTGCAGACATTTTGGAAATGCTAATCAGCCTACAACGCATGTCTTTGGATTGTGGGTAGGAAACCAGAATACCCGGAGGAAACCTCCTGAAGCACAGGGAGAACATGCAAACTTCGCGCACACAGGGTGGATGCAGGATTCGAACTAACCCCAAGTAGTGATGGGAAGTTTGGATCATTTCACTGACTCATATTTTTGAATCTCTTTCAGCAAAATGAATGAATCTTTTCGAGTCATTTCGTTCATTTCAGCAGAATATAATTCAACTAATTACATGTTCAATTCCCCAACACATCTAGTACTTATGCAAATGTTGATCACATTTGGAATAAAACATAAACAGAAATGATTAATTAATAGCTTAGCTGGATCTTCAGGCTATGCAGTCTGTTAGTTCACCTCACCTCCCGATCCGAGTCGATCTTTCTTTTGTCACGTCACATTTGTTCCCCGTAAACAGAAACGATTAGATCACCTCTCGAGTCTTCGGGTTCGAGTCGTTTGTTCATCACGTGACCGCCCCATAGGCTGAATGTGGTGGGGCTGTGATGTGATGAACGAATGACTCGAGCCTGAAGACTCGAGAGGTGAAGTAATCATTTCTGTTTCCGGTTTGGCGTGGTGCATCGCCTATAGAGCGGTCACCGGAAGAACGAACGAACGAACGACTCGAACCCGAAGACTCGAGAGGTGAACTAATCATTTCTGTTTCCTGTTAAAAACCTATGGGGATGTTGCAGAGCATGCACGGTCAGAAATGAACGAATCGCTCGCTGAGACAACTCGTTATTCCCGAATCATATTAAAGATTTGTTCAGAATGCACGAATCGTTCATGAACACCTCATCACTTCCCTCAGCCCCAGAGGTGGCTGATTAATGATGTAATTACATAACTGCAGGTATGTGATACACAGTAAAGGTAGAAAAGCTGTACCCTTGAGTGAGTGTACTACAGTACAGTTTAGTACCCTTTCTGAGAGTGCATGTTGTTGGCACCTATAAAAGAAGCAGGGCTCCCAGCTATTAGTTAAATTAAATTTCCAGTTCAGCTCGAAGTATTAGTATTTTACTGTGTGGTTTCTACTGGAATTTCCTGAGGGGAAAATGCTTTTGAGAGACTTGAGATGTCATATTCTCCTTAAAATATGTATTTTTAAAAATTAGGGTTGGTTTTCTTTTAAAGACGTTATAAAAAAATGACCAAACCTGTCTGTTTAAATTCTAAAAACTGTTTAAAATAAAAACTAAAGTGAGAGATTTGAGGCTCGTTAGAAGTGCGGAGCAGTGTTTGAGGAAGAAGAGCTTCCATTGAGAACACGCTAGGGTCCGTGGGTCAATCCTAAATGCCTAGCTCTTGCATATACAGTGCCCTAGAACGCAGTAATGTCACAGTAGCATCGAGTGCACGTGTGTAGGGAGCAACGCGAGTGTTTAGGATTCACCCCGTCAGAGATACACGAGCTCTCCTGCGCGCGCGTGCGTTTCTGGAACGCGTTTGAGCACGCTGTCGAAGCGCGCGCGAGCACCATGCCAAATCAGCGGCTTCCGATGTCAAAACCGAAAACACGTTCCACATGCATACTAATAAAATAAGAAGAAATGCATTCGAATTAATGCCACTGTTTAAACTCCGCTATTTCGAGGGAAATATGAATAAAAATATAAATAGTCGACTTCTCGTTCAGGTAACATCAGCGCCAGCCAATAGGAGCGCTCAGACACGCGGGCTACAATTCATACTACGCATACTTAATAGCACGCGCTGAACTATTGTGGAGTACTTTACTAGTTAGTACTGTAGTATACTAGTGTGCGGTTTCAGACACATCCGCTCTACACATACAGAGAGAGAGAGAGAGAGAGAGAGAGAGAGAGAGAGAGAGAGAGAGAGAGAGAGAGGCGGAACCGGTACCGAAGCACACCTTCCTGCAAAGTGAAGAGCTGAAGCTCGAAGGAAAAGGAGGAGAGAGGTGGAGGAGGAGGAGGAGTAGAGAGGAGGACGGTTTGAAAGCGAACGGCTCACAGAAGGGGCAGGTGGAAGTCAGAGCTGACCCACCTCCACTTGGCGGTCTCGAACGGACCTCGGTGGAAAACCGGTTTTAATCTCCATTGAATTATTTCAAAACAATAACCTTGTTTTTTGGACAAAGCCACCCACCGAGAACTACATGCATTTCGGCTGTCCGTAGGAAGTCATCCCCCATCCAAGAAGAGAAATGGAAAACGCTCACACTAAATCCACGTCGGAAGTTTTAAAACACTTCGACGTGAACGAGAACACCGGGCTGACACCGGAACAATTCAAAACCAACCTGGAGAAATACGGACCGAACGGTGAGTTTAACCCGCTTCCCGCCGTACACCCAACCCGCTTCCCGCCGTACACCCAACCCGCGTCCTGCATTACACCCAACCCGCGTCCCGCCGTACACCCAACCCGCGTCCTGCATTACACCGTACACCCAACCCGCGTCCTGCATTACACCGTACACCCAACCCGCGTCCTGCATTACACCGTACACCCAACCCGCGTCCTGCATTACACCGTACACCCAACCCGCGTCCTGCATTACACTGTACACCCAACTCTCATCCCGCCGTACACCCAACCCGCGTCCTGCATTACGCCATACACCCGATCCGCGTCCTGCATTACACTGTACACCCAACCTGCGTCCCGCCGTACACCCAACCTGCGTCCCGCCGTACACCCAACCTGCGTCCCGCCGTACATCCAACTCGCGTCCTGCATTACACCGTACACCCAACCCGCGTCCTGCATTACACCGTACACCCAACCCGCGTCCTGCATTACACTGTACACCCAACTCTCATCCCGCCGTACACCCAACCCGAGTCCTGCATTACACCGTACACCCAACCTGCGTCCTGCATTACACCGTACACCCAACCCTCGTCCTACATTACGCCGTACACCCAACCGCGTCCTGCATTACGCGTACACCCAACCAGCGTCCCGGTCGTACACCCAACCCGCGTCCCATTACACCGTACACACCAACGTCCCACCGTACACCCAACCCGCGTTGTTACACTGCTTACACCCAACCCACCGCGTCACGCCAGCCACCAACCAGCGTCCGCCGTACAACCCAACCGGCGTCCCGCCCGTACAACCCAACCAGCGTCCGCGTCTACAACCCAACCCGCGTCCCGCCGTACAACCCAACCCGCGTCCCGCTGTACACCCAACCTGCGTCCTGCATTACGGCGTACATCCAACTCGCGTCCTGCGTTACACACGTACACCAACCACCCTCGTCCGCCCGTACACCCACCCCTGTCCTGCATTACACCGTACCCCAACCCGCGTCCTGCATTACCGTACACCACAACCAAGCGTCCGCCCGTACATCCAACCCTCGTCATGTACTTAACGCGTCCTGCATTACGCCATACACCCGACCCGCGTCCTGCATTACACTGTACACCCAACCCGCGACCCGCCGTACACCCAACCCGCGTCCGCCCGTAACCCCAACACAGGCGTCCGCCCGTACACCCAACCTGCGTCCCGCATTACACCGTACATCCAACTCGCGTCCTGGATTACGTACACCAAACCTGCGTCCTGCATTACCCGTACACCCAACCAAGCGTGCTGCATTAAACTGGACACCCAACCCTCGTCCCGCCGTACCCCACCCGTGTCCTGCATTACGCGGTACACCCAACCTGTGTCCTGCATTACACCGTACACCCAACCGCGTCCGCCACAATCCAACCCCCCCGCACTCTTACACCGAAAGCATAAGCGTCCTGCATTACGCCATACACCCGATCCGCGTCCTGCATTACAGTCCTCATTACACCCAACCCGCGTCCTGCATTACAGTCCTCATTACACCCAACACGCGTCCTGCATTACACCATACACCCGATCCGCGTCCTGCATTACGCCGTACACCCGACCCGCATTCTGCATTACAGTCCTGCATTACACCCAACCCGCGTCCTGCATTACACCAAAAAAACGTCCTGCATTACGCGCACGATACCCGACCTGCGTCACCATTTACCACACCCAACACGTCCTGCATTACACCAACCCGCGTCCTGCATTACACCAACTCGCGTCCTGCATTACACCAACCCGCGTCCTGCATTACACCCAACCCGCGTCCTGCATTACACCCAACCCGCGTCCTGCATTACGCCGTACACCCGACCCGCATCCCGCCGTACACCAACCCGCGTCCTGCATTACATCGTACACCCAACCCGCATCCTGCATTACACCAACCCTGCATTACACCAACCCGCGTCCTGCATTACCTGCCCGCTCCTCACTCTCAACTCTGTGTAACTTCAGCACATTATTCAGCTGTTTCCTTCAAACATGTCCAGCTCCCAGTGTGTGGGGTTTATTATATAGGAAGTTGTAAATAATACATATGTGCTGTGCAGCTTCTCCGCCATGCTGGAAGCTCCATGTTTTTGTTTGTTTGTTTGTTTGTTTGTTTGTTACTCGGCGTTAATGAGAGACTGCAGTAGGTTAGAAGTGAAGAGGTGGTGTGCAGGTATGGAGTTAGTTTACTGTCAAAAAGTCTGGGAATCACAAACGCAATCATTTGACACTAATGTGACTTTTTTTTTTGGTAAATTATTCTCACACGTTCAGTGTCTGGTGTTTGTTTATACAGATGGCCAGTGTAATCTACCTGTTTTTAATCAGACTTTTAAGGTTAGCCCCGCCCCTTTGTCTCTTAAAACCATGTTCACACTTGCAAATTCATCATTTGCACCACTGAGGTCATGTGGAACAGCATAAAGATAGCGTCAGTGCCTGTATATTTTCATAAACTTATTTATTTAGTTTTGAATTGTATGGAATAGTCCACTTTTTCATGTTTTCCTGGTGTCCATGTGGGCCTTCTCTGCGTTCACCGGTTTCCTCCCATCTCTCAAAAGCATGCTAGTAGGTGAATTAGCTCGTCTAATGTGTGTGCATGGACCGGCATCCTATTCGAAGCGTGTTCTTGCCTCATGCCTGGTTTTCCCCGGATACGCTCCTGATCCACGGTGACCTTGACCAGGATAAAGCGATTGCTGAAGATGAATGAGTTCCATGCACATGTATTGTGATTTGCAATTGTTGCTATGTGTAAAAACAAAACAAAACGACAAAAGGACAAAAATATCTTTCCACAATACCTGAAGACATTTTCATGCTATATTTCCATATTGAACATTTAAAACAATGAATTTCAAATGGAATAGGAGGGAGAATACATCAAACATTTGCTGCAAAGACATTTGATGTTCTATTAGCTGCTCATTTAAGTAACACTAAAGTTGTTCAGTGCTAATAAATCTACTGTTTAATATTATATTATATCTGAAAATCTTTTTTGTCGATCTAAATTCCGATTAGTTGATGGTGTATCTTCATAGTTCGCCCTACTTTGTAGTTGTACTTAGGCTGTTTACAGATGACAGATTAGCCGAGTACCGATTCGTAAAGTCACATGCTGATAATTTCATGTTTGATTTCTTCTTTTTTTTGGCAGAAATATAACTCCATACGCATGCTATAGTTAGAGCAAACCAAAGTTTTAGTCACAATTCACTCTCAAGATGTCGGACTGGCTGGTGTGTATTAAAAAAATTAAATGAAATGAAATTAAAAAGCCATGCTTTAGTCTGAGCTGGAGCCAGCATCTGTGTTTCACGGGTGTGTACTAACTACTTCATTCATCTGACTGTCACTGAGGCTCCAGGCCGGATTAAGATTAGAATTGCAAACACTATTCATTGCAGGCAAATGCCTTCGAAACCAGTTTCATTTAAGATGTCCCTGGGTGACATGATTTAGCTTGTGCTTTGCCATGTAGATTTCAAGTAGATGTCTTTTTCAAAACAGGTAGACTACCTATGCAGCCAGAGGCAGGAAGTATATGTGTTATGTGTTCTGGTTGGACAGTGAGGCTAGTGGTTTTCCTGTTGTGCGGCGAGAAGTTTCAAAGCAGAATATCTGCACGGCACAAAGACGACGGCTGACTCAGTGGAAAGAAAATGTCCTGTCGCGACACTTTAATGCATCAGTATTGTGTCACGCTCCCTAGCTTTAACAAAGCAGGTAAAGCATGCACTGCGAAACCATAACCCGAGCCCGGTGACTCCCGGAATCGTACAAGCGGCAGACGTTGAGAATGACGTATGCGTAGGTCCAGGCACCGCGAGACTTAAAAGAGCGCTTTAACGAGCGATAAAGGACTGCATAACGCACCTGCGACCAGTGCTGCAGGCGTAAAACTTGAGCAACCCGTTTTCCACTTCCTCAAGAGAGACATAAAACACGCTGCAGAGAAACACCACGTTTCAAGTTACATACGTGGCCCTCGTCGTCGACGCCGCCAGTTACAGTTAGCCAGCATCGTTCAGTTTCACATCTGCAGTTTTACTCTAATAGTGTGTTTCTCGTACGTCTGACTCGCGTTACAGAGCCGGCTTTAAAAGCAGCTGTTGTAAACCCGGGCTCGGGCGAACTGTTTTGTGTAGCCATGTAGTTTTACATTTGTTTGCCTCATTTACTGTACACTGACTCCTTTCTGAGGCTGCGCATAGCTGCAGCGTAAAACCGGCTTTACACCGTACAGCTGCCTGGCTCGTTTCGCTGTCGCTGATAAAATTTGCACCTCGTAAAAAAAGCACACTTTTTGGATCGGTGGTTAGAACATGCGATTCATTTCCATTGCAACCAAAGAGTTTTTGGCAGCGTCCTAAATATTTGATTTAAAGTGTGACCCTCGTGTAAAAGCCGCAGATAGGAGGACGGGATACGATTCCGCAAAATTCTCGACACAGGACCAAACGTAAACGAAACCTGCAATGAAAACATACAGAAAACCCCTCCCTGTTACCTCCTGATCTAGCTACTTGAGCTGGGCTATGTGACAAAAATATCATCTCACGATACTTGAGGACATTTCTACGATACACGATGCGTATCACGATATATCATTTAGCTAACAAACTGTCTGCAAAACAGTAGTAAACTAAACAAACATTAAGTAAACTAAGTAAACATTTTTTTCAAAATCAACATCGCTTCAGTAACACTTTAATTTGTCATAATTAAAAAAACAAAACATCTACATACTGTACCAGCGATATCTCAAAAGTGTATCGTGTAATCATTTATCACGATATCCATATTATTTCGATATATATCGCCCAGCCCTTTGAGATTTTGTGCAGTTCCTCCCCATGATAAGAATTTGTCATCCCATGATACTGACGATGTAGTCGAGGGCGAAGAACCAGCATGGTGGAAGGTAGAGGTTAGATTTTGGATCCTGCGAGTGTTGGCATTTACATCTTAACTGGAATTTTAATTTGTGAATAAAATTCATATCCTGCAGGCACGGTGGCTTAGTGGTTGGGGGTTCAGATCCCGCCTCCGCCCTGTGTGCGCTTTTCTACCTTTACTGTGTGTCGTTTGCCTGCAGTTATGTAATTACATCATTAATCAACCACCTCTGGAGCTGGGGGGTGAATCCTGCCTCTGCCCTGTGTGTGTGGAGTTTGCATGTTCTCCCATGCTTCGGGGGTTTCCTCTAGGGACTCCGGTTTCCTCCCCCAGTTCAAAGACATGCATTCTAGGCTGATTGGCATCTCTAAATTGCCCATTGTGCGTGCGTGCATGTGATTGTGCCCTGAGACGAGCTGGCACCCCGTCCAGGGTGTCCCCTGCCTCGTGTCCCGATATCTTATTAGAAGTCTCAATTGTATTGCCCATCCCTAATTTGGATGATGTAATAGTAATGGTGGTGAAAAGCTGGCTGTAATGGCATGGGTTTCATGTTCATCAGTGCAGTAGTAAAGGCACAGATGGGCAGTCCTGTGTGTGGAGGGTGGCAGATAGTGTCAGGGCTTTGAGAAAGTGCGAGTACAGCTGTGGGTGTGATCATGCAGCTGGAAATAAAGTGTTGTTAGGATCACGAGTGGTGTTTTTGCGAGAAGGTGCGAGGTTTTCGTAGTGTGTGTGTGTGTGTGTGTGTGTGTGTAGTAAATCAGGCTCGAAGTTGTCAGTTTCGGCGGGGTATTGCAGACGGTCTCAGCTGTTCTCCCAGCAGTGAAATATGCATTTCTCTCTCTCTCTCTCTCTCTCTCTCTCTCTCTCTCTCCGGCAGTTAAAGCAGTGCACTAATTAACTCTGAATGAACACGCTGGTCTCTGAAGAATCTGACCTGACATCAGTGGTCAGCTATTTGTCCCAAGGGTCAGGGTTAGGGTTCAGCTAAGGCAGCTAGCTCAGTGTGATTTCTGACTAACTCTGACTGAATGAGTAAGAGCGTGTAAATAATTTTCGATAAATCATCTCCGAGCATCTCGCCGGCCAATCAAGCTCTGATGAGTTCATGGAAAAAAAACGACGACTCGTAGCTGATAGTGTCGCTTTCGCTCTGAGCTGTCAACTTCCTGCCTGGTGCGTTGCAGCAGAAAGCCACAGGGAATACCCTCAGCCCTTTTGAGAACGCTCAAGAAACCACAGCCTGAGTTTGCTCACTTTCTAACTTGAACCCTTTTGCTTCTGCAGTGAATTTTTTTTTTTTTTTCTTTCTGCCATTTTGGCTGTGAATGATAAGTGATGAATAGTTTGTACCACATGGACATGGCTTTTTGATTACTGTATTGTTTTAGTAATTGGTCATAATTTTTTTAAAAGGTTTTGTTAGCTGTTTGCTGTTGTCAGGACTTGTTTATATGCATGTGGTTTGAATTCCTGAGTGCTCGGGGTGAGACAGCGGGAGAAAGGGAGATGCGTGCGTGTGTGTGGGTGGAAAGCAGTTCTGCCCCAAACCCTTTAGTGATTACTCTTTAACAGCCCGACACATCATTAAAAACACGACTGTTTTGTTTACCGTTAATAAAAAATGTTCATGTTGGCATCCATCTATCTCTGTCTCCACCATGTCTATGTGCATGTATCTCCAGGTTTTGCCACCCTGATGGACCCAGCGTGAAAAATTCACATCCTGAGCTGGCTCTCAAATCACATGTTTATGTACTATGGTAAATAAAGTTTGAGCATAAAGAACTGTATAGTGTCCTCACGCAAGTCGAATCGGAGACCACGGCTGTTTCTCAATTCTAAGAACTCAAAGAATGGACTCGCGTCCTCGTGAAGAGTGGTCTTGCCAGGCTACCTTGGAAGAACGAACTCTGAGGGACAGGTGAACATAGGACTCCTCTTTTGCGAGAATTGAGAGGTGCTGCAATCTTTCTGCTCAATGGACCGTCCCAGCACATTTCTAGTAGTGGGACAGGACCATCTTCATTTCAGCGCTCCTTCAGTAATATGTTTCAGCTGGGTAATAGTTTTACTGTTGTTAACCAAAAGTTAATTACGCATGTTTTAATGTAGTAAGCTCACTGTTTGCAACTGCGACCTAAAAGCTAAGCTAACGAGTTTACAGAGTTTACCGTTACATGATCTATCTATCTATCTATCTATCTATCTATCTATCTATCTATCTATCCATCTATCTAAATCATATATTAAAATCATTATTTCTAGATGCTTATCTAAAAAGTAAAAAACCTCGGTTATGGGTCTGCTTCTGTCATCCGAAATTGTTTGTCGCAGTGACTTCTGGGACTTCAAGCAGGTCTGGTGAGAAATGACTCGTATTTGCTGAACAGGAAAAGCGTGGGCATTTTCTTGGACTAATTTGAGCCCATAATGCATTGTAGAGTGGAAGGGGAGGAGCTCGTAGCTGATAATGAGCATTACCTCGTTTGTGGTGCTGCCTCATTTCATCTTGTAATTGTCATAATCGTCATTGTCGGAGAGCTGTAGTTTAAAATAAACAATACACATTGTACAGCGAATATAGCTATTGCTCACGAAGTACAAAAAGCACAAAAAAAAAGAGAGAGAGAGAGACCGGTTTCTCTGGTGGTCTCTGGTATAATTCTTGCTAGTGTATTAAGAATAAATATTAAACAGATTTTTAAAAAGTCGTGTTATTTATCAGAGCCATGTAATTGTTGTAAGGAGACGTTTATTTAACATTTTTCCGTAAGGAGTCCTGGGTGTTGTCCCTTTGTAACAATAAAATTTTTCCACCGTTTTCTGGTTTCTCTGTAACATAACAGGAACTAACTTGTCTCGTTGACATTCCACAACATTAACGACTAATTATAAAGCTTTAAAAGAATGGCATTCCTTACTAAAAGTGTAGCAATTGACAACTCGTATAAGATGAATAAAACACTTACATGTGTACTTACACAGTACATGCTCCTATTGAGAGATTATAAATTTAATAAAAATCTCATCGAATCGCACCACCCCGTCGTTGATTGATTTATTTTTCAATAACGGCGTGTCCCAAAGTGTTATTCCTTAGTTGCGAGGTGGTGTAGCAGGATTATTAGGTCCAGATCAGGATCTATAGCTTTGAGTTGTGCTGAAGAAAAGCATATGCTTTATTCTGTATTTCAGAACCGGGACCCGAGCAGAAGTAGTGCAGCCCCAATTTGATTGTTTTTGCTATTTCTGACTACAACCATAGCCTTATTGCCTTCATGTTTGCTTTCTTTCGACATCCTAACTGAAAACACTCTGTACTTACCGAAACCATTTGAGCAGACAGGTATTGGGTGTCTTACAGCTCTGTAAAAGGTCAGGTGGCTGACTTCTTTGGGCTGTTATCTTGAATTGCTTGTCTCTGTGCTAAGCCTCTGCCTTCATTTCACCTCTTCACTCCTGTGGTCTGTGCTGAAGGTCTGATGTTTCCTTCACTACTCTACACTAGCTGTTCACTGTCCCCATGTCCCTTTATGTTCCTTTAAGCTCGAGTTTATAACTGGTCTCAACTACAAATATACAAAAATCCAACTTGCTCACATTATTATTATTATTATTATTATTATTATTATTATTATTATTATTGCCACCCCTCCCTTACTGAGAGCACGGCCAATTCTGGATTCAAACTCGTGATCTTCGAAAGATAGGGTGAATGTTCTCAGTTATGTTTTATTTGTACCTGGCCATAATATTTTCTAGCTCATTTAGTTGGTTCCATTTCCCAAAATATGAACCACTAGTCCAAGCAAAACCAAGCCGTTATAAGCACTGTTTGGCCCCAACCCTAAACAATGAAGGAAGGCCGGAAGCCACTGGAACCGTCAGCTCTTGCCCCAAGGAGATATATTAATTTGAAGGCAGAGCATCAAGCCCTTGTTGAGATGCTGTCTCACTTCCTGTTTTCAGTAGCCCTCCCATGTTGTAGATGAACTCGGAGCTTGTTTGTTAACAACAGCTCATGTTGCTAAACGTGTGATTTAGTATGGTGACAATATGTAAAGGCATTGCAGAGAGATGCCTTCACTTCTTGTTTGGTGACTTTGCTATCAGATTTGTTGGCAAGTTATGGATGCAATGCCCCATGTTGGACAAAATTTGTACAGGATTTTTTTTTATAAATTCTACGTGTGGCCCATAGGTATCAAATTTGTTTGGATGGAACGCGAAGAATTAGTAGAAGCAGAAATCATGTTTTGCAAAAAAAAAAAAATCCTCTTGTTTTTGTCGTTGTCATCTTAAATAAGCCAGTATTCCTCGAGCATCACCTGCATGCCTGACCGGAGCTACGATTCTGTTACCGTGCGTTATGTGACATCCCTCCTTCTTTCTCCGCTTCTCTCATCTAAGCAAAGCTCGTGCATCAGGGCATAAGTAGGACGTCTCTTCAGAGTTTTACACCTCTATTCTTGTGTTGCTGAGACACACAGTGTGAAACGAGTGTGTTAGAGGAAGCAGACGTTCTTCTCCTCGCATGCAGATGCGTTCTAAAGGCATCGTGTAGAGGATGTTTGTGTAAATTCCGCATGTAGGCCATGGCTCCTATCATTCCGATCTAATTTTGATGTAAGATACTGCAGATCTGCTACTAATCGTCATGACTCTTTATTAGTGGCGTCTCGCTGCAGTGACTCGAGCGACCACATCTGTGTAGCTGCTGCTCAATGATAAGGAGTGTTCGAGGAGGGAAGAAGGAAGTTGTGCAGAGGCTTGTGGCACGTTGTTGTCTTCGCGGTTGCAACTCATTTCCAACTCCGTTCTAAGTTTTTATTAGACAAGTTAAACAATGCACTAAGTGTTCTTTCTCTTATTTGCTTCACAAGCTTGAAGAGGAACTGGCTGTATTCATAAGGTTATATTTGGCTTTTTTTTTTGCCCATTTATTTAATTTTTTGTCTCTGATTAATTTAGGTGTGTAGTCGTGCTAACTTGTCACTCATTTCTGCTCCTCACCTCCCACCTCGGTAGTCATCAACACCTCCCCCTGGCAAACTGTTAACTTACTCTGCGTGTGTTTCTGCAGCCGAGGATGAGCAAGGGGTGTGTGTGTGTGTGTGTGTGTGTGTGTGGTGTGAGACGCATCACACTTTCGTAGCAGAAGTAGTTGTGTGTAATGGAGTGTGATGTAGCAGAAATAATGTATTGCGATATTGCAAGATGTTTTTGAGATACCTGATATGTAACGCTGTGTTTATTTAACACATCTCATATTTTCATATTCATTTGTCATATAAAAATGAATAAAGTATTTGAAAAGGATCAGAAGGAAACACGAAATGACAAGACAGGAAAGTAGATAATTCAGTAATACGTTAACAGACAGTGGGCCTCATTTATTAGTGAATTTGTGCGTAAATGTTGTCGTAGGACAAACCATGCAAAAAATTGCCAACAGACGTACAAAGGTTTTTCTTCGTACGCGCGTGTGCGTGTTGATAAAATAGATGGCGATCGTCGTCTCTAAAGTGCTTCTGTTGCATAGCTGATTTACATTTTAGTGACGCCAAAACAACAAAAGCTCACCGAGAGCTCAGAAATGTGAAAAATAACAGTGAAGGTCACAGCATAGACCCAAGTCTTCCCCTTTTTATAGGGCGCCATTACTTTTGTCTCGATTGAATGGCTAGTCTTCATTTATGGATTTATTTTGGATCGCTTTTTTCATGGCATTAATATGACTGAAGTGGCAGTGTTTTTTACATGTGTACGTGATTGAAAAGAATCAGCAGTTTAAACGTGACCCTGTAATCTGTACATAAAACTACAGTATCTGATTGGCAGTTATACACTTTTATACTTTTACAGTTATACACTTTGAATCAGAGTCTCCTTATATAAGGATGAGTCAAATGAAAACCTTGAATGTTCATTTATTTGATTGATTTTGCATTGTTTAATGCAAATAGGTGTCACAAACGCACGGGATTTTTCAAATAGATCGTCATTTTGTTTAAAGTAAGCGTTCCAGCACTTAACGAGTGTCCGGGTTCAGTTTAAGGGTGCACTCCCCACTTCCCCGCTGGCCTGCTCTCACATTGCACTTAACGTTCCGGGGCTGAGCATGCGTACGTCATTACGATGCGGCCTTTTTGAAAGGCGCTCTCGCACAGCACATTGGAGTCCACCATTGTAACGTTACGTATCTTTAAAGATTACTTTTTTAGCTTTACGTGACTTTTGAATTCTTCCTATTTTTTTGACTGTTGGTATGTATGCTTATTTTTTTACAATTTGGATCTATACATGGTTTTGTTTTTTATGTAAAGCACCTTGACAAGCTACTTTTAAAGGCGCTATATAAAGTAAAGGTTTTTTTAATTGTTGTTGTTGTGGCTTATTTGGAGTAATTTGGGGCGCGGTGACACATGGCCCTCTCACATGCCTAATAGATTTATCACTTGTGCAGCACCGTGATTTTCACTTAACCATGCTGCACGTGTCAGAAGATTTATACAGAGGCAGCTGACAGTCGCATCAGTAACGTCCTGTTTTGAGTTTCGTGCTCGGCCACGGTTAGCGATCACACTAGGTGCGTAATCCAACTGTCCACACAGTCCATGCATACGGTACAGAGCGACCACACTAGTCAAACGAACTGGACTTCATGGGTCAAACATGCTCGGGCACGGTACAGATCACCTGGTGTGAGTGCACCCTAATTCTAATTTTTACGTCACACTTTCCAGGTTTTGCATTTGACTCCCCCACAGACGTAAATTTACGCAAACTCTAGTAGGATATGGATGATTTTCCTAACTAACCGGATTTTCACGAATACCGCAATTCTTGTGTAAATGTAGAAATCCATTGGACAAATGAGAGAGAGATTTATCTGTTGGAGAATTTGACTTCTCTGTGTTATCTCTTGATCCCTCTTTTTTTGTAGGATGATTGTATCACTTAGCGTTCCCGTGCAGATTAATTAACGGCTTTACGATGCAAGGAACCACCTTCTGGAGCTGTTAATACTTACTAAGGAGATGCAGAAACTTGTATATGCCCTTTCTATACAATTATGAATATTCATTATTCTTTAACCTGTGAGACACTGCGCTGTTATTCACACCTCACTATAAAAGAGCTACGCCTCGTCTGATCGTGGGCTCACTCGTGTTGTATAGCTGAAGTGATAACTCACTGCTGCTGTATTGATGGAGAGTGCTCTCTCTGCAGAAGAAGATTCACCATCTCTCCTTTTGATCTATAAGATTGTCTGCTGGTTTTATTTTTATCGTTGGGATGGGGGTTTGCACTTATGTCGCACCTGGTGAACGAAGCCCGATGTTCTCAGTAACTTCATTTTCCCCATTATGTATAGCTCACATTAATTCACCTCAAACACTGCTCTTTGATTCCCCAACAATTTATTACAAATAATAAAATAGAAATGCAAAATATAGATTGTAAAATGTGAGATCCAATCACATGCTCGTTGAACACGTTTAATTCGACAATGTGGTGCCATTCGTTTGTTCAAAGTTATATAGAGGAACTAAAGAACTTCCTTGATACAAATGCAGTAAAGGTGGTGGTTGGGGGGGGGGAGGGAGTATAGAGAGGTGTCATTTCTCACAATATTTTACTCCGTGTTGATTCTAGCGAGCAACCAAAATATATTCTACAGCACACAATTTACTACATTTTATTTTTTATTTTATTTTATCCTAATTAACGTACAGGAGCTTGGATATCTACCAGAGGCTTCACACAGTAAGCACACATGTCTGTGTGTGTGCACGCGCACGTGTGTGCATGTGCGTTCCTGCCCGGTTAGCTGTTTTATCTTGGAGAGCGAGCCAGGTACAGGCATGTCTGAGAGCAGAGGAACAGGTGATTCCTGGTACAGGCCAGCAGCTTCTACAGAAGACTTATGGCACAATATCCGTCATACAAAACTTGTTTTGAATAACTTATTTTCCGACCAGGACCCACTTGACGTCAGTAGACAACAAAGCACAGAAACATGCCTAGACGTTTACCCTTACCAGGAAATCCATCTTCCAAGAAAATGCAGTTTGGAAACACTTCTGGTGCTAAACATGTCGTCCTTTGCATGCTAGGAAAGCGTATTTCAACTGGAAACTGTTTTATTTATTTATTTATTTATTATTATTTTTTTTAATGAAGTAGTAATATTTACCTGTCAAATGGAAGTAATGGAAACCCCTCTTCCAGTTCTTAAAGGAATGCTTCCGTTGAGGGTCGACAGGCGATGTTGTTCGAGCAGTCGTTCCTCATTTATATCCGTACCTCCGCCCACGTTTTTAATAAAGATGCTGCTTTATATTTAGCACATAACGCACAATAACCCTAATCTTAAACCTTTCTGATGGTGTTAAATTCTGAAAGACATGTATAGATTCATAAGTACATTTATAAGTATTTGAGCTCTAATGGCAAATGCAAACAAATTTAATACATTTACTAATCGACTCCGCTTCCCATCCATGACTGCGTTACCGTAGGCTCCTTATTTAATGTAAGAAGAATGTAAAGTTTGTTGCACGTGAGACCAGATTTTGACTAGTGCAGCCTAGCACCCTTACTTATGTATTTGATTAACAAATATCTATAACGATTAAAAACTTTTACATCTTGGACAGCTCTCTGCTCCGCCTTTCTCCTTCTCCTCTTCATTGAAGAAGGGACAGAATTCCACCCAGGTGAGAAATGCTGATTACACCTAGGTCGTGTCTCTAGGCTACATCTCTAACAAACGCTTTCCCATAGATTTAAAACGATACATTTTTGATCAGATTTATGGCGGCCCATAAGTACAGAACGCATTAACAGACCAAATCTGCAGCAGCAAATCAGAAAACGCGACGGCAATACTAAAAACATAAGCGCAGGTCAGAACCACTCAAGCAAATGCAGAACCGGACACGCAACAGTAAATTAGGAACCATATCAGGAAATTCAGAAACACGAGATGAATTCAAAACGGAAAGAGAAGGTCCTTATTGAACAGCTCATCCTCACTGCTGATTGGCTGCAGCCCGTTTCCTTCTCGGATCCCGTTTTCTCTGAGAAGTTGCTAGTGCGTTTTCTCATTTTCACTTGCGTTTTTTTTGGTTCTCATTCGCAAAAAGCTTACCATGGAATAAGGATGAGAAATTGACACAAAATCACGAATAATTTTAACTGCAGCCCTCGACCGATAACTTGCTGGAGGAAAGTGCAGCAAATTCTGCATCTATCCCCTTGTTGCTCAGCAGATTCTTCCATCTTGGAAAAGCAACACCACTCTTGTTTCGTTTTTCTTATGTTGTTTTGTAGCCGCTTTTTTCCCAGCAACGTTGCCATTTAGCTATGGATTCCAGCGTGTTTGCATTTTTGAGCACTAAAAAGGGGGGCGGAGTGAAGGGACTTTTTGCGTGTGTCTGTATAATGACTGACAGGTGGGATGTTAACAAACCCAAGGAGTCTCACAGGCATACAATACACTTGTTTTCACCACATCTCTTGACAGTATCATTGTGTTTCCCAGATAGTTACATTATTTATAGTAGTAAGAATAAATAAAGACCATATTCGTCTGAATGTCACTCACATCATTAGAACTCGGATTCCTCAACGCAGTTTGACATAATCATATATTTGAACCCACCCATTTTTCCAAGTGATCAAAAATATTCAAAATGGATTGCCTTTCTCCAATAGGCAGCTCTCTGGTCTTCATGTTTGTTTGTCTTTTTTTTTTTAACAACAAATGCAGTCTTCACAGGCAAAACCGAGGGTTCAAACCAAGAGTAGGCTTTCAGAGCTATTAAGTCTTTCTAATTATTAGAATTTTTTCTAAAACAGTCAATCTAACAGGACACACCTGGGTAGCAAGAATCACAGATCAGTCACAATGTTCCAATACTTTTGCTTATCGAAAAAGTGGGTGGTCTGACATGTTTTAAGTTGTTTAACACATCTAGATGTTAATATCAGGAAATGAAAGCTGAAATTCTGATCTATCGTTTCATATTTGCCTTTTGATCTCGAACACAAACGTCTTCAATGTATAGCGAAAACAGTAGAATTGACCTATCTGTTCCAATACTTTCGGCGGGGACTGTACCTTCTTGTGACATTATAAAAAATTTTTAAGGGCATATCCGTCCGCTTGTGTTCAGGAAGGTGTCACTTGGTCAGGGTTAGTGTGCACAAAGCTGTCACCTTAAGACAAACCAAACTTTCCTTTCTGCCTTAACATTATCCACTGCAGGGTTTTTCTTAACCTTGCACAGGTTTCCCGCTGAAACCAAACCGAAATCTGGACTGAGTTTAAGACCCAGAGCAATAAAATATAGACGACATCGAAAAGGACTTGCAGGAGCAGAGACCCTTCCGGGGTTTTTATGGTCACGTGACCTGCTAACGACCGAGTGCATGATAAGCTCTTATAATAAAGGACAGAATAAACAGTTGATGTATGCATAGAACTTCTAATGTGACAACCATGCACACATTATGAAGACACTCCCATCTCTGTGCTGTATACTGATCGCTCATCCTGTGCAAATTTATCGTCATTACTACAGAGCTGTACTTTAGTATGGTCTGCCTCTCGGTAAAGTTGGACGTGTGGGTACCTGTGCTTTGTGCTGATTTTGAACACAGCATGAACCTAATAAGCATTTTTTTCATACCTGGTCACTCTGGAATTAAAAGGTTTAATGAATAAATGAATACATTGACCACTCTAGATCACTTTTATGATCGCACGCGGGAGTGAGTGATGATGAACCTCCAAACAATCCTCTTCATTTTAAGAGGCGTATATGTTCCATGAGCTAAACTTGGCTCGTCTACGTTCACACCTTGAAAACACACTCTGACTCGGCATCACATGTGGTTTCTTTTTTTGAACAAGATGTGCTGAAAACGAAAAGCTCTGCGTTTTCACACTGTATGCATCGGATACGTGTTCATGCTGGTTCCTAAACTCTTGCTTTCTGCTGGACGTTTGGTCAAAACATGACTCTCGCAACCGTTTCCAGTGCGGTTTGTGTTATTTTCAGGCACCAAGGGAGATATTTTGCGTTCTGCCAGCTGGCTTGTGCGGCCAAGCACGCGCTTACGTAGATGTAGTGTTTTTAGCGGTATGTCGCCAGCTGCAATTATTAGAGCCTTAAAAGATGTAATGTACACGATTCATAAATTGCTGCTGTATATGAAGACCAAACAGTTCAGAGACGTGTGAAGTAGTCGGTTTGTAGTCGTGTTGCGTAAGGTTTATTTCGGGCGAGCGAGTGAGCGAGCGAAGCTAGCCGGTAGCGGCCAGGGGAAGCGTGCCCACAGGCCGGGTTGGCATGGTGACTGTTCTTGAAGACTTTGTGTATTTCTATTCAAGCGACTGCACAAACAATGGCTTGCTCAATGCAGTCTTCAATGGGGTTTTCATTGTAGCGTTATTATTGTATGTTGTGCGTTGGCTTCATTGTGGAGGAAGAAGAGTATGACTGCGACAGATGTGGGAAGACGCGATGTCTGAACTCTAAAAGTTGGACGCTGGCTTAGTGTATTTTTATTATTGTTTGGCTCTCGAAACCCAGCAGATTTCCTCCTGCTTCCCTTGACACATGCGTTCCAAGCTCCATGTTGTTGGCAACCGTTTCCAGGAAGTGTTTCCCCCCTTGCCTCTGCCTGGTGGTGTGTAAACAGGCTGGCACTTGTTTTCATGAGAGACAGAGAGAGGGCGAGAGAGAGAACAAGTGTGTGTGTGTGTGTTGGCTGTAGTCAGTATGTTGGAATGCGCCTGGGCAGATCGAGGCCGGTGCAGCCCAGATGACACGGAGGGAATCCTTGGCACAGGAAGGCTGGGAAACCCCACTAAGCCCTCATTTCTCCCTCTCCCATGCCCCCCCCTCCCTCTTTTTCACCAAGGCTCTCTTTGTCTCTCTCGCCTGTTTCCAAAGCCGGTCTGTCTCCCATTAAAACCATTAAGAGCTTTCTTTAACTTTTGGTGTATGATGGTAACAGATAGAGGAAACTGGCGTTGGAAAAAGAAGCACCAGTGGTGGGGAGGTACAGTAACAGGACGCAGACAGCATTTACCCTCGTGTGCATGTAAAGACCCACACATGCACCTGGACAATGGGACTGTTGGAGACATTTCTCCCCTTCCCAGCTGTCAGGTTTCTCCACACATCTCGGAGAGCATTAACGTAAGCCGTGCGGTTCTTTCCACAGGCCAGTTACGTAATTCTAAACTAGATGCTGCCAAACCAGACCATCACATTTTCTTCTTTTTGTTGACGAATGTTCAGGCTACATTCATTCATTTGATCGAGGAGTTGCCGAGCAAAACTAGCCCAAGAGTGCTAGGTTTTTATTAGCGTGTCACGTAGCAGGAGGCATCTCCTGTTTATCCAAGCACGTGTAGTCCATCCTTCACGTTCCCACACCTTCATTCAGATGTCTCCTGTCTCTCTTCAGATGAAAAGCAGTCTCTTCTCTGTTGTTCAAAGAGGAGCTTTCGGTTCTCGCTCTTTCATGCTACGCGACTCCCTTGCAGTTCATTCACCCTCCCTCTCTGTCTGTCCGTGGCAGCCAATTTCACACACTGAACCAAATCAAAGAGGGATAACTACGTTGAAAGTAAAACCTCATTATAGCCAGTTCACCCTCATCAATCTTGGTTTTGTTTTGATATTCAGCCCACTTGTCTGTTTTGGTTTCCACTGCACGTGTCCTCCAGCCTGGCATTGTTTTGCGAGTGTATGCGTTTCCGTTTCTGAAAAGAATTTTATTTATTTATTTTTACTTAAGAGCCTGACTGATTTACAAAGAAAAGCCTTAACTTTTATCAGAGCGCACTTCATGATAAGGTTTTCCATTTGGATAAGAGCAAGGAAACACCACAAGTTTCTAGTTAATTATAAGCAAGGATAAACTGGACCAGAGTGCACACACACACGCACACACACACACACACACACACACACACACACACACACACACACACACACACATACACACATCCGCTTCCACATGTACACACACACACACACACACACGTACACAAAGGAATGCAGTGACGCCGTATATTTTTACTCTCTATCTTTAGGCTCACTTCCAAGGTTTTTCCCCATTTACAGTTTCACAGCTCATTCATACACAGAAATCCAGAAAAAGTTCAACATCCTCGAGAGTGACTCGGTTTTTATAATTATTTTCTTTTTTTTCAAGTCAGTGTTTGGTACTTAACGCCAGCGTTTGTCAGATCCTGTTGACTGCCCACTATGCTAGCTGTAATTGTTAGGCCAGCTGTAATAGGCACAGTGACGGACAGAGCTTCACACTTGAAAACATGCACACACACACACACACACACACACGCATACGTCTGGGCTCTAATGACCGCACGACTGGTAATTCTGTGACATGTCGGAAGATTCAAGAAGGAGTGCTTCCTAGAGCTCAGTTGCTAAGGAAGTAGCATGGATCCTAGAACAAAGTAAAGTCTTCTCACTGATTTCTTAATCCTCATCAGGACGGGATTAGTTTCACTGGGCGACGCCTGTAATAACATTTATACACGTCTACTCTGTGATATGCGGGACGAGCGAGTTTCCACAGAGTTGTTTTTCCTACGAACCCGGATGTTTGTGTCTCTCACACACACGGTTGTAGCTTGGGGTTATCTGAGGCTTGAACCCTTGCTGGAATCTTTTAATAAAGCTTATGTGGATGTTTAACCCAACTGCTAATTATATACGCTTCATATAACGTTATATTCATATAACATGCTGCAGTGATGGTTGGTCTGTTATGAACAAGTCAGTATGGTTTCCAAAACCCCCACCCCCGATGCTCTTCTAATAACCTCCATTCTTCTGGGAAGGCTTTCCTCTAGATTTTGGAGCGTGGCTGTGGGGATTTGTGCGCATTCAGCCACAAGAGCATCAATGAGGTCAGGCACTGACCTCTAGCGAAAAGGTCTGGGATGTAGTTGGTGTTGCAGTTCATCACAAAGATGTTTATTGGGGTTGAGGTCAGGATACTCGGGGGGGAGATACGACACTGACCTGGCTGATCCAGGTGGAGATGAAATCACATAGTAGTACCTGGAAATGGTGGAATTAATGCTGCTTTCAGCTTACCTTTGGATTTGGGATGCTGGAGCTTGGATTTAAGGTCGTCTTACAAAATGCGGTAAAAAAAAATTGGTTTCTTGTAAGGCGTAACTTTTTTTTCTAAAGTAAAACAAGTTTGATAGCAATATGAGAGAAACTAAATGTTTGGGTTGATTACTTTTTTTTCTCCATTTCTCTCTCAAATCTCTCTCTCTCTTTATATATATATATATATATATATATATATATATATATATATATATATATATATATATATATATATATATACACACACACACACTGTAGAAACTTCTAGTTTCAGCTTTTAAATATCCTCTGATATTCATTAATATGAATGAATGGTAGAATTTGTGATAAATAATTGTAATTACACTATTGAGCCAATTGATCCTGATTTAAATTTGGGGTTTTTTTGCAGGCACATTTGGTTTGTGCGCCAAATATTCAACACTACAGATTTGACATGCATAACTGCATGGAGCTCTTGTAAGCGAGGTAGTGTTTCTTGATTCCGTTTATTGCTGATACTGCTGAGGAATAACGCCGTGCCTGATTATTCAGCAGGAGAGAATACCAGACGAGTTTAATGTAATTCCACTAAAGTGATTTTGAATATTGTTACACAGGTATTTGAATCCTGAATCAGATTAGTCTTCATTCACTTGTAAAGTGTGAGCTAGGCATCTCTGTGGCACTCATGATGGAGTGTACGAAGACTAATGGTTTTGTAATGAGTGTGTGTGTGTGCAAGAGAGATCGAGTGTGAGAGAGATGCTCCATCATACTCCTCACTGCTCCTTCCCACTCTCCACATGCCCCACTGCTCCTACACACTCTTGAGTGAGAAGCTTCTAGAAATGACTCAACAGCAGTGTGTAGGCCCTGCAGTGATCTGAGCCTCCTGCCTCTCACACAGCACCAGCATGTACAGAGCGCCGAGAGAACCCTGCTTTCACAAGTGTCCACATTCACAGATTTGTACTGATCGCTGTCTGTGAACTGGGAAATGATTCTTTTAGGTGATTATCTTTGGGCGGCTGTGGCTCCGGTGGTAGTGCGGGTTGTCCACTATATAAGCGTGGACCTGACTTTTACACGCTTACATGTCTGACAGTTTTTCACTAGAAAATATCCTTCCATCCATCCATCCATTTTCTGTACCGCTTCTACTACTCAGGGGACTTGGGGCACAAGGTGGGGGACACCCTGGATATCGGGACCAGCCTATCGCAGGGTACAATCACACACACCCGTTCACACCGTACGGACCATTTAGAGATGCCAGTCAGTCTACAGCGCGTGTTTTTGGACTGGCGGAGGAAGCCAGAGTACCTGAAGGAAACCCCAGAAGCACGCGGCGGGCATGCAAGCAGGGTAGAGGCGGCATTCGAACCCCTGACCCCGGAGGTGTGAGGCAGATGTGTTAACCACAAAGCTGTAAACTGTAAACCCCGACCCCCGTTAGAAAATATCTACTGTACCAAAGATTTCATATGATGAATACATTACTATATGTGTACTGTGCTGTACTGTTCTTTCTTTCTCTCTTTATTTCCTGTTTTTCTTTGTCATTCTGTGTTATTTCCTTTCTTTCATAATTTAATAGTTCTCTTTTCTGTAATAGTTCTGCCATTTCTTTTTTTTTTTTTTTAATGTCATTCTTTCTTTTTCATGTCATCTATGTTGTATTAGTTTTCCAGTCTGTACAAGTTCTTTCATTCAGTCTGTCTTTCTGTCTGTCTGTCTGTCTGGTCTGTCTTTACTACTTCTCGTTTCTGTTTTAGTTCTGCCATTTTTCTTTGCATCTTTTCCTTTCTGGTGTTTCGTTCTGTCATCTGTTGTTTCATGCGTGTCTTTTTGTTCGCTGTGTGTGAATTTTGAAAAGATGAAGATTTCACAGCTGTACTTTCACCCCATAAAGCTCCTGTATCTCGGGTTAACGATTTAGCTCATGATGAAATCCACAGTAATTCTCTTCCATTTGTTCCTGTTGTGTTCATGAAAAATGATAAAGTCATTGAGCCAAGTGTTTTTCCTGAGGAATGAGCAAAAATCAAGTAATTGCGAGTTATTTAATGTCACACAACTGTGACACAACTGTGACTTAGTGCTTTTGCTTCCAGTAATCAAAACACAACATTATAGAAATACACAAGGAACATAACAAGGAATATAACCTGCCTAATATGCGAAAGCACAAAGTTACACTAAAAACTCGTAAAGGTGAGATACTAGCTTGCAATTGCAGGATAAAAGTTTGCAGTTGTGAGGTAAATCTGCATATTTTCTCAAACATGCCGGAAATAAGCATCCACATAAAAGAACCATAAAGTAGGATGTATTCGGAATTGTTTTTTTTTAAGCATGATGAGATTCATAAAGGGTCCCATTCAAAATACTTCACACATCCTTTTCCTAAAGTTGTATTATGATTTTAAAAGTTCTGAAAATTTTAAGTGGTTATGACTTTTCACCAAGGTTGGACATTATGGCAACAAATATTATATTACAATATTCAAATATATTTTCATGAAACATGGGGCATACTGCAGTGGGGTGTTTTTTTTTTTTTTTTTTGCTGAGGTTTTGTTAATAGTATGCAAAAACACAGCAGTAGAAATACATGACTGAAAACGAATATACACAACTTTTATTTCAACATTTACAAAACATGAAGTGAGTGTAAGAGCAAAAAAGGCTTTTGGAAGATCTTCCAGTGAGACTGTCCAAAAGAAAAAACACCTCGAGAAGCACCTTCAGGATCTTTTGTTGTGAAGGTTGTTGAGAGATGAATGCTTCTGAAAAAGAACCCGACGTTTATGAAAGTGAGGTCCAACAATGAAGAAAAGAATTCTGTATTTTTAAGTAATGACTATACTGATGATGCACTCAGAAAAGTGTATTGCGATGTAATTTATTGTATGTAATATCAATACCATATCATCACATCACCCAGTTCTCTAGGCTAACTCTTGTTTTTATTAATTAGGGATTTTTTTTATTAAAAAAAAAAGTTTTTAGAAAATATCGACTGACACATACTTGCTTGCCTTCTTGTGCTTCGGGGGCTTCCTCCACGTATTCCAGTTTCGTCCAGTCCAAAATAGACATTTTGATTACCAAATTGTCCATAGTGTATGAACACGTGGGATTGTGAACGCGTTTGATTGTGAACTCGTGGGATTGTGCCCTGGGATTGTTTTGGCACCCTGTCCATGGTGTCCCCCGCCTTGTGCCCCGAGTTCCCTGAGATAGGCTCCAGGCTGTACTGTGTAAGATAAATGGTATGGAAGATGGATGGATGGAAAAACCTGCTCGCCTCCAGTTAAAAGAAACGGCAATGTGCGGTCATTAAAAATGAGCGCAAGGTGCCATGAAATTGAACGAACACAAAGGTATTCCTGAGTGTGGAGCAGTGACGCAAGAGTGCAGAGAAACTGTTGCTCTTCATTTCCGTGAGCACCGAGCCGCGTGTTTCCTCATAAAACATCCTTAATCTGAAGTAAAACAAGTTGAATTCAATTTCAAATAAATGTTTTTTTTTGCGCTACCTTTTGATGACCGTTTAATAGACGATGATCATATTTGGGTTGCTTTTTTTATGATCTCTCGAATGAACAGTGTGAGTTGGGATCATATTTTACTCTGGCCGTATTGCCTGCTATCAGGTTGCAGCGGGAGACTGAGTTAACCGCCATTCTTTTGGAGGACAGAGTGATGCCTCCAGCCAGAATCCCTTCAGTAATCCCCGAATCTTACAGCAGATCATCGTACCGTGTCTTTGTGTAATTAACTTTGAGTCGGCGGATAAAGCGGCTCGGCACGGAGCCGACATAACAAGAACAAAACGGTACTGTTTGAACAAAACGTTTGCAATGTGCCTTGGCTAACACCTCTTTCTCTCTCTCTCTCTCTCTCTCTCTCTCTCTTTCATCCCTCTATGGATCACGCGGGGTGGCTGGATGGACAGAACTCCCAGCTGAGGAAGGTAAATATTGATCTTTCCATCCGGTTATTACTGCTCTCTCTTTATGAGTGGTGCTGTTTATGTGAGGCCAGCCCATCTATCTGTTTTACTACAAAAAGATGCACAATGTCTGAGGGCACACACACACACACACACACACACACACAACTCCTCACCCTCCTGCCCCCTACTCAACTTTATCTGTAAGACGTTTCTTCCTAAAAGCCTTTGTGTGTTTCGACACCGCGTGTTCTTCAGTGTTCTTCCAGAACATAGATTGTGTCTCGCCAAAAATCTGTCCAGATTACATTTTAACTTGAATAAAACATGCCAATATTTATGCTGGAAAAGTTCTCAGTAATATCACAATACGTTTCTGCAAAAAAAGAAGTATTTTAATTTGACACCGTGGGGTTCACCCAAATTATTTACACATGAGATAACAATAAGATTTTTATATTTATTTTTTGGTATGCACGGTTTTATATTCAATTAATTTCCGCTCAGAAATCCTGCACATCTGCTACAGTTAGAGCAAAGTGTGTTGAGTTGCATAATCTTATGTAAGTGATGAGAGAAGTCATGCCTGAGGTCTTCTCCAAGCAATTTCTTGGAGATGAAGGAATTCATAATGTTGTGTTTATATCATAGTTCAGATTGATTTTAGTTTTAAGCATGACTGGACACAAGAAATATATAGCAGCTAACAATAATCATCAACAACAACAGATCATTAGGAGCGAAGCCATTCTTTCACATGTTTCACTAGTGTACAAATTGAAAAACGCAGTAGATGTGTAAAATAATTGCAGGATACTGACCAAAACAAACAAAGGAAAAGCCGTGAGTGTTAAAAAAAAAAAAAAGAATGTATTTACATTCCCAAACCATGCACTGTATGTCAGGCAGAAAGAAATGTTACAACTAGTGCTGGAGTTAACATAGCCCTGTGCCCGAGTCGCGTTTGTGAGCGACACCTCAAACTCGCACATGCAAAGAAAGTGTCGAGTTTGTTGTTAATTCTGAGGGCTAAATGAGGACTTGCGTGAGTCGCAATTAGTCTCCGTCTTTCTGTCAACGTTTGTCTCTCCTCCTCTGTCGCCTCCGTGTGCCACAGTGTCACTACAGCGTCCCACTGATCCGTCTTCCATCTTAATATCTCATCAGCCCGTAATTCGTTTCTTATGCACGCTGTCGAGCTCGAAAGTGTCACTTCGCTGTCCGTTCAGTCCCAGTGCAGCCTGTTCTCTGACAGAGCTCCAAATAAAATGTTAGCAATATGTTTCTAAGCACAAGTGAAGTGGCATTAATGTGAAAGTGCATGGCTTTTCTGCAGGGAAGTCTCTCTGGGAGCTGGTGGTGGAGCAGTTCGAGGATCTCCTCGTCAGAATTCTGCTGCTCGCTGCCTGTGTGTCATTCGTAAGTCCTTTTCAGCGTCCTATTTATTCATGAAGTTTGTTTGTTTGCTGCGACATCTAGCGATCCGGTCAAGTTATATGCACACATTAAGCACAGTCCTCTCCAAAACCATTGGAACGGCAAGGCCATGTTTTGCTGCAGACGGAAGACGTTCGGGTTTGAAGTCAAATGATGAATACGAGAAGAGAGTTTCGAATTTCAGCTTGTATTTCCTGGAATTTATATGCAGATGGGTAAAACAACATAGAACGTAGCACATTTTGTATCAGACCACCCAATGTTTAGGTGAGCAATAATATTGGAACATGTGACTGACAGGTGTTTTAAAATAAAAAAATAGCTCTGAACATCTACCCTTGATTTTAGCCTTCAGTTTCACCTGCTGAAGACTGCAAATGTTGTTGTTAAAAAGGATAAGCCAACATGAAGATCAGAGAGCTGTCTATATGAGGGGAAAACAAGGCCATTTTGAAGCTGAGAAAAGAGGGAAAAATCAATCAGGCTTTGCACAAACATTAGGCAAAGCCGAAACAACAATTTGTGATGTCCTGAAAAATAAAGAAACCACTGGTGTACACCGGCGTCAACAGACGCCGAATTAGTCGGCCAAGGAAAACAACAAACAAATGAATTGACCTTGCCGTTCCAATAGTTTCTGAGGGGTCTGAACATATTTAAATTTTAAAGAAAGTTAACACGCATCATCAACAGTTCAAGAAACTTGATTGCTTATAAAATCAGAAGCTTCATAAACCATGTCCTGTGCATCATGTTACTATGCAGTGAACAATACATGAAGTCTGCAGTTCTTTCTTAATGATCTCAATTTCCTTTGTATTCTAGATTTAGCGTTGTCTTTTGCTATACATTACATTTTTCAAATGTATTTATTATATGCACGTTGCTTTGTTCACTATCTGATTTGTTTTAGACAATCATATGAACTGTGTAGCTGTCAACAACGAAAAAGGACAGGAAAATCAACTGTCTTGGAAATTAATAGTTAAAGCAAAAATTTCTTTCAGTCTATATTTAGACTGTTTACATGTTAGTGCAGCAGAAAACTGCTTTATATTTACGCCATTTGGCGGACATGCTTATCTGGAGCGACTTACATTTATCTTATTGCTACAACTTCGCACTGGGGGGGTTAAGTGCCTGGCTTGTGCAAGTGGCAGATTGGCAGTGCTGAGATTTGAACTTGCAACCCTCCAATTAGAAACCCAATGCCTTAACCATTGAGCCATCACTGCCTGCTGTACTTCATATAGCGCAGCCATATACAGTCTCCATGTCCAAAGCTTTTTTAATTTTTTTAGACTACACTGTTCGGAGAGAAAGTAAATGAATTGCTGCAGGAAATGTGCAAAATAATATATCTATGCATCATATTACACTACTTAATGCACTCCTCTAGATGATTTCCAAAACCGAGAGCACGCAGCATGGCATGGAAGCTCCTTATAGCTTAATGATGGCTGGAGGATGCACTGTCTGGGAGGTTTTTCCATCATATTTAACTCTCTGAGCTGGCATGCACTACTGAGCTGACTCTGATCTGGCAGAGTGGGGTAGCAATGTGCAACCTGCGGCTCTTTCGCACAATGCTTGTCACAACGGAACTCCTGCTACAGTGCAATGATTTTATATATATTTTATATATATACATTTGTTTCATTTTATAGATAAGGGCAGTTGAGGGTTAAGGGCTTTGCTCATTGGTCCAGCAGTGGCAGGTTGGTAGTGCTGAGATTTGAACTTGCTAGCTACCTTCCGATCAGGTCTTAAGCACTGAGCTAAGAAGGAGAGATATTTTCTTTTACTCCATAACATTTCCAGCTTTTATGTCCCCCGAGTCTAACAGAGATTCTGTCCAAGCTTTGGAGGACGGGTGCTGTAAAACCAGTACAGAAGTATAAAACCTAACACACCGAGTTTGGTGTTTAGACTAATTAACCAGTTGAGCTCTCTAGTGTCGTGACTAAAAGTTACAGTTTTGAAGTTCTGTCTCTATTCAGTAGTTCAGGACTAATTGGCTTTCCTGGGTCGCATGGTCAGTTTTACATGCTGTGTTAATAATTTTTGGTGCTCTACTGGCCTCCAACACGAATGCACTCTTTTCCAAAGCCTGGACTTGTTAAACCCAGAAGTGGGGTCTGTTTTTCTAATTCAGGTTTATGAATGTACCTTTTTATGATCTTTCCATCTGACTTGAGATCTGTATAAAAGAAAGTTGTCCTAATGTTCCTGGCATTATCGCGTTACGATGCACACGTGCACAGACATGCGCACCGACTGGTGTATGAGGCCTGGTCATGTCGCAGAAGGTTTTTGGTGCAGTTGTCTTAAACAGGAAACTTTGAAAGCATTACAGACCGCAAGACTCCCATCAATCTTTTTACTCTGCAATAAACATGTCCAATGCAAACGGCTCCGGGCCTCCCACAGAGCGCGTCTGAGTGTTTCATAAAAGCGCCTGTGTGTGTGCAGATATCGTGCATTTGCATGTTTTTCGTACGTGCGCACACAACGTGTTCTACAAAAGCATGCACGTGACGGAAAGAGTCCGAGGACTCTGGCCCACTCGCTGGACTCATTTGTGTGCCATTTTGAATATATTAAAATGTTTAGGATTCTGCTGGCCTGACGTTTTTGCATGTTGCAAGAACAACAGCCACTGGAAACTAGTTTATAAAAACGCCACCACAGTGTTATTATCTTCCCAGAAAATGCTTGTGGATGTGATGAGCCGCAGCAGCACGCTGTATACTGAGAACAGGAGCATTCTGTGTGTCTTAAAATTGTATTTGTTTGTTTTTTTCCCTTTCCCCCTGAGCATGTCGTTGTAATCCTGCATGTAGCTGTCCTTAACTCCTGGCTGATTATCTTTAGTCACCCAAATGATCCATCCATCCATCTTCAACCGCTTATTCCTGCTTCAGGGTCGCGGGGAACCTGGAGCCTATCCCAGGAAGCATCCGGCACAAGGCGGGGTACACCCTGGATGCCAGTCCATCGCAGGGCACAAAAACACTACGGACAATTTACCAAGCTGCCAATCAACCTACCATGCATGTCTTTGGAGACATGCACGGGGAGAACATGCAAACTCTGCACACACATGGCCCCGGCGGGAATCGAACCCCGGACCCTGGCGGTGTGAGGCGAACGTGCTAACCACTAAGCCACCGTGCGCCCTCCCCCAAATGATCCATTTAAGCTGAATCCGGGTTGATGCTATACGACTACTTTGAACACATATAGTATATTTATGTTTTTTTTTAAATTATTATTTATTTATTTTTTAAAGAGTTGACAAAGTACGTTGTAGGTAGAAATGCTTAATTTTAGCCAAAACCTTCTGACTGGTTTCCCCAAACGGCCACACATGATTATTTGTAGCTCTCAATCCGATTTCCATCAACGCAAATCTGAATTCAGTTCTCAGGTCTCATTCTATCCAGCTAGTCTTATTGGTCACATGTACATATGCACAGTGAAATTATTTTCTTCACATACCCCAGCATGTCAGGAAGCTGGGGTCAGAGCGCAGGGTCAGCCATTATATGGGGTGCCTGGAGCAGAGAGGGTTAAGGGCCTTGCTCAAGGGCCCCACAGTGACAGCTTGTAGTGCTGGGGCTTGAACCTCTGACCTTCTGATCAGTAACCCAGAGCCTTAATCACTAAACCTCCAGTGCCCTAATATAATAGTAAGTAATTAAACCTAACACCAGTGAAAGGGTAGGTGATACCACACCACAGCATCGCATTTAAGGTAAAACAGCGTATTCAGGTTTGCACTGAGCCGAGCATGTCGTAGAATTTAAGGTCACCTGAACAATAGATTTACTTCCTGCATTTGAAAGGCAAAGTGGTGGCTTGGATGATGTGGAGCTTTTTTCCACCGGATTGGAAATCTGGCCGGAGGTGTGTAAGGCTTTCTCTTGTGCGAGCGCACCAGGTCTTTACGAGGAAGCTGCATAGTGCATGTAGTAGAGCTTTTAACACAGTGCATAGAGCAACTTTTAGTGAGTAAAAATAGAATACATTCTACTATGTATTGTAAATGCATAACCTTCAGGGATGTTTTGACTAGTACTGTATGCATTCTGAATAGCAGTTTGCCATTATGTCACACTATAAACCGAAATTTCCTCCCCCACCCACTCTACAATTACGTTTTCATTAGGGTAGAAGCTTTAATATAATAATATCTGTAAAATTTTTGCTCAGTCAACAGCTCTTCCAGGTCAAAAGCGTTTTGAAACGACACTTCCTGTCAGTGGCATTGCACATATTTGGGCGAAATAATATACAGGAACCAATGAGGGTAAAACTACACATGGTTGATTTTGTGTTTTTAACTTTACAGCACATGCTCTATATGTTCACCCTTATGCTCTGCGTGTTTTCTCAGCACCTGTATTATGTTTTGCGGATTTTGCTTAAAATGCTCGGATTGACGATGTTTTTGCTCAACGTTTTCCCACTGGTTCCAGACTTGTGGAAATAATGTACAGAAATATTAAATGCACTGCAAAAGTTTAATGTGAGTGCCGGTTATGTCTGACACATTAGCATGTTTTTAATGTAGGTTTTGCCATTGCCACTACCGTATTTGTAGCTGTCTCATGAGTTTTGTTTAAACGTATGCGTAATCAGAAATTTCTGACACTGACACAACTTTGACATCAGTTATCTTTGGTCACAGTAGCACTTAACTGGTGGTGAGCACCTCATATTATTTGTCATAAGACCTGACCAAAGAATTTGTACTGTTTTATGACTCTTGGCTGCGACAGCAAATCCGGGTCGAAAGTCGCACAGAGTAAAGCCAGCTTTAAAGGGAAACACCCAACGTTTTCTTGTATTTGAGAATAGTGAAAATCGTAGCCTTTTTATTTGAAAAGCAGTTGGTCCTTATTTAAAAGTCCATTTAAAAGTCAAATCCAATAATCCAACTTTAGGCCTTTGTCTCAAGAATGATTTTGACGTTTTTTCTTGTTTGTTTGTTCTTTTTTGGTCAAATTGTTTGGATTATGAATTTAAAGTAACTTTTTTATAAAGTTATAAACTTCAGTCTCGCCTTTAAGTTTTTGGGGATTTTTTTTTTGTATTGATCACACGGTCACAAAGCGGTGACGAACTATGCAGACCGGTCAAAATTGATCGGAGCGCGCCCACCGTGTCGTGGTGGTGTAGGTGGGCTAATGTGGCGCGTCCTCCCATCAAAAAAATACCTACTTCTAAAAGTAATAATTTAAAGTAGTTTCTGTTAACGTTACTTTGATCTAATATGGGTAAGGTCAGCGAGATCTGGCTCAAGAACAGTGCATTTAGTGCTTGGGTGAAGCCTGTTGAAAATAACAAATTTGGAGCCCGCAGCATGTTGTTCAAGAAAATGCTCAAATTCTGAACTTCTGTATGTTTTTCTAAGTCAGAAATACATAAAGCCAATATTAAAAGCCACCAGAAAAATCCTGCCATCACCCAATATACATCTATCACCCAGTATCCATATCAGGAGCATCACCAAAGCCCAGACCCAATGTGACCGTCTCTGCACTCACAGTGTTAACTCTTGCAATTCGGTGAGCGACCTCCGGACAGCGCTTGGAGCTAAGTCGTGAAATAAGTCTTAAATTGCATTCATAATGGTCTTCAAAAGACCTTAGAAAGCCTTAAATTTCACTTGTTGAAACCTGTAGAAGTTCTGTGTTCAGCCGTAACACTTAAGGTCTTGGCATGAAGCAGACATGAATGAAAATCTTAACAAAGATGTTCTACTGAGTTATCCAACTTTCCAACACTGGAACAGTAACTCCAGTTATTTATGCTTTCCCGCAGGTTTTCTGGTATCCATGTGCGTTGGTAACACAAACACACATTCTTCTCTCTGAAAAAATAAAGTTCCATTTCTGAGAGAACAAATTATGTTTATAACATCATTCGCAACAAATACTTTGAACCGAAAGAATCGACTAAGCATTTTACAAAACTGTATTCTAAATAATGGCTGTTATTGATGGACTTTAAAACCCCCTTTAAAATGCCTTCATAAGTTAGTTTTGCTTAAACAAGTGTTTTTCTGTTATCAGTCATTCTGTGATGATGGCGCACACACTGCAAATGTGGTCGAGAGGAAAAAGGTAGGAGAAGTCATACTGTCTGTGGCTTAGTTTGTAGGGAGAACAAAAGTGTGCCTAGACCTTTACCCCTGAGAATCAGGGCTGTGGCGGTAATGTGCAAAATAAACGTGGTGAATGATTACAAATGTATTTTTATCCACTTGACTCGTGAGCGAGTGTAGACCGTGGCGAGCGAGAGGAGAGGAAGCATGTGTCTTGGTGCTCGCAGAACTGAATTGCTCACATGCGCAACAGTTTCATCTACAAACCCCATTTTCGGAAAAGTTGGGATATTTTATTAAAAAAATCAACAATTTGTAAATTCTCTTGAATCTTTATTTAACTGAGAAATAAATTACTTTTAATGTTTTGGCTGACCAACTTGAATGTTTTTTTTTTTTTTAATATAAATAAATTTTGAATTTGACGACTGCAAAAAAAAAACACACACACAAGTTGGGACAAGGGCAAAATAGGAGTGAAGAAGTTTCATAGAATATTCAAGTTAGAGCGTTTGAAACATTCCACAGGTGAGGGTGTCATGATTGGGTATAAAAGAGGCATACACCAAAGGCTCACTCTTTGCAAGCAAAGATAAGTCATGGCTCTCCTCTTTGTGCCAAACTTTGAGAGAATTTTCAATCAGTTAAAAAAAAAAAAAGAAGGAGCGAGCCCTTCCACCATCTACAGTACATAATACTGTGAAAAGATTCCTGGAATCTGGAGAAATCTCAGTCGGTGCAGGGCAAGGCTGGAAACCTCTGTCCAATGTGCGAGGCCTTTGAGCCCTCAGCTGGCATTGCACGAGATACCATCATGCTTTTGTGATAAATATAGCCACACGGGCTCGGGAGTACTTCGTAAAAACCCTTTTCACTTTACACAATTTGCCGCTGCATCAGGAAATGCAACCTGAAACTCTATTACTCAAGGAGAAAGCCATACATCAATTCCATGCAGAAACTTCTGGGCCTGAGTGTGCTGTGGTCAGATGAGTCCATGTTTCAGCTTGTTTTCGGGGGGAGATCGAGCCCTGTCTGATTCAGGTGCGTCCAACACGAGTACAGCTTAAAGGTCTCATTTAGCAACAAACATCTCTGTGAAAGACCGTGCAAAACAAGTTTGTACAATTCAAGTTGTTCTCTTCAAAAAAGCACAAAAAACTCCACCAATTGCAAAAATGCTGCAACAAGGTCAAGTATATTTGCTAATGTTGGATATAACACCCAACAGGATTATGATTTCTACTGAATTTTTAAACCAGATTTACGGGGTTACTATAGGCTGTTATTGTGGTAATTAAGTTAATGCTTTCCAGGCACATGCCTAACTCCTTTAAATTGTAAGGTGGTGAAACAGAACCTCCGCATGCTTTCTGGTCGGATCAATCCTGTAGATATGATGGAAACCAAGTCAGAACATAGCCTCCAGCCCACAGTAAACAAGAGTGGAGATGAGGATGTTGAGATTCACACTATCGGTTAAGGACAGAAGAGAGTTTTCTTTGGCTTTGTGTAAATCTTCAGTAACTGGTTTAGTCTGTTATCAGGACCAAGTCAGAGTCAGTTTTCAGTACAGTATCTTGTGTGTAAATCACCACACTGTCAGAAGGGACTTGGGAGCTGATAGTATTTCTGAGTGATAGACTGCAGTCAGACCTGAATCTTCTTCTTCTGACACCTTCTTCTAGCAATCAGTTGGTTGATATCTCTCCACTTCATTCCCAGGCCAATTTTCTCCTCTTTTTTTTCTTGTTATCCACTCTTTATAAGCATTGTGTGCGTTCATTCCCATTTGATTTGTGATTATGGTGTTTTGTGCCTCATCATTTCATTTTTATTTTCTCTCTCACTCTCCACTGCTCATGGCCACACTAAATCCTTGAAACCGTTCGGGTCAGTGTGTAATGAAATGATGATGAGAGGCTGAGCTCTGACTCCACTGTGGATAGATGGCTCAGATTTGGGGGGTCAGACAAAGAAAAAAGAGACAAATATGATCGCTAGAGAAGCTCAGTCAACAGATGAGCTGGCAGGATATTTATAATTAGTGAGAATTATTCACACCTTTTCATAACAATGAAAACCGCAATCAGTGTCATTTCTAAACACGGTTGTTTCCAACACTTGGACACGGTGACTTTGGAGCACGTTTTGGGGGTTCAATTCCCGCTGCATCCCTGCGTGTGTGGAGCTTACATGTTATGGGTTCTTTGGTTTGCTTCTCCAGAAGCGTTAAAGGTTCCATGTAGAACTAGACAACTACTTGGATTCTGACTACCCTCAGAGTCTACTACTCCTCTGGAAAGCTAAGAAATTTTTAAGGGAAAAAAATCCACCGTGAAGGACTTGCATTGCACTCTTGATCATTAAAAGGTGATCTTCAGTGAAGTCCAAGATTTAGTTTGCAATGAAATTCTGAGTTGGCTTTTTAAAACCTTTTCTTTAATGTTTTCACTTTGTAATTGTTACAGTTAGCGGTGCACTGGGATTCTAAAGAGAGTGATGCAGCAGCGCTTTAGTCCTTTAGTCTCTCCAGCTCTTTGGCCTCCTCATCTGTACTCTGTGCTCAAAAAAATCTTCCTCCAAAGCTTCAAGTTTCATGCTAATACTGATTTCAACGCCATCACGCTCATCTCGTAGATCGCTAACAAGTCGAGTCTCTGCCATAACTCGTGCAACAGTGTCCTATAGCTAACTGCATTGCATTCTGGAACTTTGAACCCAAAGTTTGCTCTCTCCAATACTTCTACATTGGACTTCTCTTTAATATGGCATCACTGGAAAAAGATGAGTGGGGGGGGGGGGGGGCAAGCTCTTGCTCTTGCTCTTGCTCTTTTGTTTTTAGAAACTAACAGCCAAGTCTGACTGTTATCCCTTATTAATCATCATTTTATCTCTGCTAGCATTGTTCCACAGTGACAACAAAGGAGTAATGAAAATACAGCACCAACCAACAAATTAGCAGCAGAATCGCAAAGCACATTGCAGATGTTTCAGTATAAACATATTGAATGTTTAGGCTGAAGTTTTGTTTTAAGTATCCAGACAATCTTTAAGGAAACTCATTTTTTTACTGACATATTCTTTAATAACTGCCAATAATATAACATGACTAGTTTTCACAAAATTTTCTCGAAGGTGTACTTAGTCCCTGACCTTGTGAACTAGCATGAGGGTGTGTGTTTGATACACTCTGGGAGGGGAGGGGGGGAGAAAAAAAAAAAAAAAAAAAAAAAAAAAAAAAAAAAATAAATATATATAAAAAAAAAAAAAAAAAAAAAAAAAAATTTTTTTTTTTTTTTTTTTTTTTTTATTTATGTAGGGGTTTTTTTTATATTTTTTAATTAATATTTTTTTTTTTTTTTTATTTTTTAAAAAAAAAAAAAAAAAAAATATTTTTAATTTTTTTTTTTTTTTTTTTAAATGTACAAGATTTCCATGAATTTCTTGTGTAAATGCTCGAACGAATGATTTATGGATAATTTCCAGCTTGACAGATTGTGTTTTATTACTTATTACTCTCATACATCATTTTAAGGAGCTTAACCAGTGAATGAACAGTTGTTTTTTTTCCAAACGTGTTTGGATTTCTGCTCGGTCTGGTAGTATTTTCACACTCGCACTGCGTGGGTGGATTACAAAAGGTGCATGACACCCAGCTCAAACTTGTGGTTTTTCATTACTGACACTAGCTCTAGAAGCAGATCAGATTTCTCAGTTAAAGGAAAACTCAACCTGAAACATATTATGTTTCGTGATGCTGGTGCTAATTTGTTGGTTGGTGAAAAATTTAAACTATCTCAAGCATAAAGGATAATGGGAAGATTTTGCTATGAGCTTGTAAAAACAACACAAGCTTTTTGTGTCCCTTGGCATTTTCCAGAGATTTTCACCAGCATATTAATGAGAAATCCAACACCGAAATAGTGGAGACAACAACTATCGGCAACGTTATCAATGGGAGTGTGTGCGATTCACAGTTTTCCTTTAAGGACCCACGCTAAGCTTAGGTTGCTTTCTCCGGCACTTTGGTTTGACCCCATAAACCACAGGTCCATAATAAACTAACTATAGTGTTGTAAGACTTCCTTTGTAAGACTTCCTTTGTAAGACTTCCTTTGTCTAGAGCTAAACAGGTCAGAACAGACTTACAAAGTGGCAGTTCAACCCCCTACATATTTCCCCTATTAGAGCATATCCTCACAGCTACTTTTACCCTCGACTAGTCAATCGGGATGTAACTGGCTTTTGCAAACGGCAGCTTTCCCATTTCCTGTGCTGGGAGGTGGCTGTATTTCTGGATGTGTGAAATGAACAGGCTTTTGTTACCTCCCACAGCACCTGAGTACACTGTCACGGGAACCATGTGTTCACAGTAGCTCTTAAGAAGTGAAGGCATATTCGCGCTAGGTGTGTGGATATCCCAGTCCATCAGAGCAACTGTATAATATACATTCATCCAGTACAGTAAATTACAGACTTAGAAGATCTAGGGTTACAGTCATTAAACCAAAATTTGGCATTGATATAGAGACCACATTAAGTACGGTGACATTGGTAATGAAATAATACTACGGCACGAGAAATTATTACTGTTTTTAAATAAGTAACGTGTGCCCAACAGTGCAAAGGAATTTTGTTGGAGCAACACTTTAAACAGTACAGCTTAACTTATATTAAGATAAAGAGCATGAAATGGATCCATCATTTTAGGTTTTACATTCTTATTAAAATAACTAGATAAAGATTGTAGTATATCAGTAAAATGAAACTTTACATTGTATCATTAAAATGAAACTTTGTTGCATCAAAGCTAATCTTGCCATTATGTTATTTACAGTTTACGTGACATCATTAAAGTGAAACTTTACAATATATCATTGAAGTAAAACTTTACTTCATTGTAGTATAACTTAATTTTACATCATTAAATTTAAACTTTAACCTTTACATCATTTAAGTAAGATTTTACATTCTATCAATAAAGCTAAACTTCATTTCATTAAAGTTCACTTTAATATTATATTTGCTTTGTTATATAATAAAATATAAACTTAGCATTGTTTCATTTAAAGTTAATCTTACTATTATTTTATGAGAGTTGACATTTACATTAAAGGATTAACATGAACCTTTATATTATTAGTTACATTTTATGTTGCATCATTGAAGTTCAATTTTGTGTTACATCATTAAAGTTAAATTTGACATTATAATCGTTAAACTTCATTTCACTAAAATTTACTTGAATATTATATCGACCGAAATGTTATATAATAAAATAAAGTTTATGTTACATGATTATGGATCTAATAAAGTTTATCTCTAATTATACAATGTCAAGTTTAACTTTAAAGAGAAACTTTAGATTAAATTTACCTTGTATCATAGTAACTGCAGCCCTTTATTATTATTATTATTATTTTAAAAAAGACCACCAAAAACACCAGTCAGTTTAGGGGGAAAAAAAACCCACAACAAAAAAGATTTCGTGAAAAGATCATGATAACGTCTCAGAAAAGTGTATTGTGATATAATCGATCAAGATATCAATATTATATACACTACCTGGTTTGGAGACCCTCGACTGAAATGTTTCTCATTATGATAAAAACCTTTTGATCTGAAGGTGTATGATTAAATGTTTGAAATCAGTGTTGTAGACAAAAATATAATTGTGCTAACATATTCACTACTTTCATTGGAAAACTAACATTTTATTTACAAATTTTTACTTATTTATTTTAAATGGTTGACTTGGAGAGAAATATTCCGAAAAGCAGTCAGTAAGTGTCCAGCGTAGATGGGAACTCCTTTAATATGGTTTAAAAAGCATCTCAGGGAAATACATTTCTGGAAATTCTAGGAAAAAAGGGTGTCTACTTTGAAGAGGCTAAAATCTAAAATTATTTTGATGTATTTTGGAATTTTTATGACCACATAATTCCCATCGTTCCAACTGTGTTACTCGAGTGTTGACTTTATTATGATTCTAAAATGTGGAGAAAAATAATAATAAATATAAAGAATGAGTGTTTCTAAACTTTTGACCGGTAGTGTAAATGAATAGTTTAGTATGGCACCACTGGCTATATGGTTAGTGCTTTAGTGCTTAATCCAGTCTAAGGGTTCATTTGTGCATGTGAGGTTGCTTCCATTTGACACTGAGCAAATTATTGTGAAGTTACACTTCAAGCTTCAGTGTATTTTTGGAAAATACTTATTAGACCTATATATTGTAATGCATATCTTGGAATGTGGTGTGTGTGTGTGTGTGTATATATAAATTTTTTTTTATCAGTAACCCACCTCTAATGCATAGGAATATTTCTCATTCATACATTAGTTGTTTTACTTGTTATACATTCTACATTGGGCTTTTCAATGGAATAAAGTAAAATCATTAGTATAAGATTTCAAGACATGGATTGCTGCACGGATGAGTGTGATGTACGAATTGTGCTGTGTCTCTTTCCCCAGGTGCTGGCACTGTTTGAGGATGGCGAGGAGACCACTACGGCTTTTGTGGAGCCTATTGTCATCCTGCTCATCCTGGTCGCCAATGCAGTCATTGGAGTTTGGCAGGTGTGTTTGTGTGTTAGAGAATGAATAATCAAGTGTGTTTGTCATGAACTCCGGCACAAAAGAAACTGACCTAATGAATAAGGTCTGTCCTCCACTTCTGTAAGTCTAAATGTCAGCGCACAATGAAAATGCACACCATTATGCAGCACAGAGACCATTTTTATTTCACAAAGTGCTCATTTGAGTATGGACGTAGATACAGACATGCAGCCTGTTGCACCAGCGAAATATAACTTTTATCCTAAGTCCGGGTGTAAAATTGATCTTAAACCGTACATAGTTAGTTTGATGCAGTGTAGAATTTCGGTTGGACCACAGACAATTAAAGGTCCACCGTGACTACAGGGTGTCCCAAATGTCTCCATATATATGGGATTGTGTTTGCCAGCACCACGTCGGTTGTGACTTTGTCAGTGGATGTTGGTGGACGTCCGCTTCTCGGTCGCTTCCAGTCTTTTTGAATTTGTTAATAAGTTTGAAAGCAGTTTTGTATGTGTGTGATGCGCTCGCCATGTTTCCTGTTAAAGTCCTCCGCAGCTTCCCGATCCAGCCATGAGAGTGATTTCAATACGTTCTTCTATTGTCAAAGGCATTCTTAAAGGCTATCTGATGAACAAACAAAAAAAAAACTAAGTATGAAAAATTTTGGAAGACATTTTGCTAAAAAGTGTTAATTGCCCTTGGAGACTTTTATGGAGACTTTTGTAGTAGTGACTAAAAATCAAAACTCGGTCATACTGAGTAGTTCACCATCACCAGACAATCAGAGACACGATCCATGATCCAGATACGTCCCTGATTGAGATGTGTCAAGACGTACAGAAGCGGATAATGTCCGTCTTCTTTCATTGTAACATATATACCGCAGGTTAGATGTACAGTATTTCACACAAAGATAAATGAACTATGTGCTTTACAGTAAAGTGGTGACTCAATTTATCCATCTCTTGCATTTGTTTTTATTATAGAAGCACTTTTTTTTTCCACAAACCTTCTCTGCGTTTGGATACATTGAATGACAGTATATTACATTAATGCTAATCTTAAAAAAATATATATTTTGTGTTCGTATACTCTCTTGCTGCATTGTCCTGGTACAATAGGCTGCTGGACTTGGCTCATTGTTTTTACTGCTCATGCTCAAGAGACTGTGTGTCCTTCAAAAGTTCCACATAGGTTCTTCCATGTTGTCCTGTTTGTTGCCTGTGCATTCACAATGGAGCTGACGAGTAATGCTGTGAGAGGTGTTGAGCTAAATGTAAATGTTACGCCAGAACTGCAGGACGTGTTGATAGATCAGCGTGAAGAGGCTGTAAATGTGTGTGTGTGTGGTGGTGTATGTTGTTGCAGGAGCGTAATGCGGAGAATGCCATTGAAGCTCTGAAAGAATACGAGCCAGAGATGGGGAAAGTGTACCGCATGAACCGCAAGGCCGTGCAGAGAATCAAGGCTCGGGATATTGTGCCAGGAGACATCGTGGAGGTGGCAAGTAAGCATCGTTTTAGAGTAGGGGTTCTCAATTTTGTGGACCCCGTCAATACAGATATATATTTTTTTCAAACAAACAACTAAAAATAAAATTAGGCACATTTTTATTTAAATGTTTTTTCTACCCTTCAAATCCGTTTTATTAAAATTGGCATTCAATTTTAATTGACATTATTTACTGCCATAATAATTTGATAATGCTGGGTTGTGCTTCCCACAGCTGTAATAAAATGAGAAAATCATGAACCCCCTGGCTATACTTCACGGACCACTGGGGGTCCCCGGATCCCACTCTGAGAACCATGGTTTTAGAGGACTGAGATGAGCTAGTGTTTTTTGGCCTTAGGGTTCTATGGGTTTGCGGCATCATTATGCAAATGAGCCCTAAATGGAGTTTGATTTGGCCTGTCAAAGTTTGATCTGACAGGTTTGACCTTCTGTAAATGTTTGGCTGGTTAAAAGAACCAACATGTTTTCTTTTTGATCAACCTCACTAACCAACTTTAACTTCAGTAAGGCTAGATTTAGGTTTAGCGTTGCAATAATTGGGCGTGTTGATTATTTTGTCAGTGGAAGGTCCTCATAAGGATAGTAAAGACAAGTGTGTGTGCACGTGTGTGTGTGTCCAGCCTGCAACCTCCTGTTTTCCCATATGGCCACTTCCTAATAACCACCACAGTGGCACCACCTGGATACCACACGCTGTTTCCCACCCAGGCTCCAGAAAAGCCCCTATTGACATGCGTGCGTGCACACACGCTCCTCGTGATTCAAATCATAGAAAGACTCTCATCTAAAAATAGACCTGTTGTCATTTCTGTTGCAGAATCTTGGATGCACACTCGTTTATACGTGCACACAAATGCTAAATTTTAGGTTTTGTCATTAAAATATTTAGTGTCTGTTCCTGTAATCCTGACTTGCTAATGATGTTCAGTTTGCGTGGGCGAGGAGAGGAGCAAGAGAACAGGGGAGACAGAATGAATCCAGCATCGGGAGGGTGGAAAGAGGGGAGAGAGAGAGAGAGAGAGAGAGAGAGAGAGAGAGATCCTGCAGGGTTTCTGGCTCTCATTCATAGCAACAACGGTCACCTGCTGAATGGAGCTGGAAAAAAAAATGGGGAGAGCAAATAGTGTGCTTTTCAGTGAATGGACAGGATGGTTAAATTACACAATGGGACACTCGGGTGTCTCGTCCAGCACACAAAAGGCATCAGTTAAGTGGGGAACGTTTTCTTTCAGAATGTGCAGAGGAGTTGCAGTAGGTTTGCGTGATGCTGCTGTTATCTACTCGTCATTACTCACGCCTATGTTTCGACAGTATTTAACTTATAGAGACTGTTGCTCAATTTGTGGCCATTTTCTCAGTTCAATAACTTCTGACGTGTCTAACGTAGACATTATAGACATATTAGAGTCAAGTGAACTTAAAGCCCCTGGCAACATCATTTTAATAAACATTTCCCAGTGGTGAATTCAGGGAATACACACACACACACGCTCAGTATCCCCTTTAATAGGAACACCTGTACACCATGCTCGTTTATGCAGTTGTCCAATCAGCCAATCATGTGCTAGCAGAACACTCATATATATATATATATATATATATATATATATATATATATATATATATATATATATATATATATATATATATATATATATATATATAATATATAATATAATATAATACACACACACACACACACACATACATATGAATACATATACGTGTGTGTACATATTACTCCAGGGCTAAGGTTGGGAACTGGTGATCTAGATTATTGAAAGGGATATTTTCCACGGTGCTCAACAGTCTTTTTGATTGTGTTTCTACGCAAGTTCTGCCGACCCTCGTCGACTCATGACGATTATAGTGGGTTCAAAATGTAAATTTATTAACGTAAATTTACCATTTCACCTGAAAAAGTGTGACCCCATGGCAAATTTCATGCCTTTTCTTACATAATGAGAGTCCGTGACACTGTAACTAATGCTTGTACTTTCATGATGTTCAGTGTTCTCGCTTCTTCAAACCTTATTGTTCTTCCTTACTGCTCTTCTTTTGATTGAGAATAGGAGATAAAATAAGAGCGCCAAGGCTGAGGTGGGTGGAATGAATGAGAGTGTAGGGGAAAATAAAAGGCAGAGAGAGGGCGAGTAGGATACTAATGCGACATCTGAGCCAGACTGATTGGGAAATGAGAGAGAGGTTGCAGACTGGTAAGGAGAGAGACACAAGAAACCTAGCTAATGGTGAAGAGAGAAAGTGAAAATGGATTATGTTACCTGTCCTGGGCAGGAACAAGCCATTCTTTGTCCTCGGGTCCCTGCTGAGACAAGTCTACATTCCGCAGGCTGTGCTCTCTCTCTCTCACACACACACGCACAGACGAGCGCCTCACCATTGATGCTTCAAAGGCTTGTCACACTGACCTCAAGGGTTCTGCAATTTGCTCCAGTCATTTTACATCACCTGTGACCCACGTGCTTGGTTGACAAATCTGCATGCTTGCTTTGCGTTTGAGTCTTGTGTACTGCGTCATTAAAAAATAAGTACACCCCCTGGAAATTGTCGTCATCTTTGACATATTTGAACAAGCAAACATTTGATCATATTTGAAACAGTGCCTGTTAATGAAGTTGATGTACTTGAACTAAAAAACAAGGAAATTAGTTTTTTGATTATTTATTCAAGAGAAATATCAATAGGTTTGATAGTGCACCCTTGGCCTCAGAAGCTAGTATTGCTCTTCCATGCAATATTCTTCTGTTGGAAGATGTTTGATGGTTTTCTTGCATGTGCTGCCTGTTTCAACTTCCTCCACAACATTTAAATGGGACTGGGCCATTCCATAACTCTCAATTTCTTCTTTCTGAGCCATTCCTTGGTGGATTTGCTAGTGTGCTTAGGATTATTATCCAGTTGAAAGGTCCACTTTCGGTTGAACTTTTGGACATATGGCCTGACATTATCTTCAAGCACTCTTTTGATATGATGCAGAATTCATAGTTGAATCAATGAATGTAAGCTGTCCATCCCTGAGGCAGTGAAGCAACCCCAAACCATAACATTTCCAACACCGTGCTTCACAGTGGGTATGAGGTGCTTCTCCTGAAAAGCTGTCTTTGGTCTGCGCCAAACATGTCTACTGTTAATGTGGACAAACAACTCTGTCTTTGATTCATCTGTCCAGAGCACATTATTCCAAAAGGCCTGGTCTTTGCCTATGTGCTCATTGGCAAACAGTAGTCTTGCAAAGGTTTTTTACTGGCATGCCTCCCATGCAGGTCAAATTTGTGCAATCTCTTTCAGATTGTAGAAGCATGCACTTTGACACCTACAGTTGCAAGACTTACTCGCAGATCCTGTTATGAAATTTTCGGGTTCTTGGAGACAACCTTTTCTCTAAAGGCCTTACAGAACTCTAGATCTTGGCATGATGACACCACACACGTCAATAGCAAGGGGACCCAAGGGTACTGAAGAACATCATGTCTTCAGACAATCTTTTTCTGAGTCTAGTGAGCAGTGAGTGATTAAGGCTTTGGGCAGCATATCAAAAGGTCATGAGATCAAGCTCCTGAACTGCCCAACTTCCACTGTAGGGCCTAACCCTCTCTGCTCCAGTTGACAATAAAGGCTAATTTCTTCCTTCTACTGCTATGACTCATGTAGACTCCTGGAGAATGCTTACTCACACAGAGAGGTGGAGGTTATAGAAATGAAATGAAAGTAAATATTGTGAACAAAACTACAAAGACAACTGAGGAATTTGCCTTACAACCTTGCTGAGGAAATGCCTTTAGTGGACTCTATGCTTTCATGTTAACCCTCTTGCCAGGACATTGCGGGTTTGGATCCTGACGATGCCACACTTCCTGTGGCTGGGAGGTCGGGAGAGGAAAATTGGTCATGCTCTCAAGGTGGGAGGGACAACATACACTCTCTCTCTCTCTCTCTCTCTCTCTCTCTCTCTCTCTGTGTCTGTCTGTCAGACAGAGTGACGCTGGCCAATCGTGGGCATCACGGAGCTCATGTACGAGGAAGAGGGCAAACAGTGCTTTACTCCGAGTGTGTTCAGCTACCCTGTGACGCAGCATGAGCAGCAGCTCGAAACAATAGGGTAGCTGGTTTCACGTTAGCCTTAATTCTCCCTAGTTGGTGTCTCTCACATGAGAATGTCGAGCTGGTAAGGGGTGGGTGACCAAAAATGACTGGCGGGTCTTGCAGTCACTGCAGTTAAAATGTTCTTGCAAAAGAATGCATGGCCACGACATGGTGACCGACAAAAGTGCATTGTCAAATAGGGCTAGGCAATATGATATGAGATTAAGATAGAACATCATAATACACTTTTCTATGTATCGTCATTATCGTCAGATGTAATTGCTTTCAATTACGTCTTTCTACATGAAATACTTTCATTTTTAGAAACACAGGACAACAAAGTCTTTGAACGTATAGCAGCCCTTGCTCCTGCTTTGTTAGAAAAACTCTCGCCAACCCCTTGTGCCACCACAACACACACACACACACACACACACACACACACACACACACAGAGAAAGTATACATAAATTCACTCACACTACCAGACAGATATTTATGTATTGGTTACAAATTGAATGACGTGAGTGTGCAGGCATGTTTTTATATCTTGTTGGGGACCAGATTATTTTTTGAATATGATATTTTTTGAAACATAGAAACATTCCTATGTTTTGACCAAGTCGGGACAAGCCAAATAGGTTTTTAGCAGTAACTGCATTTACGTTTTTTTTTTTTTTTAGATTTTTAGGGATAGATTTAGATTTAGGTGTAGCATAACATTTAATTAGCTGCATTTATATTTATGTCAAAAGGAATGGCCCTCACACGACTAGTAAAATGTGTGTGTGTTTGGGTGGGGATAGGGGTTGTATGGGAGCTGGCAGAGATGAAGGTGTTGTCAGCACTGTCAGCTTAAATGCCTTAAATTTCTTTATCAAACCCTGACATAATCTCGTTGCTAAGCACCGATTAGAAGAAATATACAAATATGCAGTCACTAACCTGGCACAAAAGCAAACATGAAGACCACATTTTGCATCCCAGGGAGTACAAAAACAGAATTTGAATGAAAAAAAAAAATTGATGTGGAAAAGGAAAAATGGAGTTCCAAAAGAAAATGTGGAAAAGGAAAAAGGAGTTCCTTTGGGAATTTTAAAAGGCGGCACATACAAATCGGTTACTAAAACAAGAAAAGGGAATAAAATGGCAAAACAAATGGCAACCGGGTGGGAAAAAAAATAATTTGTCAAAAAAAAAAAAATGTTTGTCTGATTTGTCTGCTGCCCACCTCCTGTGTTCCTGCTCGGGATCATTTGCAGGCATGCGCCACTTTCAACGGAACCTTTGGCACGCGTGGGTCTTGGGCTAAGCAGGGGGTACTGGAAACCGCCACGGCTATTTTTGAAAAGCGCAAGTTAGCAAACATATAAATCAATTTGCACATTAGTTTCCAGCCAGCCCTTGCTTTGGGGTAACAGTGGAAGTCCAGAGTGGAACTTTCCCCTGGCTCTTTCACACATGGAAAACTTGTCCATTACAGGCCCCAAGGAGCCGCTGGGGGATTTCTGTTGGTCCTGCAGACATGGAAAGCTGGGAGAAGTGTTTTTCTTTTATTTTCACTCCTTTGGAACAGTTGTTTGGTCGTTTTATTAATGTTTCAGTGTTTCAGTTACTCTCTTGTCAGGTTCGATAAATGTGTGTGTGTAGATGAATGTAGTCTTACAAGTCAAATCATACCAGATTCTCTGGACAACAGGTTGTCCGACTGACCCTCAGGTCCTTTTTTGTCACTGTGTTTGGCAAGAACAGTCTACTTTCACATGGAGAGGACATTTAACTGACAGTGCAGATAACCAGCCACACATCTTGGCAAATATTCCACTAACTGCTCCAAGCAAAACTCAACAGAATAACTTGACAGCAGGATGGTGCAAGCTTTTTTCATTCCTGTTACTGTAGCTTACTCCAAGAAGCTCATTGTGTTGCAGTATTCAAAATGTTGCTTCCTCATGGAAAGTGAAGGTGTGGGCAGAAGTTCAAATAGTTAGTCAGATTGCAACCTTTTTGAATTTGAAGGTTGTGTGCACCTGATCGTATTCTTCATACATATACACACACACACGCACACACTATAGATGAGAACTTGGGCAGAATAGTGCAATAAACATCTACTGAGTGGCAGTTCTGATAATGACCATGCTGACCGGAAGTCAGCATTAACTCAAATAACTACTTTTTATGAGTGTGGTGAGCAGAAAAGCATCTCAGAATGCAGAACACTTCTCAACTTGAAGTGGATGAACAACAACAGCAGAAGACTACAGTGGATTTCATTCTTGTTAGCTTCAGATTCCTGTTCTCGGCTATGTTAGGTACTATATGTAGATGTGTATAAATGTAAATGTTTGATAATCGGGGGTGGGATGTTGCGTTTTCTTTATTTATATGTGTATATAAGCCGTACTTTACCAAAAAAAAAAAAAAAAGTCTGAACATGTCTCATCCTCTGCATTTGACATTATGCCTTTGCAATAAACTTTTTGCACACCATAGCATAATGGCTGTGCTTCCTTGGCTCGCTCTGTATTGTTCTAACTTGATGCAAAAGCCATCAAGCCGGAGCTGGTGACATTAGCATTTAAATGGACTCTGTAGCCATTCGTGGTGGGAGGAAGGCCAGGGGCAGTCGAAAATGAAAACGTGGCGAGATATCACATCATGAGTTGACGACATTTACAGAGACTGGAATGGCTGAAGGAATGTGGGAAATTATTTGAGGGATGGACTAGGCCTGTGTTCTCACCTGTTCTGCTCACTACACCCACCCAGACCAGCCTCCGACTGCATCCTGAACACGTTGAAGCAGGACTGAGGACGGGGTGATGGACATATGTGGGTGAGGACCGAGAAAGAGAGTAGGGTGGAAAGGTACCATTTGAAGAGAAGGGGTGGTTTGTGTAACAGTGGCATTACACAAGACTTTGACATTGATCATTGAGTAGGAGTGAGATGTATCGAGTGGGAGAGGAGGTCGAGTCAGGCATGTTGAGCTGCGTCTCGGCGAAGAGCTGGCATTCAAGTCGAATCTTTCATCAAAAGCATTTTAATTCTCACTTTGCTATTACTTCAAGTGCAATCGAGTCTTCCATCCTCCACTGAGCACATGGAATACCAGCCGTCTGGCACAGATCCCGAGTTTACCCAGAATTCCAGCTTTCTACTCAGCATCAATGATGCGTGATTCCTCAATCCATCTCCTTTGCTTATTTGCACAATTTGCCCAAAAATGGTGATCAGAAAAACCCACTCAGGCCTGCACCCTCGCATGTCTCAGTTCAGATGTTGAAACGTCTGTAAGATTCAGTGTATCCTATTTCTAGAGAGGCATCTGTACCATCATTAGGCCTGACGTGGCGTCAACACGATTTTGGAAGGCTACTAATGAACACACATTTGACATGCCTAGTCACAAGGGTACACATCATTAATATGTTTCCATATATATCAGAGAAAATGCTTTCAGCAAGCCGACAGTCAAAACGTATAAAGAAGGCTATCACGAGGTTAATTTGCTCCTTACGGATTCTGAGATCTTTTCAGCATGAGGGATTAAATGTCGAAAACTTGCTACCGGAAGAGTGCTAAAGCAGGATGTGAGATAAGAGGGCTTATCGTGACTGATATAATTATACATAAAGAGAACCTAGCCATAGTCAGCACTCGTACTTGGAGACACTCTGTAGATGTAGACCAGGGAGGTTGGGGATAGTTTTTGAGTCTGATGTAAAACTTCCTGATTTTAATACCCTTGTTCATGAAGATCCGTTAGAAAAAGATATTGACCTTGTTTGTTTCCAGACAGCAATGTTGATTACCTTTATCTCTTGTTTTTCTCGCCTGAAAATTGGAGCCACTTTTTATCCCCTCTTGATGTAGCACTCAAGCATGTTATTGATCTTTATAAAGTGTCTGAGTTTATATCAGCTTGGAATCGAACAGCCACGTTAGTGACATGTCTGGAGTGTTGTTTTGTCTCCAGACTTGTGTTTTTTGCACCAGCCACTGCTTTGCTTTGCTTTTTCTGCTTTGTTTTTGTCGCAAAAATATTCTCCTCTCTCGCTGGTGCTTAATTCTCTTTATACACCAGCACTGCTCCAGGGTTGCGGGTTCGAATCCTGCCTCCGGAGTTTGCATGTTCTCCCCGTGTTTTGGGGGATTTCATATGGGTACTCAGGTTTCATCCAAAGATATGTGCTGGAGGCTGTCTTCTGGACAGAGGATTTGGCTCTTTCCTGTTTCGTGATCGATCAAGGTGATGAGGGAACAATATGTAGGTGCAATGGTGGATTTTTTGTGTTCCTTACTTATACAAATAACCTGGAAGATATGTAGAACATAATGATAAACAACAACGGACAGATTAAGCCTTGGCCTTAGCAAAAGTATATTACGTTTCTGAGAAAACCCATTTGGGAAAACTGACTTCCTGTCTGGAATGCTTGTATGTGTTTGGATGATCTTCCTGTCTGTCATTTTATAGACACTGTACACTATGGTCCACTGTACAGTAAACATGGCAGGAATCATTCAAATTTCGAACCCACCTACATACCTTAGGGGGAGACTAATCTTACTTAATGCACCTTTAACTGTAAATATAAATGGTTAAAAATACAATTTTTTATTCATTAATACATACATAAAGTGGTATATGGTATATGAGGAATAAAACACTTTGGGGTGTGATGTTCTAGGAAGATAGCTGAGGTTGCTAACTTTGGTATCTTGCGTCACACCACACTGAGGATGATTATTTTCCTATAACAGCATTTGTTGTGTGTTTTAATCCTTACTAATTTCATATGAACCATTATATCAGCTTTGACTTTTTGTGTGTGAACAGAATAGTAAGTCCTAAGAAGGCTCTTGTCTCTGATATATCTGTATATATTTATTATTTTACTAATAAATACTGTATATATTTGATATTTTTCCAGTTGGAGACAAGGTGCCTGCTGATATCCGAATCGTCTCTATAAAATCCACTACTCTCCGAGTGGACCAGTCCATCCTCACAGGTACTGTGGTCGAAAAAGATTAAGGCTGACTCTTTATGTATGAACTGGATTGCGTTTTTGTTGTTTGGTTTGTTCTAAATGTACAGAGGACTACGAAAGTTCAGTGTGTGTCCGTGTGTGTTTTTAACAGGCGAGTCGGTATCGGTCATCAAACACACTGACCCAGTGCCTGATCCGCGAGCTGTTAATCAAGACAAGAAGAACATGTTGTTTTCCGTAAGCACTTCCTTCCTGTTGTATGTGCATGCATGTCTGTCTTTGTACGTGTGTGTGTGGACATAGCATAGCTCTAGATTTTTAAGCATGCGACATTATTTCCTTGACCTATTTACTGATATTCTCACAGTTGCTATTTATACATTCTATGAATCATTATTTTTATTTTTTTTAAAGTCAGCGTGGTTTTTTTTCCCTGCATGCGTTTTCATTTTTAATCGAGATTTAAGATTTTTTTTTTCCATAAAACTCTCATGTCTTGCATAATACAGCAGTATTTCATAATAGTCACGCTCTTTCCATCTTTCCATTTCGTTTCTGTTTGCAAAAAAGAAAAAAAACATTAGGATGTCATATAAATATAAGACTTAAGTGTTCCTTCTCGCTCCTGCTATACTGGTCCTGTCAGCAGCACATTTTTCCATTCTCAGTTCACTTACATTCTGTTTGGATTATTTATAGTCAAGGGCACACCTTTGAAGCGCTTTAATCACTTGAAGCCACAGAATCACTTTGAGTACGCCTCTGTTTAGTTTAGCAAATTGCACTTGTGGTGTATGCTTTTTAGAGTAGGCTTTTATGCATTTTCCAACACATCATCCCTTTAATAAATGTGGTCCACTAGGGAACAAATGTCTAACGACATTACCGCCAATGAACTTTCCAAGCTGTCAGAACTACCGAGTGAAATAAGTGTACGAAATGCTTGAAATGGCTGCCGTTTCCCGACCGACCTATAAAGACAGCTGGGAGAGAGAATGTATATGTGGTAGAAAAAGCTATTTTTATGTTTTTGAGCTGTACGAGTGTGTGTGCATCTGTAGAATGGAAAAACGAATCGGTTCAGATCGGTTCAGAATGTCCGTACATCCGTGTCCGTTCTCTTTTAGGGCACCAACATCGCAGCAGGCCGAGCCATCGGCGTAGTGGTCTGCACTGGCGTCTCCACCGAGATCGGCAAGATCCGTAACCAGATGGTGAGCACGGAGCAAGAGAAGACGCCGCTGCAGCAGAAGCTTGACGAGTTCAGCCAGCAGCTCTCCAAAGTCATCTCGCTCATCTGCATCGCAGTTTGGCTCATCAACATCGGCCACTTCAGCGACCCCGTGCACGGCGGCTCCTGGTTCCGCGGCGCCATCTACTACTTCAAGATTGCGGTGGCCCTGGCCGTGGCCGCCATCCCCGAGGGTCTTCCCGCCGTCATCACCACTTGCCTGGCTCTGGGCACACGCCGAATGGCCAAGAAGAACGCCATCGTGCGCTCACTGCCCTCTGTGGAGACACTGGGCTGCACCTCGGTCATCTGCTCTGACAAAACAGGAACCCTCACGACCAATCAGATGTCCGTGTGTAGGGTGAGTTAAGACTTCTTGTTAAGGTTAAAGATAGGACTAGCGCAGATTCAGTGGTCTGCTTTTCAGAAATGAAAGTGTTCAGCTTAAACAATGCACCTCGACCTACGGTAGCATGAACGAGACAAAAACTAAACTTCAGAGAAACAAATTGTTCTGAAAACCCAATACTACAGGTCTTGAAATGTGAAAATAATTTGACTTGGTAGCTCTAGTTTTATATCCGATTCTTTCTTACTGCCTTTGCTTAATTTCACCTTCATATAGTCCACGGTGGCCAAGCTGCTGTATTTGTTTGTTTGACATTCCACCTCTAAGACCTCTCCCCCTGCTCTCAGTTGTGTTTCTATCAGCACTCTTGTTATTTTTGGAGCACTGACAGGTTGCTCTTACAGGCCTTGGCAACTCCCAACCTGGCTGCATGGGCTTTGACGCGTTGCCAGTGCCGGTGAGATGCTGTGTGTACACCTGGATGATGCAACACTAACAGTGTTCAGGGTCGACACTCTCTGTGGTCTGTAATTATAAAGGGAAATCAACTTGCTGGCGAAAGATATAAGAGGAAAAACTCCTAATGGACAGATCTAGGGGTGCAACAATTTATCAACAAACTCAATCCAGTAATAAAAATTAGTTGGCAATGAATTTTATTATCGATTAGTTATGCTATGAAGATGTTGTCTTTAATCTGAGTTGTGGGTCCAGTCATCCTGCTTCTGGTTCACATCAAAGGTGTTTGGAGTCGATCCCAAATGAGTCGATTCCCAGATTCCAGGCATTTAAAACTAAGGGGGCTTTCCCACTGGAGGTTTAGTTCGACACCGAGCACAGTCTGCGTGAAAAATTGGTACCGTGAAAGCTGTCATGCGGACCAGAACGCGCGCTGCGATACCGAACCCGAGACTACCTGTAGGAGGTGGTCTGAGTTCGTTGGAACTATGCCACGATTCCCATGAATGTGAACAAGTGAGTCTGAAACCAGACCAACGCTTCGGGGTGCCGGGAACAATCGCACTCGGATTCGGACCGCAGCAAACGTGCCCAGTGTGAAAACCAGTTAAGAGTCAGTCCTGAACTTTTGGAGTTCGATTCCAAACACCCAAAAAAAGTGAAACAAACCAGGATTTGAAAAGCATGTAAGACCCTCTCAGAGCAAAGTTTTTCTATAATTGCAGAAAAGCGTTTGGAAAGTGTCCAGAACAAAAATAGTGGTCTCATGTCAAGATGGATAAATATTTGTTCTATTTCAGCAGTGCTGTGTTGTAGTTACTTATCTGTAATTTGATTTAGCCTAGTTAAACGTTCTGTAGAAGTATTCGCTTATTAAAATCCTGGAAAGGTATATTTGTTAAGTATTTATATTTATAAAATAATACAACTAATTGATTCATTGAAGATCAAACTATCAATAGGCTTATCAATGATCAAAATAATTAATGGTCGCTGCCTAACAAATACATGTTTTTGATTTTGTGTTAATTTTTGCGATCGCGAAATCCTGGAGGGACTGATAAAGGTAAAAAAAACAAAACCATAAGAGTGGTATAAAGATTATAGAGATTATAAAAACATGAGCTTGAGCCGGATTGTGTTCGGTGCTGTATTCTTTTGATTAAACACTGGAAACTTTCTTTTGTCACACCCACTGACGTACAATGCTTTTAATTCTCAACATAAACCCTTTATAAAGGTTGCCATCAGTAAACACATGAATGTAGTGGTGCTGTGTGTTATACGCCAGCAGACTGGGACGTTTAAAATGTATTCTTCTGTGAACTACTGTGAACACACCTGTGATGCTCTGTGCTGCTATATCAGATTACTTTAGTGTAAAATGCCCACTTTTAGCCACCTAATAATTGAGTGATCAAGCGCTCGCAGGCCATTACTCCGGTATCTCTCGCTTTTCTTCATACAGCCGGGTAGAGGAGAAACGATCCGCCTTTGGATCGAAGCTGGAAGAAGGATCGCATTATGCGCAATTTACAAACACACAAATTCCCCACCTGACTCGCAGCCGGTAACCTCCAATCAATAGTGCTTCCAGTCACGCAGGAAGGATTACGCAAAGTACAGATTCTGAATAGGACGGAAATGAAACGTAGTGTTTTTTTTTTGTGTTACTAGGTTAATATTTCTGGATTAAAAAAGTTATAATGCTACACCTTTAAGTAAATAGTTATAACGAATCAGATTATTGTCTGAGCCAGAATACATGTAAAGGTATTGATTGAATTCTTTCTTTCTTTTTTTTTCTCTCTCTCGCAGTCCTCAGATTGTGTTCTTGTAACCACACTCACTGGACCAAAACACACTTCCAGTTTGTTCCAACCGCTCCTGATCCGTCATAAACACACTTTTTTCTTCTTCTTTTTTATCGGTTTTAATCTGAAAGGCAGAATTGAGAAAGTTCTGAGAATAAGGGCCTTGTTTTCTTTCCTTCGCCCCTCCTTTCCCCTCATTTATCAGGCCCCCACACACACCCTCGTGTCACTCCCAACTTATGTGACCTTTATGATTTCAATCGGAAAACTGCGATTGAATTATTTATTTATTTTTAGCTACTTTGTTCCTCGTCACTGTTTCCAGCTGGATGAATGCTCACTTTAGACTAGCCTTTCCAGCTTGCTTTCTTTACTGTTATGGAAAAAAGTGTGTGTGTGTGTGTGTGTGTGTGAGGGAGATGCAGGTGTGTTCATGCCTTTTGCTTATTCATGCATGAGGGAATGCCGTCTGCTTGCTGTAATGCCCTGAGGGATGTGTGTGTGTGTAGGTAGCATAGGCCTTGCTGTGTGTTTATAAGCAGGGAGTTCCCAGTGTGCTAAAGCTGTTTACTTTCCCGTGGTCCTGGGAACCTGCAGTCAAGTGTCCTGCCACACAGCTGTAAATATTTACTCACCTCAGCCTCACTGTGATACGGGAACAGCCTAGCTCTCACACACTGACCAGCCTCGAGATCACATTATTGCAGTCACACACACACACACACACACACACACACACACACACACACACACACACACACACACATCCTTGTACCACTCGTAGTACAAGCAACACTGCATGCGTTTGTGTGTTTTTTAAATAAAACGTACAGAAAACCAGCACCGTATGCATTAACTGTATCAAATTCAGTGCAAAATTTTGCACACCCTTATTACAAAATGAAGGTGGCAACTGCACAATTGGGTCCCTCTGATATTCGTTTACAAATAAGGACAGTATGTAAAGTAACGGTAAAAGAACAAGACTTAAACATGGGAAATGTGCCTCAACAAAACAACAGCCTGAGTGGATATCTCAGATAAATAACTTTAATGAACATTAATAACCTATCTACAACACTTTGCCTGTCCCAGTTCATTATAACTCACTGTACCTTAAAATATAATTTAAATAAATTGAATCAAATGATTTAATAAGAAAAAAAAAAGAAAAACACATTTCCATGAGTCATACTGCCTAATGAAATTTCACTCAAACCTGTTACCTGAACACGGTCACCCCTATGAAATCTGTTCAATAGAAAGTTGCGTCAACGCAATTACCTGAAACTCAAGAGGAGAAGAAAATTACTTTGTCGTTCTGATTTCTTTATTCTCAGTGATATTGCGTTATTGACTGACGAGGTCACTTTGAACGTACAACCCTGTGACCCAGATTATAGCGCGAGAGTAAATTACTAATAAAAAAAAATAAATCATTTTACGTCATTCATGAAAAAATCCTTAATGCTAGATAACCACATGTTGTATAATCACAGTTTCAATGTTAAAGCCTTGACGCTGGTTCTTTCAAGCCTCGTTGTTGTCAGCAAAGACACCATGTTAAAAACAAAAAAGGAGATTGTTGCCTGAGATCTTTTTGAATGGTTAAATACTTTTCATTTGATTTAATGTTGAAAATAAAAGTATTTTAATTTTTAAACGTTATATGGGCTAAATGGAACCCCAAATCTGAAATCACTCTTATAGCAAAACGATATTTAGCTTTTAGATTTCACTAATGGTCTATATTCCTCTTATGTAGATAAACTGTATACTAGATATTCAATTACTCCTTTTTTTTTTAACCAACATTGTGATATGCAAATCTTTCCACTCTACAGTATGCTTGGTATTTTGCAATAAATATGCAATGAGGAAATTAAGAATGTGCTTTTTTTGGTCATACCTGCTGTATCATTTGTATCGTGATTGTGGAATTAGTTCCAGGAAGCTGGTGTGAGTATCGCGGGTGAGGATCATACTTTGCTTATCCTACCTCTTATCCTGTCTTGCTCGCACCTCTTCCTCTGTGCGTCATACACACGTGTGTTATCATGCAAGGTAAATGGGTTTTACATAAAGTCAGTGATTTATTCCACGGTGCTGTTTGGTACAAAAGCAGATCTGACTGCAGTGCCGGCAATAAATGAAGTCACAGGTTCATATTAACGCGATCGGTCTACTACGTTATCGTTTCTCGAGTAACACCTCGTTCGCAGGAACCCGGTATGGAGAACGATTTGCATGATCCAAAGCAACCTCCATTAGCTCTCATGTTTGAGCCAAAACGTCTCTTTCCACGGGGTTTCCATGGCAAATTGTAAAATTATTTCATGCACAACACATGACGAGCCTTTTTAAATCTTTACGCCATCGTCATGATGGTTTGTGATTGGCTGCGTCTCAAAGCGACAACTATTACCGTACATGCTTATTTGCTTAGTCATGGTTCTATACTGTCCCGTTATTCATGCTTGTGTTATTTATTAGGGCTGGGTAAAAAATATAGATTTTAATTTACCGAAACGATAAGAATCGATTCGGGGATTTTCCGTATTGATTCTTAATGCACGCATGTGCTTTACTTGAGAGGATGTGAATATTATCTGTAGTTCGCATTTCATCATGAAGATGTCGCCATCTTTCATGTTTGGAATTTTGTAAGCGGTTTTTATTTCTTAACCATGTTTAAGAAGATGTTAATGAATTTCACTGTTGCACATTTACAGTTTTTTTTATGTAGTAGTGTGCAGTTTGTGTTTACCTTGTGTGCATAGTAGGCACATATTTATGATTTCTTGTTACAACGTTTGTTACTCAAAGTAAAAGTAAAAAGTAATTAAACACAATTGCATGGGCCCTATTATTAAAGTAAATGTGTATTTTGGTAATATGGCTCAGGAGGAGGGTTTCAGTTACCACAATTTATCTTCAAATATGGATTTCATGTCTGTAAAACTAACATTTTAAATGAAATATTGATAACTTATCGAATCGAAACCATATAAATAAGAATCGAGTCGCCAAATTGGTCACAACACCCAGCCCTACTATTTACGTAGCGTTAACTTCTGAGGATGTGCACATGTGTACGTATAGTTAAAGACAAGTAAAATCCAGGCTTAAGTTTTCCACCACCGAAATGTATTCAGGACTGAGGAGTTTTCTGCACTTTCTGTTTTCATGGTAAGCTGTGTGTTTTTGTTTTTCGTTTGTTTGGTTTTTTTATCTTGATGTAAGAGGGGAAAAGAGAGGCTGGTAAAGGAGAGATGTTGTAATGTAGGTGATAACAGGAGCTTGTGGAGATTCCACCACGAATGAAACAAATAAATGTTACGGTTAAAGGTGTGAAACGTTGTTCAGTAATTAACTGCAAATTATTATCGTTGGCAAATTGCCGTAATATATAAGGACTACAACACGTCGTGACATGCCGTCATTGATTCTTTTAGTATAACCGCACACCCGAAGTATTTTATTCCTTACAAATGCAAGTGTGTGACTTATTACAAGTGCAGAGTAGTGTTCGTTCAGTGTTCCTTGTGTTCAGGATGTAGGATAAAACTCAGTTTACGTGGCCGTGTTCTATTCATGGCTGTGCTGCATCCTTTCCCCTCGATCTCTCTCTTCCTCAGCCCGACCTCAGTGGGACATCTGCATGAGGTCCCTCACTTTCCTCCACCTATTTTTGTACATCTTTCCCTTTGTTTTGTGATCCTGCCGGGATCCGTGTCACTTTGCTGATGGCAAATTGCTTAGTATCACGAAAGCCAAGAGGGTGAAAAGGATGTTTCAAGCGATGCGTGTGTGATTTTTGTATTTATGACGCAGCTTATTTACCGTGTGTGTCTGTTTTGGTTAAAAACCTTTTTTACTCACTGCCTGTAAGATGTGACAGTTTTTTTGTGAAGGAGCACTTTGTAACGTTTAGCTCCTCGGCTCTCCGTGAGGTGAATTGGAAGTGTGGTAAAAACAAGCCTCACGCTTATCCCCAAATGAACCGTCCTTCAAGCCAAGTGGCTTTTTATTGTCATTTCAACCATATACAGTGGGTACGGTATGCAGTGAAACGAAACAGCTTTCCTCCAGGACCACGGTGCTACTTAAAACAACACACTAACCACATGTAGAAAAAAAATAAAGACCTACACATTCTCCAAAACACATTCTCCGTACAGTAACTACTAAAACAGAACAATGAACACTGCTTCCACTTTTGTACACACACCGTTCAGCCATAACATTAATATCACCTGCCTAATATTGTGTAGGTCCCCCTTGTGCCAACAAAACAGCTCTGACTCCTCGAGGCATGGACTCCACAAGACCTCTGAAGGTGTGCTGTGGTATCTGGCACCAAGACTTTAGCAGCAGGTTTTTAAGTCCTGTAAGTTGTGAGGTGCTGTCTCCAAGGATCGGACTTGTTTGCCCAGGACGGGCAACTGGCAAACGGGCAAACTGGGGAATTTGAAGGCCAGATCAACACCTTGAACGCTTTGTCATGTTCCTCAAAACATTCCTGAAAAATGTTTGCAGTGTAGCAGAGTGCATTATCCTGCTGAAAGAGACCTCTGCCACTGTGTACTTGGTCTGCAATGAATTAGGTACAGTGAGGGGGGAAAAAAGTATTTGATCCCCTGCTGATTTTGTACGTTTGCCCACTGACAAAGAAATGATCAGTCTATAATTTTAATGGTAGATTTATTTGAACAGTGAGAGACAGAATAACAACAAAAAAATCCAGAAAAACGCATGTCAAAAATGTTATAAATTGATTTGCATTTTAATGAGGGAAATATGTATTTGACCCCTCTGCAAAACATGACTTAGTACTTGGTGGCAAAACCCTTGTTGGCAATCACAGAGGTCAGACGTTTCTTGTAGCTGGCCACCAGGTTTGCACACATCTCAGGAGGGATTTTGTCCCACTCCTCTTTGCAGATCTTCTCCAAGTCATTAGGGTTTTGAGGCTGACGTTTGGCCACTCGAGCCACTTCTTTGTTGCCTTGGCCGTGTGTTTTGAGTCACTGTCATGCTGGAATACTCATCCACGACCCATTTTCAATGCCCTGGCTGAGGGAAGGAGGTTCTCACCCAAGATTAGACGGTACATGGCCTCGTCCATTGTCCCTTTGATGCGGTGAAGTTGTCCTGTCCCCTTAGCAGAAAAACACCCCCAAAACATAATTTGACATGCGTTTTTCTGGATTTTTTTGTTGTTATTCTGTCTCTCACTGTTCAAATAAATCTACCATTAAAATTATAGACTGATCATTTCTTTGTCAGTGGGCAAACGTACAAAATCAGCAGGGGATCAAATACTTTTCCCCCTCACTGTAGGTGGTACTGTACATGTCAAAGTAAGATCGACATGAATGCCAGGACCCAAGGTTTCTCAGTAGAAGATTACCCAGAAGCATTTTTAATGCTTCCAACAAATCAAATTCGAGAACTGACCGTTCACTGCTGCCTAATATATCCCACCCCTTGACAGATGCCACTGTTATGAGCTAATCAATGTAATTAATGTCCCCTGTTTTAATGTTATGGCTGATCGGTGTATAGTATACAGTACCTGGTGGGTTTAAATGTACAGTTCGGTTGGAGCTCGTTTCCAACTGGGAAAAAAAAGCCAGTATAGATGCATGACGTGAATAAACTAGGTAGATCCAGATAATATCAATAATGTAAACCATTTTTGTGATGTCATTAAAATTATATGCATAAAGAAGGTCTAAAAACATTTTAAAGATTACACACTGCACCCTTTTAAATACATACATCAGAGCAGCAACAATATTTTACAGGACTTGAAGTGGGTTTGCTGAGAGACTGGTGTTTCAGATCTTGTTGTACCTGATGCTTAGTGTTATAGATACCAGTACATGAAGTATATCTAGAAAGGAAAAAAAAAACCCTACATAAAATGTTTTAGACAAATTCTCATTTTAAGTTGGTAATTTGCCCCTTCTGGGTAAATTATTAGCTTTTTTTTTTTCATTTATACAACTACTCAGTTGTATAAATGAGATAAATATAAGTCGCCCTGGATAAATGCTGTAATGTAATCCATATTTAGCTAGTTTGCAAAGCAAATAAGTACACTCCTTTAGTCAAGTTTGTTTAGGTATGACGTGGCCTATTTCGAAAGCTACTGGATACCAAAAACTTGACAACGGCATCTCTAATAGTTGCTTTTTCACAAGGAAATACCTCAAGGATCAAATCTCGGCTTGTTTTTAAAGTGCACCTATTATGGATTTTCAAATATTACCTTTCATGTAGTATGTAATGTAGCTGCGTGAATGCAAAAAATATGCAAAGTATCAAGCGTTTCCTTTTCAACACACGCTGACAGCGCTAGACCAATCACAACAGACTGGGACATCTGACCAATCAGAGCAGAGTATGCTCCCTGACAGGAGGAGTTTAGAATGAATCCTTTAAAACTAATCATTTAATGATTAGAATGAATGATGATTGGGGGGGGGGAGTGGGGTAATGCTGCAGTTTATATTATTAAAGTGTTTTTTGAAATCGGATGCATGTAAATCTATTGTATGAGACCTTTAAAACAAAATTAGGCACGTTTCAAAACCATAATAGGTGCACTGTAATGTAGTGGCCAGTGTGCATGAGTGACTATTCATCTCTCTCACACCTCACAGCCTGGATCTGCTCTTTTCTTTTTCTCTATTAATGTTCATCATTACGCCTCTGTAGGGAATACAGGGGGAGATCTGACCTGTAGTCTCAGTGTGTGTCTCTCTCTCTCTCTCTCACACATAGAGTTTCATCAAGCCACCCAGCACATGCAGCCTCTACTGCAACTAGCCACAGATCATTAGAGGCACAGGGTGGCACAAATAAGGCTGTGTATGATTTTCTATAAAATGGAGAAATCGATGCATGAACAGCAACATGATGAACATCAGATGAAAGTAATTTTGACGGTCCTCTGCTCAGTGGCTGTTTGTGTTTTACTGCTAATGTTTTTTAGGATTATGGATTATTTTTGAATGAAGAGCACATTTTACCCCTGAGTGGGTACTCTCTGAGTGGATCTAATTATCATTTAATTTCAAGATATAGTGTGCCAAACAATTGAATTACCACCTAAGTTTGGTGCCTCGAAGCTATGATATTATTGATCTCGCCCAAAGACTTTTTTCAGTTAATTCTTGCCCATGATGATCTCATCTTATCTTTAAATAAATCGTTTGATACAGTGCAGGTAGAGTCTGTATTTACAGATTACCATGAAGCCCCTGAGGTGACATAACTAGGTGACTCATTTGTGGCTTCAAAATAATAACTCCATACCTCAATTACTACCAAATATTAATTTGTGGCTATGCCTTTATAAAGGCAAATTAATATTTGGTAGCAATTGAGGTAAGGAGTTATTATTTTGAAGCCACAAATTAGGTACCATGTGGCAACGACTTGTTTTATGTTTTTAAATTAGCGTTGTGTGTGTTTTATATTTTGACGGGGGCCAAATGCCCCCCACAAGGATAAGTATATTTACCTCTCTGACCTTGTAATCACCCAATAACACCCCCCCACCCCCACCCACCCCCACACACATACACACACACAGACACAGATTGCTGATTTTATTTAAATAAGTAAAGCAGCCAAAGGTTTGGTTATTGAGATGAAGACTATGATTAACATTAATTAGATGCATTAATAATTTTGTCTGTGGAAACTCCTCACAAGGATAGCAAAACAAGTGCGTGTGTGTAAAAGCAGGACACTCGGGCACTGAGGGACAATGTTTATCTGCCCATTTGCATCGTTAAATGTTTCATCAGGGGATGTTAATTGAGCATCGAGTGAAGAGAGGTTACAAAGAAATGTTTTTGCCTCCCTCCCTCCCTCTCTCTCTCTCTCTCTCTCTCTCTCTCTCTCTCTCTCTCTCTGGTGTCCGTGTGTTTCTGAAAGACCTATAATCATTTTGTATTGCACTCCTCAGCTCAGCAATGCCAGCATCTTTAAAGCGATTTTGCAGGTTTCTAAAAATGAACAAATAAATAAATAGTGTTTTTATCCCTCCATCTGGGTGATGAAGCATGAAAATTCAAATCTTTGCACCAGACGAGCTTCAGTGAGTCTTTTTTTTGTTTTGTTTTGTTTTTTTCCTCCATCTGGCTCAGTATCAGTGCTGCAGTTCATCACGGACTCCTACTTACTCAAACACGAGCACTGTGGCCTTTGAGGCGAAAACAACATTTGTCTCTAATTTTGACAATGTTGTGTGAGTATTTTATTATTATTTTTTTTTAAATGTTCGCGTCGTAGCGTGTTTCTCTCCGTGCTCTCCCACACAGAGGTACCAGCAAACAGAAAATGCTGAGTCAGCTCGCAGTGATCCGGTCTACCGAGTAGCAACATCATCGTACGTTCACATGCAGTGATTTTCTGCCTGCAAATCGCCAGGTGCTGTACCTACTACCGGTTGCCATAGTAACATGGGTGGCACAACTAGCATTCCACTGTTGTCAACAAATCAGTTTTCTTGCCGCTAAAATGAAACAATCTACAGGGAGAGCGTTTGTATATAAAATTCACCAGCGTATATCCACATCATATCCTACGAGATGAAGGAGAAGCAGTGTGTGCTCTTTGACATTGCAGCCATCTGTCTGAGGCATGTCCAGGTCCACGAGACAATCCGGACTCGTAGGCAGCATAGCGAGTACCCCCGGCTGGTACATGGTCGACACGGTTAATAATTAACAGCTAATGTTCCAGGTTATTACATGCATTCATCAGCATACTTGGAATGCCCACTATGTCGGATACGTTTTTCTTGCATCTTTATATATATATATATATATATATATATATATATATTTTTTTTTTTATTTTTTTTTTTAACTTAAACATAAACAACTTGCCAACCGCTAGAATAAATTTTTCTTCCAACTTTTCTTCACTACAGTATCTGACAGGAGACGGCTCACGTGCGCTCTGCTGTCTTCACTCCCATTAGTAACCAAATGTAATACCCAAAGGCAATCAAATCACAATTTTAAAGTGGAAATGAACGTACAATTAATTTACTACTATGTCTGACACTTTACACTAAACTTAAACAGGCTATTTTGTCTTGAATGGAAGTTGAAATAGCTTCCAGGCAAAAACACATGTGAGAAATAACTCGGAGAAAGCTCTGTCCAAAAAGTTACCACTCTTCTCTGTTCATCTCCACGCCTTCTCCTTTCATCAGTGTTCTGACACACAGAGAGAGCGAGAGAGAGAGCGCAAGAGAAAGAAAGAGAGAACAAACAGGCTGGGACTTATTCCAGGCCAGTGAACTCAGGAACTCTTAGTTCCTGGAAAAGTATGACATCACTCTGAAGCTTCTGATTGGCTGCTGCTTGAGGGAAACCCCTGCTATAATTGGGTGGAGCCTGATTGTAGAGACTTGTTGTTCTCTTTTCTTTTTCTTTTTTTCCCCAGTATTTTCCACTTCCTTGTACCTTGTGTGGTACAAAATTGGAAGAGGGAATTGTTTTTGCTAGTACATTTGTTTGCATTAGAATTATAGTTTATAGCTTATAGCCAGGGAGTTTAAAAAAAAATAAAAATTATTATTGCATTTAAATAATGGACCTTGTGGTTTTGGAAATCACGAATACTTGCGATCATAGTTGTTGCAATTTTATTCAAATTAAAATGTTGTTATTATACAATGTTTCAGGTCTACATTTAAAACAGTGTAAAATTCAGTGTAAAATCTCTGATAAATATGCCTAAATATTTGCTTAATAAGATTTATATTTGAATAGGAGATGGCTGCAAAAAGTAAATAATAGGGTTATTATTAATGTGAATAATATTAAGAACAATTAATAACAAATTAGATAATTGCTCATTTGGAATGGTTAATCATTAACACATTTAGTTTGGTATTGATCAAAATGAATCACTGATGCCTTGTTACTGTCTTACCTTCTCTCTCTCTCTCTCTCTCTCTCTCTCTCTCTCTCTCTCTCTCTCTCTCTCTCTCTCTCTCGGTCATATATCAGATGTTTGTGATAGATAAAGCAGACAGCTCCAACTGTTCCCTCCATGAGTTCACCATTACAGGATCGACCTATGCTCCTGAAGGACAAGTGTATGTACACACACAAACACACACACAAACACCTGCTCATAATAACTTGACCCAGTTATGTTAATAAGGCTCCATTAGATTAGTCCGATAATGATTTTGATATTGATAAACGATTGGATTGTCCAGGGAGCATTTCCACCATTTCAGGTTTAAGGTGAGTAGAGGAGGGGGTAATAATATTTCAAACTGAAACAGTTGTGAACTGCTTGCTGGCAGAGGCAATTGCGACGACTCAGTTGGATAGTGGCATTTTAGGTTCGGCATTAAAAATAAATAAATAAATAAATTTTATATAATATATATTATTTATTTTATTCATCTTTGGTATAATTCTTTTGAAAATCGGTGGTCTAATGTCCAAATCACTGACCTGTGACAGCAGCTGGTTTTAATCAGTACCGGTCAATCACTTAGCTCATGTGACATCAGGGGGAAAGCATTATCTGCCCACTTCGGCGTGCATGCATTAACAGATGCCCATGATTGGCTAGTGCCACTGTGATTGCCACATGAGAGCATGGCCAATTTTGCTCTCTTGGACTCCCGGTTATGGTTGGCTGTTGCACCTTTAGGATTTGATCTTTGGACAATAAGGTGAACACTGTCCTGTTGTGCCACTTAAACTTAATACATTTAATTACAAACTGACTGGAAGCCCGCTGAACTGATGATAGAATTTTGTACTTATATGTTTTAGTGATCTCTAAATTTCCATAAAAAAAAAAAAAAATATATATATATATATATATATATATATATATATATATATATATATATATATATATATATATATATATATATAAAAATTATAAACACTTTCTCCTTTTCAGTGTTCAGTTTTTTTTCACCACTTTTATAAAATGTCCACTCAGAAGCCCCACGGGGAGTGGGGGCGGTGTCAGAGTTCTAGGCTGTGTCAGAGTTCAAGGTCTCTTAGCTTATCTCCTGTATTATTTGGAGCGCCTACTCTGAATGAGGTGTAATATTGTTTAGATACGATTCGATTGTTATATTGCACAAGCCTAGTCCCATTCATACTTCTCTGTTTCTCAAGACCAATTTATCAAGAAGAATTTTTGATTGAGCCTTTAACACTGTATTTCTGTCTCTGTGCCTCGTAGGCTGAAAGCTGATAAACCTGTAAAGTGCGGCGATTATGACGGCCTCATCGAACTGGCCACAATCTGCTCCATGTGTAACGACTCCTCTCTGGACTACAACGAGGTCAGCTGCGCGCGTGTGTGTGTGTGTGTGTGTGTGCACCTGACAGTGGGGGGAATGTTGACGTGGCATTACAAAGCAAAGAGACTCCATCCCACATAGCGAAGGTGCTAATATCTATGAACCTCACCCACTCCTAAACCCCCACTCTCTGCATCCACTGGCCCCTGAGCACTGTGCCGTACACTCGTTTTGCCTGCTTTTCCTGCTTTTCACCTCCCTGTTGTCACCATAGCATCAACGTGACCATGTTACGCAACAGTGTGTCTGTTCCGTATACGAGAGCTATGGACAGTGCAGTTAAGGAGAGACCTAGGAGACCTTTAACAGCACGTAGTCACCTCTTTATAATCTCACTCGACGACAACGGCATCAAAATGCCTACGCCACCAACACGGGTAGTTCTTCAAGCAGGAAGCTTCTGAAGAAAAACTAGTTCAGGCATTTGATCTTGCCTTGACCTTGATTCTGTTTGGATCAATTCCGAAATGTAATCACTTTATCTACATTGACATTTATTGATTTAGCAGACGCTTTTATCCAAAGCGACTTACAAATGAGGAAATACAAGCACAGTCACAGTGACAATTCCATATAAATCCTGACCGATGCATGGACAGTCGATCATAAAATGTCAATTCTACAACAAATCTAAAACTAGAAGTAACTGTGTGAGTTTAGTCCACTGATAGGTGTGTATAGGTGTCCACTAACCTGAAACAGTGTAGTCTATGCATTGGTTCAAATGTATAAGTTGTAATAAACTAGTTTTAACTGCATTGCACCATTCTGATATTTATTATATGCCCAAAGCCTCTGGGCCACATCCTGCTACAAATCAGTGGAACATCTTGTCCTTGGTATGAAGGCTGTTTGAGATAATTGTCACTTTGCTGGCAGTCATAATACACCCTGCTCCCATTTCCACTAACCATTTCAGCATTAGGCAGTGATTTCATCACAACCATTTCCCTTTAACACATCTAATTCAGAAACAGTCCTAAATCATCAACCACTGAGAAGCCTCTAAAGATTACATCATCCAGTTCTCTCATCTCGATTTTTCCCATCCTCGAGTTTCGTTTCCATCCAGGATATCTGCTTTCTCATCGACAAGTCGAGATGCGTTTTTTCCCCTCCTGTTTTCTGTGGAAATTTGGCTTGACGTTCTGACTGGCATCCCTCGGGGGGGGCTGGTGTGTGTATTTCAAGCATGTATGTGTAAGTGCATACACACCAAACCATGTCCATTCACTGTGTCCCCTACAGGCGAAAGGAGTCTACGAGAAGGTGGGTGAAGCCACAGAAACAGCGCTCACCACCCTAGTCGAGAAGATGAACGTCTTCGGGACCGACGTGTCCAACATCAGCAAAGTGGAGAGGGCAGGAGCCTGCAACGGGGTAAGAACAAAGATAGTTTAGGTGTCGATAAGATAAGGTAGAATTTTAAAACCGTTATATGGCCACTGGTGTTGTCTTGAAACTAAAGGAATTTCAAGAGAACTGGGTGTTTTGGAAAAAAAATGTTGTTCCCACGTTTTTCTTTCTCTCATGACTATTCCAGATCTCCAGATTATACTGATAAGAAATGACTCATACTTTCTCCAGCATATTCAATTTCTTTGTGGTTAGAATGGAACCCCCCCAAAATAACAATCCTTTAGGGTACTTATTTAATAAATTACTAGATGATTATATATAAGCAACGTAAAACGTTTTGTGTATAGTATGTTTTTGTTCGTCAGTCTGAATATCCTGAACACCTTGCACTTTTGCAGCTCTACAGTGCCATCCTTTGGCTCAGTATGTGACTCATGGGCAGCTTGAATCTACAGAAAAATGCTACAATCCAAAATGAACCTGTTTTATGCCACTTTCAGTTGGGTAGATTCAGAGTTGAATCGCTTTCACACTGCAATCGAACTGTGATGCACTTCGATTTGAGTCAGTTCTAAGCTGACTTACTTTCTCACTGCAATTGAACCACGATTCATTTCCAGTTGGGTTCAAGTCACAGTTGAATCTTTTTCTCACTGCATTCAGACCGTGTAAGAGTTTGAAGCAGAAGCAGGGAATACCTCACTCAGTTCTGGTCTGTATCTAAGGGCAAATGAATAGCACCAATAAAAAAAAAGTTCACAAGGCTTTGATTCAAGCAGACTAAACACCCTTAGGGCACTTTCACACCGTTTAGTCTGTTTGCTGAATCGGGGTGAAATTGATACCACGCCATGGAGGAAAATGCACTTGGGTTTGATTTCAGTCTGACTGCGTACGTAAAAGCACCCTTAGACACCCTGTTAGGAATACTGGTCCTTATCAGCCTCCAATCCATCCCTTTTTATTAAATACACACATTCTGACTCTTTTCTCTCTTGGGGAAACAAGGGAGCACATTCCTGAGGAGGAGTGACTGACCATTAAAGCTGTTGTTTTTTCCACTGTCCCCTCCAAATGAAAGCCAAGTAAATCCCCTGTCCAAAAAAGAAACAAGAAACGTCAAGAAAAAAGCCTGCAGTGTCACCGGCTCCCTGAGGAAAAGCATAATATTTAGACAAGCCGGCTAGTTTATGAAGAGGTTAGCTAAATTCCAAGCTCAGCCTGCCAGCTTGGAGACGCACACAGACAGGAGAGAATGGCTTCCCCTTCATCCTGTGTTGTTCTTATAAAGTGCTCTCTTAGTGCACTGAGAGCATGAGATGGATGGCGGCTTTTTAAAAGCATACGTACACCATTCTGACGTCAAAGGCAGGATTAAGTATTCTAAATAAGGTAAGGGTCAAGCAGCTTTACAGTTCCTTGGCCTTTTGGCATGAGGTCATCGTGTGCTCTCATCTGAAACCTGTCAGCGCAACATGCTAGGTGTGATCGCCCCCTAGTGGTGAAAAAACAATATTATAAAAAAAAAACTTAGTGAAATGTTAGTAAAATTATTAAAAGATGTAACATGATCTTAAAATGAGACTCCTGTTTTAACCAAAGGCATGTGCTTTCTCCGGGCTGATGTTGGATTTAAGCCACATGCCATGGCATCAAATATAATTGTGGATATGCTGTGTTTGTCTACAGCATGTCTACAGGTCCTGGAAAAAATCGAAATGTCTGAAATGACATTCTAACTTGAACAATTTAATAAGTATTGAAATGTTTTACATTTGCCATCTTAAAATTTAAGCTTTTTAGGTGTAGGTGATCATTTTCATACCCTTACACACAGGGTTTTTCCACACACCAGTTTTTTCAGGGGTTCATTATATAAATTAATGGTTCTTAGCTTCCAAAAATGGCTCAACTTGGAACTCTTTCTGATTGAAAAACTATTTGTTTAAGCGTTTTACCCTGAATGTTTAGAGGTTCCCTCAGAGGTACAACCAAACAACCCTTAGGGGTTTAAAATCTTTTTCATATATTTTCCATTTTAATTTTGTGCGTGTGTGTGTGCAATGTTTTTACATTTATTTTATTTTTTGGGTGTTTTCATGGCTATACAATAAACATACTGTACTTACTAGTAATAGTAAGTAATTTGAAATTATTTAAAAGTATACCATCATTGCATATTTGGTCTTTTTAATTTTAATTGAAATCAAACTGTAAAAAAATTCTGTTTAATTTAAGGATACGTGCAGATTCTCCCCCTAGTGTCTATTCGACCTGAACATGCTTACTTTTGGGGCAGTGGAGGCTTGGTGTTTAAGTGGTGGCTCTGGGTTACTTATCAGAAGGTCGGGGGTTTGAGTCCCAACACTGAAAAGCTGTTTGGCAATTGAGCAAGGGGCTTAACCCTTTCTGCTCCAGGGGGTGCTGTATCATGGCTGACCCTGCACTCGGACCCCAACTTCCTCACATTCTGGGGTATGTGAAGAAAAGAATTTCACTGTGCATATGTATATGTGATCAATAAAGACTCATTATCAAACATCCAGGTAGAAACAGTTCGGTTCAAATATAGTCAAAATAAAGTCAGCCCAGTTAAATATTTACCAATAAAGCCAACTTTCTCAGTCAGTAACCTCAGGTCAGATGCACTTTTAAATAGCAAGAAGTTCTTAATAATAGAATGGACTAAAATATATATTGTGAAGCATTTTAAATGATCAATGATTTCAGTGATTTAAATATGAAAGAGTTTTCAGCGTGTCTTCAATACTCGATCGATTAAATAGTTTTAACCACTTAAGCTACTTGATGTACAAAGTGGGGGTGCTAATAGTAAATGCCATTAAACTGAACTCAACTTCACTCGCTGCTCTTACTGAAAGACTCCAATAAGTGACTAAGTAATCTAAGAAAAACCCCTGTGTTAATCAGATTACTCGAGTGCATGTAAACAGGTTGATGGAATTAGTGCCAGCATTTGATTTATTTATTGATTGCAGTTATTAGACTATTTTGCATATGTTGACGCCAGTAGACGAGCACTACATCTAGTAAAAGGTCATTAGATTTAATAAGACTCCTGCAGCATGATCTCGAGCCAGCTGTTTTCATCTCTGTGTGTGTGTGTGGTGTGCGTGTGTGTGTGTGTGTGTGTGTGTGTGTGTGTGTGTGTGTGTGTGTGTGTGTGTGTGCCAAAACCTCAGAACCTGGACTTGACAGGTGGCAACAAACAAGCTCATTCGCACACCACCCCAGAGAACAGCTGAGAATGACAGCAGCATCACACACTCTAATAAAGACACACACACACATACACACACACACAGCTTACTGTTCTCTCTGTTCAACTCTTTTCACTTGCTCAGGCAATCAGGAACCTGATGAAGAAGGACTTCACCCTGGAGTTTTCTCGCGACAGGAAGTCCATGTCTGTGTACTGCACACCCATTAGGGCTGGCTCCCAGAGCAAGATGTTTGTTAAGGTACGAACCCTCCATAACTACAAACCAGCTGGTCCGCGTCACCTATACGACACGAAAAATAAATATATACACATTTCTATCATGATTGTTTACTGCATTCAGGGTTTTGCTCCGTCGTCAGGAGGTCACTAGTTTGAATCCCGGTGATGCTGTAGCCATCCGTAGCCGGGAGAGCTAAATTGTCCATGTTTACGGGTGGGAGGGATGGTACACACTCTCTCCCCTGTCACTTACAGTGACACTAGCCAGTCGCAGTTATCTGTGAACTCATGTATGCTGAAGAGGGTGGATCGTGTGTGTGTTTCCTGAACTGTGTTACACGTGATGCAGCATGAGCAGCAGTTCGACTTCCTGCATCTTGGAGGAAGCACTTGTTTGTGTGATCGAGGAGATCTGGCCAGAGGGCGGCCAAATTGGGGAGAAAATGGGGGTAAATGTTGATGAATAAATGAACGAACAAACAAATAAAGAAAGAACGTCCTGAGTTTCCTGCAGTATTAAAAATGTGTCTATAAAAATGTTTAGATTTAACATTTTCTAAACTCATGCACACAGCATTGTAGTGTACAATAAACATTCAACAAAAAACATTCTTTATAAAGGATATTAACAAGGAATATCATAAATAAATAGAAATGATAAAGTGGAAATAAAAATATAAATAAAATACATTTCTAAATATAAATAAATAGAAAAAAATATTTATTTAAATGTATTTGCTCTCGGCCCCGGTGAATTCTGTTCACTTAATCCATTCCCTCTTTAACTGGGGTATAAACAAATGTCATCCATTACCATGTGGATAAAATAAAGAACTTTCAGCACAATATGGACAGGTTGTTGTTGAGCTGCGTAAATAAACGAGATTACCCTATTTTCAGAATTGTAAGCTGTCAGTTTACCCTCTAGTGTGCACCATGAACTTGATGTTTGTTACAGTTTTGTCTTACAATCCCAATTATTAGTGTATTTACAGTAGGGTAGATGTTGTACTCCAGCAGTTACAAAATAATGGGGCTAATAGAACACTGGCGGTTTCATAGTTGTCCTTGTGAAGGTCAACATTATCATAGTGCTGGTGATTAGACAAGCAAAAGCAACTTATAATATGAATTACAAGGTTACAATATTAATAAGTGTATGATAACGTTCTCTTATGGATGGACTAGGATGTATTTTTCAAGCCTGACAGATTGATTCAAATCTGTGGACTGTGGAAAAGGCTTACGCTCCGGAAATAATACAACACCAAATAGGACACACACAAAAAACCTAGTCTGCACCAGTAGGGTGTAGTGGGAAGTGTTCATAAAACTGCATTTGCTCTGCCTTTTAGTGCAACGTTAATATTTTTAATATAATATTAATATAACAAAATCCATAAAGTGGGTTCCAAAATGTTCACACAGTACTTTACAAAACATTTAACACGATGCAAAGTCTCGAGTGAATGTGCTTTATAACTCGTGCGAAGGCATTTCATACTCTCTCCCTCACGCACATATGCACTTCCTTCTCATCTTCTCATGTCTCGTTTTGTCTGCATCTTTTCTTTCTGGTAGGGAGCGCCGGAGAGCGTGATTGAGCGGTGTACACATGTACGAGTGGGCACGAAGAAGGTGGAGCTGACTATGTCTGTGAAGGAAGAGCTGCTGGGGACGATCAGAGAGTGGGGCATGGGCAAGGACACACTGCGCTGTCTGGCACTGGCCACACGGGACACACCACCTCGCAAGGAACAGATGGACCTGGAGAACTCAACCAAGTTCTCCGAGTATGAGGTCAGGGAAAGGGAAAGTGTGTTTGTAAATGTGTGTGTGTGGAATTGTAAGAGTGTTTTTTTTAGCGCTATTTCACAATACAGCCTTTCATTCATTCATTCATTTATTTATTTATTTATTTTTGATGGAGTGTGCAAAACTTTACAAGATGCATGATTTAGATCTTCTTTCAGTATTTTAGAAAAAAAAGTGGCAGTAGTTCTGGCAAAAAAATTTTAGCGTGCTGTTTAAAATCAAATTTCAGAATAGACCCATGTTGCTTTTTTCTGTAAGGCCGTTCATAAGACTTCCAGATATTCAACAGGAGTGTATCAGTGCTCGATTTAGAGTTTTTCCATGTGTGGTTTTGTAGTCGGACCTAACCTTCGTGGGTTGCGTGGGCATGTTGGACCCACCTAGGAAGGAGGTAATCGGCTCAGTGAAGCTGTGCGGTGATGCAGGCATCCGCGTCATCATGATCACTGGGGACAACAAGGGTACGGCTGTGGCCATCTGCAGGCGCATCGGGATCTTCTTGGAGGACGAGGACGTGGAGGGCAAGGCGTACACGGGTCGGGAGTTTGACGACCTCTCTCTGGAGGCACAGCGAGAGGCGGTGAAACGTGCACGCTGCTTCGCTCGCGTCGAACCCGCACACAAGTCCAAGATTGTGGCCTTCCTGCAGTCCTTTGATGAGATTACAGCCATGGTGAGCGCGAGTTCAGTTACAGTGAATTAGCCGTAACAGTTAACAGTTGGATGAAGGACTAAATAGCTGATTTGTCAGATTTGCTCTGGGTTTGGTTATTTAATAAATAGATAATCAGGACTAAAATGCATTGATGAAAACTAAATGATGTAGGGGTTTTAAGGAAAGCCAGAGTTAAAAAAAATAAGGGTATTTAAAGTAAATATATTAAAGATATTTTAAGTTTGACAAATACATCTTTGCTAACTAACAGTGAGTGATAAGACAAAAAAAATCATGATTCTTGAATATGATTCAGTAATACAGTAATGCTGCATTAAAAATAACCTGTTCTAAATAACAATATAAAAATAACATTTTGTTTATTTAAGTAATTTGCATAAAAAGAGAAGGAAATGTTGCAGATTAAGTACAGATTTTTAACATCAGCTGCTTCCAGTCAGTTTGTAATGATAAAAGTTAGGTATTTTTTGATTTTAATAAAATATCACAGTCTCCCCCCGATATCATATTTTAACATCATTTGTCATGATATCAAGACTATAACATCATGTCACCCAACCGTATTACAATGAACCTAATCATGTTAAACAGTAGCTGTTGGAATGAACACCATGGCTCTAGGCCTAGCTAGCTTTAGGCCAAGAACGTCACAGCTTTGGTTACACTTTATTTTCAAGCCCAGTGAATGAGCCTAATAATTTGAAAAGGAAATTATTCCAATTTGCAATATCCGCTAACTCACCAAGTCCCAGCTGTAGTTCCTTTTCCCGTGACCGTTCCACAGACGTTTCTGTTCATCGGTGTTTAACTATCAACGTGATGGTACCAGATGCTTCATGGTAGAGGTCGACCGATATGGATTTGACCAATACCAGTAACAATAAGTTGTTCAGTTCCTGCCAATAACCAATTAATCAACCGATTGTTTTTAAAATTGATACTGAATGAAAACATAACACTCAAAGTAAAATATTACTGAATGTACTATGAAAATGTACTGTACTTATTTAAAATGAAATAAATATAATTATGAATATATATTAACTATTAATAAATATTAAAATAAGTAAAATATATACATCCAAATTGAACTAAAAAGTAACATACTCCAACTAATAAATAAAAATAGAGACGAAAATAGAGAATAGATTTTTTATCCAAAATGTATAAATAAAAAAAAAAACAGTTCACATAACACAACAAATTTAGTCAGCGATAGTTTTTATTTTGCCTCTAGAGGCCGCTCTCGTACTGTATAATGACAGACCTCCTCAGCCTCTCCTGCAAAGGAGGTAACCGGCAAAAACTATCTGTGTGGATTTTTGCCGATTCGTCAAAATAGATCAATTGCACTTCACAGTAATAGACAGTGTGGGGTGTTTTGTAGCTAAAGTATTGTTGCATTTTATTAGACATAATTATTAAACATATACTGGAATATTGTCATAAAACTTGTAGTTAAATCATTGTGACGTTCATCAGCTAAAATCCTCATGATTGTGACAGTTGCTGCATCATATTTTATCCCAGTGACAAAAATGTATTCAATCTAGCAGATGTGGTTTAAAAAAATAAATAAAAATAAAAAGATATACTTCTACTTCTCCTTCATGCAACCTGGGCATTTTACACTCCTAGATCTAAATGCCAGCTAAGAAATATTTTCTTTAATTGCACCCAAATTGACTAAAATACAACGTCACAAAGGCTTGTTTATCCCAACATGCCTCACTGATTTCTGTTCCCAGCATTGCTCTGAGCCTACAGTTCTCACCTGGATTTATCTCATTGATAAGGACAAAGAACATGAAAATTCTAATACTGTGGTGGCCAGCTAACTTGCTATGGGGAAATGTCTTAAAAAACAAGCGTAACTTTCTTAAGGGTTGTTGTAAGTTAAGGCATAGCATGTAAACACATCTCGGTGGAAATCTGTCTAATCAGGGTTTGATCATATCTGCATATTGAAAATGCTATAATCCATTACTCAGCTATTAAACCATTATTAACCTCCACTTCCATCTCTCTCAGACCGGCGATGGTGTGAACGACGCCCCTGCTCTGAAGAAGGCTGAAATTGGCATCGCCATGGGCTCAGGCACGGCCGTGGCCAAATCCGCCTCCGAAATGGTGCTCTCAGACGACAACTTCTCCACCATAGTGGCCGCTGTGGAGGAGGGCCGAGCCATCTACAACAACATGAAGCAGTTCATCCGATACCTCATCTCCTCAAACGTGGGAGAGGTCGTCTGGTGAGTCAAAATATAGTCTATATGAAAGGCCCTGACCACTTCACACCAGCCAAGTCGAACACTGTTGTATTTGTGATCCAGACTGAGCTGGAGCTGTATCATAATTCCATGAGTTGCATAACTGTTTACAGCCAGAGACTTTTTTTCCGGTGTAAAAAATCCACGAATCCAAATGATTGTAGCGCACTTTTATTTTATTAATATAATCCAACTGTTCAAGATTTAAAGGGGTCATGTGATGCTTTTTAAAGGGTTTTACGTTAATTATTTTGTTTATTGGGTGTAATAGAATAGGTTAGCATGATTTAATGTTCAAAAAACACGTTATTGTTCACATACTGTACATTATTGCAGTACCTCTATTCCCAGGCTGCCTGAAATGCTCCGATTGAATTCCGGTTACGCCAAAGCCCCTCCTTCCAAAAAGCCCAGAGTCCTCTGATTGGCCAGCTGACCCATTGCGTTGTGATTAGCCAAAAACCTCAAGCGTGTGTCGGAAATGTAACGCCCCTTACCATAACGGCGAGCTTCAGCTTCCAAGGCTTCTAAAGCAATTCTAAGCCTCTAAGCAACACTGTTAATAATGTCGTCGGTTTTACCGTATCAGTCCGAGCTCGAGTCGGATTCAGAAAATGCGCACGATCAAGCAGATCAATCGGAAGCAAGTTTGCAAGCAACGACTTGAGCATGTTTCACAGTGGTAAGTTTTTATTTTGTTACCTTTCAGATACGATGTTATAACGGTTTCATTTGTTTTCTTCACTGAAACAAGTTTATGTCCTGAACTTTACGCGCTTGAATATCAAAACTAATTAAACAATAATTTAGCTAGCACGTTAGCAGAAGTCTACAACTGAGCCCTGGGCCACAACACAAAACGCTGCATTTAAACAGTCAAAGCAGGTACCTCATAAAATAAACACGTACAGGTTCTGATTCTGAAGCGCGAGATTATCCAAGCAAAGTGGGAATCGCCACATTTTCCAGGAGTAGCCTTTGTGTATAGCTTGCGTTGTATCCTCCCAGGTTCAGGAAGCTGTCTTTGCATTGTGCACAAGCAAACCTTTGGGTTGTACAGCTCAGATTCCTAATATTGTCCGTTTTCGGAAGACCAATCAAAGGGTTTTTGCTTTCAAAACACAAAAGCGTTTCCACGGCATGCTACCAACACACTTCACCAAAACTTTGGGCGGGATTATGCAACTTTTTCACATTGTGACACCGACGTTTGCAGGAGTAATATCTGGACTTCGATCGAGGCATTTTAGGCAGGTCTGGAGCAGTGTGGAGCTGTTACATAGAATAAATCCCTTTGTGGGACACAATAGCTTTGTAACTCTGCAGATATTATACATGCACAAACTGATAGATTACACTCTAAAGGAAAAGGAAACCATTAAAAAGTATCATATGACAATCATGTACCATTGCGTTTATTCACTGAAGAAGAGCTTTTATCCCACCCACAGGAACACACACCAGTTTAAGATGTACTTTCAATAAAAAAAAAAAACTTCTTAAATCATACAAATTATTATTATTTATTGATTCATTGACACTGATTACTGCATTATTAAATTTTGTGTTTAGTTAGACTTTACATAGCATTAGTTGGCATTTACATTTTGGCTCTTAAATCAAAAACGTGCACACACACAAACAACAACAATACAATATTAAAACGATAGACGACACGAGCAACTTATTACCTGCTAGTGTGAATTTAGTAAGCCTAAATCATATTTGTGTATTTTGTAAGTCAAAAATCTGAACTTTATACATTAAACACAGTAAATCTATTTTATATCTATTGTGCTCGTTTGATATACTTTTGGATAGAATAAATTAGATTTGTATATGTGTAGAAATCTGCAAATACTTATTCATACACAGTCTGATTTGTGTGCACACCCCCCCCACTAACATTCACCTACACTCTGTTGTCTTTTGTTCCCTTCCAGCATCTTCCTGACTGCCATCCTGGGTCTTCCTGAGGCTCTGATCCCCGTGCAGCTGCTGTGGGTGAATCTAGTAACAGACGGTCTGCCTGCCACAGCGCTGGGCTTCAACCCCCCTGACCTGGACATCATGGTGAAGCCTCCTCGCAACCCCAAAGAGTCACTAATCTCCGGCTGGCTTTTCTTCAGATACCTCGCCATCGGAGGTGAGATGAGCTGTTGTGTACATTGTTCTTACAGACTAATACGCTCATGTGTAAAAAGCCAGTTGGATTGTTATGTTGTACAAGCCTGTGAAGTGACATGGTGGTTACTGTTTCATAAGGTGTGGCCATAAATGATTATAGTAAGCCTGTGAGTAAGACAGAGAAATCCGTTGGGCTGCTATGATTCATGAATCACGCATAAAGACATGCTGGAGTCACAGGTTTCCAATCCTGGTCCTGGAATACCTTCTGTCCTGCACATTTTCACTCGCATTCTTCCAGCTCAAACAAGCTCAGTTTTACTCTTTGAAAACACTCAAATGTTTAGGTGTATTCAATTATCAGTGTTCGGAACCTGTGCTTTTAGCAAATTCTCAACATGAATAGACTTTAGCAGACCAAATATTTAACTGGTATGACATGTATGTCTGTATGACATTCCCAAAACGTATTCATTTGTGGGCTCAGGTTATACAGCATAATGATTCATGGCCACTTAGTTTGTACCGTATTTGGGCAGTGGTGGCTTGGCGGTTAAGGCTCTGGGTTACTGATCCGAAGATCGGGGGTTCAAGCCCCGGCGCTGCCAAGCGAGCTAGGTCCGTAACCCTCTCTGCTCCAGGGGCGCTGTATCATGGCTGACCCTGCACTCTGACCCCAACTTCCTCACACATGTTTTTATGCTGTGCTGTATGTGTGATCAATAAAGACTCATTATTATCCACAGGGGATATGTTCCAAGCCCCCCAGTAATTTGCAGATACCTATGATGGTTTCATTTATAAATTAGGCACAATAAGAAATTAACAACAATAACTGGGCGGCTGTGGCGCAGGTGGTAGAGCGGGTTGTCCACTAATCGTAGGGTTGGCGGATCGATTCCCGGCCCGGGTGACTCCACATGCCGAAGTGTCCTTGAGCAAGACACTGAACCCCAAGTTGCTCCCGATGGCAAGTTACCGCCTTGCATGGCAGCTCTGCTACCATTGGTGTGTGAGTGTGTGTGTGAATGGGTGAATGAGACACAGTTAGACAATTAACGTCCTGGGGGGGTCTGCACGTTACTCAGAACGGTGCACAATTTAAATTATGAATGTTGACCGTATTTCTGGAATTTTCTATTTAACTCCGATAACTTAAACAGCAGATACGGGGGTTTTACTGTAATCCACAGCAGATGCTGTTGTGTTTTATTCTTTCCTATAACAGCATCCTGAAGTGTTTGAGTGCTTTTATACCGCAGTGATTACAAAGTAAATTTATTAAAGAATGTCACAATCATTTATAAATCATTTATTAACTTTTAACGTTGTAGAGCTTCCACGAGACAAGTTAATCTAATTAGTCCAGGTTTATTGAGTAGCATTACAAAAGCGTGCGCTAACATGAACATTTTGTTCGTCTGATGAATGAGAGTTGCCCCTGTGTTTCATCACTCCCTTGTTGGTTTCTTGTTCAGGATATGTGGGACTGGGAACAGTTAGTGCTGCCACCTGGTGGTACCTGTATGATGAGCATGGCCCACAGGTGTCTTTCCACCAGCTGGTGAGTTCATTTGATAAACTTGAATTAAATACATTGTTAAACAAAATGGCTCATTGAGAGCAAGCTCATTACGTGTCACCATGATTGACCATTCAAATAATCATACCAGCTCAGTTTAGTGAGTTAATTCAGTTCCATTTAGTCATTATGTTTTAGTTGTCTTTTATTAAGTCAGTTTATAGTTGTTCAGTATATGTTCCTGGTCTAGAGAAAAGGTTGACCCAGGACTTCTGTGGAACATCATACTGATATCACAGTTATCATTATGGAGCCTTACATCATCGCTCCGTTGGTGTGTGTTTCTGTGCAGCGTCACTTCATGCAGTGTACTGAGGATAATCCCATGTTCGAGGGCATCAACTGTGAAGTGTTTGAGTCCCGCTATCCCACCACCATGGCCCTCTCTGTGCTCGTCACTATAGAGATGTTTAACGCACTGAACAGGTGGGGAATATTGCCATAGATCTACCTAGGGAAACCGTTTAACCTGTGGTACAGTGAATTAACACTAAACTGCCATTGTTATTCAACTATGTTTATTAAAATATTTATTTAGAGATACAAACGACTAGTGTATGCCTCCTTTCAGTCTTTCAGAAAACCAGTCTCTGCTGAGGATGCCTCCATGGGTTAATATCTGGCTTTTGGGAGCCATCTTACTCTCCCTGTCTCTCCATTTTCTCATATTGTATGTGGAGCCGCTACCAGTAAGTGTGCAGTGCAGATACACACTTAGCCTGTCTTTCTTACATTTAAAGAGACGTAGATTGAGGTAGAAATACACCAGATTATTGGTCTTGTTCTAATTTATTCTGCCTTTTCCTCATCTCTCCTCCTCCTCTCTCTCTCACAGCTGATATTTCAGGTCACCCCTCTCTGCTGCAACCAGTGGCTCGTCGTCCTCAAGATCTCCTTCCCGGTCATCCTCTTGGACGAGGCGCTCAAGTACATCTCCCGACACCATTTAGAAGGTGCCTTACATTTGCACAGACATTGTGTAATCTTCTGCCAATCCAATTATGGTCATTTTACTGGATAGCGACAAGCTTAGATTAGATCATGCAATAACACCAAGCTTAGATAAGATTTATTGTGTGTGTGTGTGTGTGTGTGTGTGTGTGTGTGTATACATGTGTGTGTGTGTAAACATGTGTGTGTGTGTATACATGTGTGTGTGTGTGTGTGTGTGTGTATACATGTGTGTGTGTGTATACATGTGTGTGTGTGTATACATGTGTGTGTGTGTATCGTGTGTGTGTGTGTGTGTATACATGTGTGTGTATACGTGTGTGTGTGTGTGTGTGTGTGTGTGTGTGAGAGTAAGTAATTTAAACATTTTTAAATGTTTCTCAAGCCCCGGTTGAGAAACACTGCACTGGACAGTAGTGTAAGTGTATAGTACGTCATTTGGGACATAACTTTAGTATTTACACGCCGAAGTGTGTTTTTCGGTACAGATTCGTTGAGAACGATTTGCATAATCGATTATAATCGATTTCATTGATTAGTTGTTGCAGCTCTAGTTTGGAAGTTTTTGCTGTAGATTTTAAATGAAACAACTCTTTGGCATGGGCTTGTTATAGAGGCATATTGAGACACATCACCATGCCATTGCCTCTCATGGGCATATGTTTGGGATGTTTTCTTTCATAATTGCGGCTGAGCTTGACATTTTCTGAAGACGAGAGCACAAATGAATGAAACCGTGGCAATTCATTAACTCAAGAAGCAACAAATTAGGAGGACTAATGAAGTGAAGTGTGCGTTATGATTTCATGGCCATATTAAATTAAAATGTCACAGTAAATTTAATTATGCACAAGTTTCACTACATTGTGCACACAACAAAAATATTTTAGTGTGAGTCTCCATGATTCAGAAGCATTCTTATTATTCACTGGTTGACTTGCTGATAATCAGGTCGATTTTGGCACGTGACCAAAGTCAAAATAGCGATTGAGAAAGTAATCCACCTCATTCATGTTGATTACCCCTGCTATTCTGCTTCACATGAGCCTTCTCGATCACGTTCTCCGAATGTGTCCGAGAAAGCCTAGAAAATCTAGATCTTCAAACGAAATACAACATAAAACAAAGGCAACCTGAGTAAACACACAATATAGTTTTTTGTTTGTTTGTTTTTTGAGGCAAAAAAAGTTATCCAACACCTATCACCCGTGGGAAAAACTAATTGCGTAAGGGGTTGTGCCATCTTTAGCAGCAATAACTGCAACCAACTGTTTCCAATAACTGTATATCAGTCTTTCACCTACTTCTAGGACTAGGACTTACTCCTATGCTTTGGATCATTGTGTTTCTGCATAATGCAGTTGCGCTTGAGTTTCAACTTTACAGACTGAAGACCGGACATTCTCCTTTAGGATTTTCTGGTAGAGAGCAGAATTCAAGTTTCCCTCAATTATTGCAAGTTCCCCAGGCCCTGCAGCGGCCAAGCATCCCCACACCATCACACTACCACCACCACTGCTTTACTGTAGGTATGATGTTCTTTTTGTGGAATTCTGTGTTTGGTTTACGCCAGATGTAACGGGACACCTGTCTCCTAAACAGTTCCACTTTTGACTCATCAATCCACAGAACATTCTCCCGAAAGGTTTGAGGGTCATCAGGGTGTGTTTTAACAAAATTCAGCCGAGCCTTAATGTTCTTCTGTGTTAGCAGTGGTTTTCACCTCGACACTCTTCCATGTCATTTTTGCGCAGTGTCTTTCTGATAGTGGAGTCATGAACAGTGACCTTTATTGACGCGAGAGAGGCCTGCAGTTCCTTCGATGTTGTTCTTGGCTCTTTTGTGACTTGCTGGATGAGTCGTTTCTGTGCTCTTGGAGGGATTTTGGAAGGTCGTCCACTTCTGGAAAGGGTCACTACTGTGCCAAGTTTTTCCATTTGGAGATAATTGCTCTCACTGTGGTTCCTTTGAGTCCCAGAGCCTTTGAAATAGCTTTTGTAACTCTTCCCAGACTCATTTATTTCACCATTTCACCAACTTCATCATTTCTGGAATTTCTTTGTTTTGCCATAATGTGGTGTTGGGTAAGACCTTTTAACCAACTTCATGCTGTTGAAAAAGTTCTATTTAAGTGTTTATTTGATTGAACAGGGTTTGCAGTTTCATACATTTGGCAAATTAGTAATTATGGGAGCAAATACATTTTCCACACAGGCCCAGTTGTGATTGGATAACATTTTTTTTTTTTTTGCATCAATAAATAACATCATTTAAAAACTGTATTTTGTGTTTACACATATACATATATAAACTACCGGCCAAAAGTTTAGACACGCATATTTATTTTTTTCTCCACATTTTATAATAATAATAAAGACATAAAAACTCTGGAATAACACAAATGGATCTTTGGGAATTATGTTGTGATAAAAAAAAAAAATCCAAAATAAATAAAAATAATTTAGACACACTTTTGCCTAGAATTTCCAGAAATGTATTCTTGGCATTTTCACAGCCAGTTTCATGAGGAATCCAGAAAACAGTATTAAAGGAGTTCCCACCTACGCTGGACTCTTACTGACTGCTTTTCACAATATTTGCTCCGAGTTGTCCGTAAAAAAAAAAAAATTATTGTAAATAAAATTTTAGTTTTGTAATGAAAGAAATTAACATGTCTGCACAAATATATTTTTGTCTATAATACCGATTTCAAATATTTAATCACACATCTTCAGATCAAAGAGAAAGATCATGAGAAACATTTTAGTCGAGTGTCTCAAACTTTTTGATCAGTAGTGGATCTATACACATTCAATTGTTTAAGCCATTTGTTAACAGCAAATAAGATTGCGTGGATGTAAAAAAAAAAAAAAAAAAAAAGCCTTATTTTTAATGTTTTCCTTCAAACAGGAGGAGGAGCTTAACCCTGCAAGCTCGTTTATACCATCTAGTGCACAGAGGCATTTAATGACTCAATTGAACCCTTTTGGAATTGTTAGTAAAATCTTGGATTTGCTAAGCATCATATGCAGAATGAGACACAGAGGGCTTAAGATTGACTTGTGAACACTCTCAAGACATTTCTGTTTGATATTTGTCAAAAGGCCAAATGATAGATAAGAATCAGGCTAGAAATCCTGCAGTGAATGAATTTAGATTAAGCTCCTGGATCCTTACCAATACATACTCTATACTATACTACTCTTTCTCTTTCTCTCTCTCTCTTTCTCTCTCTCTCTCTCTCTCTTTCTTTCTTTCTCTCTTCTCTCTCTCTCTTTCTTACTCTCTTTCTCTCTCTCTTTCTCTTTCTCTCTCTCTCTCTCTCTCTCTTTCTTTCTCTCTTTCTCTCTCTCTTTTCTTACTCTCTTTCTCTCTCTCTCTCTCTCTCTCTCTCTCTCTCTCTCTCTTTCTCTCTTTCTCTCTCTCTCTCTCTCTCTCTCGTTTACTTTGTTACTTTCTTTTTGTTTTGTTTTCTCTCACGGTCATGCTGTCTCTGTGTGTGTCGTTCTCTCTCGCTGCATATTCATGCATCATTTCTCTTCTATTGTGTTTGTTCTGTAGGTGAAGAGGAGACGAGGTACAGGAAGAGTCGGCAGCTGAAATTCTAGGACGACTCGTCCTACTCCAACGCACACACTCGGACACATGCACATACACTCACGCTCATAAGCCCCGCCCCTCCCCCCAACCCCGTTTCCCTTTTGTAATACATCGGGCAGAGGTCACACACTCCTGTTGTGACTACACACACTCCTGCCTTTCTTCACGAAATCATCCTACCTGCAGGCCCGGTCACCACTAGAAACAATCTGGGCTGTGTCTGAGTGCGAGTGTGTCTGAGTGTGATTGAGTGAGTGTGCGTGTGTGTATGTGTGCGCCTGTGTGAGTGTGTGTTGTGTAACAGCACAAGCATGGCCTCCATAACAAAATGTTGCGTGATAAACCGTGAAAGTTCTTTAGGGACTTATTTGGCTTCTTGGCTTCCATGCAGTAGATATTAGTGCAATAACCGGAGCTAGAACTGGGAGAGCAGAGGAAAAGGACAAAGTTTAAAGGTCATGTTGTGTTTTGCTTGCGGAATTAAGATGTCGGATCACGTTCTAGCCGCAGATGGACGGTTCTTTCCATCACTGGGCCGTGGGAGGTGTAGGAAGAGAAACGCCATCTGGACAGCTCCGTGTGTGTGTGTGTGTGTGTGTGTGTGTGTGCAGGGACAGATGCAAGGCCAGTTAAATTGACCCGTCACCTATAGTCTCGCACCATGTACATTTATTGTTTAAGGCGCATTTCCACCGAGGTCAAAACACCTCGGCATTTACGCATTTAAGTTATTGAAGCTGCGGTGTCTCTTTTTAAATTTTACATTATTGTGTGAATATGAACGATTCCTGTAGCTTTTAAACGCAATTTCACCGTCATTATTATTTTTTTTTTTTAGTTTTTTGGTCACAACAGAATTTCCAGTTCTGTCATTTTGGATATAAAATAAGTGTTCTTGTTAAAATAATCACTTTTCTGTGATTTATTTCTGTGAACAATTCTGTGAAGATTGCAATTGACCAATAAGCACCAGTCAACATGGCAAGCCCCACCTCAATAGCACAAAAAGTACCTAAAAGGTCAAGCAGGTGTTAAAAAGGTTCATGGATCTGGTGGAAAAATCCCCGAGTTCCTGAAAATAGAGCGTCTCTCAGGTGGAGACGCTCTAAAAGTTCCTGGACTCCTATTGCCGCCTACAAACATTTCTGGGTACCTGAAAAAGATCCTTTGGTGGAAATGTGCCTTTTTTTCCCTCCTTCTTTTTTTTTTTTTTTTTTTTTTTACTTCAAAGCCTCGAAATTGTACTGAAGCTTTTTAGTTCAAGGCTCCCAGCTGCACTTTTACAGCATTATACAGATGAGCAGCTCGAGTGGAATCTTTAGGCCCAAGTTGTTGATGTTTACACATTGTTTGCTTGTTTTCTTACCCCCGGAATGTCCCGAAAGCCGTTTAGCTGATTCACACACGGCTCTTTATTCGACCCGCGTAAATCATCTAACTCTGAAGTGCTCTGAACAGGCTCTCCAACAGACTCCTCCCCTCGTTTCACATTTTATACGAATTTCACCGGAACACTAGTCACCAGGAGCTGCTAGCAAACCCATTTCCAAAGAAAAGGATGGTTTGCGCGGATTCCTTTGAGTAAGCGAGAGAAAAAGGGATGTAGAGATGTAAAGAAATTTCAGAAAATAGCGCAGCTCTGTGTAAAATATAATCTGCAAGAAAACCTCAACATGTATAAACATGCCTGAAGCTTTTTATGCTAGGATAAGGATACACACACACATGGGAGGAGAGGATGCCTTTGCTTTTAACACACACACACACACACTCTCTGAGAGAAAGAAAGAAACACACATTTAAATATTACTGAGCAAGGTGAATTCTTATGAATGTATGTTCACTTCCTTATGAATGCGATACTGCTTTTATTTGTCTTTCTTTTTAATTGAAACTGGTTTGCTTCTACTCGTGTCCTTTTCGTTCCCATTTCAACCTAAAGTTCCGTTCAGACAGAAGTTTTCATCATCTAAAAATCTCTGGAGTTTTATAGATGACGGACTCACCACCTCCTGCAGTGCTTCTCCAATCTAGCTACCTGCCGTTGTTTTAATGAATATCAATAATAATAATATTAATGATAATAATAATAATAATAATAATAATGTATTTGACTGAAAGAACCCAGGTGGTTTATTTAGCTTGTCCATTTTGCTGTTCAAAGAGGAACACTCTCATTATCTGTTTATCATGGGCCTGTGTGTGTGTGTGTGTGTGTGTGTGTGTGCAGGGATCTAGCGGAGCAGCTACTTCCATTGCCTATGTGCCACTATGTTGACCTTGATAATCTAGATATTGGGAGATGTGATGTAATATCTGTCCAAGTCTTGATGCACTTCTCATTGTGACAGATGTGCTTGTGTGAAAAGTATAGCCTACAGTGTGTCGGCCGCCATTTTATTTAAAAAACAAAAGTCTTAATGACGGCAGTCTTTTTAGCTCTGTGTATAATATATCGCCGATCGTACCGGTTTGAACTTTACGAGAAACATCGGGTTTCATCTACAGAGTGGTTGGTTTGCGTTGTACATCTGTTTGATTGGGGATAAACGGACTGTAGGACTCGAAACCCAACATACTGACATAACGGCAATAAGGCCTCGTCCCCTCACTGTGGCTACACAAACCACTGGCAGTCCAAGCAACAGAAACCGTGGGCTTGTACAGCCTCGCTAATTACTACTGATCTCTTTCCAATCTGTACAGGAGAAAAAAGATTGCATGGAACCTTGTTACTGTAATTAATAACCTATACAGTATGTAATATTTAAGTTAAAAAACAAAACAAAAAAAAAGTAACCTACTTACCAGCAGCAAAAGAAACAGATGATTTGTTGTTTTTCTTCAAGGACGTGGCATCAGGGGATCTTGTTCTGTTTGTTTATAGCAGAGTTTGCTTATTAATAGTTTGCTTTTAAAGGTTGATGGAGATCTTTTACTTACTTATTTTGTGCTTGAAATGTTGTAAAATAAAGTTAAGAATCATGCTAATAATATTTGAGGATTTTTTTTTTTACACGATAAGTTGGTTTGAGAATAGCTGAGAAATTATTTTTTTCCCCACCAGATCCATTCAGCCCCTGTTCACTTCGATCCTATGAAAAAAATGTTTTTATTTGTATTCAAACTAAAATGGTACAACATCTAATATACCGTTAGCTCAAGCAATGCACCTAGATACAGAGTTAATAAAAGAACCACTTGTGGAAGACTGGGAGGCATGAGCAGGGGCTGATTTGAGATGAAATTCTGGTTTACACAAACAGGCCAATGTTGAATGCTGGGTAATGAAGTTTTTAACGTGTACGGCTTTTTGAAGGGCTTGTGAGTGGGTACAGCGGCTCCAGAGGCCCGGGACTGTACTTGTGCATCCTTGTACGTGTTTTTCAGAGGGAAACGACATCATCTAATTTATTCGTATTTTATACATGCTGGTTAATTATTCATTCACCAGATTTCCTGCTGTAAATGGTGACAGTTCTGAGGTTGGTTTTTTGTTTTGTTTTATTTTGTTTGCTGTTGTGAAGACAAAGACATCATATAGATGTCTGTCTGTGTTAACTGATAAATTGTCAAGCTTTATCTGGCAGCATCTGGAGCCTTGTACCCACTACTGAGCACAGCATTTCTGCATTGCATTGGTAATATTGATTGTGCATACATAATTTTATATATATGAAAAGACCTGGAAATAATAAAGATTATTTATCTTGTTATTTATTTAAGGTGGGTTTTTTTGTGTGTGTGCTGTGGAGCCTTTACTCATTACTTTTACTGTTAATCACACTTAAAAATAAATAAATAATACGAATCTTTTTGATATCGTTTTGATTTTGTAATAACTACTAGCAACCACCAGATGGCGGAGTAGTGGTGTTCTAGATTAATGTTCAACACATGATGTTCGATACTGTGTCCAAAGAATAATTCCATTTTTAGAGATAACATTTGACAGATTAGAATTTTAAGGTGATTTTGTTATTAATATTTTGCTGTGCGGTTCCGCGTGATAGATGATGGAAGTGAGCTGAATGTTGACGTGATGGAAAGAAATCCTCCATAATCAGAGGTTTTACACCGATCACAAGCAGCACATCATTTGTGTTTGTGAGTAGGTGGTGACCTAAATATTCTCTACACGTTCACCCTTGTTAAGATATGCCTTCAATATTCCATTGTAAATAACTGCTAGTAAAATAGTTTACATTTGGAACAGGTAGACATGAGCGGAATTTCAGGGACTTCTATTTGCAACCTTGTATTTTCTGTTGTTATGATTCGCTAATTATCTTTTCAGTGCTAATCGCTTTTTGATGGAGTGTAGTAACCAATGTGGGCAGAACGGCCACAGAGAATGGTCCAGTCTTGCAGTCAGCTCTCGTACCTCCATCCATCCTTCTATCCGTTTTCTGTACTGCTTATCCTACCCAGGGTCATGGGGGAGCCTGGAGCCTGTAACCCATCCCAGGGGACTCGGGGCACAAGGCCAATCGAGCACACATTCACACACTACAGACCATTTGGAAATGCCGATCAGTCTACAACGCATGTCTTTGGACTGGGGGAGGAAACCCTAGTACCTGGAGGAAACCCCAGAAGAACAGAGAGAACATGCAATCGACTCGCCTGCACTAAGCACTAGATTTAGAAACATGACATTAAACATGCCAGTAAACTTCACGACATCTTGTTGACCTGGTGTGAGATTGCATCTATGCTGAGTGTTGCACAGCATAATTATAATTATATGATTACCAGTTTATTTAGCAGCTTATATAAACTGCTGTGATTATAGAAATGAGTGTTGGAAGAACAGCCAATAGATTTACAGTAACAAGGTGTAAAGACATCAGGTTAATTGTGTTGACCTTGAGTGATGACAGGCACTGCATAACACTTTATATACTGGTACTTTATTAACTAAAATAAAGTTTCCACTAAGTCCCGTTTGAGTGAGCCGGTGTCCACTGTAGACGCAGTTTCCTGTTCTTGGCTGAAAGGACAGGAACCTGATGCGGTCTTCTCCCGTTGCAGCTCATCTGGCTCTGGGTTCGTCATGATGTGTGTTCTGAGATGCTTTTCTGCATCTCTGCATCCATCCTTTCAGCTAGAACCAGTCTGGTCAGTCTCATCTGATCTCTCTCATCAACAAGTTGTTTCCACCCACACAGCTGCCACTCAACGCTCTGTGTAAACTCGAAAAGCGCTTGAGCATGAAAATCCCCAGGAGCTCAGCATTTTCTGAAACACTCAAATCAGTCCTTAGGGACCTTTTAATGGCTATTAATTTATAAAGTGGCAGTTTAATAATTACGGTGGTTTACACCAGCTCAACCGCACAATAAACCTGATGTCTTTAAGTTCAGTTAAATTGAAGTCCACTTAAGTTAAAATACTGTAAAATCATTCATAAGGGATGGAATATCCAAAAGCTGGCTACTCATGGCTTGTCACAAAATATCTACCATCCCAGCTGGTGCTATTGGTAAAATTGATGAATCAAGTTATCTAGACAGGACAGGAAGGTGGGTTAGGTCTCATGAAGATTGATTTTGGTGGACCAGAATAACGTTAACCGCATAGCCTCAAACAAAATTAAATCCAGAGGCCCAGCTACAACTAAAAAAAAACACACAAAAGACCTCAAACTAGCTCAAAATAATCAGGCATTGAAAAACGAAGACACGTTTTTCTTCTCTTTTTTCCTCTCAGATTTTATGGGGGGGTAAACTATGATCCTGTTACAATCTTTGCAATATAACTTACAAAAGAAATAATTAAATCAATGGTTGTACTTGTACTTTACCTTGGTTTGCAGAATTGTTTCAGATTTAATTATGTGATTATTTGCTATAAAAGGAGATTTTGGTGGCCTTAGAGTAGTTTTAAGCTAAATTGGCAACTTTAACCGTCATTAACCGTCCTTTCTGCTGCTCTTCCCCAACTGTTCCTCAAATGTTCATAGAACGAGCATGGGGCAGCGTCATACCTGCCCCAATTAGTGCTTGTTGCATTTCCCAATGAAAAAATAGCTACTGAGCTAAATGGGACAAGACAGCTGTTAATGTCTAGAAAGGTGAACAGACACCGATCAGCCATAACATTAAAACCACCTGCCTAATATTGTGCAAATCCCCCATGTGCCACCAAAACAGTTCTGACCGGTCGAGGCATGGACTCCACAAGACCTCTGAAGGTGCACAGCAGATCCTTTAAGTCCTGTAAGTTGTGAGGTGGAGCTTCCATGGACTGGAATTGTTTGTTGAGCACATCCCACAGATAATGGTAAATGTGCACTTATATCCAAAAGTCTCATTCACACACAGAGTGTGAGTAGCATGGTAGCAGAGCTGCCATGCAAGGCGCTAGCTTACCATCGGGAGCAACTTGGGTTCAGTGTCTTGCCCAAGGACACTTCGGCATGTGGAGTCACCCGGGCCGGGAATCGAACGGCCAACCCTACGATTAGTGGACAACCCACTCTACCAACTGCGCCACAACCGGCCAGATGCTCCATCTGACTGAGATCTGAGGAATTTGGAGTCATCATGACAGAGTTCAAGTCAACACCTTGAACTCTTTGTCATGTTCCTCAAACCGTTCCTGAACAATTTTTTGCAGTGTGGCAGAGTGCATTATCCTGCTGAAAGAGGCCACTGCCATTATGGAATTCCTTTACCATGAAGGAGTGTACTTGGTCTGCAACAATGTTTATTTTTGTGGTACGTGTCAAAGTAACATCCACATGAACGCCAGGACCCAAGGTTTCGCAGCAGTTGTCCAGAGCATGTCCAGAGCAAGGTTTCCCCATCTTGCCATCTTCCCATAGTGCATCCTGTTGCCACTTGCATCATTGCGCCTTGGGCGGCCATAACATTGTCACCAGTTCACCGGTTGTCCTTCCTTGAACCACTTTTGGTAGGTACTAACCACTGCAACCTGCTGTTTTGGAGATGCTCTGACACAGCCGTCTAGCCATCACTTGCTCATAGTTCCTGCTTCCAACACATCAACTTTGAGAACTGACCGTTCACTTGCTGCCCAATAAATATATCCCACCCCTTGACAGATGCCACTGTGATCTTATTAAATCAATGTTATTTACTTTACCGGTCAGTGGTTTTAATGTGATAACTGATCGTGATCATTGGTCACTCAAAAGGGATCATTAATATTTAATGAAATGTAACATGTATGGAGTTGTGAGGGAGAACTATGAAGGCTTTGTGACAAGGTGCCACGAGTCAGGTCCAAAATAAAAGCCCAAGCTTTCACTTTCAGTACATATCTTTTGGTTAGATTTCTTTGAAATGTGAAAGTTGAACATTTAGGGAAACTGACATTGGTTACTTCAAGTGGCAGAAACTCAGAAGTGTGTTAAAGTGTCCATCAAACTTGAACTGATTCATGCAGAGCTGAAAGTGGGCATGCCCTGAATCACTATTACTTAATATTGAGCCTGTGATGGAGTGAAAACATCAATTCTCATTCCTTTTTTGCAATTAATTAGTTACAGTTTGATAGTTGAGGGAGCATTTCTTATCTCATGGCAACGATCCATACTTCCTGCATTAGGCTAATGGATAAGCTGTAACAATAATAGTCATGTGGAAGGATGACTCATCACAATCTCTGATTTTTAAAAGTAGCCTTGTTCTCACAGTATTGTGGCCTACTGCAGGTTTCCTCAACCCACCTCACTGAGGCCAAGTCAGACACTGACATACCACGTTATGAACACAGGGTGGAAAAGGGAAGGCCAAGAGCACGCCAAAGGGTGGCATCACCTAATCATGTAATAGGACACTGTTGCATTTGCAGAATATCTAATCTGTTCGCTGAGGCGAAATGACTGGCCACATAATGACATTAATGACACTATACACTTACAATTATACAATTCCCAGCATCAAGCAAATTAGCCTTCGTCAAGTAAAAGTCCTCCATATTTCTCCAGTACCTGGAGAAAATGAACTTAAGTAGCACATTATTCCTTACCCAGGATTAGATTTGCATTTTAATAAGCAGCGATGAGATCAAAACCATTCAATTACATGGTTTGAATGCATACATTAATTGACAGATCAGACAGAAGGTATCATACACCTCTCATCTGCTTAGTGACATGGATAATATTCTGGAAAGTTCTGATGCCTCACAGATCTAGAGTCCCCAGTTCAATCCTAAGCTCAGGTTACTGTCTTTATACATATACGTTTCTTTATATGTTCTCCCTGTGTCTGTGTAGGTTTCTTCTGGGTTCTCTGTTTTCCTTCCACTTCCCAAAAACATGCCATTTGGTAGATTAGCTACAATAAATTGCCACTAGGTGTGAATGAGTGTGTGTTTGTGTGCATGGTGCAATGCAATGGACTATCGTCCCATCCAGGCTGTATTCCTGCCTCACACCTAGTGTTCCCTGGATAGCTATTAACCGGGCATGTTTTATTACTAAGTTATTGGCAATTATTTTCATCTGAACACCTGTCAGGCTTTTAAAATGTCGATAAACTGCCTTGATACTTGCTACACTGGGGGGTCTTCAAGATTGGAGCTCTGGCACTTAAGTGGATGAACAATGGGTTTTTTTTAAAACCTCGAACCTGCAATTAATTTCTGATCATGTACACAAATCCACGTCCCTGGAATCTGTGCTGGCCAGCAGAGCTCCATTGGTGTTGATGTTAGCATTTCAGACTGATGTGGCCTTTTTCCCATTCAGTCATAACAGAAACACATGAACTTTTTACATTTGGCTCACACAAATCTGCTGCTACAAGAGTACATTTGCTGTCCTGTTTTTCTTTGCAATGAGCTCCCATGAGTTATTCAATTGACCATCACTACCTGTGTCTAGTGTTAGCATCGTTTGCTGCACAGGAGTTAGCTAACATTACCTATATTTCTGTGAAGTGGTTAATCTAAAGTATTACTTTACCTCTAAGCTCTCTAAGTGATAAAAATATATCTACTTGATTCGTTAGGTAAAGCTGGCCAGGTCTTTCAAATGCTTCATACAGATGTTAGATACACATTTTAGAGATACACTTCCAAGGAACATTGTTAATTCTGGGTCCAACTTCATCCCCTTCACTAGTTAATACATTTCTCCATCTTGGAAAAGTGTTTGACGGATTTCTCCTCGCACTGAGTGCTGGACCGAGCAGCGTACGTTTCCGGGTTGTCAGTGACTTTGTTTACTTTTGACAGGTGTGTTTTGTTTTGGTTTCTGTCCTGTCTCCGCCCCTGTTGCGTTACTGGTTATTTCCTAATGTCTCAGTGGTTCTCGTTTCCCACTCTTTAAATATATTTAAACCCTCATGTTTCTTTGTTCAGGGCAGCCAAGTATAGTGTATCGGTGTTTAAGCACCAGAACTATATCAACCCTTTGATCCTTGTTCGTTGATTCCATGGTTTTGATCTTGTTCTGTCCTCCTGACTATTGATTATTGTTTCACGTAATGTATCCTGTTTGCCGTTCACCTATCCTTTTGCCTGTTTTTTGACCATTTTTGTGCTTTATGTTTTGGATGTGTCTGCCTCTCTTCATAAAAGCTTTAACTGCACTTGCATCCGTCCCAATCCCATTACATGACAAAGTGTTACCGATGTTTATTCTAGTTTTACATTGTCTCTTGTTATTAGGTTTTTTTTGGGAGCACAGCGTAACTTTTCGCTCACAGTAGACGTATCTGGCTGTACTGAGCGATTACCAGATTCCGCCATGTTTTCTTTTTCAAACAGACTGAGATGTGGGTGAGATTGGTCTATAAACAGACTGACAGGAGGTCCATGTAAACACAAACAAGTACACTGAGCCAGATTGCAGTTTGGAAAATGGGTTTTCCCAGCCACAAATGATAATTGTACTGATACCAATTCTTCTTTACATTTTCCAAGTTGATTGTACTAATAAGGAATAACATGTATATAATTGTTGCACCTTTAAGCTAATGGAAAAATAAGGTTTCTTATCTTCCTAAAATGATTCTAGTTGGAGCCGTTTCTGATCTGTTGTAGGGTTCTACATAGAAGTTTCGGACAACTGAACAAGCGTGTACATTTAGCCTTACTAGATAGTGTTATTGGGACTGATTGGGGACGTAACTTCGTATTCAGCCTCCCATCATCACGCCTCTAATGTTGCTCGGTTACGATGAGGATATCAGTATCGACTCAGTGTCGGATATCAGTTTCAGCCTAGCGCACAGTGCTCATTGTGAGTGTTTAAATGTGCCATGCTGAGTCAGCAGTATCATGAATCCTCTTGTATCACACACACAAGATACACACATACTGTACACATGCACACTCAGCCCTGGGGGTTTCTGCAGAGCCTGCTGGGATACGCTCCCATGGGGAGGAGAGCGGAAGGTAGCTTCTCGTTAGTGCCACTGAGGGGTCGTTAGTTCCGCTTGCTGTGCTTTTCCTCCAACTGCATGACTACAGGGATGGCGAAACTGACTGATTGTTCTCATGAGATCCAATCAGACGTGCAATGTGCGACACAGCCGGCGTCAGTACCCTGGAGCTTTTTCCCTCATAACTCCGTCCTCATTTCAGATATTTGTTGATTTATCCATTCAGTGCATTCATCGATCAATAATATACAATCCATCATACATTCTCTTTCAGGATCTTACTGCTGTACATTTATTACGTTAATCTCCTCCTACTGCCTAGCTATTTTCAGCTTTTCAAAACCTCTGTTATGAGTTTAAATTAAATCTACTACTTTAATATCCTAAACCTGACCTTGTGTCCCTATGTTTAATCCAGATCTATTCATATTCTTGCGACTGGTTAAAAACCAACAGATTATCAGTAAACGCATTAAAGCTGGACATTTTGATGCCAGGGAGAACAGTGGCTTAGTGGTTAGCACATTTTCCTTGCACCTCCAGGATGGGGGGGTTCTATTCCTGCCTCCACCCAGCATGAGCTTGCAGGTTCCCCCCGGGCTACGGAGTACACCAATTGTAGGCTGATTGGTGTTTCCAAATTTTGTGAATGTGTGTGTGATTGTGCCCTGAGATGGGTTGGCACCTCGTCCAGGACCTCATGTCCCAAGTCCCCTTGGATAGGCACCAGGTTCCCTGCAACCCTGTGTAGGATGAGCGGTACTGAAAATGGATGGATGGATTTCAGTGCCACACACTGAAGTCCATTATCATTTCCACTATGGTAATGACATTCTGCTAGCACACTCTCTGCAATGCAGATATCTTGTGTATGGATGAAACAGACTTGCAGCATGACTATGAAAACCAGATTGCAATAGGACAAGCCATAGGAATCTCATTTCAGCACCAAGCCTCTGGAGTCTACACAACTCCATAACCCTTAGCAGGAAGATCTAAACCTGACGGTGCTTTTCATCAAAAGCACAGAACTGATGATATTTTGATATATATATTTTTTAAAGATGCAGACCTCCCTCTCTCTCTCTCTCTCTCCTCTTTTTTCCATCTTTTGTCTCTCTGTCTTGCTTTTACAGGAGACGAAACAAAACAGAATCCTGCAAGGACAAATAGGGGGGGGGGGACAAGCTGGTTGTGCATTCGTGAGTGCATATACTTATGCTAATACCTCAGACAGCAGCTCTTGACAAACATTAGTGTATGGACCTGAATTAAATCTCTATCCCAAATGATCGAGCACTTAACAGCTCTGATACGTTACAATAACATCAGAATCTTGTCCAGACCCTTGACTTACTAGGGATTGTACTCTACACAAGCTTGTAGTTCAGACGTAATTGAGCAAATAAACTGATTTGGTAATGTGTGATCCAGTAGTGTAAGGGCAGTTAGTTGACCTTTCAGATAAATTAGCCTTGCTGTGTTGCTCTGCTTCTTTCTTGAACTCGGTGTATATTTAATAAAAACATGCCAGGCCTCATAGCCTTCAGACATCTGAATAATTAGATTTAAACCACAGTGCTTTTGGATGCTCAATTGGTCAGAAGGTATTGATTTATTTTCTCAAACAGCAGCTTTGACAATAGTTCCAGCTGTAAGATGAACCACAGGTTTATATTAATGCACTTGTTCTAATGCATGATCATTTCTATAGTAACAACCTGCACACATTGTTGATGGGGTTTTCTGTGAGGAGAAATTTATTTAGCATTTCTTGGAAGGAGCCTCCAGTGTCAGTGCTTTATAACAGTCGTAACTTTAAGTGTTCCAACATGGGGCGTTTTCAGGATGGCCAGCCTTGCTCTTGTTGACTTCCTGAGCGAAAAAGAAAACAGAGGCTGGTGAGGGAACGAGGGTTTGCAGCTGTTATAATGTAAGTAATAATAGAAATGCGTCTAATAATGTCTCACGGACGTTCCTCAATATGAAATCTAACTCTAAATGAATTAAATGTATGATGTGCTCTTTAATAAAGAAAAATTATAATCATTGGCAAATTGTTGTGGTATTTGGGGAATATATTAGGTCTGGGCATGGGGTTATTGGAAAATAATCAACTTTAGGGTTGTAAAAGTAACTCCGCTTCATTTCGAGCTGCATTACACTATGCCCTCATTGATTGATGTTTTCCTATAACATTATGCCCCCGAGTTTCTTTTTCTTTACATACTGTCATAGCATGTCTCCGGTAGTCTATTCAGGTTTAATATAGCTCTAATAATATTTGTAAAATAATGATTTATTTCATATTTATTCAAATAGTCAAAAATTGCCGAATGAAGTGAATTGCTAATTAGCTAAGCTAGATAGCCAGGTAAAGTTTCAACGTAGCATGTGTGTGTCTGAAATGTTTAAAAAAAAAAAAAATGCTGCTTTTTCAAGTTGTATTTCGAAGCAGGAAAGTATTGAGACATGATACCTGAGTAGCCTTTGTTGTCCTACATATCCCATAATCCTGAGCATCTACTCAATGGTACTTTATTTTATCTAACCTAAACTTTAGGGTTAAATACCATTAGTGCATCAGTGATGTATACTGGCTTCAAATTATGTCTGAAACCAGCACAGGCAGTGAGGCATCAAGGCAGCGGTTTTCTATTTCTGATGCAGCCCACATCATCATTGTAATGATTTGCAAGTCATTGTTATTAGTCGAAAAACATCAAGCTTGTTTTGTAACTTCATTCAGCGGTACAAAAATGGTAAATTCATTAGTTGCCACCAGGCAAGTGAAAGTGCCACTGTGCTGCCCATTCACATGCTCTGCTTCCTTGGAGGCCCAATTAAGAAGGCTAAAAAATGGCATGTAAGGTAGAGGTGTTATGTAGCCATGGTCTTTATCCTCTCCTGATGATGTCTCTGGTGATGAAGTGTATCATGTGTGTGCTCTCGACAAAAAGGCAGAAAGCCTCTGGCCAACATTTCCACTCTGGTGTTCTCTCGTTACGTGTAAAAAGGTTATTTGAATCTGGCTAGCATCTACATGTTCTCTGGATGATGTGTTTAAATTTCAGGTGACTGCGTGTTTTGCTAGAACTAAAGTTATATAACTGTTTTTTTTCTGCTGCACTCTATTGTATTGTGTCTGTTTCCTCATCCCTTCTTATTACAAATTCTGAAACTATGGTCTAGCATGTGGACTAGCTAATGAATTAGGCTAGTAAAAGCTGTTCCTACCACCAGCCAAACTGCATTCTTGCTCTGTGGATCAGGTGGTGGGATTCGAAATAGGATGTTGCAGGGCAGGATCAAGGTACATTGCTGTAAACGGTGCAAAAAACATCCATTGAGTGGCAGTTCTGTGGCAGAAATGTCTTGTTGATGAGAGAGGTCAGCGGAGAATGGTCAGACTGGTTCGAGCTGACAGGAAGGCTACGTTACTCAAATAACCACTCTTTACAACCGTGGTGAGAAGAAAAGCATCTCAAAATGCACAACAGGTCAAACCTTCAGGCGGATGAGCTACAACAACAGAAGACTGCATCAGGTTCCACTCCTGTTAGCCAAGAACAGGAATCTGAGGCTACAGTGGCCACAGGCTCATTTTCTGAAATACTCCGTACCGCCCGTCTGAAACAAGCCACGGTCAGAGTCACCAAGTTCGCATTTTTCCCCATTGTGATTTGATGTGAACATTACCTGAAGCTCTTGACCTGTATCTGCATGATTTATACATGGCTGCTGCTATATGATTGGCTGACTGCATAATTGCATGGTGGGCAGGTAGTAGTGTAGAGAGTAGTGTAGAGAGTAGTGTAGACCTCAGGCGTAACCGTGGCAAAATGTATGCGTTGCAATAGGAAAGCGCACTAGTGTAAACAGGGTCTGGGGCTTTGCCCATAATTAGTCTACAGGGCTGCAGCTAGAGGTCACTGCTCAGGAGCAGAAAGAGACGGGCTTTAGGACCCGACGCGGGGGACAGAAAAAGGGGGGAAAATGTTTCACAGAGCTCCGAAGTTGCACACTGGGCTGTTGAATCGCGCGCAGTGCACGCGCTCAGTACTCGCGCGCTCTTTTGTAGCCGTCACTGAACCGAGCTCCAACTTTCCACCGCGTCGCGCGGAGAAGCGGAAACCGCACACTGCCTCAACCCCGAGAGCTGGAGCGGAAAGCGCGGGCGGCCAGTAATGCTCGCTGCACAGCGCTAAGCGGAAGCGAGTTGACCGACAGAAGATCCATCTCTGCAGTCAGACACCGAGTCCCGAGTGAAGAGGAACCAGAAACGGCGCAGCGTCCAGTCAGATGACTCAATCGAACCATTCACGCGCGCGTCCTGCTGCTGCTGCGGCTGCGAACCGAATCAGGAGTCGGCTCAGTTAACTGAACACAATCCTCAGGGTTTAGAAGATTAACAGAGGGGCCAATATTTCCGGAAATTGGTGAGTGAGTGAAACTTTTTCCCCTGCAATGCAGCATGACAACAGAAAGAAAGATACATGGTCTGTGTGTGTGTGTGTGTGCTTCAGAATTAACTAGTTTAATATGATAAAATAATGAAACACTACCTGCTGCTTTACAGCTGCCAGGTTCATCTATAATAATAATAATAATAATAATAATTCATCTTTAATGATTGCTTTTCTGTGGATGTTGATCTATTTACATAGACATTTATTTACAGTGTCTGTATACAGTATGATAAACGTGTATTTACACCTGTTGGATAACACACACACACACACACACTTTCCAGTCTGGTCATTCTCACCGGTCCATGATTCCATGATCCACTCTTGCACTATGTACAGTAGCTTATTGATAGTGCGACACTTAAACATACGGTACAGTGTAATACACACAGCACTGGAGCTTTACAGCACACCCACAGTCTCCTGAGTCTCATCTTGCGTATTGTGCCAGCTCAGCAGGCGTGTTAAATGCATCAGCATATTAGTGGCACGCTTCACGCCTCTCCCGTCACTTGATCTGTGATGTGATTAAAGTTGTATTCCATATATATATTAACAATAGGGTCATTTTTACTCCGAATACGTTACACTCGTATGTTGCGGTTCTGTGATGTGCAAAATTGTCTTTGGGTTCTGAATGACTCGAATTGATTTTATTTATCGAAACATACAGTCACTTCTCCTCTTACTGCAGTTCTTTACAATTCTAACGCATGGCATGGGAGTGTTAACTTGATGAAAATTCATGACCGTTCGGAAACAGTCCACGAAAAACAGGATTGGAAATGTATTACTCGTTGCATATATCTGAATGTATTCATTAGATACTTGACTTGGAACCGTTGAGGATCGCCCCAAAACTTCACGTAATGTCGTGTCGCAGTCGGGATAAGGGCGTACATCCTCGATACTGAGATTTCACAGCTGTAAGAAAAGTGTTTTCAGACCTGTCGGATCGCTTCGACAATCCGTCAGCCAGGCTGCAAAAAAAAAGAAAAGAAAAAGATGGTGAGGATGTGAGTGTAGAGTGAAGGGGGAAAAACTTGTAAGTGAATTAGTTCGCTGGTATTTAGGTGGAGAGCACCAACAAAAAGAAAACGAGCAATAAAATAAATACTGACCATGACAACAAGGGACCGGTTTTTGAGTGTGTATGTATGTGTGTGTTTGTGTATATATGTGTATATATATAATATATATTTTCCCCACGTCCTTGCACTTCTAATTTACAGTGCGTGACTGCAAAACCAATGAATTATGAAAGTCTTGCGGTATTCAGCCACCTCTGACTTTGGCTTCTTCCTCGTTTTGTATCTTTGTTTTACTTTGTCACCAAAACCTGTGTCTTGTATAACCAAGCAGTCCGTGTTTCCGTTTTCTTCACTTGGTGCTGCACATCAATATGACAGCATTCGAGGCTCCTGGCGAGACCACAGACAGCTTTCACCCACTCCTGGTGGGTGTGAATGAATGTGCTGAAGGCTTCCTGAATGTGTGTGTGTGTGTGTGTGTGTGTGTGTGTAGCTGCTAAGTTAAAGACTGGTGGCCTTTTCCGGTTGGCCTGGAAAAGGAGTCTATTAGTGTAGGTCAGAGCAGGACAGTGTAGGCTGGTCACGAGGACAGAGAAAGTGAGATTGAGGTTGGTTTGTAGTTTATTCTGCAGCTCGGATCAGTGAGTGGAAATGGCTTGATTAAATGAATGCATAAGAAATGACTGCAGAGAAATGGAGAAGCGAACACGTAGACTTGGATCGATTGAGTTGGCTTGTTTCAGTCAGTGCGATGATTCGGTCACTGCAATGATGTAAGAATTGGCAGAGCGTTTTCAATGCCTATTCCAGGGAGGTTAATCATTGCTTCTCTGTGAGTAATGCGGGTTTAGTTTACTTTCATCACACTGACTCCTGTTACAGATAAATATTTTATTTAAAGAGTTAATAAAAGTATCATTGAAACCCAGAGATTTTTAACGTTTTTATTTAGTGTGATATGATGTTTTTACCTTTACTACGTTGCTGTTGAATTCTTGATCGGGATTTAATAATCATTACTGGTGATATGGTGGAGGTCAGAAACGTTTACCGTAATTTCCAGACTATAAGCCGCTACTTTTTTCCCCACACGCTTTGAACACTGCGGCTTAAACAATGATGCGGCTAATTTATGGATTTTTATGGGCTAACAAGCTTCATGCCGCCAAAATATCTAGCCTCGTCACATCGGACCAATGAAATTACCGAACAAGTCACCGTGGACCAATGAAACTGTTCGAATTAAATCAGACGCACTCACACTAAATTCTTCAGATCAGTCATTTTGCGCTTCATGCACACCCCCTCATCAGGGAAAATACATGAAGAAATGCATATGATTTCGCTTAAAAGTTAAAGGCGATCGATCTGGCTGTCGAAGAAGGAAATAGAGCTGCTGAACGTAAGCTTGGTATCAGTGAATCGATGGTGAGACGCTGGAGACGGCAGCGTGAAGAACTGACTCAATGCAAAAAGACGACAGAAGCTTTCAGAGGTAAGAAAAGCAGATGGCCCGAATTTGAAAACATTCTTGAAGACTGGGTGAACACACAGAGAGCAGACGGCCGAGGTGTCCACTGTGCGGATCCGACTGAAAGCCAAAACAATCGCCAAAGAAAAGAAGATTGACGATTTTAGAGGTGGACCATCGTGGTGTCTCAGATTTAAGAGACAAAAAGGCCTGTCCATCAGGGCACGGACGACTCTGTGTCAGTAACTCCCTCCCGAACATAGCGATCAATGACTTTTCCTGGTAGGCAACTGTATTTTTATTTTTTTTAACCAGCCGTGTTACAGGCACTGTTCGGGGGGGAAAATAGCATTTACAAGTACGTATTTAATTAAAAGTAAAAAAAAAATCTTTGTGTAAATATCTCAGGTTACAATGTGGACACCTGCGGCTTATAGACAAGTGCGGCCTATATATGTACTATTTTTTTTTTTTTTCTGTTTAAAGTTAGCGGGTGCTGCTTATATTCAGGTGCGCTCAATAATCTGAAATTTACGGTATTTAACATTTTATGGAAGGAGACTCCAGTGTCAGCCCTTTGTAAGGGTTATAGGAAAGGCAGTCCCTCCAGGCACTCATGATTTTTGCAATTACAGAAATGAATTTGTGTAATTTTTCAAAATGAGCAGATTTTCCACAGATTTGGGTCAACATCGTCACAACGAGTGTTTAGCCAAAGCCCTCTCTGATTCGTGTGCGTCGATCATGAGTACAGCTACCATACAGTCTCATTTTCCATCAAGCATCACCGTGAGAGACCTTGGAAAACCAGCACAAAAAACTCTGCAACAATCAGAAAATAAGCGCTGTGAAATCTTGTCCAGACTGGTAAGGCTGTTCCTTTCAGTGTTCAGGATGGAGAGCTTTCTGATTTCTCAGTAACACAACAAACTGAGACTGTTGAGCGAGCGACTGTTTCTAGCTGCTATAATGTAAGTGATAACAGGAACGAAGTTGACTTGCGGACATTGCACAACATTAATCGTAATTATAAGTAGCTACAAAAAAGTATGATGCTGTTCTTTAATTGATAATATATTGTAATCACTGGCAAGTTTCTGTGTCTTCGCACCACCCGTTGTTGATTTGTTTTCCTACATTTAAAGAGGACCTATTATAACATACGGTTACCTTTTAACAAGAAACTTGTAATACAAGTCTCAGGTTTTCCGAGAATGTGTCTGTGAAGTTTCAGCCCCAAATACCTCACGGGTCATTTAATATACCATGCTGTAAATGCACCTTTTTGGGTTCAAAAACAAAACAGGCTGTTTACGTGCATGTCTAATTTCAATGCAAATGAGCTGATGCTTCCGCCCCTTTCCCGAAGAGGGCTGTGCCTTTATGGCTCGTGCTTCGAATACTTAGGCAATAACAAATCAGGAGAACCGATATGATTGACACCGTACATACTGGTGTTCAGTTGTATATGTATTAATTATACAGAGACAATAAGTGTTTTTAGATTAAAAATAAATATACCATATAACTCTGGTCTCCGTGAATACAATCAGGGAAAATGTTTGCTTTAGCCGTGGAATTTGTTACCATGCACGTTCGGGAAAGGCGATTTGCAAGATCGCAAAATAAAATGCGCTACTTGCGTCTTCTGGATATGAACCTGGATCGCGAACAGTTGGTGTTGATCCATCCTCGAGAATAAACTTTTCAGCAAATCCTGCTTCGGATTGACCCTCGTTCTCAGAAGCAGTCTGGTGCTAAAGGATTCGCACAAACATGTACGAACGTAGCTATTTTTGGGGGCACAGTTTCTTCACGGCTCTGATGCCGGGAGTGCATGGAGACTCTGATGTTCACTCTTACAGCCAACAACAGAACTCTTACAGCGAAGCTGAGACATTCTTATCATCACTGTAGCTGCTCCAGCGCAGAAAACATGGCCGACTGTGTACAGCTTGCTCAGGGGAGGAGCTATGCTAATAGGGCAGAGTCTGTTACCTGTTGTGGGCGGGGCCTGCTCCAGTGTGACTTCACATTGGATAGAAAACTCGAACGACTCATTTTGAGACACTGTTTATGATTTATTGGGAATATTAACAATATGAATGGGTGTTTTTACCATTGTAGGGTGGTTGTGCACACACACACACTGCTGACACACGTTTACGTTCAAACACCACGTAAAGGTGAATTTTGCATAATCGGTCCCCTTTAAATAATCTTGACTCTGAAGTGTTTTTGGTTTTGTTCTTATAGTCTTTTAAGTGTAATAAATAGTTTTTCTACTTTTTCTAAGTTGGCATCAGTTTGACTTGATCTGATTTTGCAACCAAGTATTATTTGCTGTGGGATTAGATTCTCGTCTTAAAATCACTTTCTCGATTTGTTTCTCAATGTAATTTGATTCAAGGGCAGCATCGATTCTGCATCATTTGCACTCCACCACGTAAACCTGAGCACTATTCGTTTGCTGTGATAACAGACCACAGACTTTGTACAACATTCTCCTCTCTCTCTCTCTCTTTCATACACACACACACACACCCACACCCCTGAAGCTTAGTGAAGAAAAAGGGGGGTGCCCACATGTAGTGAGAAGGAACAAATGTGTCCTAAACAAATTAAATTTAATATTAAATACTGAATATTACAGTCACAATAGCGAAATGATTGGAATGAATGAATGAATGAATGAATGGGGGCGAGTGTGTCACGGCTGCATGTATCATCTCGCTCAAAACGCGCATTGCACATAGAGCGTCTGATTTATTGCCTTAAATGGCTTATGAGCTAATGTTAGAAGAGAAAAGAAGGACGGAAACGATGACTAATAATTATTTAACCAGCTGTACTTTTTCAATGATTTTTTTTCCTTCAGTTTGTCACATTTGTGATGGGTATTTATGTGTTTGAGATATATATATATATATATATATATATATATATATATACACACACACACTATGTAAAGTGACCTTGAACGTTGCAAAGGTGCTATGTAATTAAAACTTCCAAAGATATGACCCCAGGATTTAATAGACAATGTTGTGTAGCAGAGTGAGGGTGTGTAGGGGTCATAATTTGTTGCTCATATATTAAGATCAGCTGTACTGTGATGAAAAATATTGCACATATCGTACAGTGGTGCATGAAAGTTTGTGAACCCTTTAGAATTTTTTTTATATGTCTGCATAAATATGACCTAAAATATCAGATTTTCACACACAAGTCCTAAAAGTGGACAAACAAAACCCAGTTAAATAAATGAGACAAAAATATTATACTTGGCTGTTTATTTATCGAGGAAAATGATCCAGTATTACATGTCTTCGAGTGGCAAAAGTATGTGAACCCCTAGGGCTAGCTGTTAATTTGTAGATGAAATTAGAGTTGGGTGTTTTCAATCAGGTCTGAATGAGCGCCATTTTCTTATTAAGAAAAACAACAAGAAGGATCTATCCTATGAAAAGTCTGATCTTCAAAACACACATTTGTGGAAGTGTATCATGGCACGAACAAGGAAGGAGATTTCAGAGGACCTCAGAAAAAGAGTTGTTGATGCTCATCAGGCTGGAAAAGGTTACAAAACTATCTGTAAAGAGTTTGAATTCCAATCTACAGTCAGACAGATTGTGTATAAATGGAGGCAATTCAAGGGCATTGTTACACTCCTCAGGAGGTCTACCAACAAAGATCACTCCAAGGGCAAGACGTGTAATAGTCTGTGAGGTCACAAAGGAACTCGGGTAACTTCCAAGCAACTAAAGGCCTCTCTCACATTGGCTGATATTTATGAGTCCATCAAGAGAACACTGAACACCACTGGTGGGCATGGCAGGGTTGCAAGGAAAAAGCCGCTGCTCTCCAAAAAGAACATTGCTGCCCTTCTGCATTTTGCTAAAGGTCACGAGGACGAGCCAGAAAGCGGTTGGAAAAATGTTTTTTTGGATTGAAGAGACCAAAATAGAACTTTTTGGTTAAATGAGGTGTTATGGTTGGTGAAGGGAAAACACTGCATTCCAGCATAAAGAACCTTATCTCATCTGTGAAACATGGTGGTGGTAGTATCACGGTCTGAGGCTGTTCTGCTGTATCCGGGCCAGGGCGGCTTTCCATCACTGATGGATCAATGAATGCTGAGTTACCAGCGAATACTAAAATAAAATATCTGGACATCTGTCCGTGAAAATCTGATGATAATTTAGGTCATGTTTATGCAGTAATATTGAAAATTCTTTCAAGCACCACGGTATATACACAGATCAGAGTCATAACGTTAAAATCACTCACCACTGAATGAATAACATTGATTATCTTGCTGTGTTGGAAGTAGGAAAAATGGGCAAGTGTAAGGATCTGAGCAACTTTGACAAGGGCCAAATTGTTTTGGCTAGATGACCGGGTCAGCGCATCTCCAAAAGGGCAGATCTTGTGGGGTGTTTCCAGTATGTAGATGTTAGTACCTACCAAAAGTGGTGTATCTGCGACAGGGTGATGGCTGCCCAAGCCTCACTTATGTGGGTGGCACCAGGATGCCCTGTGGAATTAAGGCAAGCCGGTGGAGGAAGTGCCATGCTCTCGGCAATGTTCTGCTGGGAAACCTTCATTCATGTGCATCTTACTTTGACTCGTAAAATTGTTCAGGAATGGTTTGAGAATCATGACAGAGTTCAATATGTTGACTTGACCAAGGTGTTGACTCTGTCAATTTGACTCCAAATTCCCCAGATCTCAATCAGATCGAACATCTGTGGGATGTGCTGAACAAACAATTCCAGTCCATGGAAGCTCCACCTCACAACTTACAGGACTTGAAGGATCTGCTGCGAACGTCTTGGTGCCGGATACCACAGCACACCTTCAGAGGTCTTGTGGAGTCCTTGCCTCGACGAGTCAGAGCTGTTTTGTTGGCACAAGTGGGACCTACACAATATTAGGCAGGTGGTTTTAATGTTGTGGCTGATGGGTGTATATTAAATACAATTATTTTGCAGTATTATAATAATCATCATCACACCCTTTAACTGCTTCACATTGATGGCTTTAACTTGAACTTTTCTTTAAAATTGTAATCAGAAAATTTTCATGATCTTATTAAATTATATGGGATTTATGACAGTAGACAATTGTATGTTGCTTGTACAGAAGTTTCACCGTGTTTGAGGACATGATCACTTGTAATTATTGACTTAGAAATGTTTAAACTGTGCTGTAAGAGCAGCCTGAGTGATGGCATGGCCTAAATGAATTTATTTATTTATTTTTTTCCTCGGAAACCTGATCCGGTGCTACTAGCGTAGCCTTGACAGGTTGGGTTATTTGATATTCTGCTTGTTTCCCCATATACTGCTGCAGGTTTGATTTGCAGCCCTGTTGAACATGTTCCTGAACGCTCCAGTGTAGCGTAACAGAGACACTACAAACACCATCACTTCTTCTTTTGCTTTCCCTCGAACTCGTAGTAACGGCTCTTGTAGTAACTGAATTATTGCATACACACGCTCACACACACTCACGCACACTCATGATCACACACAAATATTTGTCTTACGATCCTTGTGACAACCGTTCACTGACAATTATTGGCTAATTAAAGCTATTAACTAACGTAATTTGCTCCATGTAATTCTTAAAGTAGAAGTTTTTATAAAACAAACAAACAAACAAACAGTTCCTTTTGTGGGGACCAGCCACATGTGCCCAAAGCTCAAAAGTCTGTTATTTCTATCCTTTTAGGGAAAGATATTCCTATACTTTTGAGAGACATTACCAAAATCTAAAACCAAACACACACACACACACACACACTCAGACAGACAGACAGAGTATACACCTGTTTTGTAGTGTCATGCTGTCTCCTTCACCTCTGCTTCAGTGTGTCTGACCTGCACTGAGCGGAATCTCACTCCTGCTGTCAGACTGAGAAAGACTTGCAGGTGTGTGTGTGTGTGTGTGTGTGTGTAGACAGAGGGATTCAAAGAGAAATACATGCAGGGATGAGAGAGAGAAAGGAGAACAGCATGAAAAAGGGGAGCGCAGAGGAGGGAGAGAGATATTTCGGGTGTCATGTCGCATGACCGCTACAGAGAGAACTGTCACGCGTGATTTAGACCTGATGCACGTCACAGAGACCACATAGGGACACACATAGGGAGTGTATGAGCTTTTGTATTGTGTTTACTACCTGGGCCGGGCCGGGCCATATCATTGCCCGTCATGTTCAGTGATGAGATATTTCCTCTCTCTATACTGCTGTTCAGTTCAGCTAAAGCCTAGTACATTTCTGTTCTTCATCAGTCTGTTACTCGCTAATTACGGGGTAGAATAGGTAGCGCAGATAGTGAGCAGGAACAAAGCTTGTTATTATCAGCTGCCGAGCTACTTCTGTGTACACGAAATGGGCGTGTGTGTGAGACAGAGAGCGAGAGAGAGAGAGAGAGAGATGATTTATAAGGTGGATAGGGTGCTCGCCAGTCCTGGTGCAGTACATGTTATATAGCTTTAAATGTGTATGTTGTGTGGTCGCCACTGTGATCATATCTGTAGCCATGTGTGACAGAATCTCCGCCGGATTTCATTACAGACTCTAAACTTCTAACTATCGATGCCATTTCTCCAGGAATGTCGGTTAACATGCTGTAGTATTTATTAACCCGGTACATTGCCATCGTCAATGCCATCTCGTTTCAAAAATCCCTTCACGGACGTATCGATTTGCACAGAATAAACCAGCATGTTGTGATCATACTTCCACATGTTTGAAAATAATGACCTGATACTAACAAAAACAGTGTTACATAAAATTATACTTCTAATACGTGCAATATTATGTCAATATTGCTTAAAAAAGTTCATAACAATATTAAATCAATATTACTTGCAGTATAATGCTTACAGTAATAACTCGGTAGGCCTATTACGTATAATATTACAATACTTATTACACTATTTCATTAACAATGTTTGCAATGGTTCGAATTCGGCGTTCGATAGAGTAAGACGTGAAGTTCGAATCTCCTGCTGACTTCGATTAAAAATTGTAATTAATTAGCACTTTTTTTTGGTAATATAATATATTTTGACTTATTCTATTTTGTACTTTTAACTCGGTGCTTCGTTAACATGTCGGGGAAAAACTTGAAAATCGGTGGTAGCATTCAGACAAAACTGAGATCTAGTGTTCGCACCGCGAGCACGTCTCCTTCTCGCCGTGAATCCTCAGCCGCGCCTCCCTCCCCTCATGAACCCGCACCCGCGCCTCCTTCTCCTCATCAATCCGTAGCCACGCTCCCTTCTCTCCGTGAACCGACTGCATCCGCATCCCCGAGCAGTCCTGACCTCGCCACACTCAGGTTTGAGTTGCTGGCTTTACTGAGGAAGGACATCGCCGATATTTTTAAAAAGGAGAATCTTCAGAAGACTCTCAGGGATCCGCTGCCTACTACCCAGCTCGACCTGCAGGTCATGAATCACATGCATGAATATGAATCACATGAAAATGAATCATATGTAAATGAATCACATGAAAATGAATGACATGTAAATGAATCATATGAATCACATGGAAATGAATCATATGTAAATGAATCATATGAAAATTAATAAATAAACAAAGGCATAAACAATGTTTGCAATAATACTTACAATATTAATTTATACTTACAGTACTTACAATGTTAATTCGGTATTGCTCCGTTATATCTATAACATTTACAATATTATCAATATTGCTTAAATAATGCTTAAAATAATGACAATCTTAAATCAATAATATTTATTATATTAACTCAGTATTACTTACAATATTTACCTACCATATTAAAATCAATAATACTTAAAATACGGAAAATTTTAACTATAAAATTGGTATTACTTACAATAATATTTACTTTAATATAATAATTGAAGTAATATTTTTATTACACAGGGACATTTGTCTGCAAAATGTCTTTGCAACCCTTTTTTTTTTTTTTTTTCCTGAGCCTGATTTGTATGGTATGTCCGTTTGATAGAATCTATGTAATGTTTTAGACATATTATGAAAACATCGCATTGAACGTGAAAATGTTGTACAAAGATGGTTGGTTGTTGTATTCATACAAATCGATGCAATATGGAATTGTATGTTGGGCAAAAGAAGAAAAAAAGTATTAGTGACCTGCTAAATGATTTTTTTCATGGAACTGTAATTGTGTAATATTAAAATATTCATTACACTTTATGTTTTAGTTCAATAATGATGCACATTTACTTAAATACTTTCCACCTTGGGTAGTAATCAGAGTCGCTGTACTGGGAAATCCTTGTGGGAGTTGTTATGGGTGCATGCTGCACGTGAGGCCATTCGTTGAGCCGTTGCTGTTCTGCTCCAAAATGGAAAGTGTTTATTATTTTTTTGATATCAGATTAATGAGATTTTTTTCAAATGTGATAACGACTTAAATCTGATATAAGATTCTGTAGAATGCTGTTTAAATGACTGCTACAGTCTGATAGTGTGTATGTGAACATTACAATTTTTGTGGTTTCTGGAATTAAATGATAACAATACTGATTGTGTGTGTGTGTGTGTGTGTGTGTGTGTGTGTGTGTGTCCACGCCACCACCCAAAACTGATTCGCTCATGATTACCAGCAGACCCATAAATAATTCACTCTGTGTGTCAAGGCTGTTTTGCTGCCTCTCTCTTTCTCCTGCCAGTATCTCTTTCTCTCCTTAAAACTTGCTCTCTTTTCGCTGATTTCTCTCTCGCTCTCTCTCTCTCTACATCTCACTGTCATGTCTTACACATTGTCTGTCACTTCTCTCTCTCTCTCTCTCTCTCTCTCTCTCTCTCTCTCTCCAGCTGGCCTGGCTCATGTATTGTCATCTGTTGGTCTCGCTCCCTCTCTGTTTCCCTCTTGATATTCAGCTCTTGGATACGGGGATCCCGATAAAAACCGTCATGCACTTTGTAGAGCTGTAGATGAATAAATGAGTGGAAATGCAAATGAGTGACAGAATTGGCAGCATTTGCAGGAATAGCAACGTCTTGGTATACCAGTGATGTTTAGGAATGTGTGACGCCAATCAGCCCTGCTGAATTAAGTTCAGTAGTGTGAGAGAGTCGGCATGGAGTTCATCAACCTTCAAGATGGATTCAGGAAGTGAACTGAAACCATGTTGTAAATGTGAACAAGCAGAGAGAAAAAACGAATTTGCATGATGAGGAACAGGTGATGAACTGGAAAGATGTCAGCTATCTCATGTTACCAGCTCTTCTTATAAAAGTCCTGAAAGTGAAACTCTCAAAAATCTAATTTCTATGACATTATATATGATATACCTTTTTTTTTAAAAAGCATCTTTAAAAAAAAATCCAACCATATAAACAACATATATAACCTAATATGTGTGTGTGTGTTGTATGTATATATATATATTATACTCATGTATGTGTATATATATATATATATATATATATATATATATATTTATATATATATTATATTGTGTGTGTGTATATATATATATATATATATATATATATATATATATATATGTGTATATATATATATATATATATATATATAATGTGTGTATATGTGTATATATATACATATATGTGTGTGTGTGTGTGTGTGTGTGTATATGTAAAATGTATGTGAGTATATATTTTATGTATGTTTTTTTTAAAGAAGCTTACAGAAAAAAATGTTTGACACTTTTATTTTATGTCTACAAAAAATATTTACTTTAAAGCGCACCTATTATGGTTTTGAAACGTGCCTAATTTTGTTTTAAAGTTCTCATACAATAGATTTACGTGTATCCGAGGTCAAAAAACACTTCAGTGTGCTCATAATTTAAACTGCAGCATTACTTTTCCCCCAGTGTCACAAAAGACTCGTTAAATGATCCGTTCAAAAGGATTCATTCTAAACTCCTCCTCTCAGAGAGCATGCTCTGATCGGCCAGATGCACCAGTCTGTTGTGATTGGTTTACCGCTGTCAGCAAGCAGCCAATGAAGACTAGAGGCGGGGGTTTTTGTTATAAACCTACATAGGTTAGTACAGGAAGTAGGCTAAGTTTGGAATTACTAACGACTCGGTTCAGCTGTTCAGAATCGGTTCCTTCTTTTGGGAGTCAATAACTCTGTTTGTTGTGATCTTTGATTTTTGAAACTTTGCAGACTTTTTTTTACATTCACAAACCGCAACATAACACGCTACATGAAAGGTAATATTTGGAAAACCATAATAGGTGCACTTTACTTCTGGAAAGGAAGACAATTAAAATAGATATGTACAATTTTTTTTTTTTACATTTCTCCTGAATTTTACACCATCTAAAATAAAATAAAAAAGCAAATAAATAACCATCGATACAGATCGTAATCATCAACAGTGCACATTACACACACCCATACATAAAGATAAATACCTGCAATATTACAGAAATGTGTATTGTGACTGGATTTATTATAATCTCGATATAGTATCATCACATTGCCCAGTCCTATCATACAGCGTTACTCACTTACTCACGCTTCTTCTCTAAACACAGGGCCAGGTATGTTAGCAGATCTGTTTCCCAGGCTTGTCTTGCCTTCCTAAAATGTTTTTCGCCAGTCTTTCTCTTTTCCCCTCTCTCTTCTTTCCGGTGTTTATAGCAGCTGGAGATAAGATACTCATGATGATGATAAGAGACCCAGTTTCACACAGCATCTCCAACCAGTAGTGATATTTATGCCTTACCATGAGTTTGTCTCTCTCAAACAATATATAAGAAAAATGTTATGAATTATAAATGTGCTAAATGCTAAATTTGTCTCTTGCTTTCAACACCCTGTACCAGAGTAAACACAGAGCTTTAAATGCGTGACAAGATTAAAGCTGAACTTTAGAAAGAAGTCTTTACTGTACTAAACCTCTTTACTATGATTATAAAATAAACATAAACTCCAGCAGGACATAAAGTATTTATTACACTTTGAGCTCTGAAGTCGGAATACGGTTTTTGGGTTATGGCAAATGTACAGTGCAAAATCTTAGAGATAGTTCACCCTAAAATGAAAATTCGGTCATCAGTTACTCCCCCTCATGCCGTTCCAAACCCATAAGACGTTCGATCCTTTTCCGAACACAAGTGAAGACATTTGAATGAAACCTGGGAGGTCTGCTCTCCTGATACAATGGGACCCGGAAGCGCTGTACTGTTTACAGCAGAGGAAGAGGGACGCTGTAAACAAACTGAGTCACATAGAACAAATCGAGGAGAACTTGCATTTATTTGTCCGCTCTCGCGTCGACTCGACACGCGTGCGTCGTGGTTCTACCGTGTACGTGCTTCGGAGATCTATGTGGAAGTGAAGATATTTTGTGAATAAAGACTGAGTGTTTTTTTGCACACACAATGCATTCGTATCGCTTCATAAAATTGGGATTAAACCGCTGGAGTCACATGCCTTTATGAACCTTTTGGAGCTTGACAGTTTTGGTTACTTGGACTGTAAATGGAGGGACAGAAATCTCCCAGGTTTCATTAAAATGTCTTCATTTGTGTTCTGAACAAGAACGGAAGTCTTCTGGGTTTGGAACGACATGAGGGGGAGTAACTGATGACAGAAGTGTAACTTAATCACTTGCTGTGATTAATTTGTTGGATGGCTACGTGCCGTAGCGAAACGGACATAAGTCTAATAGATTCAGTTTGTAATTAGATACTGAATGTTAAAATGTCTGTGATGCCTTTGTGCCACAGTCAGGAATGAAATCTCTAAACGCAACTTCTAGTTGACAAAACGGCGAAAAGAGAAAGAAATATTTAAGTCCAAGACATCATGTCGTTTTCAGAGCTGTATATAGTTCAAATGATTTAAAAAGGGTTTACCCAGGCCGCCACAGCTCTGTGTGATCTGTGCAAAATCACTAGAAGGAAGTCGAAACAATATTAGTGTGAGATTATCGGAAAGAAAATACATTTACTTTGGTTTGCTTCTCATCCAAAATGATATACATGTATTTTGATTAAGTAACTGTTCATAAGTGTGGCACTTTCAGTGCCACTTTCGGCTCCTCCCATCTAAAGCCATTAGGAAAGCTTCTAATAGCTTATGAATCAAAATAAAATCATACTGTGTGCTCAGCTTCGTCAGTAATGAATGCATTCTGTGAAAGCAGGCAGATGTGTGTTTTGTACAGCATTAGAGATAGACCTTAACAATGAATACAGTGAGATTTAGAGTCTAATAAGAACCATTTATTAGTGTAAATTTTTAATTATTTATATATATATATATATATATATATATATATATATATATATATATATATATATATATATATATATATATTATTAGGGATGTCAACATTGCATGCAGTTGCTTAGTGACAAGCATGATGCAAGACAACAACCTAACTCTGCTTGGCCCTTTGATCTGAAGGAAAATGTAAAAAATGCATCCAAATGGAAGCACTGATGAGACCAAAGTCTTTTGTACTAAATGCAATGAGGAATTTGCATACCATCGAAGCAATGCTAGCCTGAAATACCCACGGAGCTCAATGTTTAAGTGAGCTCTACAGTTAGCAAAACCCTGGCTGCTACAGTCAATACGTGCCGCCAAACCTCACTGACCGAGAGCAGGTAGAACATACTAAGTCTACATCAAAAAAATCGAACAAATGCAGGGTGCCAATAGTAGTGGAGGACTCTGTATTTCTTTCTAAAGCTTTTTTTTTAATGTCTATACAATGCTTTTCTCATATAAAACAGTAATATGACTTTAAATGATCTTTTGGGGGATAATTTCTCAGCCAAAACTGACATGCGATTACTTGCGAGTACTTTTAGGTAAGTAGCGGAGCACAACTGCTTTTAGTAATGACCGACGTTAGACTTTTACTCTGCATGAACACGGTCACTCCATATAGGGGTTAGAACTCCTAAAGGACTTTCATTGCCAGAGATGTGCTCAGAACTCAGCACAAGAAATCTGTTGATAAAAGGTTTCTGTATGTCAGGGATGGAGTAGCAGTCCAAGTTGGAAATCCTCAGCAAGGTCCTAGTGAATGTTTCGTCTGCTTCTGAGCTGCGAGAGAGAGAGACAGAGAGCTTAAGTGCCTTCATTTCAAAGCTTTACTTGCTTTTCCAATCCAGTTTGACAAATGTCTGTATTGGCACGGTTTAATTTCATTGGGTTCAGCTCCACGCTTCCTTTGCGACGGATATTGCAGCTTTGCAAGACATTATAGCAGCTGTGCACTGTGAGTGAGGAATTCAGAACACATTTTTTATAAATCCCCATCTACCTATCTATCCATCTGTCCATCTGTCTTGCTGCTATTTTCTCTAACAGGCGACCAAAATCAAGTGACAGATGGCTCTTGCATGAGTCTCGGCCCAAATGCCCAGTCTTCAAATCTGTCACCGGTGAAGAGCCAGCCAAGAGAGGTCTCCCGATGAGTCCGAGTTGTTACTTCTTATCCACTCTTGCGAAACTGCCTGTCAAGTACCAATTTGGTCCTTTATACTCACTCGCCTCTGTTGCTGAAACCAACAGAACGGTGTGGTGTGAAACAAGTTCCTGTAGATTTGGTGATCAACTTGCTGTCCGTACCCTTCTCTGATTCCAGTGAAAAAAAACTGAGTATGATTATATTGAAATATTGTGCTGTACTTTTATTGATTGTGGTGTCATCACAGGGGATGTTATATTATTAGCACAGGTATATTTAATGGCATTTAATAGGAGAAAATGATCTCAAACATAAGGTATGAAGGTCCGGATTCACTGTTCGCTCTGAAAAACTACAGAGCAAGAGAATCTTTTCTCACTCACCGTTTTCCAGCGGTGTTCAGTATCAGGGCTGCAACTAACACTGGTGTGTTTTTGTTTTAAAACGGCGCCCACACTGACGTTTCCGCTGTGTTTCAGAAACGGTCTCCGTCCACACTACACGACCGAATACGCATGTCACATGACCATTCATGCACACCGGGCATGCGCATACGAGTGTAAACAGGAAGTTGGCTGCTAGTCACAACAAACCGCCATTCCGTGAAGGGTTTACGCCGCTTGCCGATCGCTGTGATCAGGGCTCGCCTCTTGTGCATGTAGACAGCTGCAGTATTATAAAATCCAGAATTGAACTGCACAATGGTTGCTAAGAATGACAACAAAGCCAGCAAAGCTTGCAGTCTCTGAGTTGTTGTGTATACGATCGAGGGAGCGTAATGGTCATGTGGTAGGGGCTTGACGAATCAGGGAAGGATAAGCAATGATCCAGAAGACCCAATCAGGGAGGGAATGTGGGCGGAGCCACGCCTTCAATTTCAAAAGTCTTCGTTTTGGTCTGTTTACACTGAAACGTGAGCCCGGAGTTTTCAAACTAAAACTGGGTCTTCAACAGTTCCAAGAGCTTCCGAGGGTCGAAAGCTCGGGACCAGTGTAGATGACAGGCATAACCGTAGCAACAGTTATGCGTTTTAAAACGACAACGCACTAGTGTAAACAGACCTAAAGTGCTGTTCTCATTTAAGTAGAGTTGAAGCATAGGATAATGCTATGTTGGGATTAACCTGAATGTGTGAATTCAAAGCTCTGAATGGTGTCATTTTGAACCTTTTGTGCGTTCGAGCTGAAAAGTGAGAAATGCATATGGACGCCACCGTGTTCTTCTTTACTTAGCAACAACCTAGCCGACTGTGACGACTGATCTATTTTCGAAACAGCAAGCTGTATAGTCCGTGTTATAGATTTAACAAGTGTATGTTGATTTATTAAACTCCTCTAAAGTAAAGTAGTGCTAATTAGTTTGCTGTCGATGCTGTGAGCAGCCATGTCGAATCGACGTCACTTGCTGAACTCGGGGTTGAAGAGACCACCCTGACTCTCCGAGAAGGAATATTCCAAGTTGAGGGGTGTTTTCTTTGGTGTGGAACTCGTAACTCATCATTCTGAGGCACGGAGTTTAGGTGAATGCAGCGTAAATTGCTCTGGCACCAGCATAAGCAGGTAGTCGAATGGCATTGTGGGTAAAGTAGGAATCTGTTAGCCAAAGTGAAATCCAGGAAAAACCAGGTCACTGGATGAAGTTTAAGCTAAAAAAAGTGAATTCAGAATTTCATTGTAAACAGAATCTTTGAAGGACACGTTAATTATAAAGATTAATATGCAAATCGTTCAGGGTGGATTTTGCCTTTGATGGGCTGACTCAGTCCCAGAGTACCGAGTTGAGTGTGAATGAGAAACTCGAGCCTCTCATTGGGAGCCCACTCACTCCCACTTACTGTCAATTCTGTACAAGTAATGGCAAGATTGAAAAGTGAGCCTTCATTACTTTAGAGCTTTTTCGGTCAGATTTTTGCTGCTGTGTCACGGCCATTTATACTCGCCGACTTCCAAAAGCACAAAGTTGATTATGAGACTACAGTTATGATTTACAGTCATCTCTGCATGAGTGTGAAGGCTCGATGACACGGAGGAAGCTCTGACGAGTGCAAGGTTTTTCACCAGCTAATTAAGATGATCTTCAGAGCGTGGCATTTGGAAACAAACAGCCATGAAGCCCTCAATCTTGAACGTAATTCAGTTCTGTGCAGATGGTGAGCTCCCCCACAAACACATTTAGCGAGGCGCTTTGGACAAACAACAAACATTTTTCTCGAGGAAAGCCTTGGAGCTTTGGCGCTCGTCTTTAAACTTTGACGCAGACCTGCAGATGTAGCAGCAAGCTGTCCCCAGCGAGAATTCTGGGCCGCGTATGTTGTATTGGTATCGTGGGCTGATCGGAGAAGCTTTTTTCAGCTTATCGACAGAAGGCTCCCACTTGGTTTTAGGCGGAGAAAGTTTGCAGCAGGGTGAAGGAATCCATCCATAAATAACGAGCAGATTTTATTCCTTCCTGTTATCAGATGATGCTTGTAGAGACCTTGGCGACATGAAGTGTGTCTGCAGAGCTCAAAGACGCTAGACTGATCATTTTGTAAAGCTCGGCTAGGCTCTGAAATGGCTGTTCTGGGAAAGCTAAAGTGGTGACTCCAAGCCTTTTATGGCAAGCCTGGGGAAACCAGAAGTCTAACAGGCACGTAACTGGTGTGAGCTTCTAATACATAATCACGAGGCATTACTGCCTGCTTATAACCAATATCTGCGTTGGTATGAAGGGACAAACAGCAAGTACATTGTGAAAGGTATTAATAGGATCGCTAATAACCGGTAACAGCAGTGATCATGGGTTCTTTATAGTATTTCATCAATTCATTCATTGATAAATTTTATTTGCGTTTCTCCTTTGCATCCTTACAAGGTCACATAACTGTTGTTTTTTTTCTTCAACCCCCCCAGATTTAAACGGTTGTGTTTTATCATTTTTAAAGCAAAAAAAATAAATAAAAGGAAACTTTAACTTTGTTTACCCATGCCTTATTAAATTGGGGCCACTACTAGATTATCCAGCTTCCTCGGTTACTAAGCCATGGCCGTGACGTACTGTAATTATCTTATTCCCACAACATAATAACCCTTACTATGGCCTGGCCACAAATGAGGAACGTGTTAATAAATTGTGGCCAATTATTATTTTTATTAAGGTTGGATGTCCCCAGCAGTGCTCTGTAAATTGACCTCATTTTAAATGCTCTAACATTTAAAAATCTAACAAATTAATAGGTATATATGAATTATTATTATTATTATTATTTTTTTATTTTTTATTTTTTTCACGAATAAATGTTTAATGAATAGTAATATGAATTTCTTTGCTTTTACATTATGGCTTCTTAGTTGAGAGGTAATTGGTTTATTTTATTAGAGCATCTACTCTAGAGATAAGCGAATCTTTATCACTCTAATTAGATTAATTAGATTTGAGGTGGTTAACACTGACATTTCAGAAACAACCCAGTTCTGATCACTGCTAGTTTCCAAATACACACGGAGTACACGAAAATGCTTTCAAGCCTGGTATTTCTTAGTGCACTGCCAATAAAATACAGTCTCTCTGAATCAATACTAATTTCATTCAGAAGAAAAAAAAAAAAAAAATTCAACCAGAGTAGAGGCGGTTGTTTATAGACTCTGTCTGGTTTTTATTATTAATATTTGCAGAAATGGAAGTATGATATGAAATGTCATTGAAGTATACACATGATATTAGTGGTATGAAATCTCAGTGATGGTTTATTAGAACTGGGGGTTTCCCCATGCCTAGAAGCTTGGGTAGGTCTCAGCTCGTGTTAGTCCATGCCAGATGTCTGCAGTGTGTACCTCCGACATTGTACGCCAGATTTAATTTGGCAATTAGGAATGGGTTATTAAAGTACATCACGGTCGATCAACTGGAACTGGCCTGCTTCGGTTGGCAGGAATTTGATTCAAAGAAGAGTGACGGGTTGGGTAACAGCTTGTTGATTCTGGTGTAATCGTTTTCTTAGGAAAGTCATTATTTTTCCAGGTAGCTTCGGGTTTATTAGGTAATGTACTTTCCATTTGGTATGTCTGAATCATCAGTTAGGCTATGTGTCTCAACATGCTCAATTTCATTGAAAGATTATTCACAGATTTCCATTACCTTCAGGCCAAAAACTTGAAAGACATTGCAACTATGTTAATGTCACCGTGATCTACCAGTTATGATATACGACAGTGTTGAAATGCAGCCCAGGTTCATTCGGCTATCTAGTAACTTCAATATAAGTTCAGTAAAAATTTTAAATATAATTCCAATATACGCACAATATTGTGATGGTATTAACACTCATAATAGATAGGCAATTATTGTGATTTGAAAAAGCAATATCCGTACATTTCTACTTGACCAAATATGAAAGCAGTCAAATGCTATTAGATTTTTAGCTCACCGATTACCTCCCTCTACCCTTTTCTTACATATCATTTAGTCCGATATTTACATTTTTAACCATGGCACATTCATGCTATGACTTGTTTCTGTTACAAACACAGCTTTACATGTTGTTCAGAGTTTTATGTAGAATCTAAGATGTTTTATTGCTGACATTTGGCAGCAATATTGCTTGAGTTTACTTCATGTTGCTTTTTAAAAAAATTATTTTTTAATTTTTACAGTTAATGGTGGCTATTATAAAGTTTAAAAAAAGGCTGGCCTTTAATTCAGCCATTCATTGGTAAATTGCATTTACTTTGGAAAGTATTCAGACCCCTTCAGATTTTACACATTTTATTGTTCATCAATCCACAATCAGTAATCTATAATGACGAAGTGAAAACAAGGTTTCAACAAATGAATAATGGAAAAACTGGAATCTCTACTTGAGAACTGTTCAGATCAGGATTGGTGCCGTGCTGAAAAGATGAACCTTTGTTCCAGTTTGAGGCTCTAGAGCAGGTTTTCTTCAAGGACCTCTGTGTGATTGGCTTCGTTCGTCCTTCTCTCAATTCTGACCAGTCTCCTCGTCCCTACTGCTGAGAAGACACTGGGTTCGAGAGGATTAACATCATTATAATGTAGGATCACAACCAGATAATGATTTAGTAGATTCTATATTGTGTATTTTGTGGAATGTTCACATGAAATCGTAACTGTGTGATTTGATTCCTATAAAGATGCGTATTTCCAGTAATGGAGATGGAAGTTTGTCATGCTTGTTTGTTTGTTTGTTTATTATTTAATTTTTTAATTTTTTATTTGTATTATTATTATTATTTTTTTTTAATTTTTATATATTTATAATAGATTTTCTGGATGTAACATAATGATGAATAATTGAATTCATTTCAAGCCTCTTCTCTTTGAAGCAAAAGCAGTTTTCCATGTGGGGACCAGCCCAATGTCCTCCCAAGGTACAAATATTCCTTTCCTTGTGGGTACCCACATAGACACTGGCTTTTTTGATTTCCTATTGCTGCTCTTTACACCTTTTCCTGTTAACTGGATTTGCCGGAACAGAGGGTGACGCAATTACACAAGCTTTAGAGAATTTGATCACCCAACAAAACAACTACACACACACGCACACACACGGAGCTCAGGAACATTGTGCTTTAGTCCAGCATCACTTATTACTTTATTGCTGTTAATTTAATCACAGTTTCCTTAGTGTAGGCGGATCACGAAAGCCTGATTTTCAAAAGCAGTTGGAAGACATTTCAAGTTCCTATTAAAAACGGTGAATAGACGTCTCAAAAGGATCCATTTTGAATTATACAACTAGAATCCTATGCTCATTAATCTGAATGGGTTTGTGATTAGTTTAGATTCGAAGTCATCATTACTTGGTGAACAGAAAAAAAAAAAAGTAAAATGTAGAGTGCGACAGTTAGATGGAATGAGCTTCAGTAATTATCCCACATTCAAACTCGCTGTATAATGTAAAAAAAAAAAAAAAAACCCCAAAAAACAAACCCCTGTTAACGTGTAGCAAGCGGAGAGTCTTTCAGGTTTTTGCACACACCACCAGGCAGTCAGATGGACACTTGAATCCTCTGTGATCCCGTCTGTCACTGAGCATAAGCGAGCCAAGCTCATTAAAATGCCCTTTACTGTGAGGTACTTGTGTACTGCTTGCCCACAACCTCTCTCACACACAGCGTTTTAAGGTCGACAGTGGACGTGGGGTTTTGAGAGGACACGGATGGATTAACCGATTAGTGTAACTGTACAAAAAATGTGTATGGGGTTTGGGTGGAGACGATACCAGTGTCATATATTAAACATGCAGCAAATGTCCTGACGCTCTACTTCTTCTACTTGGAGCTTTTCACACCCGGCAGCCCGATGGATCCCATATGGGTATCCTAAAGATTTTAAACGTCCTACAAGCAGTTTATTCCCGAGTCAAGCTTTCTTAAGTGGATAAACTTACCATGATATTATAGAGTTATACCTGAAGAACTGCTGCTGTAATTATCAAGACTGTCCTGAGCTCGTCCCAGCACTCTTATACATAATATACATAACATACTTTCAACACACTCAGTACTCTATATATTTACTCTTCTGTAGACTGAATATTTTATAATCTCACTCTTCAGTGTCACACAGAAAAGGATGGCTTCCTTTTTGTGCCTGGTTCCTCTCAAGAGTTTTTCTTCATGTCTTCTCAGGGAGTTTTTCCTTGCCACTGTCACCTCTGGCTTGCTCAGTTGCTTGCTCTGAATCTGTATCTGGATTTCTGTAGCGTTTCTTTCTTTGTGGCAACGTTTATTATGAAATAGTGTTGTACAAATAAAATATTATCGAATTTAATGAAACGCATCAGAAGGCAAAAAGAAGTGTGGCACACACTGTTAATGTGAGAGTGGAAAATTATGTAGACTTTCAAGACCCATCCACGCATTTCCAGATATTTTTGTATACAAGTTTTTTAAATTATTTTTTTCCCCCGAAATATTTCCTGCCCACATGGCGAAAAACAATGAAAATATCTCCATCTACACAAAATTGCATAACTAATAAAAAAAAAACGCTCCAGTGCCACAAGAAGGGATCGTATCTCATAAGTTATGTCTAACACCTCAAGAATAACATTACACCATGCATATTAAGTGGTAGAGAAGGCTAAATGTGGAAAAACACTAATAAGACACCATTGCGGCCATCTACCTGTGGCAAAACTGCAAGCGCCAGCTTTGCTTATGGCATTGGCATGTTTAAAGCAAAATAATGACAATGAAACACACTCAGTTTTTGTTGCAATTGAGCAAAGCCCTGGTGTAGCTCCTATCTCAGTAAGTGAGCGTCACCATCAGGGTGTTATTCACTACATGTTCGATAGTGACCGTGAGACGGACCGCAGCTCCTCGGCCGTGGCCTCTGTGTTTCCTGGGTGAAGTGTCCGTCTTGGTGCTGCTTGTTCCTGGACGCCGAAGCTACTCTGGGATTTTGCTCGATTGCAACAAAAAGTGACTTTCATTATTTCCTTTATTATTATTATTATTATTATTATTATTATTATTATTATTATTATTATTACATGTTGCTTTAAACCCACTAAGAAGCTAAGCTAATTGGCTACTGCTGCAATGGCGCTGCTTCTGCTAGTGAGCACGGGTGGCTTCGGCTCACGTGCGCTCTACTGTTTTCACCTTCAATGGTAGTCACTGCACCAGGTCGCTCCAAATTCGCAAAGTCGCTGGACCACGCCCACGTCTATTCACCAATGGTTTCTGTCGCTCTTGTCGCCGGAAGTCGTCAGCTCTCGTTGAAAATGACCGGGCTCCAGTCGATTTGCTGCTGCGAGTCGCTGTATGTGTGAATGTACCTTTAGGAAGTGGAAATCCAAGAAAGGTAACGATGATGAAAAGCACGGCAGGATTCCGGCTACCTCTTGTGCTCCTTTAGTGTTGCATATAATCCAGTAACTCCAAGGAAAACAACTGAAAATAACAAAAGTTTTCAGCAAATATTGCGCTATAAGACTGGATCCATCCACTGTTTGCTGAAGGCTAAGCATTTTTAATGAGCCACAGAGTGCCTGTTTGGGCCTGATACAGATCCCCCGCTCTGGTTGCTTTTTATAGCTGACAGCGACGAGTTGTGTGAGGTCCAAACTCCTTCAGGGCAATCCTGAATGTTCCACCATTCATCATTTATGAATCACTATTAACCACAAGTTACTTTAAAAAAACAAACAAAAAAAAAACTAAAAAGGTTAGGAAAGGGTATCACGGATAGTCATGGTGTCATGGTGATTGGACTGTTACCTCACTGTTTAAAATACTAATTCTGATTAAAATGTCCATCTATTTCCTTATATTCCTGTTCATCTGCTTTACTCCAGTGGTTCTATTCGCTTTTGTGTCAGTCTGCGACTCTCCAAAAATATTTCCTACATCGGAATCCCCATAGTCCAGCAGCCTCCGTTTGTAAACACAGGGAACCTGGACTGCACTTTGGCTGTGTAATCATCTACTCTTGTAAACATGCTACATTACTACATCTGCCATGATGGCGATCAAACACCAGAAAGAACATGGCATTGCCGACCAGAACTAAACAAAAAAACTTGGTATCTTTGGCTGTAAGCACCGCTTAACGTTGCCATGATGGTTAGATTTCCTTTCCTCGTAGCTACTCTCGCTTTCTACTGATTACTACAACATGATAAATACTGACAGTACAGGAGAGTTTGTGGAAAAGTTCCATCCATCCATCCATCCATCCATCCATCCATTTTCTGTACCGCTTATCCTTCACAGGGTCGCGGGGAACCTGGAGCCTTCCCCAAGGTTCTTGGGGCACGAGGCGGGGGACACTCTGAACAGGGTGGCAACCTATCGCACGGCACAATCACACACACACTATGGACAATTTGGAAATGCCTGTCAGCATACAATGAATGTCTTCAGACTGGGGGAGGAAACTGGAGAACTCTGAGGAAACCCCTGAAGTACGGGGAGAACATGCAGTCTCTACGCACACAGGGCGGAGGTGGGAATCGAACCCCAGAGATACGAGGCAAACGTCTTACAACAGTACCATGAAACTGATTTATTTATTTTTTTGACTGTGTTGATCATTTCAAACAACCCTACTCGGACTGTACGTACACTCTGTGTAGCAATACAGTCCTCCTTTCTGTCTCATTCTTCCTTCTCTAATCCTCCATTGCCAACCCTGGGGAAGGGTAAGCTCTAGATTTGGCCTTGATCGCCTACGTGCCCATGTTCCTCCCCTTAGGTGAACCTGGGCATGGCTATCTCCCGATCGTTTTTCCATCCTTCCCCGCAGGATGTGCACGACCGCCTGTTTTCAGCCGTGCTTCTAGTTTGCTGCGTGTAATAACACAATCGATTTGAAGTTGGCCATTAAGAGAAGCTACATTGTCCCTGAGACAGATAGATATCGAATCTGGGTGATTTCAATTAAAGACACGCTGGAGAGAGTATACTTCCTCACAGCCTGTTAAAACGGCACAAAACTCAAAGTCTCCAGGGATTTAGTATGTTTGTGAGGCAGCACTCTGCCAAAACAGTGTAATAATTATGAAATTATTATTTAAAAAAATAAATAAATAACTGCACAGATTATAAAGGAATTAACCTTTTCTGAACCGATCGCTGTAACTTAACCAACCCAACGAGTGTGAGAGATATTCAAAGGGGCAGTCCAATATACCCCCTGACCACAATACGACTCTGTGACCCTCTCATTTCATGCCTCATGATCACATATTAAACTGTAATTGAGGAAGGTTACAGACACTGATGAATCCTATTAAATCTGTACTTATTAAAGCTTGTGTTGCAAATAGAGACAGTGTTGATGCACAGTGCCCCATAAGACACTGGCATGGCATCTCGAGAGTGTGCATATGTGTGGGGCGCGCTGTGTCATCGGCGTACTCATTAACTGAGCTAATCCACTCCTTCTGGGTTTCCTCGGCTTTACACACGCGCTCAGCCCTCAGCGACTGCTGTCCTCTCTGCTGTGTGTGTGTGTGTGTGTGTGTGTGTGTGTGTGTGTGTGTGTGTGTGTCTCACAGACCACAATGTTTTGTACATTGTGTTATAGTGAAGTCGGGTTACCTTGGTTTCTTGTCCTGGAATTGTAAAGAGAAAGCAGAAAGTGTTGCAGAGAAAAGAGGAGGATTTTCCTTTTATTAAAGACAATGTTGAGTTGATAATAACTGTTGCAAGCTGCCTACTCTACTCTCTGTGAGCTCCACTTGTGTGTGTGTGTGTGTGTGTGTGTGTGTGCGCATGCAGAGAGAGAAGATCCAGGGCTGTAATTGTGAAAATGGATCTTTTAAAAGAATATTCCAACGTTTGATTTTTTTATTATTTTTTTTAGGGTAAACAGTACTGCATATGTGGTGTATGTACAATTACCATGAATAAAATTGCTGTGTTTCAGGAGTTGTTATTTATAATGATAGTCTTGGGGGGAAGCTGTTAATTTAATTCAATAAATGTTTATGTGAAACACGTCTGTGTAGAACACTGTTAATGGTCGATAAATTGAGGTGTATATTTGTATAATCTGTACTTGGAGGGGGAGAGAGAGAGAGAGAGAGAGAGAGAGAGGGAGGGAGGGATAGAGAGAGAGAGAGAGAGAGAGAGAGAGATAGAGGGAGGACTTTGCTGGAGATATTTGTGTGCAGTCTAAGGTTGGGCAATATCATGATGTAGTATGGATATTGTGATTTAATTAAGTCACAATACCCTTTTTTTTCGGAGATATCGGCATAAACTTTATCTTTTTTCTTAACAGTTTGAAATAATTACAAATGGAAGCAGCTGATTTGATGGGAAAGTTCCATACTGAATCTCACGCATTATTTAGTTTTCCTTCATGTTAAACACAAAAACTGAACAAAAGCCCCAAAATTTTAACATAATTCATTTTTTTCTAAATTTTTATTTTTTTTGCTGGCGGTTTGTTAGCGAACATATTTATCGTGATATTTATTGTGATATCTATTGTGCATTTTTAAGTGCGATCTGATATTTTTGTCAGTAAGCAGGGAAGAGTGGCTCAGTGTTTAGCCTGATTGTGTATGAATACCACATAACATTCAGGACCAGAATTACTTTGTTCTGTATAAGGGTGGGATGGCATGGTGGTGCAGTAAGTGTTGCCGCCTCAATGCTGCAGGGTCCCTGGTTCAACCCTGAGCTCTAGTTACTGTCTGTGCTGAGTTTCGCATGTTCTCCCAACGTTCACATGGGCTTCCTCTGGTTTCCTTACATGCCAGTCATTTTTATTATTGAACTCTCTGTGGTTTATCGGTTAGCACATTCACCTCACACCTCCACATTTGGGGGTCTGATTCCCGCCACAGCCCTGTGTGTGCGGAGTTTGCATGTTGTCCCCGTGCTGCGAGGGTTTCCTCGCCCAGTCCAAAGACATGCATGGTAGGCTGATTGGCATGTCTGAAGTGTCCATAGTGTGTGAATGTGTATGTGGTTGTGCCCTGCGATGGATTGGCACCCTGCCCAGGGTGTACCCTGCCTCCCTTCTCCCTGGGATAGGCTCCAGGTTCCACCCCCGACCCAGTAGGATAAATGGTATAGAAAATGGATGGATGGATGGATGGAACTCCTATTCTAATGCAGCATGTCAGCGAAAACAAACAAACAATAAAATAGGCTAGTGCATACACTCTTAATTTAAATGTGGCTTGTTTTACGCAGTTTTCATAGAACAGAACAGTAAAACAAAAGAAGACTGAGTTTCTGTAAATCAACTAACCTCATCTGGGGTCATGGCCCCTAGTTTGGGAACCCCTGAGACAGAGCTTAGGTTGAGAAATGCTGGAGTATTCCTTTGATTGTTTAGTTGCTGTAGGAAGTGATCCTGTTGATTGAGGTCTATTCCATATTTCTCTTTTATTACTATAAATCTCCCATAATACTTCTGTCCTCCATTCTGCTTCTCTATTCCTCTCTTTCTCACTCTCAGCACCTTTCTAAGTGACATTGTTATACTTTAACTCTGACACCACTGCCATTTTTTTTAATACACCTCTTCCTCCTGTCCCCATCACATGTCACTTACACTCATTGACTAGGATTAAAAGTGACACCCGGAATGAGTGGAACATGCCGAATCTCCTAGACGAGCTGCTGGTTTATTATATTCCTGTCTTGCACAACTGAGGCGAATGAAACTGAAATACCTAGAGCAGAAACTTTCATCATGATCTCTTTCATCCATTCAGAAGCCACAAATGATATTCGCTCCTCCTCAAGGAAAATGCTTTCACAGTTGTGTGAAAGCCTCCGCACTAATACAGTTTGAAACGTTCCACTTCTTCTTTTTTTTTCCCTGAAACTGTTTTGAATAGCTACCGAGTGATGGGATTTAGGGCTTAAGACTAACAGACAATAGCCAGAGCACTTTGCGCTTGAACATTAAAGGTCCGCCACATTGAATTCTATGTTGGATGCATTTCAGAAGACTGGAATGCAGACCGACTGGACGCGTCCCAAACTTTTTCCAGCCACTGGTAGACCTATGGGATATGTTCATTATAAAACTGAAGGGCGCTAATGTTTTGGGGCGCTAATGTGTTTTGATTGTGAAACTGTAATGGATGGAAGTCTGATGCCAGAGTTTTACAATTGAATACTATGCAATCTCAACATGGACATCAGTGCCCTAATCCCCAATGAACATGCCAAAGGATTCAGTTGCAAGTGTCATGTCGCAGCAAACCAGTGACTACCTTTCCCATCCTGCACTGCGGCCTACAAACATGGCCACAATGGACTGCCATTCCCAGAACACTCATTCATTCTAATCACGCACACCTGCATTAAATTCACAGCACTCACAACCACAGTATAAAGAGACTGTTTGAAAACAATGACTTGGCGATGTATTGAGTGTTATCACCTTACCAAGCGTTTGTACCCTGTTCCTCGTTTTGATTCATGTTCTTTGATCTAGTTTCTGGTTTCACGTTCTGGATTCCTTGCCTCGTTTATGCCTGTTTGCCGATCGCCTGACCCATTGCCTGTTTTTGACCACTCTGTCTCTCTATTAAAAGCTCTTATCTGCACTTGCATCTGTCCTAACCTTGATTACGTGGCATACGTGACAGCAAGGAATAACGCCTAGGATGGAGTAAGGAGGAATAAACCTTGGGAACCATTTTTCTTGTATTATGTAAGATTCCTGGCTGCCAAATGTTGGCTAAATTTGAGCTTGCTGATGGATACAGAAGCTCATCCTGTTAGATGTGCACTGCAGTAATCTAATCTAGAGGTTGAAAATGCCTGAACTCAGAAGTATGTATGGACAGCCATAATTATCTTGGGATGTCTACTGTTCAGTTGCTGTCAGTAACACCTAGGCTACTTTTACGTGTACAGCATTTGGCAGACGTCCTTATCCAAAGCGTCTTACATAAGTGCTTTGTAGTCTCCAGCAAAACATATCCCCATGCTAGTGCAAATAGGTCAGGGTCTAAGAATACCATCAAGCTAAAACCTTTTTAGAGAGGAGTTCGGCATACAAGGAGCTGGTAGAGCAGCAAAAACCATACAAGCTAAGTTTCTCCTTATTTAAATGAGTTCTTATTAAAAATGCTTTGTATTTGGTTGAAGACAGCCAGTGACTCAGCTTCATTCCACCAACTGCCAGAACAGAGAAGAATCCTCGTGCATGTCTTCAGTGTCTTCTTGAGGAATGGTGGGTCGAGTCAAGGTGTGCTGATGTAAAGGCTGAAGTGTCTTCAGGTAGGTGGGGGTCTGTTTTTGGCTTTGTAATCAAGCATCAATGCTTTAAATCTGATGTGGGCTGCTACAAGAAGCGAGTGTAGGGAACATAACAATGGGGGATATGGGAGAACTCAAGGAAACGGAGTATAAGTCGTATGCTGCAGTTTGGATCACAGAAGTCCTGCAGGAGAAGACGTCATAGGTCTACCTGCGGGGGTTTTTGGAGAAAGGTGGCCAGATCCTCCTGATGCTGTAAAAAGGAAACCTAGGTTGGAAACTGTTGTACTTAAATTTGTAACAGGTACTTTGTTTTATACATGTTCATGTACTAGCCAGGTCTAATATTAGCTACAGTAGAGATTTGGGAGAATTCGTCTGGTCCAACAGATTAATATTCTGTGTTAAATATGTCATTGGCATTGTGGTTGCAGTTATTGCCATCTGTCTTTCAAATATCTCCCAATGGCAGCATGGCACAAACAACAGTCTGTGGTACTTCATTATTTACTTGTTGTAGGTTAGAAAATTCCCAATGTTCACTTACAACATGATGGTAGTCTGTCAGGTACAGTATGATAGAGACTGCTAACAATATGTTTGCCAAGTACTTTGAGGCAATTGACTCTTGCGTGGACTGCTTGGCATGTTGTTTAGCTATATGCTAGAATCCAGGCCCTGCCACTGCTGAGATATGAGCATTGGAGTTAAGAAGGTGTCAGAAGATTCTGGGATTTGGTGGGGTGCAAAATCTTCATGACAGGAAACCAAGAGAGACGAGAATTTAGAAGAAGGAGACAGTTGGAGTTGTAGGTATAGTTTTTCTGCCAAACTTGAGTTATTTTAGAAAACTGTTTGGCATGAAACATTAAAATGAACTCCTCTGATATGAGAGGATTAAGTCTGTGTGTGTGTGTGTGTTGTATGTATGTGTATTTATTTATATATGTATGTATGTATGTGTGTGTAATGTATAATTACATTACCTTTTGCATTTTAGCTAACCTTGGCAAGAAGAAGGATCAAACGTGATCCATAGTAATAATCTTGTATGTTGAATATTGTGATATTCTGTGTATATTCTGTATAAACCCTGAAAGTCTTTAGTCAAAAAGAAACCTTCATATGAATTGCTGGTTTGTCATGGTTGTTAATTATAGCAGTTATATTTCTATTCCAATACTGAATGACCCCAAAACTGCAGTGTTGTAAAGATTAAAAACGGCGCCCGTTAAGCAGCAAAGCAGTGAAGGCTCTGGGAGTTAGACACTCTATAAGACCCCGGAAAAGGTTTCTTTGTTGGAAAAGTTAGATTTTTGGTAAAATACATGTATTTTTTATGAATCCTATTGATCGGATGCTGTGCCAAGCTAAGGCACAGCTTCCGCCATCAGCTTCCCCGTATACATTTTTAGGCCTGGATTGTACTTCTCTGGATGTGAGATTAGTTTCTCCACCGTCTTCCTTAACATCAGTGTGAATAACTAAAGCCCCGCCCCAAACATCCTATTAACAAAAGTTAAACACTGCCTACAAAAGCATCGACGCCCGACTTTTCCAGGGTCCTGTCCATTTTTTGATGAGCATTCTGATGGATGTGCTATGGAGTCATGTATAAGACATGCCGTGTGTGGTTGTCTCTAGTCGATTTGAAAAAACGTTTTTTCTAAAGTCATCTTGATGCAATGCCTACTTGGAAATGGAGTCTGCATACAGTATCCTCTGCTAAGTCCTTGTAGATGACTTGCTCTTGTGTGGACTACCTGACATTTTGCTAAGTGGTTCCTATGTCTTAGCAGCAATTGTGCTGAGAAACAGACTGTTCATGGTCTGGGGTTTAAGAGGACACATTAATCTCCACTTGCTAAACACAAGCGATTGAAGCTCCTGTTACAGGAGTTCATTCATCTAGCATTGCATGAGCATTTTCCCCACAAACCTTTGATGTACGTGAGACATTTGTAATGGGAATATTTCATTGCTGCTATCAAGAGTATCAGTATGCCACCTCAAACATGGTGTTTCAGTGTCTGTGTAACTTTGTACATGGGGCAACTTTATTAAATAGCATCTACTTTGTAGCGACAGTCAAAGAGTGTCCATCTAGAGGCACTTTGTTTTCATGTATAATTACTTATTTATACTTGTATAATTACTAGTTTATTTGTTTCTGTGGACAGTACCTCAGCTCCCCTGTAATCCATCCGTTGGTGGAAAAGGACCACCAGAGGACCGCATCTGATCGCATATTATTTGCAGGAATGGGGCTAGGCTGTTACACGGATGCACTAGGATATCTAAATCATACTCTGGGCTAATACGTAACGTGATGGACGCTCATTTTGGAAATGGACCAAGAACTAGAGAGCTTGTGAAAATGGCGTGTATTACCTGAATATTTGCATTTTATTCGTATTTACTTATCTTACAAATAAGAAATCCAGCAGCAATCGATTATCGAAAATATTTTTTTTTACATAATGATATTGTTATAATTCTTGTTAGACTTCACCTAGCCCTATATTGAACTGACATTAACATGGTAGTGTTGCGGTTGTCTGAGTATTAATGTCGTAAATTCTCCCCCAAAAATACAGGCACTGGGTGACGTGCATTATATTTCAATATTGTACGACGCAAAGTGGCAATTTAGTGACCCACAATAAAACTTTTAGCTGTTTAACCTGATAGATTTGAGTCAAAGTCTTATTGCTTGTTGGGTATTTTCCTTCGTTTCGTTTTTATTGTATTTATGCAACACTTATCATTTTTGTAAGTCCATTTTTGCCATGAAAATAGCCACAGATGCTGACATGGCATTAAGAACTACACTTCTACTACTTATTGCTTGTTGGCCAGGTATCTCACTGGTTTTCTAATGTTGAATTTGGTTTTTAAGTTTTGAATCGGCAAGGAAAGAAAACTAATCCTCCCAAAAAATGACTTTTGAGCTGGTCTTTTTCAGTGTGATGGTGTGCATCTTGTTTTCTTTCAGGTTAGCACAGGTTATTTAATTCGCCTATAGGCTAATTACAGCTTCAGATAATGCTGACCTATTTGAATGCAGTGCTGAAAGTACTGAGCATCTGATTACTGTGTTGTGATATTGAACTCTTGATGCCGCGTGCTATTATATGTGTAGGGCTGCAACTAACTGTTATTTTCATAATCGATTAGTCGGCTGATTATTTTTTCCATTAATTGATTAATCGGATGGGGTTCGGGGTAAATGATCAGTACCTTTTTTGTTGTTTGTTTAAAATAAAATCCACAAACTGAGTGTTACAAATATAAACTTCAGACTAAAACTGTACACTTTAGGACTGTAGATTAATTCGATGCTTTTTGTGAATCCATAAAAAAATTATGCATAAGTACATATGAAATAAATAAATAAATAATTTCTATATCTAATAATAGTAAATATTCTTTATTTTTTATGGATGCACAAAAAGCACTGAATCCTAAATTAATAAAAGCACTACAATCCTAAATTAATAATAAAAACTCCTTCACTGCACGTTGTGGTTTCTGTTACTCACTTCGCTGCCTTTAGAAATATTATTTTACTTGTGTTTACTTTTGATCATAATGTTTAATTAGACATTACAGATCTTACTCGCGCTACACTCTGTATCACCGCATCTACACTGCGCGTGATTCGCAACACGGCCTCGTTACTAACACATCACTTCCGTTATAATAAACAACAGAAGTATCACTGCAAGTGCGTGAATACAGTTCCGGTTAGTAAAAAAACCCAAAAAAAACCACTGGTGATATATTTGAGATGATATTACTTTTCTAAAATCCACACACTAGACACTAGTGCATAGTGTAAGTGTGCAGTACTTCATTTCGGACACAACTTTAGCATTCACTCTCCGAAGCGTGTTTTCTGAACAGAAGTAACGTAATGAGTAAATCTCCCCCGTGCCGCACGCAGACCAACTAATCGATAATGAGATTCATTGACAACGATTTTCATAATCGATTATGATAAATTTTACCGAGGAGTTATTGCAGCTCTAATTATATGCCACCGGAAATAACACACCTGCATAGACCGTCATAGACAATTAGTGTCTGCAGTATTAGATTCTATTCTGTCACCATCTATTTTTATACAGCAGTTAGTCCTGGTCCACTAAATTGATTGGTCAATGACGTTCCAAGAGTGCTTATATTTACTCCAACCACACTGGGGCTTGCTTAATTATAGCACACCTGTCCATCTGCACATTCATGCAATTATCCAATCCGCCAAACATGTGGCAGCAGTGTACTGCATAAAACCATTCCGGTCAATAACTTAAGCTGCTTTCACGTAATTACGAGATTCTGACTTGTAAAAAGCATTCACGTCGTCGTAGAACTTGTAGAATCTCATAGAACCTCGTAGAACCTAATTATAGGTTGTAAACTGTGAATTTTCTGAGCGTTCCGACTCCGTACTTACCACCTGACCGCTGCAGCATCATGCGGAAACACTCAAATTGGCAGCAGCTTCAACAATAAAATGTAGTTAAGTAGTTATCTCGTGATATGTCTGTGTAGTAATACTTGGAATTTTAACTGACTATTATTCATATCTTTATAATGCAAGATTAATTTGAGAATAAACGAAAGACATACAATGCAGTTTAACATCATTTTTGCAGTTGTCAACATCATCTTGCACCGATTTATTTTATTCCGAGTCTGAACACATGAACAGCTTTGAGTAGAACGTTTGAGTTGTCGTTTAGTAATTACGGTAATTACGGTAATTCCGACATGGTGTGAACGCAACCTTGGACGGGAGTTTTTTGTGGTACGTATAAGTTTACAGTAGGAAGTAACAACCAGGAATCAGGATGTAAACTGTTTGTTTGAACAAGACCCTGCTGTACTTCCTTGCTTTAGCTTAGACAAACAAATACTGTGTAGCTCTAACAGCGCGTGGTCTGTTCTCCTGTTCTCTGGTGTTCGTCCTTTCTAGAGTGACAATTCAGAACCAGATGCTTTTGGTGTGAGGTGAGTTCACTAAAATCTGTTCAGTCACATGATCACAGTTT